>OY728140.1:1824117849-1825389822 GCA_963277665.1 Viscum album
CACCAGAGGGCCAAATTTGATGAAATAAGTATTCCCATTCTATTTTAGGCAAAAATTAGTCATGATTAGATGTGGAAAATGAGGATATAGAATGCACAAATAAAATCTAACTTTCTACAAAAATCCTGACTACACGGCGTGTACTAGGATGAACACATGCAGTGTAGTGACTCAACTACAATGGTTAGGGTTTTCGAGTGAGTTACGTATCAAATGTTGTTTAGGAAACCTAGACGATGTGTGACCTATTACTGATAGTCCAATATGTACTCCAGGAGCACATAGACACAGACACAGCTAGGCACATGCCTTGTATGGGAACTTGGCCAGTGTATACGGACACGACTAGGAGAACACAGATTGGTCTGTAACAACCTGGTCATGATATACATAAACATTTCATAACTTTTTTGGAATACTTAAAACATTATACAAATAGATGCCAAAAGCCTGTGCTAGTCTAATGCCTTTAGAAACATGGAAACATAAACATTGATACATAAGTGAGATACATTAGCTCCCACTAGGTTCTTATTGACTAACACCCTTCTAAGACATATCAAACATAATAATTATCTTCATAACCTGGGGAAGGAAACATAAAATGGGTGAGCTCAAATACTCAATAAGGATAAATAAGAAAAACATGTAAGAATAAACATGATAATTGGGCTATGAGAATGTGATCGTAACATTAGAAGTTCATACCCTGCATATCAAATATCATAACATGAATGATGTCATAAATCTTGATAGTTCATAAGACATGAATCATAAAGAAATAAAGAACATAAACCATGAAATCATAACACATGATGGAACTGTGTAAAACACAAAAGAATATAATATGATTTATCATATTAGTCAAGGAATCACTAATAAGACCATCGTATTGGATAAAGTCCTTTATTGAACTGGGTACACCCCCGTTCTAGCCCTATATTACTATACCGAGTTCATTTTTCATTCCATCCATGTCTATATCATGACATATAAATTTTTACCCAATGTATTGGAGGTAGATATAGGTCTCACTCATCTCATATTGAAATATTACATACATGTGTCACAAGATCATTAATAATCATATCATAACATGTAATCATATCATAACCTATGGAAAGAGAGAGGTTTCATAATCATTTCATCATAAAAAAACCCATGAAAAGAACTGGGTTTCAAAATAATATAATTCGTTAAATAGAAACAGTTTCACAAACATCATTCCATCAAAACATAATACATTCAGAGAAATAATATGAATAGAAACATTGAATAATTTTCCTATAAAGGCTTGAGTAACACCAATGGATGTTATTTTAGATAGGAAATAATTTTAAAAGATCTTTTAAAACCATTTCTTGAGGAAAATATCTTTTTTTCTTTGTAAATTTCTTTTTAAATCATAAAACCTTTTGAAAACCATTTTCATGAAAATAAACTTGAAAAATTAAAAAGGAAGCATTGAAAAAAAATCTTCTTTCCTTTAAAAACTTTTAAATTAACTTAAAGACCTTTTGAAAACAGATTTTTCTTTAAAACTTATATAAGAATTCTGAAAACCTTTTTGAAAACCAACTTCCTTGAAAAATAATTTAAAAACATATAAAGAAATATTGAAAATGATTTGAAAACCATTTCATTGAAAATATCTTTTAAAAAAAATTTCTTAAAAATTAACCTTTTAAACATGCAAAGGAAACTTTAAAGAAATTACGTTGGGTAAATTCGTATATGTTGTATAAGGTAAAAAGAATATTCCTTTTACATGGTAAAAAGTTTAGAAAAGTGTCTCGACCGGAAAATGAAAAGAAGATTAATTTTAAAAAACTCTTTTGTATAAAAGTTAAAAAAAGGTAAAAATGTCTCTTAAATTTCATAGGATAATATTATAACATTCTTGGAAACCTTTTTAAAAAACATAGTTTTTAAGGAACACAGATTTCTGACTGAAGAGAGGGTAAAGTCAGGCTTTCTTAAAAACACATTCTTAACTATCTTACGTACCAAGGCATTAAATATATGAATATATATCATAGATAACCATATTATAATAAAATTCATTAATTTTATTTAGATATGGATCATAAAATTTCATCATTGATGCATAAACATACACAATCTCAAAAAGTGATGAGATTGTCTCAAAAAACTCTTATAACTTGGTAACTTGGGATCATAATATACATGTAAGAAAATGAAATTAAATGAAGATTAAAATATCATTAAAATAAGTAGATTAATTATATAACATGTAAAATTTAATTATATACACATTGAAAAAGAATTTTGGTGTATAACAAAACATGAGTCTCAAAGAAGGAAAATTGAGAGAAAACTATTTTACCGATTTGGTAACATTTGAAACTTAAACCACATGAAAGAAGGATCATAAAATGTACATATGAATACACATAAACTAAATTATAGAATAAAATCATGGTTATTACATACACCACACAAAAGGAAAGAGTGGCGAACATAGCATTTGTCTCACGGAAATAAAGTGTGATGAAATCCCCCTTACCTTGAGTCTTCACTCTCGTTGTACTCGTTAAAACCAACTGTATAATAATTATAAATTTATTATATATATTTCATATAATCATATTATTATATCTAATACCATATATATATTGATTATGACCTTATTTTACCCGCTTTTTAACCATACTATGTTAAGGTTTTACTTTGGATAACATTCTCTTTGTTCTTCGTATGTATCTTAATTTGTTATATTGTTCATCCTTATAATTATATCATGATTAAATAATTTAAACCATGATATAAATATCATTTATATCTAGTATATATGTATTATAATAATCAATATAATATATAAGTATCAAATGGAATACACCATTCATGGAGACGGTAAGCCATACGTACGCATGAACGATATTTCTGTTTAATTGTCTTGTTGAAAGAAAGAAAGTAAAATACATATATATGTATATATATGTATATGTATAATTATTAAATTATCTTGATTATATCATATGTATTTATTACATCCATCCATAATAAATTCCTTGTAGTGTATGAACAAAACACATCGCTTTGAGGAGGCGGTAGTCCGCACTTCCTCTAACAAAAGTATTGTATTCACAAAAAATGGATTGTATATAGATGTGTGTTGTAAAATATTTAAATAAGATTAAATAAATAATAAATATTATATAATATATATATATTTTTTCTATCATAATTTTCACCCTGAGAGGCGATGAATGAAAATTGAACAATCATCATTTAGCGAGGCGGTAGTTCGCCTACACGTAAACAGTGTGTTTGTTACCCATTAGATGGATGTGTGTGTAAGTGCAGGTCAAAAATATTAACATAATGACATCCTAGTATATTAAGGATATCGGTGTTGTTATATTATATGTAATAAGAATATTTTAGGTAGTCGATAAAGGAAATTAAAGAAATGAGTTTGAGAGAGGGTGTTACCTCTTGATTGGGTAACTCCTTTTTGTTTGAGCTCAAAGGCTTCCTTTGATTTATTTCTTCTCAAGGTGGGGATTCAAGGTATAAGTTAGGGATTTTTTGAGTGAATTGGGCAGATTTTAGATCAACCTAAGGGGATTTATAGGTTTGATTAAGTGAGAGGAGAGAAGTCCTTTTATAATGGAGGAGGGGTGGAATCTCTTGTAAAATTTAAAAAGAAAGGAACCCCACCAACATTTTTTATTTAAAGTGGATAAATAAAGGTCCTAATTAGATCCATTGGAGTATAGAACAAAAATATGGTCATCCAATGGATTTATTACAAGTTTATAGGTCCTTTTAGGTCTTAAATTTAAGGTTTATTCCTTAGTTAAGTTTAATTTAACCTTAATCGTTGTTATTAATTTTAATTACTTCACTAATATTTTCAGTCAAAAACCAATTTGACCTTATTAGAAATTATAAATTACTATTATTACAAATATGGAATCCATTTTTCTAAATTCCACTCGCATAATTGGTAGAAATTAATTTAAATATAATCCCACAGTCGGGTTGACATTGCGGGTTTTTAAAGTAAAAACATTCAAAAGTTTGCTATGTTTTGATAGTCAATTTCAAAATTAAATTGATTAAAATGAACTAAATTAGTTTTATTGATAAAAATATTATCTAATTAAACTTTGAAACAAATTAAAAATATAATTTAAGCTTATAAATAAATTATATGATAAAGCATTTTTGAATTAAAATCCAGTATTTTTAACTATTCATTAAAAAATGAAACCTTACAAAAAAGTACCTGTAAATTATACTAAACTAATTTTTATGTTTTTATTCCAAATATGAAGTGTATTTTGATATATTAAATATATAAATGTTCCAAAAAAAATAATTTAAAAAGGGTTCGATATTAAAAGGCGGAAAACTATTTTTATAAAAATATAGGTTTTTAAGCATAAAATTGGGTTTGTTCTTATCTTATGCCAATAGAATCTATTGTATTGATATAAAAAATAATTTATTAAATATATAATATTTATATTACCTTAATATCACTCACTAATTGTAATTAATTTAATTTATTGTGAAAAAACAACTTTATGATCATAATAATAGTTTTCTATAAAAATACTCTCTTTATATTCAATTTGTTCTTACATTAATTTATAAATAATTAATTCATTTTATATTTTTTAAAATAAATATATTTACATAATTTAGTTAATAATATTAATAAAATATAATTTAACAGCTGCGTTATATATTATTACATATATTTTAATAATCTATTATTGTTCTGTAACACTCGGCCATGCGTGTTATGTAAGTCATCGAGGAAAGTTTTTTTTCATGTAATGAAAACTAACCTTAGTGTTCTAGGTAGAGAAAGATAAAATTTATATTTCATGTACTAAAAATAATCCAAACATAGTTATTAATATAAAATAGACTATTTTTATTGTTGTGTGAAATGCAAAATATCAAAAAGATTAAATTAATTTGAAAAAAATAATTCACAAAATCACAGGGTGTTACATTCTACATCCCTTAAAATGAATTTCTTCCTAGAAATTTTTCTTGGTTATCAAAGTTTTAATACTTGAAAGTTTCATTCATATAAACCCACATAATAAAAATGAACATTAAAACTTCCTTTTAAAAAGAAAATCTAGAAACATAATGGTTACCCAAAGTAACTCCTAACAAGATTCCCAAAAAGGAGAACATAGGTGGGAACTGAAAACATGGACATGGAAGATAAATATTATCATCAAGTTCTGATGGAGAGTGATAGAGAAAAATGTCAGAAGAAATTTAACAATCACAAATCCATAAATTTGTAGTAAATAAAGGGACCTTCTGATTCATCAGAAACGTAGGTATGGGACAATATTTTTTTTTGGTTTCAAGATCTTTTTTACTAAAGTGGAATAATTTTCATGAAAGGTTATACTTGCATTATTTTAAGATAATGTTACCCCTTTTTGTTCATTTATCCAATTCACCTCTTTCTCTAAAAAGGAAGGTGAATTTTTCATTCCTAAAGTACTGACAGATCATGAGATCCATAACATGTCATCCCATTTGTCATCAGTTATCATCATCACAAAGTAGTTTGAACAGACTATCCAATATGCATAAATCATCATATGGAGAGATGACACTTTAATATTAATGACTTTTTCTAAATGTTAACTTAAAATTTCCATAAATAGATGACCTTATAAACCTTCTAAAATATGAAAATACAAAATAGTATAAAGAAAGTCACAAAATCATCTTAACGTTGATCCCCCATATATCACAAAATATCTCTTAATTGTCACATTCCAAACATGTGAATACCCTCATCGTATATTATCTTAAAACATGGTAATAACATGAATTACACTAAATAATTTTGGAAAACATTCATTATTCCTTATTCCAAAGTTTACTAGATATATTCTTTATATCCAAGAAGTTTAAAACTTCATCCATGATGACATAGACCACTTTGTCAACCAATCCATAATCAGATCCAAAGTAATCAGTACCATCCAATTGACTTATCCATATCCCACATATCTTTATCCAAACATCATTACCATGGCATAAGGAACATATTAGTGGTTATCTTTCCCTTAATCATGTGTTTTACATGGACATCATATTTCCACTAAATCAATTTTCTATTCAATAAAAACCATTCAACATGTTCTTGTAAATCCGCAGTGAAAAACATAAATTGGACGATCCTTATATATTTCACCATTCATGTAACATAATTCTTCAATAAAAATACATGAAAACTTTTATTATTCCACTTAATCCTTATTTCATTAATAAGGATACCTCATCTTACTACACAATACCTATTTCCTTTTACATTTCATTTGTAGTCTCGTAATCATCAACAATGTAACAATTGCTCGCACCACCTTGTTGATCCACTTCAGAAGATTTCTAATTGGGACATTGAGTTTCATAATGACCATTTATTCCACACTTAAGACTCTTAATCTTCGATGATGAATTAGGGAGGCCAATATTCTCATCCATTTTGTTAACCAAACTCTTTATTTTTCCCTTGCAGTCACTTTCTATGTGTCCTTATTTTCCATAGTAAAAACACCTTCTTATTCTTCTAAGACATTAACTTAGATGATAACTTCCACATTTTAGACACAAAGGAAACTGAATCTTATTTCCTCCATGGTCTCCATTACCTGAAATCTCAGCGAACTCCTTCTTTCTATTCCTTGGTGAATCTGAGAGTTGGTTAAGGTACACATTTTTTATCATGTTCTTTGAAAACTGATTAGGCATGATCACAACATCTTTCACTCCAGTGATCATCCCACTTGACTTCTCATCAAAAAATATTCCATCGCATTCAACGTTAATCTAGTTCATTCTGGTTCTCTCCATTGAATAAAACTAGAAGCATAGTGTGAGCATTACTTATTAGAGAATTAAACCACAAATTCATGAAAATAATTACTTATATGATGTCTAAATAATGAAACCTTCCTTAACCTATGACACTATAGGTTCATCCAAGGTTATTCATAGACAACTTAAATTTAAATTCTTCATAATGGTTTGTGAAGAGTTTGTGAATTCCCAAAGCATGTAACCTAGGAGTGTCAAACTAGGTGTGAAACAAGGACTGTTGTCATATACCAGATTACCCCAAGTCAGGCTTGGAATATCTTATCAGAGTTATTACTCCTAGTTACATCTGTGTTAGATCCACATCCAATTGTAGTATCCAGCTAGGGATGTATTTCTAGGAAACCACTCACTCTATCCTCTACCAAAATTCTAGTACATTTTCCTAAATGTTGACTCTTCCTTATACTTATCCTTAGAGACATCCCCAGACTTATCCTTACAAATATACCTAGGGAACTCACTAAATTTTTCTCATCCTAGTTTCCAAATATTAACTAAACCTTCACTATGATACCAATTGTAACAACCCAGACTTGACATGCATAGACATTACATCACATTTTCATAATACTTAAAACATTATACAAATAGAAACCAAATGACCATACTAGTCTAGTGCCTTTGGAAACATGGAAACATAAACACTGATACATAAGTGAGATACATTAGCTCCCACTAGGTTATTCTTGACTAGCACCCTTCTTAAACGCATCAAATATAATAAGTATCTTCATAACCTAGGGAAGGAAACATAAAATGGGATCAAATGCTCAGTAAGGGTAAACAAAGGAAACATGTAAGCTTAAGCATGAGTATAGGTATAAGAACCCGACCTTATTACATTACATAATCTTGAATTTAGTCAAGAAATTAATTCCTTTAACATTGAGGATCTTTTCAAGTTTAGAGATTTAGAGAAATGGGACATAACACATTCATGACATTACACATTAATACAGAGTGGGTAGTATAAAAATAGTACTCATTTCTTCCAAAATATAAAACTTTTCAAATAAAGAATGATTTAATTGAAAATTATTCAAATATTTAACTTTTTTTACTTATTTGTTTTAGACATCCTTATAACCTGTGAAAATCATTTAAAACTTGGGTTAAGCACAAAAATCTCAGTAAGGTATATAAAATGAAGTAAAGAACATATTAGTATATGAATACTTGTAATGTATGAAATCATTTTCAAAAGCCATACTTTTCACCCATATATACTTACTTTGTGAAACATGAGATTTCCACAACATCGCCAAAAAACATAAGAACATAATTTGAACCATAAAGGTATCTTGTGGCATAATCTTTTAACCCTCTTGGCTACCTTATAATTTGTAACCCTCACAACTACCTTATAATTTGTGTAACCATCACAGTTACATTTGGAGTAACCATACAGACGACCTCCAACTTACACATACCCAATGCATTGGAGGGAGATCTAGGTCCCACACTTCATCATAAAAAATTACCATGAACCAGAAAATAATCATACAACATGAATATTTTCATAAAAACATTTTTATTGAATTTCTTAAAGTAGAATTTTAAAAGATGATTTTAAAATAAAAAAAACCCTTAAAAATATCATATAATTCAAGTGAGACTTATTAGAGTGGATGGAATATGTATATACATTATAAATATACATAATTAAATATAATATAAACAAAACCAATCACACAAACAATTTTAATATCACATAAATAATGAAGTATTTAACCCAAAGAATGGAAATCAGGTTAAGAATTCCCTTTCCTCAGGTTTGTATTACTTAAAACTTATTTTATACCTCTTGTATAATGGTTAAAATAGTTTTATTCATATATTACAGAAACATATTCATGTTTATAATAACTTATATGATCATTTCATTACATCATTTATCCCTTTAATTGTTAGTATTTTGTTTCTTCCATTGTTTTGGGTGTGTTCTTTACATGATTTCCATGATCAGTTCATGATGGATATTCTTGTAGATTGGAAGTGAAAATACAGAATTAAAATAGTGTGGTATTTACATGTTTCCAAAACTATAAATTATAACTTTTATCATTTTGAATTCTGACATGATGATGATTTATAAGTTAAAGCATTATTGATATTTGTTTAATTCATTTTCGTGGTTCTTTGATCGTAAAGAACTCATTTTGTTTTATAAATTAATAACATCTGTAAAAAATGATTCTAGGACCTTATATAAGTTATAATGCATAAATTATAATCTTTTCCAACCAGAAAAATGGTTTCATGACCAGTATTGAAGGAAGTAAAATAAATTTAAATCATATCATCCATGATGTCGGTAAATCGACACATCACGGACTGTGTTTTAATTTCTTGAGTAAGTGGGAGAGGAAAAGGAATATAATGGTGATTATTCCATATAAATGATGAAATAAATAATATTTAAGATACCATATCATTCATTCCTATTGTATAAGTGGAGGTGAGGAAAGAAAAATAAAATAAAGGAATCTCAAAATAAAAGAAATGTTAAGAAATCCCTTACAAATATTTAGCAACCTAATGGCGTCGCTTAAAATTTTATAAAATATTTGGATGATAGAAAAGGGGTATCTCATCATTATTACATAATATAGGCTGTAATGGGGTATGGAAATACATATCCCAAACATAATCCAATGGAAATTAAAAATAATAACATAAAATGAAAACTTGAAAAAGAGAAGGGTAGTGGATTCCCTTACCATTAGAGTAACTCCTAAAACTTGAATGTTGGGACCTTGGGACTTAAGGACACCTTGGGAGGACTACTAGGGAGGTTAATAAGACCATATCTTCATTGAGGAGGAATTTGGAATGAATGGAATGAAGAATGGGTTTGTATTTATAGAAAAAATGAGGGAATGTTTTATTAACACTCGTGCAGAAAACGTTTTTTACGTCAGTTTTTTTACGTCAGTTTTTGGAAGACTTTATTACAAGAGATGTAATAAATATTATTTTTTACGTCTGTTATTTTAAAACTGATGTAAAAAAAATAAATCCAAAGCGTTTTTCACGTCGGTTCCTAAAAAACTGACGTGGAAAACACTTCGGAGTGGTGATTTATTACGTTGGTTTTAAAATAACCGATGTGGTATATCATTTATTACGTCAGTTATTAATGTAATAAATTGTGCCTAGGAAGCATTTTTCATGTCGGTTATTAAAAATCCAACGTGATAAACTAGGATGTGAAGCGATTTTTTACATCAGTTATTTTTTAACCAATGTGAAAACCTATATAATACATCGGTTATTAAATAATCGACGTAAAAAAACATTCCCATTCATTTATTACGTTGGTTATTTTATAACCGATGTAAACACCTACCTGCGAAGCATTATTCATGTCGGTTATTATTTAACCGACGTGAAAACATATATACTACATCAGTTATTTAATAACCGAAGTGAAACACTATTTCCATGCATTTATTACATTGGTTATAAAATAACCAACGTAAAAAAAATAATAAAACTGTTCAACCATTACTATGCTCTGCCAAAGAAGACTTGAAACAAGCAGAAAATAGACAAAAAACAGACCAAAACCAAACTAGAATACATACCATAGAAACATCAAAAATAGATCAAAACAAGAAGAACCAAAGAAAAATTAAACATTCACATAAATAACAATCAAAACTTATAATTTCAACTAAAGAAACCTAAAACCCCTTAGATAACCCTTACCCCCATAGACAGCCCTCCCACCCCACTAGATATCCCCCCCACCCCCTAGACAGCCCCTCCCCCCATCCCCCACCCTTGGAAACCCCTACCCCCTGGACACCCTCCCACCCCCTAGACAACCCCCACCCCCCCCCCCCCCGGACACCCTCCCACCCACTAGATACCATCCCACCCCACTGGACACCGCTCGGATACCCCCCACCCCTTAGACACCCCCCCATGCCCCCTGAACACCCCCCACCCACTGTACATCCCCCTACCCCCTTGGACACCCCTCCCCCACCCCCTAGACACCACCCCACCCCACTGAACAGCCACCCCCCCCACCACCACCACCACCACCCTCCCACCCCCCTGGACACCCTCCCACCCCTTGGATAGCCCCCCACTCCCCTGGACAGGCCCCCCACCCCCATGGATAGCCCCCCCCCCCCCACCCCCACCCGCCTGGACACCCCCCCCCCACCACCACCCTAAAAATCCCCCCACACCCCTAGACATCCCTCCCCCCACCCCCCTGGACCCCCCCCCCACCCCCTAGACACCCCACCCCCCTAGACAACCTCCCACCCCCCTAGACAGCCCCCCCCCCCACCCCACCCCCTTGGATATCCTCCCACCCCCTGGACACCCCCACCCCCTGTACATCCCCCCAAACCCCTAGATAGGCCCCCACCCCCTTGAACATTCTACCAACCCTTGGACACCCCCCCCCCCACCCTTTGGACACCCTCCCACCCCCTGGACATCCCCCCACCCCCTAGACACCACCCCACCCCACTGGACAACTCCCCCCCCCCCCCCCGCCACCACCACTACCCTGGACACCCTCCCACCCCCCTAGACACCTCCACCCTTGGACACCCTCCCACCCCCTAGACAGGCCCCCACCCCCCTAGACAGGAACCCACCCCCTTGTACACCCTCCCACCACTTGGACACCCCCACCCCTGGACAGGACCCCACCCCCTTGGACACCCTCCCACCCCCCTAGACACCCCCCACCCCCACCCCCTAGACAGCCCCCCACACCCCTAGAAATCCCCCCCCCACCCCCTAGATATCCCCCACCCCCTGGACACCCCCCACCACCCAGGACACCCCCACCCCCTGGACACCCACCCATCCCCTGGATAGACCCCCACCCCCTAGATAGGCCCCCCACCCCCTTGGACATTCTCCCACCCCCCTGGATAGCCCCCACCCCCTGGACACCCTCCCACCCCCTACACCCTTGGACACTCTCCCACCCATTGGGCATTTCCCACCCCCCTTGACACCCTCCCACCCCCTTACACTCTTGGACACCCTCTCACTCCCTAGACACCACCCCCCATGGACATCCCCCAACCCCACCCCACCCCATGGACACACCCACCCCCCTTGGACAGCCCCACACCCCTTAGACACCCCCTACCCCTTGGACAGCCCCCCCACCCCCCAGTACACCCCCACCCCCATGAAATCATTACTATGCTCTGCCAAAGTATGAAACAAGCAGTAACCATACCAGAAGAAGTCCAAAAAGAAACCAGAATCCATACCAGAAAAACATTAGAACTAGACCAAAACAAGAAGAACCAGATAAAAATTAAACATTCACATATATAACATTCAAAACTTACAATTTCAACTAAAAAACCTAAATCAAACCAAAATAACAACCAAATGCACAATTATAATTACAATATTCAAAATTACATTTTACACTACAAACATACTAAAATCCAATCAAACCTATAAAATAATTTTACCATTACACTTGTAAGTGTTTGACCTCTTGAGCACTATAGGGTTGAGGGTCATAAAATAGATATAAATTAAAAGAATATTAGTTAACATGTATAATGATTAAATCAAATAAAATATTATGGAAAAGTTTATAAGGAAATCTTACCAGGTCAAACTTCACTAGTGTTCCAGTAGTAATTATTTCATACATAAATATTAACATATAATATCTGCATTTTATGATGCCTTATTATACATGAAAACTCTGTTTAAGTGAGTGTTAATTCAAAATATCATTTTTATGTAATACATCAAAAATTACAAATTATAAATGGATATTTACCTTTACTTTTACATATTTGATATTGGTACTCTTTTTATTTGTGTTCTTTCAAAAGTAAACCCATCCCCTAATAGAAAATAATATGAATGGGATAAATTTAAAATTCATTATAATATAAACTATTAAGAAATTGAAACTTACTTTTCCAGCATATTCTTAAAACTTATTCCCACATCTCCATAGACAGAGCATATCCAATAAAGTGTTTTATCCTTCGGACAAAAAACACCTAACATCCAAATTCACTGATATAAAATAAAATTTAATGTTAGTGTTTTTTTATGTTAAAAGATATTGAACACTTTTCCAGATATATGTTTTATACCTCTCACAAAAAGGAATCATCCAACACTACGTGATTATATTCTGTTCAAATCCTTCAGAAATATAAAGTATTCTTTGTTCCTCATCCAATGCATGTGCTTCAGGGGAAATCAAATGCGGGTCCATGAATCTATATACATATGTCCGCTCATTCTTCTCACACATGTTATAAATATACCTAATAAAAAACACACATAAGTATACATTTTTAATAAATATAACGCAAGGAAAGGTGTTAAGACTTGCATGGAAAAAAATCTGCACCACATTGATGCCCAACTTATCTCTAGTAACAATCTCTATGATATAATTTTTCACAATCCCCACACTTATTGCATGTCCAAAAACATGAGATTCCATTTGAAACTCGTAATGATCAGCCAACAAATTTGAATATCTTGACAATCTGTCAAGACTACTAGAATATGTATCTGATGTCATAGCCATTTGTCTTTGTTGTTGTCTATAAAGTATTTATTTACCTTTGAAGTATTACTATAAAAATAAATAGAAAAATATATTAGTTTTCAAATTTTAAAATAACTTTAATAAAAATAGAAAATAAAAGATATAATATACATACCTCTATGGTAATGAGTCGCAGAAGTCTGGATGGCCAAACTAAAAAGTGGTCGATACTATGTCCAACTTTCTTCACCTCATCTATAGGTAATGGTACTCAAGCTAATCTATCTATAATATCTTGTACAGTGACCCTATGATGCTCTACCTCTAATGGTTGATGATGAACTATAACTCCTATACAATATACCATCCCATATGAAACTATATGATTCTAAGGATCATCAAAATACAACTCACAATAAGTAAGAAGTTGTGGCAGAGGATTAGGATAAAAATGGGGTTTACAGGTTGATGTGGGGGAGTGGGAGCTACTGGTGGAGGTGGAGGATAAATAATGGGGTCTTCAGGGGGAGGTGGAGGAGTGGGAGCTACAGTCTGAAATTGTCTTTGCATGTCTGCAAACATAGACTGTACCAACGCTCTAATCTTTTCCTCTATCGTCGCATTGATATTATTAACTTCAGCCTCCTAGGATTATTTTTTTTATAAACACACTCAATGTAATAAGTTTAAGAACATGGAAACAATTTTCTTACCGACACACCCGTCATATATCCTCATACATGATCGGGGTGTTTGGGACTTCCCAATGTTGTAGATAAAATATCTTGCCTCCCAGCAGCTATAAATACCCCCTGTGAGCTTTTCTTCTCAAGATATTCTAGTATTAATTAATTGAACATTACTGTAATGATTCAAATTATATAAAGAATATAATTAACTTAAATAAATAAAATAAATATCTTACAATCCTCTCAGCTAAAATTATCGATTCTTCCAAAAGATATTGCCCCCTTTTTCCCATCCGAGATCTCTTACATTTTTTATGTCTAGATAGAGGGGTGGAGGGGCAACCTCTCCAGAGCTTGAAGACTCATCTCTCAGTTTTTTTATTTTTTCTGCCATTATTTGTTCTTCCAATAATATATACCCTCCCCAATATAAACTATGAGGGTATACATTTTTAGATTGGATCTATTGATGATATGTCCTTTTTGGCTATAAATTAAGAATAAGAAATCATTATCAAAACATTAATAAGATCATTTATATAATAAATCTTATAAAAGTTTACATTGCCCTTACCAAAAATGAATCTTTTCTTCTACTTTCAAAAAATTGTCTCCATGTGTCTTCATATATGAAAGGATATATATGAAATTATTGTCATGATTCCTATGAAAAAAAATGAAATCATATGTGAGGTTTGATTTGAAATCCATCCATCTCTTTTCAGCCATTGATAAACATTTCCTCCTGACTCCTCTAGTGTTAGGAATATCAAATGTCATCTGATAAAAAAGAGGTAAAACAGATTATACTAGAAACATTTAAATATTAGTCAAACAATAGAAAAAGATATTACCCAAATCATCTCCCACAACTGAGATATTATCGCTTTGTACACACTTCTCCAATCATCATACAAAATGATTACTTTTCTTTTACCCTGATTTGATACAAAACTCTTATAATCTTTTGCATTTGGGCCTCGAGGAATATCATCATCATCAAACTCAATGAGTATCCTTTGGTCCTGGCTATGGGAAAGTTATAATTTTGGTAAATGTGTGCAGCCGTGTTTACCAACTCTTGAACTCTTCTTTTTCATTATGGGAGTACATGAGGAATATTGGGGAACATTAATATGAGCATGTGAATGTTCCTCCCTAGAGGTATGATCATGATGCTCATCTCCAAAATCATGTGGTTGATCAACTAATTGATCTGTCATTATCCTTAAAATCAAAAAAGAAAACATTAGTTCACAAATATACAAATTCAAATATTAAAATACTAATGTAAACAATAAATAGAAAACTGAAATAAGTTACGTAATAGTAAACATGGTAAATATGGTAAGCATGTTAAACAATGGTAAAGATGGTAAACATGGTAAACATGGTAGTGTAATTTTCATTCAACAAAATCAATAAATATATAATCTATGTAAAGGTAAACTCTGGTAAACTATGGTAAACATGGTAAACGTTGTAAATATGGTAAGCGTGTTAAACAATGGTAAATATGGTAAACATGGTAAACATGGTAGTGTAATTTTCATTCAAAAAAATCAATAAATATTTAAGTTACGTAAAGGTAAACTATGGTAAACAATGGTAAACATGGTAAAGTAATTTTTATTAAACAAAATAAATAAATATATAAGTTACGTAATAGTAAACATGATAAACTAAACTAAAAAAAATAAAATAAACAAAAAATTATAACATTTTATGAAAATAATAAATGTAAACAAAAAATAAACATATGATACCTGTAATATTAGGAATGTAAAAATGGATTTTTTTTCCCAAATTCCTTCACCATGATCATTCCTTACAGCACAAACCATGTCTTCAACATGCTCATCATTATTTTCTGCTAATATTTCCATGGAAGTAGGGATCTCACATAAATCAGTATCTTCATCAAGTTGATCCTCACCGACATTTTGTTTATTCCCTTATAAAACAACAGACCAATGAATATCTGATTAATCAACTACATAAAAATCTATTTTTCATGTATTTTCATTATAAAATAATTTTTTGTGCCTTCCAATATATTGAGATTAACAACTGTCATTCCAAATTCATCGTGTATGACACTGTTGTTACCGATAAACCATTTGCAGTTAAAAATATGAATTTTAATTTTAAAGTAATCAACCTACCATATTTCTTCAATGACTCCATAATATGAACTTGTTGTATAAATTGGGTTTCTATCTTTAGAACTCAAAAAAATGCATTGGTTCTGCAAACACCAATACACCATTATTCTGAACTGCACTTCTATTTTCCTGAGCTTTCGTATGAAATGTATATCTATTGATGTCATGCCTGGACCATGTTATCACATTTAAACTTGGACTACCCACTAACCATCTTAATGACTCTGATACATCTGATCTACAAAGCAAGGTCTTTTTAAACCATGGAAAAAAAATTTTGTTCTCATTCAAAATCCACATTTCTTTCTTCTTTAAATGAAATTGTTTCAAGTCATTAATATGAAATGTGATATACAGTTGAGCATAAACTGTGTTACTCAATATGTATAATTATACCTTCTTCATATATTCAGCTAACAACGATTTGACTTTCATGCCACAAATTCCCTTTCCCTCATTATTATCTTATTCATTGCGAGATGGAGGCAAACCTATGTGCTCCGCCGCAGCCAAGTAGCTTGTACAAAACTCCAAAAACTCCTCAGAAATATACTTTTCAATAATGGAGGCTTTAGGTTGATATGGATTCTTAACATACCCCTTCAATATTTTCATATACCTTTCAAAAGGATACATACAAAAAAGATATACAGGTCCACAAATCTTTATTTCTCTTACCAGATGAACCATTAAATTCACCATTATATAAAAAAATATGGAGGAAAATACATTTCCAATTGAAAAATTATAGAAATTTCATCCTTTTTAAAAAATTTCAAAGCATTCACATCAATCACCTTATTACAAATTGAATTGAAAAAATAACACAACTTCATTATAGTTTTTCTAACATGGATGGGAAATATTCCATGCAATGAAACTGGTAGAAGTTGTTGCATCATGATGTGATAATCATGATATTTCATACCTATCAACTTCAAATACTTCAAAGATACAAAAAATTTTACATTTGATGAATAACCTTGATGCACTTTGATATAATTAAGACATTGAAAAAAAATAATTTTCTCCCTCTTGGATAATGTATGACAAGCCGGGGGAAGAAATGTTCATCTTCGATTAAGAGTGGGAGCTAACTCCAAACGTATTCCCATTGCTAGTAAGTCTAATCTTTCATTAAACCCATATTTAGTCTTTACTTTAATATCTAATAATGTTCCAATCAAACTGTCACAAATATTCTTCTCCACGTGTATGACATCAATACTGTGTTTTACTTAATGATATCTCTAATATGGTAGCTCAAAAAATATTGACCTTTTCTTCCAAATATGTCTACCATTACCAGATTTATGTGTCTTTCCCAATGCCACATCAAGGTTTTTCACCCTCTCAAAATACACATCAGGGGATAAAGGTTTTGGAGAAATATAAAATTCTTTTGAGCCATTGAATGCCTTTTTTAGTCTTTTATAATAGTGATCCACAGGTAAAAACTTTTGATGACCCATGTATATTTTTTTCCTCCCATGATGTAATTGACAATATGAAGTCTGTTATTCGCAAATTGGACATGCTTTATGCACCTTAACACTGTATCCAGAAAAATTTCTATATGCTGGGAAGTCATTTATAGTGAACATAATCACTACATGCAGTTGAAAATATTCCATTTTATAAGAATCATACACCCTAATACCATCCTCCTATAAAAGTTCCAAATCATCAATCAATGGTGACAAGAACACGTCAACATATTTTATGGGTTGCTTCAGACCAGATATCATTATACTCAACATGACATATTTGTGCTTCATACAAACTTCAGAAGAGAGGTTGTAAATTACCAATAAAATAGGCCATGAACTATGTGTGCTACTAAGGGTTCAGTATGGATTCATTCCATCTGTGCACAACCCAAGTCTGAGATTTCTAATATCATTTCCAAATGTAGGATATTGCTCATCAATTTTCTTCCATTGTGGACAATCATCTAGATGACGTATTTTTCCATCACATATTCTCTCATAATCATGACATCTTAACCTTTTTTCATTATGTGAATTAGAAAATAAACATTTCAAATGATGAATTATAGGAAGATACCAAAATACCTTGGCAGGGATCTATGTAATCTCTACATCAGCCTGTGATTTTTCTTTCAACTTATACCATGATGTATCACATATAGAACACTCTGATAGAAATTCATATTCCTTACTATATATCATATAGTCATTCAGACAGGCAAGTATTTTCTTTTATCCCAATACCATTGGGAATAATATTTTCTTGGCCTTATAATATGAATCTAGAAGATCGTTGTCATTTGGAAGAATGTATTTCAATAATTGTAGCAGCTCTGTAAAACTTCTGTCACTCCATCCATGTTTTGCCTTCATATTAACACCACCAACAAAACCGTAAATTCCATACAACTAGGATGAAATAGTTTTTCATCATCACCGTATAGATGTGCAACTTTCAGTTCTATCTCAATTTGTTATGCTGAAATATCATGAATCATTTCTTCAATTCCATCAAAGTTACCATCTTGAAAATCATCATCATCAGTAGATCTAACATTCAGTCTAGTTTCACCATTCCAAATCCAAGGTCTATAAATCATATTAAAACCATGGAAAATCATATGATCTTTGATCTATTTACTTTTCAACTTCGTCATATTCAAAAATTTCAAGCATGGGCAGAAAAAAATGTTGTTGCTTGGAACATTTCATTTAGAAAATTCCAAAATGTAATCAACACCTTCCTCATATTCATTACTCATTAGATGTTACATAATCCAACTTCGGCTCATTATTACCTATAATAAATATCAAAATTATAAAAATTGTTAAGATAAGCCAATTTTATATTTATATGAAAAATATCATAATTTTAATGTAAAAAAATTTTGAAATATAAAACAAATATATATGTATTTGAAAAATATATGCATGAAAATAATTTTAAAAAGAAAATATAGTTAGATATAACAGTTTTAAATTCATATTGGATCCTTTCTTCTTAAGGTACACAAAGAATACATCATGGTGCAACTAGATACCAAATTCACCCTTCCGTAAACAAGAAATATGAAGTATAAATATTAAAATATGTATACATCCAGTACTGAAAATTACACCCATCCCAATGATTTGAAACCATTGGGATAGCCTCTGAAACCATTGGGATAGAATATACCAAGGGTTTCACACCCTGTTGGCATGATGGATGTTGCAATATCCCTATACCAATGGTTCTACAGGAACTGTTGGTATAGACTGCCTGAAGTTAATATATGCCAACAGTTTCAATGAAACCATTGGGATATATATATACCAATTGTTCAAGAACCATTGGAATACATTTTGTCCATCATATAATCTATTCCAACTATTTCATGGAAATTATTGGGATATATGTATACCAACGGTTCAAGAACCATTGGCATACACTCTCTATTATATAATCTATTACAACGGGGGGTGGGGGTTGTCCAGGGGGTGGGGGGGATGTCCATGGGGGTGGGGGTGTCTAGAGGGGTGTCCAGGTGTGGGGGGTTGTCCAAGGGGTGGGGGCTATCCAGGGGGTGGGGGTGTCCATGGGGGTGGGGGGTGTCCACGGGGGTGGGGGTGTCCAGGGGTTGTCCAAGGTGGTGGGGGTGGTGTCCAAGGGGTGAGGGGGGTTGTCCAAGGGGGTAGGGGGTGTCCAGGGGGTGGGGGTGGTGTCCAGGGGGGTGGGGGGGTGGTGTCTAGGGTGGCAGTCCAAGGGGGTGGGGCTATCCAGGGGGTGTCCAAGGGGGTAGGGGTGGTGTCCAGGGGGTGAGGGGGAACTCCAAGGGGTTTGGGGTGTCCAGGGTGTGGGGTGGTATCTAGGGGGTGGGGTTGTCAACCCCTACCCCCTTGGACATCCCCCACCCACCTAGACACCCCCCATTCCCATGGAAATCCCCCCAACCCCCTCGACACCCCCACCCACCTCCCTGGACACCCCCCACCCCCCTGGGCACCCGCCCACCCCACTAGACATCCCCAACCCCCTATACACCCCCACCCCCTAGACATCCCCCCCCCCCACCCTACCCCCCTGGACACCCCCTACCCCCTCAGACAGCCCCCTCACCCCCCCCCCCACACAGACACCCCAACCCCCCTGGACACCCCCCAACCCCTTGGACAGCCCCCTCACCCCTGGACACCACCCCCCACCCCCCTTGGACACCCCTGGACACCCCCACCCCTTTTGACACCCCCCCCCCCCACCCCCTAGAAACCCCTACCCCCATGGACCTCCCCCAACCCCATGGCCACCCCCACCCCCTTGGACACCCCCTACCCCCCTTGGCCATCCCCCTCACCCCCTGGACACCCCCCCCCCCAGACAACCCCCCCCCCACCCCCTCAGACACTTCCACCCCCCTGGATAGCCCCCCCACCCTAGATACTTCCACCCCCCTGGATAGCGCCCCAACCCCCCGAACATCCCCCACACCCCAGACACCCCCACCCCCATGGACAACCCCCCAACCCCCTAGACACCCCCCCAGACAACCCCCACCCCTTGGACACCCCCTACCCCCTTGGACAGCCCCCTCACCACCACGACACCCCCCCCCACCCACCCCCTGGACACCCCCTACCCCCTTGGAAAGGCCCCTCACCCCCTGTACACCCCCCCCCCCCACACACCCACACACACACCCTCTTGAACACCCCCCCCCCTTGAACAGACTCCCCCCCCCCAACCCTCGCCCCTTGGACAACCCAGCATCCCCTGGACACCCCCCACCCCCTGGACACCCCCCACCCCCTTGGACAGACCGCTCAACCCCCTGGACACCCCCCCCCCCCACACACACCCCCTGGACACCCTTACCCCCTTGGAAAGCCCCTTCACCCCCCTAGACACCACCCTCCAATCCCTTGGATACCCCCTAGACACCACCACCCCCCTTTGATAGCCCCCCACCCCTTGGACAGCCCCCCACCCCCGGACACCCTCCACCCCCTAAACACCCCCTAATCCCCTTGGATAGACACCTAACCCCCCTGAACACCCCCCCCCCCCCCCCCACCCCCTTGGGACACCCCTACACCCTTGGACATCCCCCTCACCCCCAAGACACCCCCCACCCCCACCCCCCTAGACACCCCTACCCCCTTGGACAGCCCCCTCACCCCCCTAGACACCCCCCCACCCACCCCCTTGGACACCCCTAGACACCCCCACCTACTTGGATAGCCCACCACCCTGACACCCCCCCCCCCACACACACGAAAGTACATGCACACACACATGATAAAACACAAAAAAAAAATCATAAACTTGCATCATATGACTTCCATGGTTTATTTTACCAGAAAATAATTTATCATGATATAAAATAACACTATAAAACTTACCATGATATCAAGAACAAATATAGAAAAATAACATCTCAAAACATAAGTTTAGGGCATCGCAAAAAATAAAAAATGAAACTAAGGCTTCTGAGGCTTACTTTAGTGTTGCGAGTCGACCTGGTAGATCTGGTGATAATAAAGATGATGAATGATGTTGGAAAAATGAGGGTTGGAGGAAACAACTTTGAATAATCCTTTCTAGGTTTTACACACAAGAGAGACGATTCACAGGATTCCTGATCGAAGAAAACATAATGACCAAAATATAGGGCGCGAGTAATCCTTTAAAAGCTTTATCACGTCGGTTATTCAATAACTGACGTGATAAACTATTTTTTTATGTTTATAATGTTGGTTATTTAATAACTGACATAGAAATTTCTTTATCACGTTGGTTATAAAATAACCGACATGATATATGGAGTTTTATAGTGTCGGTTATAAAATAGCTGATGAGATAAAGCACCCAAATTTGATCTTTCACGTCGGTTATAAAATAACCAATGTGATAAATCTAATCTCTGTGATTTATCACATTGGTTATTTTATAACCGACATGATAAAGCAGTTTTTCTAGCTTTTCATGTCAGTTATATAGAACTGACAAGAAAAATGCCGACGTGTTAAACGTTTTTTTTCACTAGTGTAATTTCCAAGGGACGCCTCATTAGTGGTATTTTCAAAACTATGGGCTTGCCCATGGTATTGGCCACTTGGAAAACCTCATACCATTTTTTACTATACAAGAGTTTACCACAATTATTACATCATTATTACATCATTAATGATGTCATTAAACACATCAAAACTCAAACTATATTTTTATTATTCACCGAAAATTCAACTATTTTAGAAAAATATGAAAAATTCACCCTAACCATTTTTCAATGTGTAGAATTCAAAAATTAACTCCATTTATTGAAAATAATTTTCTAAATATTATTAATTTAATTTTTAAATAAAATCATAATTTATTCAAAGATAACAGTTTTAAATCTATAACATTTTTTAACACTTTGAAAAATTAATCGACATATCATTATCTTATATCCTTAAGAAAATAAAATAATGATATTATTTTTTATTCATAAGGGTCATATTACTATTCTTGTTACTATTCATAAGGGTATTTTACTATTTACCAAAAAAACAAGTTGGTTCTTTCAAACTTTAAATAACTTACTAATTGTAATAATATATTACTGCTTTTTGAAATTCAAAACATAGAAGTGGAAAAATTATGTTTAAATACTAGTTATAAATATCTACTTAAAACAAATTTCATGCCATTAAATTTATTTTTAGAAAACCTTTGGGTGTTACATTATACCCACCTTCTGGAAATTGCGTCCTCGTAATTTTATTTACTTATTAAAAAAGTGAGGGTACATTTCCCTCATAGAATTTTCAGACTCCCATGTTGTTTCTTCAACCATGTGGTTTCTCCAAAAAAAAACCTTTACCTGGTGGATTACCTTATTCCACAATACCTGTTCCATTCGATTAAGAATCTAAACTGGTTTCTCTTCATAAGAAAGGTTCTCTTATAGGTGAACTGGTTCTGGGCTCAAGACATGAGTTGAATAAGGAACATATATTCTCAACATTGAAACATTAAAATCATTGGGTACCTGAGACAAACTTGGAGGCAAAGCTACTCAGTATGAAATTGGTCCAAATTTATCTAGGATTTCAAAAGGATTGATAAACCGAGGACTTGGATTTCCTTTCTTACCAAAATTCATCACACTTTTTCAAGGAGATATTTTAAGGAAAACATGGTCACCAACCTCAAAAGAGAAGTGTTTCCTTATATTATCTACATAAATTTTATGCCTTCTCTAAGCTATACTCATGTGTTGCTAGATCATCTTCACTTTCTCAGCCACTTCCTCAACTAATTCTATTCCCATCAACTTCCTTTCCCTGACTTCATCCCAAAAAGCTGGAGTTCGACACCGCTTCCCATAAACTGCCTCAAAAGGTACCATTTGTATACTGGAATGAAAACTATTATTATAAGAAAACTCAACTAAATAAATATGTTGATCCCAACTTCCCTGGTAGTCCATTGAATAAGCTCGAAGCATATCCTCCAAAGTTTGAATTGTTCATTCTGATTGCCCATCTTATTAAGGATGAAAAGTTGTACTGAAATTTAATTCTGTACCCAACGACTTCTGAAGGCCCTTCCAAAATTAGAAGTGAACCTAGGATCCTGATCAGATACAATGGAAAGAGGAACTCCATGTTATCTAACAATATCTTTGAGATACAGTCGAGAAAGCTGATCTAACAACATTGTATCTCTAATAGAAAAAAATGTGTAGATTTTTTCATCTGGTCAATAATAACTCAAATTTTATCATTACCTTGAGACGTCTTAGGTATTCCAACAATGAATTCCATGGATATATTCTACCATTTCCACTCTAGCACTAGAAAATGATAAAGCTTCTCCTTTGGTAACTGCAACTCTGCTTTAACCTATTGACATGTCAAACATTTCATAGTAAATTATGCAATATCCCTTTCTATTCCATACCATCAGTAATACTTCCAAAGGTCTTTGTACATCTTAGTACTTCCTGGATGAACTAAAAATGTAGAACTATGAGCTTCACATAACAAATCTTTTCTCAACTGGGAATCACAAGGCACACACAACCTTTTATCAAATCTTAAAACAAAATCTTTATCAAGGTTAAATTCTGGCAATTTACCCATTTTAACCAATTCTGTCTTTTTATGTAGCTCGTAGTCTTCCTTCTGTTCTTGCTTAATTCTATCTGATAATGATGAATGCATTGAAACCTGAAACAAAACAGAGTTATTTCCTGCACCAACAAATTTTAAGCCAAAATTCATCAAATCATTAAACAAGGGATCATGTTCCAAACATAACATGGGTAATGATGCGTAATTTTTCAACTCAAGGCATCCCCCACTTTGTTTTATTTTTCTGGATAGTAATTGATCATGAAATCATAATACTTTATCAATTCAAGAAATCTTCTCTGCCTCATTTTTAATTCCTTCTGAGTGAATATATATTTCATACTTTTATGATCAGTATATATTTTACATTTGTCTCTATATAAATGATGCCTCAAAATTTTAAAAGAAAAAACCACAGCTAAAAATTCCAAATCATGTGTGGGATAATTTAACTCATGATGTTTTAGTTGTCTTGAAGCATAAGCAATTACCTGATCATTCTACATTAGAACACAACCAATCCCCTTTAATGAAGAATCACTATATATGACAAACTCACCATTTTGGGAAGGAAAATACAAAACTAGAGCATTCACCAATCTCTTCTTCAGTTCTGGAAAACAAACATCACATTATTATGTCCAAATAAATGTAACACCTTTTCACATTAACTTAGTTAGCGGGATAGATAATCGTGAAAAGTTTTTAACAAAATTTCAGTAATAACCTTCTAATCCAATAAAACTACGAATCTCTGTAACATTTGTAGGTCTTGTCCATTCATCAACCACTTTTTTTTTAAGGATCAACTATTATTACATCCTTATTTACAATGTTCCAAAGAAAAGAAATTTGTTGTAACCAAAAATAACACTTTCTGAATTTTCCATACAGTTTCTTTTCATTTAAGGTTTGTAAAAAAACCCTTAGATATTCTCCATTCTCTTCTTTACTCTTATAAAATACTAGAATTTCATCAATAAACACAACCACAAACTTATCCAAGAACTCATGAAATATTATATTCATAAGATCTATGAATATAGAAGGTTCATTACTTAACCCAAACAACATAAAAACAAATTCACAATACCCATATCTAGTACAAAAAGATGTTTTTGGGATGTCATCCTCCTTCACCTTCAGTTGATGGTATATGGATCTCAATTCAATCTTGGAAAGGTACTGAGCTCCCTAGAGTTAATCAAAAAATTAATCGATATGAGGAAAAGGATACTTGTTTTTAATAGTGATGTTATTCAAATATCTATAATCAATGAAAAGTCTTCTGGAACCATCTTCTTTTTAACGAACAAAATAGGGGCACCTTGTGGTGAAGTGCTAGGATGAACGAAGCCTACATCAAGCAAATCCTGCAACTAATTTTTCAATTCAAGAAGTTTCATTTGATGCATATGATATGGGGGTTTTGAAATTGTCTTAGCATTAGGAACTAAGTCAACAGTAAACTCAACCTCTCGATTATGAATAACATTGAAAATCATCAGTAAAAACATTCAGGTATTCATTTACCACTGGCACATCATTAATCTGGACAGTTCCCTTTTTTCAGCAATATGAGCAAGAAAACTTTGATTTCTATATTTCAACTGTTTCTCATCTTCATAATATGTTATAAATTATGTGGGTTCATTTTTTATAAAAAATGAAACTCTTTCTTAAAAACAACTTCTTTAGATATACAATCAATCATTTCATGATAAACAGAAAGCCAATCCATTCCCAGAATGACATCAAACTCTACTAAGACTAAAACAAAAAGGTTTGCAGGTAAATTATTTCCATAGACCACAATAGAAATATTCTTATAGTTCCTCTTTTATATAATATTTCCCCTAGTGTTTTAACAATAAGCACCAGTCTCATTTGTTGAGGTGATATTTCTAATTTACCAAAAAAAACTCAAAAATAAAGGAATTTTTAGACCCCGTATCAAACAAAACATTAGAAAAATATGAGTAAACACTAGTGCAGAAAACATTTTTAACGTCACCATTTTTTACATCGGTTATATATAACCGACGTGATAATCTGTGAAACGTGGTTTTTTACGTCGGTTATTTTATAACCGACGTAAAAAATGTGGAGAGTAAATTTTTAACGTCGGTTATTTTAATAACTGACGTTAAAAATCAAGCGCGTTCGTTTTTAACTTCGGTTATAAATTAACCGACGTAAAAAACAAAAGCGAGGTGTTTTTCACATTGGTTATCAAATAACCGACATTAAAAATGAGGTATCTAAAAGTTTTTTACGCCGGTTATAAAATAACCGACATAAAAAAAAGCGTCTTTTGAGGCCTTTTTGATGTCGGTTATTTTATAACCGGTGTAACAAACCAACCCGCAGAATTTTTTACGTCGGTTATATTATAACCGATATAAAAATTGTGATTTCTGATGTATTTTTTACGTCGGTTATTATATAACCGATGTAAAAAAAATCCATATCTGATACATTTATAACATCGATTATTATAATAACCGACATTATAAAACATTTAAAAAATTAACATGCCCCGTGGATTGTCATTTATGATTTTTCGATCGACAGTCTGGTGACTCGTCTCTCTCGTGCGGTAAACCCTAATTGACTCATCGATATCTTTGCGTTAAACTCATTTTTCCATCATCGTTTATCATCTTTACTCTCCTCTGATCTATCATCTCAACTTGAAACACTCAGGTAAGCCTCCCACGACTTTATTTTGTTCGTTTTTTTTCTCAGGTAGTCTATATTTACATTTTGCGATTTTTTTGTTTAAACTAGGTAAGATTCTTCGATTTAGAACCCTCTTACCTCATTTTTTCATCATCTTATTTATTATACCCATATCTATTAGATCGACTCTCAATATTCATGTAAGCCTCACCTACTTGTATTTCATTTGTTTTTGTTTCGCGAATGCCCGACATTGATGGTAATTTTTGTTTTCATTGACAACTAATGATCTCATTCACCTATATTACTGTAATTTATATGTAAAACATTGTGATACACCAATTCCGTGTACCAGTGTGATTTATTTTATAAGTATATATATGGTTTTTCATGGTGGAATGTTTGGTTTGGATCCTTGGTTGTTTCTATTTTGGGTATCACTTTTTGTTGTTCCATAATCTATTTACGTCGCTTATTTTTGTGGAATATTATAAGTCTTCATATGCTATTAAAATCTGATTCATTGCACAATAAAGCATTTTATAATTGTATGAGATACAATTCATGGTTCTCATTTTGAATAATGGCATGATACCAAAACTAGAAGCTTGAGGTTAAAATCTCTAGATATGCCAAAACTAGTAGCTTGAGGTTAAAATCCCATGGTTCTGGGGGGCTGTTAAGAGGGTTGGTGGTTGTCCAGGGGGTTGGGGGCTGTCCAGGGTGTCCATGGAGGTGGGGGGCAGTCTAGGGGTGTGGGGGGGGGGTCCAAGGGGGTGGGGGTGTCGAAGGGGGTGAGTGGGCTATCCAAGGGGGTGGGTCCTGTCCAGAGGGTTTGGGGGGTTGTACGGGGGGTGGGGGATATCCAGAGGGTTGGGGGTGTCTAGGGGGTGTCCAAGGGGGTAGGGGGTGGGGGTGGTGTCCAGGAGGGGTGGGGTGTGCTATCTTGAGGGGTGGGGGCTATCCAGGGGGTGGGGGCTGTCCAGAGGGTTGGAGGGTGTCTAGAGGTGTCCAAGGGGGTAGGGGTGGGGGTGTCCAGGAGGGGTGGGGGTGTTGTCTAGAGGGGTGGGGGGTTTTCCAGGGGGTGGGGGTGTCCAAGGGGGTAGGGGGTGGGGGTGGTGTTCAGGAGGGGTGGGGGTGCTGTCTAGAGGGGTGGGGGTTGTCCAGGGGGTGGGGGGATATCCAGAGGGTTGGGGGGGTGTCCAGGGGGTGTCCAAGGGGGTGGGGGTTGTCTAAGGGGGTAGGGGACTGTCCAAAGGGTTTGGAGGGTTGTCCGGGGGTGGGGGCTATCCAGAGGGTTGGGGGGTGTCCAGGGGGGTGTCTAAGGGGGTGGGTGGGGGGGTTGTCCTAGGGGGTGGGGGCCTGTCCAGAGGGTTTGGGGGTTGTCCGGGGGGTGGGGGCTGTGCATAGGGTTGGGGGTGTCCAAGGGGGTGTCTAAGGGGGTAGGGGTGGGGGTGGTGTCCGGGAGGGGTGGGGGTGCTGTCCAGAGGGTTGGGGGTGTCCAGGGGGTGTCCAAGGGGGTGGGTGGGGGGGCTATCCAAGGGAGTACGGGCCTATCCAGAGGGTTTGGGGGGTTGTCCGGGGGGTGGGGGCTGTCCAGAAGGTTAGGGGGTGTCCAGTGGGTGTCCAAGGGGGTGGGGGTGGGGGTGAGGGTGGTGTCCAGGAGGGGTGGTGTGTTTTCCAGAGGGGTGGGGGGCTGTCCAGGGGGTGGGGGCTGTCCATAGGGTTGGGGGTGTTCAGGGGGGTGGGGGTGGTGTCCAGGAGGGGTGGGGGTGCTGTCTAGAGGGGTGGGGGATGTCCAGGGGGTAAGGGTGTCCAGGAGGGGTGGGGGGATGTCCAAGGGTGTGGTGGTGTCCATGGGGTGTCTAAGGGGGTGGGGTGGTGTCCAGGGGGTGGGGGCTGTACAAGGAGGTGGTGGTGTCCAGGGGGTGTCCAAGGGGGTGGGGGATAAGTGTCAGTTGGAATTGACTACTGCATCGTGGTTTTTGAGATTATGACATGATGATTGAGTCGTGATTATTGGATTTACATTGTGATTTTCTCCATCTGAATTTTTATTTTGAATTTGATTTGATTCTCAGGTTTACTCCATTTTCTCCAATTTTCTATCAACCATTGTAGGCCCCATGGTTTTCTTTGATTCAATGTAATTTAAAACTTTTATATCTAACTATATTTTGTTTTTAAAATAATATTCAAGAATATTTTTTTAAATACGCATATATTTGTTTTATATTTCAAAAAAAAATTCCATTCAAATTATGATTTTTTCATATAAACATATATTCGTCTTATCATAAAAATATATATATATTTGATATTTGTTATAGGTAATAATTATTTGAAGTTGGATTAAATAACATCGAATGAGAAATGAATATGAGGAAGGTGTTGATGCCTTTTTGGAATTTGCTAAATGAAATGTTCCAAGTAGTGACATTTTTTTCTGTCCATGCCCGAAATGTTTGAATATGAAGAAGTTAAAAAGTAGAGAGATAAAAGATCATCTGATTTGTTGTGGTTTTAATTCAAGTTACAGCCCTTGGATTTGGCATGGTGAAACTGGACGGAATGTCCCTGATGATGATGATTCTCAAGATGGTAACTCTGATGGAATTGAATAAATGATTCGTGATATTGTAGCGGAACAAATTGAGATAGAACCTACAGTTGTACATCTATATGGCGATGCTGAAAAACCATTATATCCTAGTTGTATATATTTTACGGTTTTATCGGCGGTGTTAAGATTGATTAACCTGAAGGTGAAACATGGATGGAGTGACAGAAGTTTTACAGAGTTGTTACAATTTATGAAATACATTCTTCCAAAAGATAACGATCTTCCAGATTCACATTATAAGGCCAAGAAAATATTATGCCTGATGGGATTGGGATACAAGAAAATACATGCATGTATGAATGACTGAATTATATATAGGAAGGAATATGAATTTCTGTCAGAGTGTCCTAAATGTGGGACATCATGGTATAAGGTGAAAGAAAAATCACAGGCTGATGTAGAGATTACAAAGATCCCTTCAAAGGTATTTTGGTATCTTCCTATAATTCATCATTTCAAATGTTTATTTGCTAATTCACATGATGAAAAAAGGTTAAGATGGCATGCTGATGAGTGGGTATGTGGTGGAAAAATATGTCATCCATCTGATTTTCTACAATTGAAGAAAATTGATGCACAGTATTCTATATTTGGAAATGAAATTAGAAATCTCAGACTAGGGTTGTGCACAGATGGAATGAATCCATACCGAACCCTCAGTAGCACACATAGTTTATGGCATGTTTTATTGGTAATTTACAACCTCTCTTCTGAAGTTTGTATAAAGTAAAAATATTTCATGTTGAGTATAATGATCTCTGGTCCAAAGCAACCCAGAAATGATATTGATGTTTACTTGTCACCGTTGATTGATGATTTGAAACTGTTATGGGCTGATGGTATTAGGGTGTATGATTCTTATAAAATGGAATATTTTCAACTGCATGCAGTGCTTCTATTCACTATAAATGACTTCTCATCATATGGAAATTTATCTGGATACAGTGTTAAAGGGCATAAAGCATGTCCAATTTGTGAACAACAGACGTCATATTGTCAATTGCATCATGGGAGGAAAACAGTGTACATGGTTCATCTAAAGATTTTGCCTATGGATCACCCTTATAGAAGACTAAAAAAGGCATTCAATGGCTCACAAGAATTTGATACTCCTCCAAAACCTTTATCCCCTGATCTGTATTTTGAGAGGGTGAAAAACCTTGATGTGACATTGGGAAAGACACAGAAATATGGTAATGATAGACATATTTGGAAGAAAATGTCAATATTTTTTGAGCTACCATATTGGAGGTATCATGAAGTTAAACATAATATTGATTTAATGCATGTGGAGAAGAATATATGTGATTTTTTGATTGGAACATTGTTAGATATTAAAGGAAAGACAAAAGATGGTTTGAATGCAAGATTAGACTTACTATCAATGGGAATATGTTTGGAGTTAGCTCCCACTCCTAAAGGAAGACGAACATTTCTTCCCCCGGCTTGTCATACATTATCGAAGAGGGAGAAAATTAGCTTTTTTCAGTGTCTTCATGATATCAAAGTGCCTCAAGGTTATTCTTCAAATGTAAAAAATTTTGTCTCATTGAAGGACTTAAAGTTTATAGGTATCAAATCACATGATTGTCACGTCATGATGCAACAAATTCTACCAGTTTCATTGCGTGGAATATTTCCCATCCATGTCAGAAAGACTATAATGAAGTTGTGTTATTTTTTCAATTCAATTTGTAACAAGGCAATTGATGTGAATGCTTTGAACATTTTGGAAAAGGATGCAATTTTTATACTTTTTCAATTGGAAATGTATTTTCCTCCAACTTTTTTGATATAATGGTGCATTTAATGATTCATCTGGTTTGAGAAATAAATCTTTGTGGACCTGTATATCTTCGTTGGATGTATCCTTTTGAAAGGTATATGAAAATATTAAAGGGGTATGTTAAAAATCCATATCGACCTGAAGCCTCCATTATTGAAAAGTATATTTCTGAGGAGGTAGCAGAGTTTTGTAAGAGATACTTGGCTGCGGCGTAACACATAGGTTTGCCTCCATCTCTCCATGAACGAGTTAATAATGAGGGAAAGGAGATTCGTGGCTTGAAAGTAAAATCATTGTCAGTTGAACAGATGAAGAATTTAGAATCATACATCTTGAATAACATAGTTGATGTTCAACTATATATCACATTGCATATTAATGAGTTGAAACAATGTCATTCAAAGAAGAAAGAAATGTGGATTTTGAATGAGCACAACAAAACTTTTTTGTCATGGTTTAAAAAGACCTTACTTGGTAGATCAGATGTATCATAGACATTAAAATGGATAGTGAGTGGTCCATGTTTAAATGTGATAACATGGTCCGATTATGACATTAATGGATATACATTTCATATTAAAGCTCAGGACAATAGAAGTGTAGTTCACAATAGTGGTGTATTGGTGTTTGCAGAAGCAATGCATTTTTTGAGTGTTAAGGACAAAAACCCAATTTCTGCATCAAGTGCATATTATAGAGTGATTGAAGACATATGGGAGGTTGATTAATTTAAAATTAAAGTTCATGTTTTAACTGTAAATGGTTTATCGGTAACAATAGTGTCAGACACGATGAATTTGGAATGACACTTTTTAATATGAATATATTGGAAGACATAGCTGATTCTTTTATAATGGAAACACATGCAAAACAAATTTTCTATGTAGTAGATCAATCAGATATGCAGTGGGCTATTATTTTACAAGGGAAAAAACAATATGTTGGTGAGGGTGAACTTGATGAAGATGCTGATTTATGTGATATCCCTACTTCCATGGAAATATTAACAGAACATAATGATGAGAATGTTGAAGACATGGTTTGTGCCATAAGGAACGATCACGATGAAGGAATTTGGGAAAACAATCCATTTGTACATTCCAAAAATTACAGGTAACATATGTTTATTTCTTGTTTACTTTTATTTTTTTCATAAAATGTTAGATATTGTAAGTTTTTTCTTTATTAAAACATGTATTAAAACAAAATAAGTATAAGTTTTTGTTTGTTTTAAGTTTGTTTAGTTTACTTTATCATGTTTACAATTACATGAATTATATATCTATTATTTTTTTCAGTGATAATTACTTTACCATGTTTACCATGTTTACCATCTTGACCATCTTGACCATCTTTACCATTGTTTAACATTCTTACCATATTAACAATGTTTACTATTATGTAACTTAGTACACTTTTCTATTTTCTGATTACAGTAGTATTAAAATATTCGAATTTGTATATTTGTGAACTAATGTTTGTTTTTTTGATTTGAAGGATAATGACAGATCATTCAGTTGATCAACCACATGATTCTGGAGATGAGCATATTGGTCATACCTCAGGGGAGGAACATTCACATGCTCCTCTTGATGTTCCCCAATCTTCCTCATGTGCTCCTATTACAACAAAGAGTTCAAAGGTTGGTAAACATGGGTGCACACTTTTACCAAAATTAGCACTTTTCCGTACGCAGGATCAGAGGATACTCGTTGAGTTTGATGATGATGATATTCCTAGAGGTCCAAATGCAAAAGATTTTAAGAGTTTTGTATCAACTCAGGCTAAGAGCAAAGTAAGAATTCTGTATGATGATTGGAGAAGTGTGGATAAAGCGATAATATCTCAGTTGTGGGAGATTATTTTGGTAAGATCTTTTGCTATTTTTTGACTATTATTTAAATTTTTCTAGTATATATAATATGTTTAACACCTTCTTTATCAAATGACATTTGATATTCCTGACACTGGAGGAGTTAGGAAGAAATGTTTATCATTGGCTACCAGGAGATAAAGGGATTTCAAATCAACCCTATCACCTGATTTCATTTATGGTCATAGGAGTCATGAAAATCCATGTCGTATATATCCTTTTATAGATGAAGACACATGGAGACAGTTTTTTGAAAGTAGAAGAAAAGAGTCATTTTTTGTCAGGGTAATGTAAACTTTTATAAGATTTCTTATATAAATGATCTTATTAATGTTTTGTTAATGATTTCTTATTCTTAATTTATATCAAAAAAGGTAAGCTCATCAGGAGATCCAATCTAAAAATGTATACCCTCATAGTTTATCTCGGGGAGGGTATGCATTTTTGGAAGAACAAATGATGGTGGAAAAATTTCAATAACTAAGAGCTGAGTCTTCAAGCTCTGGAGAGGTGTCCCCTCTATCCACTCCATCTAGACATGAGAAATGGAAGAGATCTCAGATGGGCAAAAAAGGGAAATATCTTTGGGATGAATCGAGAATCGTAGCTGAGATGATTGTAAGAAATCTATTTTATTTATTTAAGTTAACTATTTTCTTCATATAATTTCAATCATTACATAAATGTTCAATTAATTAATACAGGACTCTCTTGAGAAGAAGAGTTCACAGGGGGAATTTACAGCTACTGGGAGGGAAGATATTTTATCTGTATCATTAGGAAAGCCCGAACATCCAGGTCGTGTAATAGGATATCTGGCAGGTGTATCAGTAAGAAAAGTGTTTCCATGTTCTTCAACTTCTAACGTTGAGGGGGTTTATAAAAAAAATAGAATCCTTGGATGCTGAAGTTCATAATATTAATGCGATGATGGAGTAAAAGATTAGAGCATCGATACAGTCTATGTTTGCAGATATGTAAAGACAATTTCAGACTACAGCTCCCACTCCTCCACCTCCCCCTACAGACCCCATTATTTATCCTCCACCTCTGCCAGTAGCTCCCACTCCCCCACCTCAGCCTTCGGACCCCATTTTTTATCCTACTCCTCCGCTGCAGCTTCCTACTTATTGTGACTTGTATATTGATGATCCTCAACATAATATAGTTTCATATGGGTTGGTATATTGTATAGGAGATACAGTTCATCATCAACAATTAGAGGTAGAGAATCATAGTGTCACTGTACAGGATATTATAGATAGATCAGCTCCATTACCATTACCTAAAGATGAGGTGATGATAGTTGGACATAGTATCGGCCATTTTTTAATTTGTTCATCCAAACTTCTTCGACTCATTACCATAGAGGTTTGAATGTTATATCTTTTATTTTGTTTTTTTATTAAAGTTGTTTTATCATTTGAAAACTAATATATTTTTCTATTTATTTTTACAGGAATACTTTAAAGGTAAAGAAATACTATATAGACAAAAAAAAATACAAATGTCTATGAAATCAAATACAGATTCTAGTAGTCTTGACAGATTGTCAAGATATTCAAATTTGTTGGCGGGTCATTGTGAGTTTCCAATGGAAGCTCATGTTTGTGGATGTGCAATAAGTGTGGGGATTATGAAAACTGATATCATGGAGCTTGTTACTAGAGATTAGTTGGGCATCAACATGGTGCAAATTTTTTCCATGTAAGACTTAACACATTTTCCCTACGTTATATTTATTAAAAATGTATGCTTATGTCTGTTTTGTATTAGGTATCTTTATAAAATTTTTGAGAGGAATGAGCTGACAGATGTATATGGATTAATGGACCCGCAATTGATTTTCCCTGAAGCATGTGCATTGGATGAGGAACAAAGAATTCTTTATATTACTGAAAGACTTGAAAATAATATAGTCACACAATATTGGATAATTCCTTTTTGTGAGAGGTATATAACACATCTCTCTCAAAGAGTTCATTATCTTTTAACATAAAAAACCACTAACCTTAAATTTCCTTTTATCAGTGATCATTGGATGTTAGGGTTTTTTTCCAAAGGGAGAAAGCACTTTATTGGATATGCTCTATCCATGATGATGTGCGGGAAAGTTTTAAGAATATATTTTAAAAGTAAGTTTCAATTTCTCAATAGTTTTATATATTATAATGAATTTTAAATTTACCCCATTCGTATTATTTTCTAACAGGGCATGGGTCTACTTTCGAAAAAACACAAAGAAAAGGAGTGCAAAGATCAAATATGTAAATGTGAAGGTAAATATCCATTTATAATTTGTACTTTTTGATTTGTTACATAAAAATAATATATTGAATTTACACTCATTCAAACAGAATTGTCATGAACAACAAGGCATCATCGAATGTGGATATTATATGTTAAGATTTATGTATGAAATAATAACAACTGGGATAGTTGTGAATTTTGACCTGGTAAGATTTCCTCTTAAACTTTGACATAATATTTCAATTTGATTTATTCATTATACACGTTAACTACTATCCTTTTCATTTGCATATTTTTGATGACCCTCAACCCTATACTCCTGAAGACATCAAACACTTACAAGTGGAGTGGTCAAATTATTTTACAGGTTTGATTGAATTTTAGTTGTTTGTAATGTAAAATTTAATTTTGAATATTGTCGTTATAATTGTGTATTTTCTAGTAATTTAGGTTGGATTTGGTTTTTTTTTTAAGTTAACAGTGTAAGTTTTGAATGTTATATATGTGAATGTTTAATTTTTCTCTACTTCTTTGTTTGGTCTACTTATGATGGTTTTTCTGGTATGGATTATGGTCTGGGGGAGGGGTTCCAAGGGTGTGGGGGGTGTTCAGTGGGGTGGGGGTGTCCAGGGGTCTGGGAGGGCTATTCGGTGGGGTGGGGGTCCTGGGTGTCCATGAGAGTGGGGGGGCAGTCCAGGGGGTGGGAGCGTTTCCAGGAGGGTGGAAGGGCTGTCCAGGGGAGTGGGAGGCTGTCTAGGGGGTGTCCAAGGGTGTGGGGGTGTCTTGTGGGGTGGGGGGTTTCTAGGGGTGGGGGGGATGTCCAGTGGGGGGGTCCAGGGTGTCCATGGGGATGGGGGGCAGTCCAGGGGTGTGGTGGGGGTTTTCTAGTGGGTTGAGGGGGTTCTGGTCTGTTTTTGGTAACTTTTTGGTCTGTTTCAAGGGTGTGGGAGGGATGTCCAGGGATGTGGGAGTGTTGTCCAGGGGGTGGGGGTTTAAAGGAGGGTGGGGGATTTCCAGGGGGTGGTGGTGATGTCCAGGGGTGTGGGGGGGAGTGTCAGGGGGTGTGGTTGGGGCATTCTAGTGGGGTGAGGGGGTTCTGGTTTGTTTTCGGCAACTTTTTGGTCTGTTTAAGGGGTGTGGGAGGGTTGTCCAGGAGTGTGGAAGTGATGTCCAGAGGGTGGGGGTATACATGAGGGTGGGGGGTTGTCCAGGGGTGTTTGGGGCTATCCAGGGGGTCGGGGGGCAGTTCAGGGGTTTGGTGGGGGCTGTCCAATGGGGTGGGGGAGGGTTGTCCAGGGTGTGGGGGGGCATACATGAGGGTGGGGGGGTTGTCCCGGGGTGTTTGGGGCTGTCCAGGGGGTCGGGGGGTAGTCCAGGGGTGTGGTGGGGGCTATCAAGTGGGGTGAGGGGTGCTATTCAGGGGGTGGTGGGAGGGTTGGCCAGAGGGGTAAGTTTTATATGTTATCAATGTAAATGCTTAATTTTTCTTTAGTATTGTTTTGATCTACTTCTGTTTTTGTGGTATGAATTCTTGATTTGGTTTCTGGTTGTTTCTAGGGGAGATCAGAGGACTGCATTCGATTTTAAAAAAAAATTGTCTTCCACGTCGGTTATTTTATAACCGACCTGATAAAGAAATCGGGAAGGGTTTATCACATCAGTTTTTTTAATAACTGACGTGATAAACACCTGTGGAATGGTTTATCACGTCGGTTATTTAATAATCGACGTGATAAAAGGCCTGGGAAATGGTTTATCACGTCGTTTATTTAATAACTGACGTGATAACCCCCCCCCCCCCCGGACTAGTTTATCACCTCGGTTATATAATAACTGACGTGATAAACCATTTCCTAGGGGTTTATCACGTCAGTTATTAAATAACCGACGTGATAAACATCCCCCTCATGGGTTTATAACGTCAGTTATTATATAACCGACGTGATAACCCCCCCCCCCCCCGGTTTTTTCATGTTGGTTATTAATTAACCAACGTGATAAACACTACGATGTTATGTTTTTTACATCGGTTTTTAAATAACCGACGTAAAAATGTTATTTATAACATCGTTCGTGTTAACGTCGGCTAAAAACCGACGTAAAAAATGAAAAATAACCAACATAAATAACGTTTTCTGTACTAGTGAAACAAACAAAGTACCTAATAAAACTTCATTATATGGCTCTACATCTGTTGACATAGTCTCAAAGGATCTCACTTACCTTTCTCCTTATAGTATGTCTTCTTTGAATCATTCAGATCTCTCTTTAGGGAGGCATTTTTATAATGATCCATCTAACCGCATTTAAAACACTTAACAGTCTTCTTATCAGGATTAGTCTTAGGATCATTTTCATTATAATCTCGGGCCATATTTCAAAGATTAACACATATAAAACTCTTTTGAGTTTTGGTAAAGAATTACCTAGGGTGCTTCTTGACACAATTTTCACAAACTAGAAACTATATTTTCTTACCATTAGATTTCTTTGGTTGATTCTTACCCATCGCTTTCCATATGGACCTATTCTTCTCCTTATTTTCAAAATGCATATTATCATCAAAGAACTCCATCTCTACCCTATTAGCACATCGGATAAGTTTCTCATAACTTTTGAATTCACTAGATCCCAATGCCATTCGATACCTTGTTTTTAATCCTAAGTAAAAGTGATTGATTTTTCTATCAAGATCCAAAATAATATTTGGATCATGCCTCGCTAGTAAGGCGAAGTTCGCTTCATACACGGCCACTGAATCTTTCTATTTTTTCTTCAATTCAAGTACTTTCTTCTCCATCCTAAGTCGAACCACCTTTGTAAAATATTTTTCAAGGAAAAGACTTTTAAATTCATCCCACTCTAAGGCATAAAAATCCTCTCTATCCTTGATATTCTTGACTATTGACCACCACTGATCAACTTCACCTTTAAAACAATAAATGGAAAGACTTAACTTTGTATTATATTAACATCCCATAACATAGAATATATTTTTAAGGGATTTAATCCATTCTTTAGCCGCTATTGGGTCAGAAGATCCATTAAAAGCGGGAGGGTGTTGTCTTATAAAATGTTCCACTATTGTCATGTTCTATTGTGGTACCTCTTGTTTTTCTCTTTCATGGATATGACCGCCATTTATTTCCTATTTAATCTAATCCATTACTGTCACAAACTACTCAATTCCAATCCCTACCATTCCGGGTTGTAGATTCAGAAGGATATCATTTCGTCAGTGCCTCTCCTCTTTAGATTCCCTGTTTATTCTACTGACAACCATTATGAACAAACATATCTTAGTTGAAGAAACATAGTAATATTTAAATGCTATTACATTTCAAATTAATAATATAGTAAAAATAATTTATGTTATTCTATTAACATCACCCCTAACCCCTAAATTTATATAAACCATCCTCTGATACCAACTATAAGAACCCAGACTTATTACATTACATAATCTTGAATGTAGTCAAGAAATCACTTCCTTTTACATTGAGGATATTTTCAAGTTTAGAGATTTAGAGAAATGGTACATAACACATTCATGATATTACACATTAATACAGAGTGGATACCATAAAAATAATACTCATTTCTTTCAAAATAAAAAATTTTCAAATAAAGCATGATTTCATTGACAATTCTTCAAACATTTAACTTGGATTCCTTCTTTGTATTACACATCCTTATAACCTATGAAAATAATTGAAAATTTTCGGTTGAGAACAAAAAATATTAATAAGGTATATAAAAATAATTAAAGAACACACTAGCCCATGAATACTTTTAACTTATGAAATCATTTTCAAAAGACATACTTGTCACCCATATATACTTTGTGAAACATGAGATTTAAAAAACATCTCCACAAAACATAAGAACATAAGTAGAACCATAAAGTTATCTTGGGGCATAATCTTGTACCCTCTCATCTACCTTATAATTTGTAACCCTCATAGCTACCTTACAATTTGTGTAACCATCGAAGTTACACTTGGATTAACCATACAGCCGACCAAAAATTTACACATACCCAATGAATTGGAGGGAGATATAGGTCCCACCCTTCATCATAAAAAATTTCCAAGAAACAGAACATAATTATACAACATAAATAATTTTATAAAAACATTTTTTTTGAATTTTGTAAAACAGAATTTTAAAAAAGGATTTTAAAAGAAAAAATCCCTTAAAAATATCATATAATTAATATGAGACTTATTAGAGTGGATATAATATGTATATACACTGTAAATATACATAATTCAATGTAATATTAACAAAACCAATCACACACAAAAATTTAATACCACATAAATAATGAAGTAGTTAACCCAAAGAATGGAAATCGGGTTAAGAATTCCCCTTCCTCGAGTTTGTCTTACTTCAAACTTGTTTTAGAAATCCTGTATAATGGTTAAAATAGTGTTATTAATATCTTAAAGAAACATATTCATGTTTATAATATCTTATATGATCATTTTGTTACATCATTTCTCCCTTTAATTGTTAGTATTTTGTTCCTTCCATGGTTTTGGGTGCGTTCTTTACATGATTTCCATGATCGGTTCATTATGGATATTATTTTTGATTGGAAGTGAAACTCCAGAATTGTAATGGAGTGGTATTTAAATGTTTATATAACCATAAATTATACCTTTTATCATTTTTAATTCTTACATGAGGATGATTCATAATTTAAAGCATTATAGATATTTGTTTAATTCATTTTGGTGGTTCTTCGATTGTAAAAAACTCATTTTGTTTTATAAATTAATAACATGTGTAAAAAATTATTCTAGAACCCTATATAAGTTATAATACATAAATTATAATCTGGTTCAACCATAAAAATGGTTTCATGACCAGTCTTTAAGGAATTAAAAGAAATTGAAATCACATCGTCCACGATGTCGGTAAATCGACACATCACGAACAGTGTTTTAATTTCTTAAATAAGTGGAAAAGGAGAAGGAATATAATCGTGATTCTTCCATATACATGATGAAATCCAGAATATTTAAGATACTGGATCATTCATTCCTCTTGTATAAGGGAATGTGAGGAAATAAAAAGAAAATAAAGGAATCTTGAAATAAAAGAAAAGTTAAGAAATCCCTTACGAAAATTTGGTAGCCTAACAGCGTCGCTTAAAATTTCATAAAATATTTTGATAAGATAAAATGGGTCTCTCATCATTATTAAATAATATGGGAAGTAATGGGGATATTTAATGACATATCCCAACATAATCCAATGGAAATTAAAAAAAATAACATAAAATGAAAGCTTGAAAAAGAGAAGGGTGGTAGATTCTCTTACCTTGTAGAGTAACTCCTAAAACTTGAAGGTTGGGACCTTGGGGAATGAGAACACCTTGGGAGGACTACTAGGGAGGTTAATAATACCATATATTCATTGAGGAAAAAAATTTAATGAATGTAATTAAGGAATGGGTTGGTATTTATAGCAAAAGTGAGGGAATGTTCTATTAATTTCCAAGGGACACCCCATTAGTGGTATTTGAAAAACCATGGGATTTCCCATGGTGTTGGCCACTTGGGACACCTAATAACATTTTTTACTATAAAAAATTTGACCAGAATTATTAAATCATTATTACATCATTAATGATGTCATTAAACACACCGAAACTCAAACTGTACTTTTACTATTCACTGAAAATTCAACTGTTTCAGAAAAATCCAAAAAATTCACCCTAACCATTTTTCAATGTGTATAATTTAAAAATGAACTCCATTTTTTAAAAATATTTTTTTAAATATTATTAATTTAATTTTTAATTATAATTATAATTTATTCAAAAATAACAGTTTTAAATCTATAACTCTTTTTTTAACACTTTGAAAAATTAACTGACATCTCATTACATTATATCCTTAAGAAAATAAAATAATAATATGATTTTCTATTCATAAGGGTCATATTACTATTCATATTACTATTCATAAGGGTATTTTACTATTCACCAAAAAAACAAGTTGGTTCTTTCAGACTCGAAATAACTTACTGATCACAATTGTATATGACCGTTTCTTGAAATTCAAAACATAGAAGTAGAAAAATTATGTTTAAGGGATAGTTATAAATATATACTTAAAAAAAAGTTTCATGCATTTCAATTTATTTTTAGAAAACATTGGGGTGTTAAAATAGGGGTATGAGAATGTGATCATAACATTAGAAGATCATACCCTACATATCAAAGATCATAAAAATGAATCATGGCATAAATCTTGACAGTTAATAAGGCATGAATCATAAAGAAATAAATAAAATAAGCTATTAAATCATAACATAGGAATAAAACATGGAATTGTGGAAAACACATAAGCATATAATATGACTTACCATAGTATCCAAGGCATCGCTACCAAAACCATCTTAGTGGACAAAGTATATTACTGAACAGGGTATACCCACATCCCTGCCCTTTATTATTGAACAAGTTAAACCCCCATTTTAGCCCTATATTACTGAACCGGGTTCATTTTCGGTTCCATCCATGTCTATCTTATGAGATATAAATCTTTACCCAATGCAGTATGGGGAGATATAGGTCTCACCCATCTCATAGTTTAATCTTACATACATGTGTCACAAGATCATAAATAATCATATTATAACATGTAATCATACAATAAGATATGGAAAGAGATAGGTTTCATAATTATTTCATCAAATACATAATCCGTGAAAAGAAGTGGGTTTCAAAAGCATATAACCCATGAAAGAGAAATCAGTTTCATAAACATCATGTCATCAAAACATAATCCATTTAGAGAAATAATATGAATGAAAAAATTGAATAATTTCCCCATAAAGGAATTAGTAACACCAATGGATGTTATCTTAAATGGGAAATAATTTTGAAAGATATTTTAAAACCATTTCTTAAGGAAAATACCCTTCCTTCTTTGTAAATTTCTTTTTAAATCATAAAACCTTTTGAAAACCATTTTCATGAAAATAAAATTGAAAACTTATAAAGGAATCATTAAAAACATTTTGAAATCCTTTTTCCTTTGAAAACTTATATAGGATCTTGAAAACATTTTGAAAACAATTTTTCCATTAAAACTTATATAATAAGCTTGAAAACCTTTTTGAAAACCACCTTCCTTGAAAAATACTTTAAGAACATATAAAGAAAAATTGGAAATGATTTGAAAACCATTTCATTGAAAATATTTTTTTAAAACATTTTCTTAAAAATTAACCTTTTAAACATGAAAAGGAAACTTCAAATAAATAACGTCGGGTAAATCTGTGCATGTTGTATAAGGTAAAAAAGAATATTCCTTTTATGCGGTAAAAAGTTTAGAAAAGTGTCTCGGTCAAAAAACAAAAAAAAAAGATTCCTTTTAAAAACCATTTTTTTAAGGTAAAACAAGGGTAAAAATGTCTTTTAAATTTCATAGTATAATATTATAACATTCTTAGAAACTTTTTTAGAAAACATAGTTTTGAAGGAACATGGGTTTCCGGCTGAAGAGAGGGTAAAGTCAGGCTTTCATAAAAACACATTATTAAAAATATTATGTACCAAGGGGTTACATATATGAATATATATTATGGATAACCATATTATAATAAAATTCATGAATTTTCCTGAGATATGGATCATATAATTTCATCAAGGAAGCATAAACATACACAATCTCGAAAAGCGATGAGATTGTCTCAACAAAATCTTATAACTTGGTAACTTGGGATCATACTCTCCATGAAAGAAAATGAGATTAAATTAAGCTTAAAATATCATGAAAATAGTTATATACATGATATAACCTATAAAATGGAAGTATATACACCTCGAAAAAGAATTTAGGTTCATAACAAAACATGAGTCTCAAAGAAGGAAAATTGAGACAAAACTATTTTACCAATTTGGTAACCTTTGAAACTTAAACCCAATGAAAGAAGGATCATAAAATTGACATGTGAATACCAATAAATTAAATTATATAATAAAATAATTATAATTAAATAAACCACACAAAAGGAAAGAGTGGCGAACATAGCATGTGTCTCATGGAAATAAAAAAGTGAGATGAAATCCCCCTTACCTTGAGTCTTCACTCTCATTGTACTTGTTCAAACCACTTGTATAATAAGTATAAATTTATTATATATATTTTATAGAATCATATTCTTATATCTAATACCATATATGTCTTTATTAAGACCTTATTTTATCCGATCGTTAACCATCCTCTGTTAAGGCTTCACTTTGGATAACATTCGCTTGGTTGTTCACATGTATCTTAATTTGTTATATCAGCCTTATACTTATATCATGATTCCAGAATGTAAAACATGATATAAATATAATTTTTATCTATTATATTTGTATTATAATAATCCATATAATATATAAGTATCAAATGGAATACACCGTTCAGGGAGACAGTGAGTCGTACGTATGCATGAACGTTATTTCCATTTAATTGTCGTGTTGAAAGAAAGTAAAAGACACACACACACACACACACACATATATATATATATGTATGTATATATATATAACTATTAAATTATCATTATTATATCATATATATTTAGTACATCCATCCATAATACATTACATATAGTGTATGAAGGAATCACATTGCTTTGTGGGGGTGATAGTCCGCACTTCCTCAAACGAAATTATCGTATTAACACAAAATGGATAGTATAAAGATGTGTGTTGTAAAATAATTAAAAAAGATTAAATACATAATAAATATTATATATAACATATATAAACTTATTTTCAATCATAATGGGAACCATAAGAGGTGGTAAAGGAAAATTGAACAATCATTATTTAGCGAGGTGGTAGTCCGCCTACACATAAACAGTGTGTTTGTTACCCATTAGATGGATGTGTGTGTAAGTGCAGGTCGAAATATTAACATAACAATTTCATAGTATATTTATAATATATGTGTTGTTATATTATCATGTAATAATAAGATTTGGGGGAGTGTAGAAATAAAATAAAAAAAGGAGTTTGAGGGAGGGTGTTACCTCTTGATCGGGTAACTCCTATTGGTTTGAGCCAAAATGCTTCCTTAGATTGATTTCTACCCAAGGTAATACTTAAAGTTATAAGGGAGGGATTTTGGGGAGTTAATTGAGTATATTTTTTTCAAACATAAGGGTATTGAGAGGTGGGATGAGGTGGGATGAGAGGAGACCTTTTATAATGGAGGAGGGGTGGAATCTCTAGTAATATTTTAAAAGAAAGGAATTCCACAAATATTTTTTTATTGAAATTGGATCAATAATGGTCCAAATTAGATCCATGGGAGGATATAATTGAAATATTTAAATTCAATGGATTTAGGGAAATTTTATAGCTCTTTTAGGTCTTAAATTTATGGTTTAGTCCTTAATTAAGCTTAATTTAACCTTAATCGTTGTAATTAATTTTAATTACTTCACTAATATTTTTGGTTAAAAACTAAGTTGACCTTATTAGATATTGTAAATTATACTAATTCCAAATATGGAATCCATTTTTCTAAATTCCACTCACATAAGTGGAAGAAATTAATTTAAATATAATCCCACAGTCGGGTCGACAGTACGGGTTTTTAAAGTAAAAACGTTCAAAAGTTTGCTTTGTTTTTATAGTCAATTTCAAAATGAAATTAATTAAAATGACCTAAATTTGGTTGATTGATAAAAATATGATCTAATTAAACTTTCAAACCAATTAAAAATATAATTTAACCTTATAAATAAATTAGATGAAAAGCACTTTTGAATTAAAATCCTGTATTTTTAACTATTCATTAAAAAATGAAACCTTATACAAAAATACTAAAAATTTATCCTAAAATAATTTTTATGTTTTTCTTAAAAATATGAAGTTTATATTTACATATTAAATCTATAAAAGTTCCAAAAATTGAATTTAAAATGGATTCTTCATTAAAAGGCGGTAAAACTACCTTTATAAAAATATTGGTTTTTAAGCATAAAATTGGGTTTGTTATTATCTTATGCCTATAAAATCTATTGTATTAATATAAAAAATATTTGATTAAATATATACTATTTATATTACCTAAATATCACTCAAAAATTGTAATTAATTTGATTTATTAGGATAAAAACAACTTTGTGAGCATAATAATAGTTTTTTATAAAAATACTCCCTTTATCTTCAATTGATTCTTATATTCATTTATAAATAATTAATTCATTTTATATTTTTTGAAAACCATATATTTACATAAGTTATTTAATAATATTCATAAAATATAATTTAATGGCTAAGTTATATATTATTATATGTATTTTAATAATATATTATTTTCTGGTAACACTCGGTCATGTGTGTTATGAAAGTCATCGAGGAAAGTCTTTGTTGCGTGTAATGAAAGATAACCTCAGTGTTCCATGTATAGAAACATAAAATTTATATTGTGTGTACTAAAAATAATCCAAACATAGTGCTTTAATATAAAATAGAATATTTTCAATATTGCGTGAAATGAAAAATATCAAAAGATTGAATTAATTTGAAAAAAAATCACAAAATCTCAGGGTGTTACATTCTACCCCCCTAAAAATTAATTCCGTCCTCAAAATTCATCTTGGTTATCAAAGGTTTAATACTTGAAAGTTTCATTCATAGAAACCCACATCGTAAAAATGAACACTAAAACTTCCTTTAAAAAAGGAAAGTTAGAAACATAATGGTTACCCAAAGTAACTTATAACAATATTCCCACCTAGGAGAACATAGGTGGAAAGTGAAAACATAGACATAGAATAGAAATCTTACCATCAAGTTCTGATAGAGAATGATAGAGAACAGGGTCAGGAGAAAGTTAACAATCACAAATCCATAAATCCACGATGACCTAAGGGGTCTTCTGATTCATCAGAAACGTAGGTATAGGACAACATTTTTTTGGTTTCAAGATATTTTTTACTAGTGGAAGAATTTTCATGAAAATTTATACTTGCATTATTTCAGGACAAAATTTCCATTTTTTTGTTCATTGATCCAATTCACCTATTTCTCTAAAAAGTAAGGTGACTTTTTCATTCCTAAAGTAATAATAGATCATGAGATCCATGATATTCCATCTCATTTTTCATCAGTTATCATCAGCAAAAAGTAGTTTGGATAGGATATCCAATATGCATAAATCCTCATATGGAGAGATGAAACTTTAAACTTATTGACTTAATCTGAAGTTTAACTTAAACTTTCCATAAATGGATAACCTTATTACCATTCTAAAAGATTAAAATCCAAAATAGTACAAATAAATTCATGAAATCAGCTCAACATTGATCCCCCATATATCAAAAAATAACTCTTGTTTGTCACAATCAAAACATGTGAATACCCTCATCCTATATCCTCTTGAAACATGGTAATAACCTGAATTACTATAAATACTTTTGGAAAACATGAATTATTACTTATTCCAAATGTTAATAGATGTATTCCTTATATCCAAGTCATTTAAAACTTCATACATGATGACATAGACCACTTTGTCAACCAATCCATAATCAGATCTAGGGTAATCAGTATCGTCCAATTTACTTATCCATATCCCACAAATCTTTATCCAAACACCATTACCATAACATAAGGAACATATTAAGGATTATCTTTCTCATAATCATTTGTTTTCCATGGACATCATATTTCCATTAAATCACTTTTTTATTCCATAGGAACCATTCAATATGTTCTTGTAAATCCACCGCAAAAAACATAAACTGGACAATCCTTAAATATTGCACCATTCATGTAACATAATTCTTCAATCCAAATACATAAAAAAATTTATTATTCCACTTAATCCGTATGCCATTAACAAGGATACCTCATCATATTACACAATACCTCTTTCCTTTTATATTTCTTCTGTAGTCTCATCATCATCAACAATGTAACCATTTCTCACACCACCTTGCAAATCCACTTCAGGATCTTTCTTCATGGGATGTTGAATAGTATAATGACCATTTATTCCACACTTAAGACCCTTAAACTTCAATGATGACTTATGGAGGAAAATATTCTCATCCATTTCGTTAACTGAACTCTTCATTTTTTTACCTTGAAGTCACTTTCTTTGTTTCCTTCTTTTCGATAGTCAAAACACCTTCTTGTTCCTCTAAGACATTCACTTGGGTGATTCCTTCCACATTTTAGACACAAAGGAAACCAAATCTTCTTTCCTCCATGATCTCTATTACCCGAACTCTCAGTAAACTCCTTATGTCTCTTCCTTGGTGAGTCTGAGAGTTGTTTAAGGTATACGTTGTTGATCGTGTTCCTTGAAAACTGATTAGGAATGATCACAACAACCTTTACTCCAGTGATCATCCCACTTGACTTCTCATCAACAAATATTCCATCACATTCAACATTAATCTAGTTCCTTCTGGTTCCCTCCATTGACTAAAACTAGAAGTATGGTGTTAGCATTACTTATCATAAAGAAAACTACATAGTCATGAAAAGAATTACTTATAGGATGTCTAAATCATGAAACCTTAATTAACCTACGACACCATAGGTTCATCCTAGGTTATTCATAACCAACTTATATTTAAATATTTGATGATCGTTTGTGAATAGTGTGTGAATTCCCAAAGCATATCCCCTGGGAGTTCAAACTAGGTGTACAATAAGACTTGTTCTCATATACCATATTACCTCGAGTTAGGACTGGAACATCTTGTCGGAGTTGTTACTCCTAGGTACATCTGTGTCAGATCCATATCCACTTGTAGTATCCATACAGGAATGTATTTCTAGGAAACCACTCACTCAATCCTTTACCAAAATTCCTATACATTTTCCTAAATATTGATTCATCCTTATACTTATCCTTAGAGACATCCCTAAACATATCCTTATAAATATACCTAGGGATCTCACTAAAGTTTTCTCATCCTAGTTTCTAATGTTTAACTAAACATTCTCTCTAATACCAACTATAACAACCCATACCTGACATATATAGACATTACATCACTTTTTCAGAATACTTAAAACATTATACAAATAGACACCCAAAGACCATACTAGTCTAGTGCCTTTGGAAACATGGAAACAAAAACACTGATACATTAGTTCCCACTAGTTTCTTCTTCACTAGAACCCTTCTTAGACACATCAAACATAATAAGTATCTTCATATCCTAGGGAAGGAAACATAAAATGTGTGAGATCAGATGCTCAGTAATAGTAAACAAGGGGAATATGTAAGCATAAACATGAGCATAGGGGTATGAGAACATGATCATAACATTAGAAGATCATACCCTACATATCAAAGATAATAAACATGAATCATGGCATAAAGATAGATAGTTCATAATATATGAAGCATAAAGACATAAAGAACATAATCCATGAAAGCATAACATATAAATAAAACATGGAATTGTGGAAAACACATAAGCATATAATATGATTTACCATAGTAGCCAAGGAATCACTTCCGAGACCATATTAGTGGACAAAGTCCTTTACTGAACCAGGTACACCCCCGTTCCAGCCTTGTATTACCGAACCAAGTTCATTTCCCGTTCCATCCATGTCTATCTCGTGAGATATAAATATTTACCCAATGCATTGGAGGGAGATATAGGTCTCACCCATTTCATAGTAAAATCTTACATACATATGCCACAAGATCATAAATAATCATATCATAACATGTAATCATATCATAACCTATGGAAAGAGAGACATTTCATAATCATTTCATCATAAACATAACCTATGAAAAGAAGTTGGTTTCAAAATCATATAACTCGTGAAAGAGAAATGGGTTTCATAAACATCATGTCATTAAAACGTAATCCATTCATAGAAATAATATGAATGGAAACATTGAATAATTTCCCCGTAAAGGCATGAGTAACACCAATTGATGTTATCTTAGATGGGAAATAATTTTGAAAGATCTTTAAAAATGATTTCTCGATGAAAATATCCTTTCTTCTTTGTAAATTTCTTTTTAAATCATAAAACCTTTTGAAAACTATTTTCAATAAAATAAACTTGAAAAATTATAAATGAAGCATTGAAAACGTTTTTAAATCCTTTTTCCTTTGGAAACTTATAGAAGAGCTTGAAAAACTTTTGAAAATATTTTTTCCTTTAAAACTTATATAAGAAGATTGAAACCCATTTTGAAAACCACCTTCCTTGAAAAAAACTTTTAAAAAATATAAAGAAAGCTTGAAAATTATTTGAAAATCATTTCATTGAAAATGTATTTTAAAAATATTTTCTTAAAAATTAACCTTTTAAACATGAAAATGAAACTTCAAATAAATGACGTCAGGTAAATTTGTACATGTTGTATGAGGTAAAAAAATATTCTTTTTACATGGTAAAAAGTTTAGAAAAGTTCCTTGATTGGAAATGGACAAGAATATTCCTTTCAAAAAAACCTTTTTGTTTAAAAGGTAAAAAAAAGGTAAAAATTTCTTTTCAAGTTAATAGGATAATATTATAACACTCTTGTAAACCTTTTTAGAAAACATAGTTTTGAAGGAACGCAGATTTCCAACCGAAGAGAGGGTGAAGTCGGACTTTCTTAAAAACACATTTTTAACTATCTTACGTACCAAGGGGTTAAATATATAAATATATATCATGGATAACCATAGGATAATAAAATTCATGAATGTTCCTGAGAGATGAATCATAAAATTTCATCAAGGAATCATAAACATACACAATCTCGAAAAGCGATGAGATTGTCTCAACAAACTCTTATAACTTGATAACTTGGGATCATACTCTCCATGTAATAAAATTAAACTAAATGAAGTTTAAAATATTATTAAAATAAGTATATTCATGATATAACATGTAAAATGGATGTATATACATCTCGAAAAAGAATTTAGGTGCATAAAAAAACATGAGTCTCAAAGAAGGCAAATTGTGACAAAACTATTTTACTAATTTGGTAATCTTTGAAACTTAAACCCCATGAAAGAAGAATCATAAAATGGACATGTTAATACCCATAAATTCAAGTATATAATACAATAATGGTAAATACATACACCACGCAAAATTAAGGAGTGGAGAACATAGCATTTGTCTCACGGAAATAAAAAGTGAGATGAAATCCCCCTTACCTTGAGTATTGACTTTTGTTGTACTCGTTCAAACCACTGGTATAATACATATAAATTTATTATAAATATTTTAAATAACCATATTCTTATATCTAATACCATATATGGATTTATTATGACCTTATTTTACCCACTTATTAACCATCCTATGTTATGGTTTCGCTTCTGATAACATTCGCTTTGTTCTTCGCATGTATCTTAATTTGTTATATTGTTGGTCCTTATACTTATATCATCATTCTAGAATGTAAAAAATGATATAAATATCATGTATATCTAGTATATGTGTATTATAATAATCTATATAATATATAAGTATCAAACTAAATACATCGTTCATAGAGACGGTAAGTCGTATGTACGCTTGAACGTTATTTCCATTTAATAGTCATGTTGAAAGAAAAAAAGTAAAAGACATATATATGTATATATATAATTATTACATTAGATTTATTATATCATATATATCATATGTATTTATTATATCCATCCATAATACATTTCATGTAGTGTATGAACGAATCATATCGCTTTGAGTGGGCGGTAGTCCACACTTCCTCAAACGAAATTATCATATAAACACAAAATGGATAGTATAAATATGTGTGTTGTAAAATAACTAAATAAGATTAAAGACATAATAAATATTATATATAACATATATAAATATATTATCCATCATAATGGCCACCATGAGAGGTGGTAACGGAAAATTGAACAATCATCATTTAGCGAGGTGTTAGTCCGCCTATATGTAAACAGTTTGTTTGTCACCCATTAGATGGATGTGTGTGTAAGTGAAGGTCTAATTATTAACATAACAAAACCCTAGTATATTTAGGATTCTTTTTTTGTTATATTATCATGTAATAAGAATATTTTAGGGAGTGGAGAAAGGAAATAAAAGAAAAGAGTTTGAGGGAGGGTGTTACCTCTTGATTGGGTAACTCTATTTGGTTTGATCCAAAAGGCTTCCTTGGGTTTCTTTTTTCCAAAGTGGGGGATTCAAGGTCTAAGGGAAGGATGTTGGGGAGTTAATTAAGTAGATTTTGGCCGAACCTAAGGTACTTGAGAGGTGTGAGGAAGTGGTAGGGGAGGAGGCCTTTTATAATGGAGGAGGGGTGGAAACTCTTGTAATATTTTAAAAGGAACCCCACAAGCATTTTTTTTATTAAAAGTGGATCAATAATGGTCCAAAGTCGATAAAATGGAGGATTGGATCTAAATATGTCTATACAATGGATTTATAACAAGTTTATAGGTTATTTTAGATCTTAAATTTAAGGTTTAGTCCTTAGTTAAGCTTAATTTAACCTTAATCGTTGTAATTAATTTTAATTACTTCACTAATATTTTTGCTCAAAAACTAAGTTGACCTTATTATACATTATAAATTATGTTTATTCCAAATATGGAATCCATTTTTCCAAATTCCACTCACATAAGTGGCAGAAATTAATTTAAATATAGTCTCGTAGTTGGGTCAACAGTGTGGGTTTTTAAAGTAAAAACATTCAAAAGGTTTCTTTGTTTTTATAGTCAATTTCAAAATTAAATTGATTCCAATGACCTGAACTAGATTTATTTATAAAAATATTATCTAAATAAACTTTTAAACCAATTAAAAGTATAATTTACCTTATAAAAAATTAGATGAAAAAACAGTTTTGAATTAAAATCCAATATTTTAACTACTCATTAAAAAATGAAACCTTACAGAAAAATATCAAAAATTTATCCTAAACTACTTTTTATGTTTTTATTCCAAATATAGAATTTATTTTTACATATTAAATCTATAAAATTTCCAAAAAAAAATTAAAATGGATTCTCCATTAAAAGACAGCAAAACTACCTTTATAAAAATATAGGTTTTTAAGCATAAAATTAGGTTTATTCTTATCTTATGTCTATAGAATCTATTGGATTAATATCAAAAATATTTTATTAAACATATAATATTTATATTATCTTAATATCACTCACTAATTGCAATTAATTTAATTTATTAGGATAAAAAACAACTTTGTGAGTATAATAATAGTTTTCTATAAAAATACTCCTTTTATATTTAATTGGTTCTTATATTCATTTCTAAAATTTTACTTCATTTTATATTTTTTGAATACCATATATTTACATAAGTTAGTTAATAATATTCATAAAATCTAATTTAATGGCTGGGTTATATATTATTATATATATTTTAATAATATATTATTGTTCGGTAACACTCATTCATGCGTGTTATGCAAGTCATCGAGGAAAGTATTTGTTGCGTGTAAGGAAAGCTAACCTCAGTGTTCCATGTAGAGAAATCTAACCTTTATATTTCTTGTACTACACATATTCCAAACATAGTGCTTTAATATAAAATAGACTATTTTCAGTGTTGTGTGAAATGAAAAATATCAAAAAGATTAAATTAATTTGAAAAAAATAATAATTCACAAAATTTTGGGGTGTTACATGGCTACGGGTGGCAGAGACACACCGTGTAGTATCCTTACACGTCATGTGGTACTACATTTCCATCAAGTCGTGTGCTGAAGAGGACACAGCTAGGTAGAGGAGTGGGACCACATGTTGTGTGGACCCCTTACACGTCTTGTACCTCCTTTTGAGGAAACTTCTACCTCACATATCTTTTTCGTTTGGACTAGTATTTTAGCCTGTGAGTACTCTATCCTAGGTGTTTTTTCACATAAAACACTATGGTGGCCTTCATGGTGGCTTTTTAGATACGATGTGAGATATTCCGAGCATGACGTTTCTTTAGGCAGTGCTCAACGATGACAGTTATTGGATAAGATCGTCAGATTGTCACCCACCTACAGACTCAGGGCATGGGTTCTCTATCCACTGAGTGGAACCCTCCTATGGATTTAAGTCATGGGTCATCTATCTACAATCTTAGTGGCACCCTCCTACGGAGTCAGGGCATGGGTCATCTATCTACTGAGTGGCATCCTCCTATGGAGTCAGATCATGGGTCCTTTATCTACCATCTGAGTGGAACACTCCTGTGGAGTCAGGGCATGGGTCCTCTATCTACCATCTGAGTGGAACCCTCCTGTGGAGTCAGGGCATGGGTTATATATCTACCATTTGAGTGGCACTCTCCTATTGGATTAGGGCATGAGTCATCTTCCTATGTAGTGGCACCATCCTGTTGTATCAGGGTATGGGTCCTCTACTTAGAGAATGTGTCCCCTCGACTGTGTGGCACAGTGACGTGGTGCGGCTCAACATAGATACTTATTTGGATAAAAACGCGAGAAGCAATACATAATTGATGAATCACTTGGAACTGTTAGAAAACTCTTTTCATGGGTTGGGTTGTGAGATGGTGATCTCATTTCCCTCACGTCTAGGTTTCTTTTATGAGCATATATATCTATTGATTGGTTTTCATTTCTCTCTTGTTATGGGTTGAGTTGTTTACTTCTATTATGTCTCTTATTACTTCCCCTTTAGTTTTTGGGGCGTTTTATTGGGGGTATATATACTCACACATGCATGGGATTTTCCCACATGTGTCGTGTCTTAAGCAGATGACGGATAGGTCAGTAGTGATTTCAAAGCAGTATAGTGATACCCTGATGCATTTGACGGTGTACGATGGTCAAGGCTTGGAGATCTGTAGTCATACTCTCTCGGAATTTACTTTTCCAATTATTGTCAGGTTGTGACATCTTTCTGGTTCGGTGTGTATTTTTTCCCTTTACTTTTCAGGTTACATTGTCGTACTCTCTTGTATTCTCTAGAGGTTGTTATATGTATGGTTGTTACTCTAGATGTTACTGTATTGATAGTTATTTCTCTTCATTTCTGCAAGGAGACATTTGGGTGTGTGTACAAGTACATTAGGAAAAGGCCTCCCATTTTACTTATTTCTTTCGATGTCGGTTGTCAACCCCTGACCTATAGAGGTGGGCTTGGGGTAGTTGCAGCTCTAGCCCCATTGAGTTGCGCCGTGACATATTTTGTCCATATCAAGCTTGTTAATGGACACGCAAGACCACAGACACACAATGATAATCATGGGAGGAAAATTCTCACATCTGAAATAACGAAAGGAAATCACGATGATCCATTAACAATATTTCACTGAACGAATTTGTTAACATAAATAATTCGAAGAAAATAATCCAAATAATCTAAGAAATCAAAATAATCTTGAAGTTCCATCAAGAATACAAGAATGGATTAAAAATCAACATAAATGGATAACGCAATTGAAACACTAAAATCCTACATCATGGAAAAAATGTTGACGTTCTATTTTGATCGATGATTCCATATGATTCGAATGATGTTGTCATTGTGAATCTTAGGATGTATTCCCCTGTAAGATGATCTCTCATTCACCTCCTCTTTAACTCTCTATGGTTCGTGTCAAGAATGACAACCAGCCCTGAGGAGTAGGGGGGAATATTGATTTCATATCATCAAATAAAGGCTTTGATCCCAAGAGTTGTTTCGAAGAATTTTGTTGATTGGGGGAGATTTTTGAGACCCCATGGTTGTGATGAAAGATGAAGTGGGTGTGATTTGTGTGTTGTATTTTGTTTTCAACACATAAATCATGTTCAAACGCAGGTGTTTCATGATGATTCATTTGAGATGATGTTCATTATGAGGTTTTGGAATGATTAGAAGAACCTGGAAGGTGTTGTGATGTTGAAGAAAGTTGTGTGAAGGTGTTTTTAGGTGCATGTAACATCACTACATCATGGAAGTACATGAAAATGCGTATAGAGACAATATGGAAAGGGAAACGACAAAGATACACAAAACATGGGTGTTTGGTTAGTCATGGTATAATGATAAAGGTCTGACTATGTCATGGTTCTTTGAAGATAAGGTCGTGATGTTCTGGAGAACATGGCACAACATGGAAAAGGGGACACCTCCAGGACAACGTGCATTCCACAATGTATTGTGGATGAGAGTTTTACCTATGGAAAACTATGAGATATATTATGTCATAGAGGTCTTCATGGTGGCATGATGAAGAGTAGGTGTTTGGGAATCAAAATGAGGATCACCACACCGTGGTGCATCATTGGTGATTGTCTTAAAAAATCCTAAAAACATCGAGGCATTGTTCCTAGGAAAGAGGAACCAACTAGGAAGTTGTATAAAACTTAAAAATGGAAGTTACGTGTCGTGGAGGATTCCATGGTCAGAATAAAATCCTTTTCTGAAATGTAGAGTGGAAAACACATTGTAGTTTACCTTGGTAGTTGTTTTGATAAGTCCTCAAAGCAGTTGTCTGAGGTTCGACGTGGAAAGTTCCACGACATGGAGAATTTCATGGTGTTTAAAAAGAATCCTTATTTGAAACGTCATGGAGAGAACATTTCATGGTGTTATGAATTCTAAGAGCAGTTTTTGATGTGGTTCAAAATAGTTAGACCAAATCAAGGTCTAACAAGCCATGGTGCAAGTCGTGGTTAGAAGATAGTTTTGGATTCGAGTGGATAAGATGATGTGGCTTTATTGTCAACTCAAGATCCTCTCATTCTCGATCTCTAAAGTTTGTTACTTCATAAATGGTGACTAAGATATTTAATATGATCCATTAGTTTGAAAAGAATTGGGAGAAGTTGATAGTCGGGTGAAGGAAGGTGTAGGTTTGAATTTGAATTTTGAATTTGAACTTGAACAGAAATGCTACTAGTGTGCGAGAAATGGAATATATATAGAGAAAAATAAAATATGGATATACACTGAATAGAGAATACACAAAGATTATCTAGTGAGAATAATGATAAGTTAAATAGGAAGCACTGCTACAACAACTTGATGGAAGTCGTATTCTATCAAAGACTCTTTTGTTCATTCTTATTTTTATATCTTTGATTATTGTGGGGGATATTAGACAATTGAGACACTATTTTGTAACACGAGTAAAGGATAAACCGCTTGTTTGTATTTCACATGATGATACTAGTGAATTGTATGATCTTAGGGGAATATGGATCATCTCAATGATTAGCCTTCTCATTTTGAGAGATTAAACTTGTACAAATCTGTTAATTGAGTGGCACCCTCCTACGGAGTCAGAGCATGGGTCCTCTATCTACCATTTGAGTGGCACCCTCTTGAGGAGTCATGGCATGGGTCCCCTATCTACCATCTGAGTGGCACCCTCATGTGGAGTTAGAGCATGGGTCCTCTATCTACCATCTGAGTGGTACCCTCCTATGGAGTCAGGGCATGGGTCCTCTATCAACCATCTGAGTGACACCCTCCTACATAGTTAGGGCATGGGTTATATATCTACCATATGAGTGGCACTCTCCTATTGGACCAGGGCATGTGTCATCTACCTACGGAGTTTCACCCTCCTATTGTACCAGGGTATGGGTTTTCTACTTAGATATTGTGTTCCATCGACTGTGTGGCACAGTGGCATGGTGTGGCTCAACATGGATACTTCTTTGGAAAAACACGCGAGATGATGGACATCATTGATGGGATGCTTGGAACTGTTGGCAGACTCTTTTCCGGAGTTGAGTTGTGAGATAGAGATCCCATTTCCCTCTCATCTGGGTTTCTTTTATGAGAAAATATCCATGTTGATTGTTTTTCATTTTTCTCTTTTTATGGGTTGAGTTGTTTACTTCTTCGTGTCCCATATTTCTTCCCCCTCAACTTTTGAGCGTCCTACTGGGTACATATATACTCATCCCTGCATGGGATTTTCCAGCACGTGACGTGTCTTATGCAGGAAATAGACAAGTTAGTGGTAATTTCAAAGGATCATAGGGATACCCTAGTGCATTTGATCTCATAAGGTGGTCAAGACTTAGAGATCTAGAGTCAGGCGCTCTCAGCATTTACTTTTCCAGTTATTGTTAGGTTGTGACATCTTTCTGGTTGGGCATGTATTTTTATCCTTTACTTTTTAGGTTACATTGTCGTACTCCCTTGTATTCCCTAGAGGTTGTTACATGTATGATTGTTACTCTAGATGCTATTGTCTATATTTATTTATCTACATTTTTTTATGGAGACAGTCGGGTGTGTGCGTACAGGTACATTAGGAAAAGGCCTCTGATGTTAGTTTTGTCTTTCAACGTTGGTCTCCAACCCCTGGCCTATGGAGGCGGGCTTCGGGTAGTTACGGCTCTAGCCCTGTTGGGTTGGTTCATAATATATTTCATTCATATCAAGATTTTTAATGGACACACAAGACCACAAATAAACAATGTTAATCATAGGAGGTAAATTCTCACATCTGAAATAACCAAAGGAAATCATGATGATCAATTAACAGTATTTCACTGAAGGAATTTGTTAGCAAAAATAATTTTAAGAAAAAAACAAAATAATGTAAGATATCAAAATAATCCTGAAGTGTCATCAATAATACAATAATGGATTAAAAATTGACATAAATAGAGAATTCAATTGAAACACTAAAATCCTACGTCATGGAAAAAACATTAATGTTCCAATTTGATCAATTATTCTGTATGATCTGAATGACGTTTTCATTGTGAATCTAATGATGGCTTCCTCTATAAGATTTTCTCGCATTCACCTCCTCTTTAACTCTTTAGGGTTCTTGTCAATAATGACAACTAACCCTAAAAAGGAGGGGGAATATTGATTCTATATCATCAAATAAAGGTGTTAAGCCCAAGATTTTTTTTGAAGAAGTTTATTGATTGGGGGAGATTGTTGAGACCCCAAGGTTGTGATGAAAGATGGAGTGGGTGTGATTTGTGTGTTGTATTTTTTTGTCAACACATAAATTATGTTCAAACTCAGGTGTTTTATGATGATTCATTTGAGTTGATGTTCATTATGAGGTTTTGGAATGATTAGAAGAACATTTAAGGTGTTGTGAGGTTGAAGAAAGTTGTGTGAAGGTGTTTTTAGGTGCATGTGACATCATTGTATCATGGAAGTACATGAAAACGAGCATGGAGACTATCTGGAAAGGGAAAATGACAAAGCTACATAGAACATGGGTTTGGTTGGTCGTGGTATAATGATAAAGGTCTGACTATGTCATGGTGCTTTGAAGATAATGTCATGGTGTTCTTAGGAACATGGCACAACATAGAAAAAGTGAGACCTCCAGGACAACAGGCATTTCATGAGGTATTGTGGACGAGAGTTTTACCTATGGAAAAATATGATCTATATTTTTTCATAGAGGTCATCATGGTGGCATGATGAAGAGTAGGTGTTTGGGAATCAAAATGAGGATCACCACGCCGTGGTGCGTCATTGGTGAATGTCTTAACAAATCCTCAAAACATTGAGGTGTTGTTCCTAGGAAAGAGGAATCAACTTGGAAATTGTCTGGAACTTGAAAAGGGAAGTTACATGTCGTGGAGGATGTCATGGTCAGAATAAAATCTTTGTCTAAACTGTAAAGTGAAAACACATTGTATTTTACCTCGGTAGCTGTTTTGATAAGTCCTCAAAGCAGTTGTCTGAGGTTCAATGTGGAAAGTTCCACAACATGGCGAATGTCACGGTGTTTGAAAAGAATCCTTATTTGAAACGACAAGGAGAGAACATCTCATGGTGTTTTGCGTTCTGATAGCAGTTTTTGAAGTGGTTCATAATAGTTGGACCAAAACAAGGTCTAACAAGTCATGGTGCTAGTCGTGGTTAGAAGAGAGTTATGGATTCGAGTGGATAAGATGATGTGGCTTTGTTGTCGACTCAAGAGCCTCTCATACTCAATCTCTAAAGTCTGTTACCTCATCATTGGTGACTAAGAGATCTAATATGATCCATTAGTTTGAAAAGAAGTAGGAGAAGTTGACAGTCAGATGAAGAAAGGTGTAGGCTTGAATTTGAAATTTGAATTTGAACTTGAACAGAAATGTTGCTAGTGTGAAAGAAGTGGAAGATTTATAGAGAGAAAAAAAAGATAGATATGCATTGAACAAAGAATACACAAAGACTATCCAGATAGAAGAATGATAATAGAAATAGGAAGAAGAAACACTACAACTTGATGGAAGTCTTATTCTATCAAAGACTCTTTTGTTCATTCATATTTCTATATCTTTGATTAGTGTAGGGGCACTTAGACGATCGAGAGACTATCGTGTAACATGAGTAAAGGATAAACCGCTTGTTTGTATTTCACATGATGATGCTAGTGAATCGTATGGTCTCAGGGGAATATGGATCATGTCAATGATTAGACTTCTCATTTTGATAGATTAGCCATACAAACCGGATATGTTTGTGTGTATTTTGTTGGAGTGTGTGTGACGACAATATTATAATCAATTTAGGAGGCATCGAATGTTGGTTTAAAAGAAACTTAAAAAGGAATTGTAATCACTCTTGTGGGCATTTTTTAAAAGGTTTACCAGGTAATTATTTTAAAGACTCGAAAATGAGCCCAACACACAAGGCCTAAAGCCCAGCTTAAGATTTCACCTCTCCTAAAAAAACCCAAGTCCTTAACACGACTATGGTGCAAGAATTCTAATTTAAGACCCTATCTAAAAGATATCAACATTCACACTTAAGGAATAATTCTTTATTTATTTAATAAATATTAAATATCCATTAAAATTCAACTAGCTCAAAATCTGATAAAAATTTTAACACAGAGGTAAGCACCACACCCCAAGACCAATAGAACCATCAGAAAATTATTATAAACTCATTCACTAGACTGTGTACCATTTCAACCACAGGACCCAGGACTTCCTAATTTAAAAATGAGTATGCCCCTCTCGAGGAAAAACCTAAGTCGCTACAAATACATATAAGTAAATTAGTATGAGAGATAAATTCGAGGAATTAGTATAGATAATTATGTGTTACCCTATCACCGGTACAAAATTAGTTTTTAGAAATAAATTAGAAGGAATAATAAGAAGTTAATAAATATTAATAAACTTTTCTCTTAACTAGTCATGAGGGTATTTGGTTCCTACTTGCATATGAATCTCATTAGAAATTGATGTTATTTGAAATGGATATTAAATATTGTTTTCTAAATAGTTATATTTAGAAAGAAGTTTTTGTAAAAACACCGCCAAATTTTGTAAACCCTCAATTTCCGAATCACAGTTTTAGAATTATCGAAATCTTATGTATACTAAAAAATCTCCAAGCTTTATTTCAAAAGATTTTTTCAAATGAAATTTTACTTGAACAAATATATAACATTAATATTATTTTTTAAACTAATTAAAATTTTGCAATGATATTTCTAATCTTATACAAAAGGAACATGAAATAAATATGATGGGTGAGTAAAAATTAATCCTTGGTTTTCAAATCTATCAAATACTTTTTATCCTGATTTTTTATGATTACAAACCATCAGGGAGGAGGTGTTAAAAAATTTAAAGAAAAACTACATGCATCAAACTTGATCATGAGACCACTCTGAGACCCCGCAGAGACTCACCCACTAGAGTGTACCCCTGAGAGCCTTATTTTTAATAAAAAAAATAAATAAAAACTTGTGAAAACATTTAGTTGTGAGATTATTAAGTAATATAAAACTTTGAATAAGCTCCTTTATTAAACATGATATGGATGAAGTTGAAAAACCAATAGAAAGTAGAAGACGCCTTTTATAGAGGGCTTGTAGGTAGTTTCTTGTATCTTATTTCTAATAAGGCATGCATCAAGCTTTACATTTAACTTTGTGTTAGATTTAAAGCAAATCCCAAAACAATCACATTTAATTATTGCTAAGATGATTTTGAAATATATTAAATGCACTTTGAAAATATCTCCTAATAATTTTGTTATTAATTTTTTCACTTAAATTTATTATTGATTCGGTGATTTGTTTTATTTTCTTTAATGTATTTTTTATTACATATATAATTGTATATGCTTTATATACAGTATAACCCACTACACAATGAATCCTACAATACACACATGCCAGTGTTCAACAAAGTTTTCTTATTTATGCTTCACATTTTTATTCCATGCATTTCTGCATGAAAAACTGATTTTTGCATCTCATTTTGTTACCCAGTGAAAATATTTTTCTCAAATAAGTATATAAATCATATTTTAAATTTTTAACCCCAATTACATTGTTCTCTCATCCTCTATATGAAACCCCTTAGTAGCTAGACTACCTTATTTGGAACCTCTGTCCTTTTCTTTCAAATTTAAACCTAGCATTTTTCTCTATGAGTCATATATAGTAAAGACAGAGAGACTCAATCCTCTTCAGGTAAATCTAGAAAGAACATTATAACCATTAGATCCATTAATATTCCTGGATGAAAAGGACTGGCTTATTGTGGAAAAGGCCCTAGAATTTCAAAATTGGGAAGAACGAGTGTGAAGCCATCAGAGTTATTTTATGGGACATAAGTGGAGAAATTTTATGATAACCGATAAATCAAATTGGGCGGTAACTCTGACATTCAAAAATCAATGGTAAATTGTAAGAATTTTGAATTTGAAATCCTAGAATTTTCTATTTTATTTTCAATGTTATTCTAGAATATAAACAGTTGAGGTCTAATTGAAAGCCCCTATGAAAAGGATTTAAGAGTTAAAAACATAGCATAAAATCTCCTTATAGCTTGCCTAAGATTTTTTATCTTCATGTTAAAGAGATGGAGAGAAGACTCAAAAATAAATGAGAAGAATAAGTGCAGGTTAAGATCTATGAGAATTATTTATCCAATATTTCATAAATAAAATGGCATTCACCTGAAATTTTCACAATGAATTGAAATGTAGATTCTACCATATGTGGGACTTATATAAATACTTCGTCTTACACATCATTATCTCAAAGATGCAAAATTGGAAAAGCCTTTGATCTGCACATCGAGATGCAAAATGTCGAGTTTTACTGAAATAGATATCATCAAACTAAAATGAAATTTGAAATGTAAAGCATTACATTACACAACATAATTGAAAACAGAATCTGAGGACTACGCAGAAGAAGGGGGAAGGGGGGCTTCAAACCTCATCTTTGTGGAGGAGCATATTGGGTTTGCCCTTTCTAACAAGGAATCGACGACCGGTCTCAGGGAAGATGAGGGCGCCTTCTTTGAGGTGAAGCTGGAGAAGGGTGTGGTGGAACTTCTGAAGGAACTCATCAGAATCAAGCATGGCGGCGTCAATGCCCTCGGGAAGATCGGCGCAGCCCAGGACCCTGGAGGCATCAACTAGTGGTTTCCACTCAATTTTGGAGAAGATGTTCCTGAGGAAATCGGGGTTGAAATTCGCATCCTTCTACACCACCTTCTCAGCTTCGATGTGGAGAGGGAAACCATTGGTCATGCCCTTGATGTTTGAGGAGAGCATGTTGTGTGTCAACAACCTCATCTCCTTCCCAGTCATCCGCCTAGGGTTTCAGTTTACCTTCTCATAGTCATTGTATGTTGTTATAGCAAGTATAATTCTAATGGAATTAAACATAACAATCGGTGAAAACGTTTTATCGTAGTCAATTCCTTGATGTTGTTTAAACCCTTTAACCTGTCTTGATTTATAGGTATTTACTTTACATTATACGTCCAGTTTTCTCTTGAATACACATTTGCACCCTATGGGATTTACATAAACCGACGCATCGACCAAAACCCAAACTTGGTTCTGATACATGGAATCCATTTCAGAATTCATAGTTTCTTTCCATCTTGCAGCTTCTGAGATCCCTACTGCCTCTTTGTAGGAGAGAGGTTCATCATTGTCAACTAATAATGATTCATCATCTTCGGTGACTAGAAAATCATATCTCTATGGTTCTCTTACCTCTCTTGTGCTCCTATGCAGTACTTGTGTTTCGGGAACTACATCCACAGGGAGTCGTGGAACGTGTTTCTGTACCAACTCTTTTGTATCTTGAGCATCAGCTTCATTGAAATAAATCTTACTCTCACAATCCTTTTTAAAGATGTGATCCCTCTCAAGAAAGACAGCTTGCTTGGAGACAATCACTTTCTTATCTGAGGGGTTGTATATGTGGTATCCCTTTATTTCCTAGGGTACCCTATAAAGACACATTTTGTGCCCTGGGGTGTTAGTTTGTTGCCTGAGAAGACCTTAACAAACGCATCACAACCTCATACATGTGTATGAGACAAAACAAGTTTCTTTCCACTCCATAACTCGAAGGGAATTCCATCTGTCGCTTTAGTTGGTACTCGATTTAATGTGTATGTGGTAGTTTGTAATACATATCCCCAAAATGATAATAAAAGATCTGCATGACTCATTATTGACCCTACCATGTCTAACAAGGTATGGTTCCTCCTTTCACTAACATTATCCCACTGTGGTGTGTAAGGTGGAGTGAGTTGAGATAGAATCTCAAACTCCTATAGAAAGTTGATAAACTCTTCGTTAAGATATTCACCACCTTGATTTGATCAAAGCTTCTTTATCTTCTCTCCATGTTGATTCTCTACTTCATTCTTGAATTCCTTGAATTTCTCAAAGGACTCAGACTTATACCTCATCAAGTAGACATACTCATATCTACTCAAGTCGTCAGTAAAATTTATGAATTAAGAATACTCACCGCTAGATTCTACTGGAAATGGTCCACACACATCAGTCTGTACCAATCCTAGAAGCTCTGTGGCCCCTTCACCTTGTCCACGAAATGGCGGTTTGGCCTTTTTTTCTTATAAATAATCATGACATCTTTCAAGTGGTTTTAGCTCAGACGATTCTAAATAACCATCTTGATAGAGCCTTGTCAAACGCTTCTTATTTACATGACCAAGATGGTGACGTCACAGCTGGGTGTTATATGAGTCGTGTGAACATAATTCGTTATCAATTGTTAGTATTTGGTTTTCGTAATTTAATACATAAAGATCGTTATTTAACTGTGTCATACCATAACATATGTTGTTTTTATAAAAGAAGCAACTTTTATTTTCAAACTTGTAAATAAACTCATCTGCATCTAGACATGATACATCAATTATGTTCTTGGTAATTGTTGGCACATAATAACAATATTTTAAAACCAAAATCATTCTCGTTGACAATGAAAGGTGGTAGTCACCAATGGCTAGAGCAACCAGCCTCACACCATTACCAGCTCTCAAATCCACCTCTCCAGCAATATTTCGAAATCTACTGGGTTCCTGCATTTGGATACAGGTGTGAGCACCACAAGCTGTATCTGATACCCAATGTGTAGATATTGAAAGATTACACTCGATAACGAATGCACCTTTAGCTTCCCCTTGTTTTTGGGTACAATTTCTCTTCCAGTGGTCTGGCTTGCCACATGCAAAACATACTGCCTCATTTTCCTTACCCTACCTATGGATCTTCTTCTTCTTGGAAGGATAGTACTTAGGAGCTTTAGACTTGTTGTGAGTCTTGGGCTCCTTCGACTTCTTCTTCCTTTTCTTATTCACCATAAGGACCACGGGTTTATCACGCCCCATGTCTTTATCCACTTGGTGAATCAATGTAAGAAGTACTGAAAGAATCTTCTCTTTATTGCTTATATTGTAATTAACAATAAAACTGGAGAAGCTCTTGGACAGTGATGAAAGTATGAGATCTGTACGCAACTCATCTGAGAATTTAATCCCTAAGATGTCTAAGCATTCAATATAGTCAATAAGCTTGACTATATGAGGCTCAGCTGGCGCAGACTCTCCAAGCTTAGTTCTAAACAAAGCATTGGAGATCTCATATCTCTCTTGTTTCACCTTCTCTTGACATGTTATATGTATCCATGTCCTCATATTGCTTCAAAATATTATTGGTCATGGTTGATAGCATTAAACACTAAACATCTTAGAATCGTTCAAATGTTTCTCATAGAGTGATAACTCTTCATCACTTGCCTCATTACTAGACGCATCGGGAATAGGTTCTTCCATCACATATAATTTCACTTTGTGGCGTAAGATAACGCGTAAGCGCCTTTACCACTCTTGGAATTTGTGCCGGTGAGAAGGTTATCCTTCTCAAGTATGGATCACAGTGATATGTTTGATGTCATTTTTATTGTTGTTTCTATAAGTAAGATGAGCAGAGATTTAGTACTTTATTTGATAAAATTTAGACAAATAAATAAATATTATATTTATTAACCTCCTACTATTTTATCGAAACTCAATAGCCCTCATCATTGGCTTCGGAATATCAAATTGTTTGGACATTCTAGTGGAAAGGGTCCATATTCCACTTCTCATTACCTCAACTTTGGTTGGTCAAGCAACTTGAATGGTTTTAGGTAGGCATTCCAAACGTTAATTGTATTAACTCACAGTTTCTTGATCTGTTGAGAGGACTCCCCAATCCAGAAATCCTTAAATTGAATTTCCTCAACCCTTGTCTCTCAATTACACCAAGTCCTACTTTGGCAGTCGATCCTTGGATGTGAATTAAGCTAATTCAACCCAAAACTTCATGTTAGAATTCCCCGATAATAGAAAGAACCCCAACTTTGGTTGGTCAAGCACTTTGAACTCTGGTTCAATTTTAACTGAAGCAGTAGAAGGCTACACCGACTTAATATATAATTGAGGGATTTTATCTTTTATGCATAAATTGACAATTATTATCTTTATCACAAGCTTATTAATATTAAATGGATTTACTTAAGTGATTAATCATGTCTTAGATAATATTTACACATAAGTCAATTTATTTTAGTTTTATATTGCATGATTGTTAATTCATTAATTCATGTGATAACGACAAAACATCCATAATGAAATAACCATGCGACTTGACAGAAATAAAATAATAAAGTTGTATGATCAGGAGTTTTTACTAATGGTTAATTTATCTAGCGGTTGATAAACTAACCATTGACCTAGGGGGGAAATACCTTGAACCAATTAAGATTCGTGTTACACCTATCCACTTGTCCACCTATGTATCTCTCTTAGATTGGTTTCACCTCGGTTCCAAACTTAAACCGCCTCCACAAGTTTGGGAGCTTCATCCATTACATATGCTTTTACTCACATGCAGGTGAGGGGAAAATGGTTTATCTAAAACAAACCATGGGCACATAGGCCCTTACATAAAAAGAGGAGAGAAGGCACGTAGACCAACAATTTAATTTAATAATAAATTAAACGAAACCAATCACATGCAAAGGTATGGTCTATGCTCATGATCATCCGCATGCATGCAGTGAATTACGCATTTAATAAAACTAGCATTCAATTCTTAATCATTATTATTTAAGATAAATCGAGCTTGAATCAATTAATTATCTTCTTTAATTAATCAATTATTTTATCTTAATTCTCATCCAAAATTCCTTGAGATTCTCATCCATCATAATTTTAAACAAATTAAATAAATTTATTTAAAATTAACCATGTACATAAATGTACCTTGGAGGCAACACGGTGAATACCCGTCTGAATCTACCCAACATGTATTATACATGTATATTGTTTACTCTTGTGACATGCGGCATACACGACTTATCACGTACTTTCATGACATGTACTATCAACTTAATGATTACATGCATTACATAATTTTTCGGTCATGTGTTATGTTTCAATGCACATAGATAAATAATTGTGATACGAATCATACATGATATGCAGATCTGAACATTACACAGAAATTAATAATATATATATATATATTAAAACTCATCACATGGCGTGTCCTATCAACTTAATGACCACATGCAAGCAAATGTCGATAAGGTTTACACAATATAATAGATTAATTTTAAATCTGCATAATTTAGTATAAGTACACAGCGTGTACAAGCGAGCTACACGTTGTGTACGTCTCTCACCATTTATCTGAGGCACGCGCCAAGGGACTTGATGTGTACAAAGGGCTACACGACGTGTGGTCTCCAAGTTACACGATCACCAATCAGGTAGGTCATGTATGGAAATACACATCCCGTCTATGACTTAAAGGACAACACACCGTGTACGTGGGCTACACTTCGGGTACTCCGACTAACCATACGCTAGGCTGGCCCGATCAACATGCAGGGTAAGAAATTAAATGCACCTCATGTATTCAATGCATACGGTTTGAATTAATTTCGAATTAATTCTTGATGCAACGAACACTAGTACATGATGTGTACTCTTGTTGTTATTCGGCCAGAATCCTCAGCACCTCCGGATGAGTTCTTCAATTTTATTTTGTTCATAAAATTAATCGATTTGATTAGATCTACGAGAAACAAAAGAGGAAGAAGCATATCTTGTAATTTGTATTAAAAGAACGATTAAACTTGAATTGAAATCTAAATGACAAATGCATAAATCAATCAATGATATTTAAATAAATATAAATAATTATGTGATCGCTCTGATACCACTTGTAAGTTCCAGGCGTAGTGGAAGTGTGCAATGGGTCATGCCCAACTTTGTTTTTTGTCATGAACAATGATCAATCAAAGATCTACACGGCGAAAAACGCAGTGATCAACAGAATTGAATCAATGAAAACAGACAATGGATAAAACGTCAGAACCAGATAGACGATCATCACATGTTATTTATAATTAATTTAATCAATCAAAGAATTACCTTGCGTGAATTCTTTCTTCATTGATGGATCTGACAACAGATCTACGTTGTACGGTTGTTGCATTTTGTAGGAATCAAGTGTTGGATTGGTGTAGCTCGATCTAGTTGGGTTGAATGCTTGTGTTTTGTACTGCGCATCGGCCCGCGACTTTCGTGGGTCGAGCTCCACAGTGAGCTCGTTGGGGGTTGCAGGGGCAACACGCCCTTGCTTCGGGTGTCCGGGGGTTGAAGGCCCTGACCTAATTTTTTGGGAACTATAGCAACTATGACCATTGTAGCAGAGATGACCAACCGACACTGACAAGGCACTGTAGCAGTGCGGACTTTGGAGTTAGCAGTACTGTCGCTCCTTGGACTTCCAGTCGGCAGCCATAGTAGCACTTTTGACTTGGGTGGTCGCCTTTCACTGTAGCAACGCGGACTTCCAGCCACCTTTCATTGTTGCACAACGAACTTTCCGACGGTTGGTGGAATAGTGCTTCATCCTCTACATTAGCCCATTTTTCAGCTAGGGGTTTGTGTGTGAGAAACTCCTATAAATTGTGCTCCCGAATTATAGTGATTTTCTGCCTCTCTGTGGACATAGGGATTATTCCCAAACCACGTAAATCCTTGTGTCCTTGTTCTTTTTTTTCCTTTTACTCTTCTGTAATCTGTGTTTTGTTTCATTGCTCCCAACGTTTCTGCATCATCAATAGCAAATTGCTTCTAGCAGTGATCCACGTGTTCCACAAATCTCTGAACGTCGTTGTAGGAATCTTCGAGTGCTAGCACAGCAGATCCTATCGCTTGTGTCGTTCGCATTTGATCGTCATGAAAATCACTTCCAAAACTTTCTCTTTGATGTCTCTAGACTCGAGAGTGGATGGTGGAGGAAGATCGCTCTCCGTTCTTGTGAGTGTTCTTAGAGAGGGAGCTCTCTAGGACTTGAGAGGATTCTCTCTGGCTGTCGTTGTGCGCAACACAAATGAATTGGCACTCTTGGAAAAATAATATAATTGGTTTAAATACCGCTAGGGTTTAGAAATAAATATTTGCACAATTGTCCTTTAATATTTATTTAATCCCTTGCAGAACCCCATGTCTAAAATAATTGGACCTAAAAACTCGTTCTATCATTCCTTCACAATATTTATCAGGTCTTGAATAATGACTATTTATTTAATAAATAAATATCACAATATTATTCGTCAATAAATAAATATTATATTCACTAAATATAAAATAAATATTTATTAAATATTCTACTCACATTATAATCTCTCGAATAACTGGTGACGAAATCTATGCGATTAAGCAAACATGAATAATTAGTAAACCACATGCAAGAATAATATTCAACTTGTTAAATAATAAAGAATAATATATTATTTAACTGAGATTCTAGATACACTTAATGTGTCACCATCTAGGTCTCTTTTTCAATGGCATTGGAAGAAACAGCCTAAAGTCCAAGATTAGCGTCTAGCAACACACCAAGACACTCATAGATAAAGAAGTTAATGTCATAACGACATAATACCACATACGAATGTTTACTGTGTAATATAATCTTTTTATCATGATATCTCTAATCAAGCAGGTTGCATGATGGTGTCATCAACCTATGTGTTCGATGTCTGTTTCTTTGACTTTTGGAAAATCAAACTTTCCAATAGAACACCATGGTCATGGATTTATTTAGGCTATATCATTTTCATCAAAAGACATGAGATACCAACTTTCGTTTAAAGAAGGGAAGGGAAAAAATCATTTCTAGCATTATTCATTAATGCAATATTACTCATGACACACCCAACATAACATACCTCGCCGTAAACATATGTCGTCACGGTTTTTATCAATACATCAAAGTACGCAACTTATAATATTCATCAATAATAATCTTAAAGTCTAAGGATCAATACACACGTCCGCAGATAGGAACATCCAATGACACATAAATGAGGATTTCCTATTAGTAGGTCCAATTCTCATAATATCCTACACTAGATATTAACGAGGGCGCACACCATGAGAAGGTGTCTCAAAGTCCTATGAATCTCCACCCCTAATAGCCTATATCATTTGTGTCCCTCAAATGATATCATCCGGCTATATAACACATATTTAAGAATAGTGTCATAGTACTTCTGGGTTCTCATCATAGCGGGGAACTACCATGACCTTTTAACGCGACAACTACTCTTAGGACATCATCACATGCTATGTTACGCAAAAGAACAATCATGATGTTATAAAGAGTTTATTAATATTCAAAACTATGAATACATGTTATCATAAAGTACACAGATGATGAATGTAGGGCGCCAACTCCAACACGTTTCTCTCTTGATATGGGTTGAGTTGTTTACTTCTATGGATTGAGGACCGCTCCAGACGCTACGCTCCTCTGTGATACCCTAGCAGCGACGATGACCACTTTCGGTCCCTCCCCCGCTGGAGGGGGAGGGATCTCTCCCCGGGGGAGACCGTCACTCGTTCGTCCCCTTTTTTGATCCCGAATCTATTCCCCCTTTCCCCTCCATTTCTCTCAGCCCTAAAGTTCCCAACTTGCTTGAGGGTTTTCTGGTTCTACCGATCTCGACATCAGAATTTACAGCCGCTTCGTCTCATCTCATCCTAACTCTGGTAGCACGATTCAAGCATAATCAACCTTCAGTGGACGTGTTTGACCGTTTCATTTTTGGTTCATGGGGTTTGCAAGAGTGTGCTACTGTCGGTCTTCTCGACCAAAAGCACTTTATGATTCGCTTCGCTTCAGAGAGCGATATGATTCAAGCCTGGTCTTGTGCTCCTCGTATCTGCAACGGATATCACTTCTTCTTGTTAAAATGGTCATAAGGCTTCTTCTTGAAGCATGACTCTCCAAATGTGGCGATCTGGGTTAGTTTTCCCGAACTTCCACTCCCTTTCCAGAATCCATCAATTATCCAGATGCTATGTAATTTAGTTGGTAGATTTCTATGCTCTGATGGTAGAACAATGGTTGTTTTCCACTCGATTTCTCCCCAAATCTGCATTGAAGTTGATGTTTCCAAAGGACCAGTCGAATTCTTGAGGATTGTAATTGATGAAGAATTTCAGTATAAACAACTTGTCTTTGAGACATGGGTTGATTTTTGTTCTTTGTGCAACAAGTTGGGACACCGAAAGGAAGAGTGTAGGTGTGGACTTGGGAACAATATTTAGATGAAGGCGACAGAGGGGCCAGTTCCCAGAAGCAACGATTTGGCGACTGTGCTAGAGAGGAGTTTGAAGGACCATATGGGCAGTCTTGTGTCGGAGTCCTTTGGTGCTCCCCTTGGCGGATCACTTGAACATAATGGATAAAGGTGCTACTCTCATCCAGAAGGAGGAAAGACCGAATCATAATCCAAAGGTTGTGGACATATTCAATAGGCTGAGAAATGACTTGTCTGTGTGTAATCTGTCTGAGCAGTTTCTTCTGGGGTCAGGGGTTACCGGTGCAGCAGATCCTCTACATTTTGAGTCTACTAGGATTCCTTCTTATGCAAAAGTTGCTCAGTTTGGAAAGGGACTTGAGGCAGTGGACAACAGGGGACACAATTCTCAGTTGCAGGAAGTACCAAGCGAATTTGGGAAGTGGGTGAAGGGTGGGGGAAGAGCAAATCAGAGATTGATTTTTTCCTCGATTAATATTAGTAATCGCTTTGACGGTTTGGGATCTAACACTCATGATCCGGAAGCGAATGGGGAAGGGCGTTCCTCAGGGACATAGTCGGGGGGTGGGGAGAGTGATGGCCAACTCTCGAAGGACAGTACAAAGGGAGGATCCAGTAGAGGGCTTCATAGTCCAAGGAAGAATAATGGACAGAAAGAAAACAGGGACCTAGGTAGCTGCATTGTGAGCAAGAGGAGGAAATTCAAAGGCCGCAAGGACTACTCATACCTCCCAAGACCTATGGAGCCAAGATCAGCTAAAAAAGGCGGGAACAAGGTAATGGAGGGTGAGTCATCTAAAAATGAACAGGCGAAGGAGGTCAACTTGAACTTGGTGAGTAGAAGTGGAATGGTTGAAGGTCATAAATCTGAGGATAATGTTCTAGAGAAGAAGGCAGATACGATCGAAGAACGGTCTCGGATCCAGGAAGACTCTGTGGTTTTTGTTGCCCCTCAAACTGCTCCTCAAGGGCTGTTTGGAAAGGAGGCTGATGTGGGTGAAGTTTCAGTGCTAATCATGGCTGGCTCGCAGTGGGTTGCGGATGCAGAGACCATGGAAAAGCCATGTGACCTTCTTATGCACTCTGAGGAAGAGATGCTAGAGAAGGTCTTGATCATTAATGCTTCTAAGGAGGATGTGGAAAGGTTGAATGGGGAACCAATTCAAGTGGACACAAATAGGGAGCAGGGCGATTAGATCATCAAGCAACATTTAATTCTGACCAGAGGCTTCAATGCTAAGAAGATAACAGTGGAAGAGTTCGTGCAGATGTGGAACAAATTGGTGTATCAATTTGAAGATATTATCTAAGACAATCCCGATAAAAAGGTAACAGAACTTTCCTGGAAATTATATAGGGAGCATGCATCTAATAGGTTGAAGTTGGATTTTAACAAATTTGTCATCTGCTATAGTGTTTGATGCTCTTGTTTGAACTTGATGGTTTCACACTTTTTCCATAAAAGTGTATTTAATAAAAAATTTAACTTTGAGTGTGGTTGTTTACTTCTATCATGTCTCTTATAATTCCTCCCTCAGCTTTTGGGGCATCATGTTGGGTATGTATATACTCAACCTTGTATGAGCTTTGTTCGCACGTGTCGTGTCTTATGCAGATGATGGATAGGTCGACGATGATTTCCTATGAGCATAGGGATACCATGGTGCATTTGACCGCATACGATGGTCGGGGCTTTGAGACTTGGAGTCAGGCTCTCTCAACATTTACTTTTTCAGTTATTGTCAGGCTGAGACATCTTTCTGGTCGGGCGTATATTTTTTCCCTTTACTTTTCAGGTTATGTTGTTGTACTCTCTTGTATTCCCTAGAGGTTGTTACATGCATGGTCGTTACTCTAGATGTTACTGTCTTTATATTTATTTCTCTGTATTTCTGCATGGAGATAGTTGGGTGTGTGTGTACAGGTACTTCAGGAAAAAGCCACCCATTTTAGTTATGTCCTTCGGCGCTGGTCGTCAGCCCCTGGCCTGTGGAGGCGGGTTTGGGGTAGTTGCGGCTCGAGCCCCGTTGGGTCGGGTTGTGATAGATTGGGTATTAGAGGTGGTTCGACCTTGAGATGGTGTTTGGAGTTATATATCCCCTCGTGAGGTTTGGTTGGGAACTTAGGGCAACGATGTCAAAGTGTCTCGAGTGCGACTTTCAGGTCAGAGAACTCGATGTTGGTGCGGCGGTCGACGTATTCATTCACCAGGACTCTGACTACCTGCTTGTTGACTTGGCATACTGAGACATTAGTTGCAGGGAACTTTGGTACATGCATCATATAGGATTGAGCCTTTTGATTTTCCTTGAGTCAACTCCCTATATATATATATATGCTCATCTAACCATGGTACGTCTTGATTAAATTTTCAGGATGCTTCCACGAAGACAGTCCATCAGGTTATCGATTCAGGATCAAGATGACGACCCAATGAGTGATGGGGCCTCAGTTCAAGGGTCATCACGCAAGATCTTTCCTCCAGGAGGGCATGCAGTGGCACCCCCGCCTGTCGAGCAGCAGATTATACATGCTGAATAGCCTGAGGATGCGCGCAAACTTAGCGCACTCTGCGAGTTCTAGTGCCAAAGACCGCTGAGGTTCTGCGGTGAGCCAAATCTCTAGGAAGTTGAGCATTGACTAGAGTCGGTGATCTGAGTTTTCAAGCTTATCCAGACACCGACTGATTGGGTGGTTGAGCTGGCAGCCAGCCTTTTCCAAGGAGCAACGGGGCGCTGGTGGAGTCTAGCCATGCATATGCATGATGAGTCGACGCTCTCATGGACCAACTTCTATCAGCTGTTTCCTGAGAAGTATTACCCTTCGTGCTTGTGCTAAGTTCGAATTCAAAAGCTTCTAGAGTTGCAGTAATGAGGGATGATAGTTGTTGAGTGTGTTGCAAGGTTCACTGACCTTACGTGGTACTCCCTCAATATGATTTGAGATGGCTACTTCGCGGAAGTTTGAGCAGGGTATCCGCAGAGACATATGTGTCAGTGTGGTACCCCTTTATATACCCATGTATGCTAGAGTGTTAGAGTGGGCGCTGGCAAAGGAGACCTTCCTATCAGAGGGATGCCATGCAACTGGAGCTAGTAGTGGGCGTTATAGGGCCGAGTCATCTGCAGCAGCTAGCAGGCGCCAGTCGACAGGATCTTTGTGTAGGAGATCTTCTTAGGACCAGACTCGGCCACATGGTATTGTGGTACAGGGACCGCGCAGGGGACCAGGACGAACTGGAGAGAGGCGGTGTTGTGCATGTGATGGGTGAGGTCACATGGCACATGATTGCCTGACCCGACGTGCTGAGGAGGGAAGACAGATGGCGGATAGACCGCCACAGCAGAGACAACTTCATGATCATGGTTCACCCAGATTTGGTCAGGGCAGCCCCCAGGGGGAAAAGTTGACAGAGGAGCAGGTGGGGCTCTAGGAGCTATGGGTCGTGGACGATGTTATGAACCCCTTCCACCACCACCACTAGGTGGCCCACGCCAAGCTCAAGGAGCTGGCAGTCGGGGTCCTGAGCAGCTACAGCTACAGGCTATGGATGCGTATGACCTGGCAGCTCACAAAATGATTAGAGGTACAATATGGGTTTATTCTACTCTTACTTCAGTACTGGTAGACACATGTGTGAGCCATTCATTCATCTCTTTACTCCTGGTGCGAGAGATGGGCCTCCCAATTGAGGCTTTAGCCCAACAGCTTTGCCTTTAGGTTCATATGAGGAATGCTTCTTCGATATCGTCCGGCAGTGCGAGTTATCTCTTGGTAGAGAGAGCTTCTCATGGGACCTCTTGGTCGTCACGATGAAGCTATATGACGTTATCTTGGGTATAGACTGTTTGTCCACGGTCCGAGCCCAGATTAACTGTCACCGCAGACGAGTCAGATGTCTTCAGACTGATGAGATGAGATTCTACTTTGTGGGAAAGAGAGATCTCATGGCGGAGCGAGTGGGTCTTGCGAATAGAAAGTTGCAACTCATCACCCATCAGTTGGTGAGTTTAGCGATTGGCACAAGCTCTTCGGGCATTCGGATTCCTTCAGTCGTGAATGATTATATGAACATCTTCCCCGAGGACGTTCCAGGACTACCTCTAAAGTGGGAGATGGAGTTTTACATCAACTTACACCCCGGAACCATTCTGATATCTTCTACGACATATCAGATGACCTCTACTGAGCTCCAAGAGCTGCAATTGCAGTTGGAGGACCTTTGAGATAAGGGTTTCATCTGACCCAGTGTGTCCCCCTGGGCAACTCTGGTTTTGTTCATGAAAATGTGGAAGGGAGCTTGTGGCTTTGTTTGGATTATCGTCGCCTGAACTAGGTCACAATAAAGAACAAGTACAACTTGTCGAGGATTAACGACCTATTTAATCAGATGTGAGGCACAAGATGGTTCTCGAAGATCGATTTTAGGTCCGGCTACCACCAGTTGATAGTTCGTGAGGCTGATATTTCGAATCTGGCATTCTGATGTTGCTACGGACACTATGAGTTCCTGGTGATGCCATTTGGTGTGACGAATGCTCCCACTATGTTTACGGTTTTGATGAACCAAATCTTCCAGCCATAATTGGACTGATTGGTTGTTGTCGTCATTGACGACATACTCATATACTCTGCATTAGAGGATGAGCATGCAGAGAACTTGAGGATGGTCCTAGGTGCGAAGTTTTCTTGGCTTGGTGAGGTACTACGGGAGGTTTGTGGCAGACTTTTTCAAGATTACAACCATTTTGACCGCCCTAACGCGGAAAGGGCAATCGTTTGCCTGGACTGAGCGGTGTCAGAAAGCCTTTGAGGAGTTGAGGTTGAGGCTGACGAATGCTCATATTTTGAGACTACTGAAGGAGGGTGTGGAGTATGTAGTATATTGCAATTCCTCTAGAGCTAGGCTCAGTTGCGTGTTGATGCAGAGGCAGACAGTGATCGCATATGAGTCGAGGCAGTTAAAACACCACGAGCAGAACAATGTGATTCACGACTTAGAGTTGGCAGCGGTAGTCTTCACTCAAAGCATGTGGAGGCACTGTCTTATGAGAGATCGCTTTGTTGTTCACTCAACCCATCAGAGTCTCAGGTATTTCTTCGCATAGAGAGACATGAACCTGAGACAAAGGCGCTGGTTGGAGTTCCTGTAGGACTATGGCATTGAGATATTCTATACTCATGGGAAGGGCAACGAAGTATCAGATGCTCTTAACAGGAATTCCTAGGCTCATTTGGTGGAGGAGGCGCCTGAGCAGTTAGCTTCTTTGTAGCTAACCCCGGTTGAGGAAGAGGGTGCAGCTTTTCTTCAGTCGATCGCGTTGACTCCTCCGCTTATCCAACGTGTGAGGGAGGCTCAGTTGGGAAACATTGATTGAGAGGTTCTACATGACCAGATATCCTTAGGAGACTCACTATATAGATTTTCTAAAGGAGGGAATCACGCCATCTTTTTTCAGGAACATACGGTGGTCCCAGTCATGATGTGGGAGGAGGTGATGAGAGAGTTTCACATATCTCTTTTGGTTGTACATTCTGATGTAGGGAAAATGTATAGAGACCTTCAGCGGCAGTTTTGGTGGGCTGACATGAGGGGAAACGTGGCCGAGTTCATCTCTCGGTGCCTCATGTCAGCAGATAAAGGTTGAGCCCACATTCCGACAAGTTTGTTGCAGCCTTTTGAGATCCCGGAGTAGAAATAGAACAACATATCTATGGACTGTGTGAGAGCACTTCCGCGGACAGCGAGATTCCATGACGCCAGTTGGGTAATAGTTGATCGACTTACGAAGTCGACGCACTTCCTTGCTATCAGGGAGTAGAGTTCTGTGGAGAGTTTGGGGTAGTTGTACATGCGGGAGATCGTCTACCTTCATGGGGTGCCCTCAACGATTGTCTTCGACCGTGATGTGCGGTTCACTTCACGATTGTGGAGAGATCTGCAAGAGGCATTTGAGGCCCAAATGAGAATGAGTACAACCTTTCACCCCCAAATAGATGGTCAAATCGGACGAACTATTTAGGTGTTGAAGGATATACTGAGGGGTTGCATGTTAAACTTTGGCTGAAGCTGGGAGGATCACTTGCCTATAGTGGAGTTTGCTTATAATAATAACGACCACTCTATTGTCGGCATGAAACCTTTCGAGACCCTGTATGGAAGACCTTTTAGGTCACCCTTATACTGGACTAAGATCGGTGAAGCATCACTTGTTGGGTCAGAGGTGGTGCAGGTGACGAACGGAGAAGGTTCGGGTGATTTGCGAGAGGCCCTTGGAGTTCAAGCAGGGAGACCACATTTTCTTGAGATTCTCCCCACGATGAGGATTGCAGAGATTTGGCTAGAGAGACAAGTTATCCCCGAGATTCATTGGGTCGTTCAAGATATTGCAGAAGGTTGGCGAGGTTGCATACTGCCTCGGCTTACCCCCACGGTTGGAGAGGGTGCATGACGTCTTTCATGTGTCGCAACTCAGCAGATACGTGTATGATCCTACGCACATTATTTACAGGGGCGAGCTTGACATCGAGAATGGAGCCACCTTCACAGAGCACCCGGTGGAAATCAAGGATCGCAAGAGAGGATCAAACGTGGACGAACCATTTCTTTGGTTCGTGTGTTGTGGCGATATGGGAGCATGCAGGAGAGCTCCTGTAAGCGGGAGAGCCATATGCAGGCTCGGTATCCCCACCTTTTTTGCTTAGTTTTTTCTTTTTGAGGACAAAAATCTTAAAGGATAGAATAATGTAGAGATCGTGTTTTAGCCTTGTAAGACGTTAAAATATATCAAGGAATATTTTCGAAGCCATATACTGAGATGGCGCATGATTCTGAGGTCCGATTTGCCCTGAATTAATTTTATAAAAATACTAAATATATTTTATATCACGCGCGCACAGCTTTTCATAAATAATTAGATATCTCCTGAACGAAGTCTCAAAACAGAAATCTGAGACCACGGTTGAATCTGAAGCGTGAGGTTTATCCTAGGTGTGACCTAAAATTGGTCGATGTGGGACGTTCAGATAAAGCGACCGTTAGCCGGTACGTTCAGTGTATTAATTAATTTAATTCATTCATTAAATAACATAAACTAGTTTCCTCTATAAATACGATGTTATGGAAAATCACCAGGGTTAGCCGCATAACCCTGGGATCATTGAGAGGAGGTTCTACCACCCATCGTTGGCGAATTAAGATCGGACAACGATAAGCTTCCGAATCCATGTGAATCAAGGCGCAGCGAATGCAACAGATCTTCCCCCATCATTGGCAGTTGCATTCTTCAACAACAAATGATCTAATATCGAAGTAGGACTTGTCATTTGTGGATTCCGCCCTTATGATTAAAAGATTGAGCATGATCAAAATTTTATTCTTCGATCTGCGTTTAAATTGAGCCATTGCATGAGCTCGTGTAACATATTTCAATTGTTTATTCAATTTATCCTCGTCGTGTCATGTTTCTCACACCGGATATCCCCAATCTATATTTGTTGGCCAAGAACGTTTGGCGAATGATTGTTGCACCCTTGTTTTTTGTGCTTTTCCCCCATCGTTCTTCGCGTTCTTTGTCATAGGCTTACGGGGGCCACGATTCGACTTTGTCAGGCGAGTTCGAGCGCGATCGAACCCCCGGATTCACGACGGATTCACATGCGACAAACAGATTGATGATTTGGGGACAGATCAGGATGCTTTGCAGGATATGGGTGATGATTCTCATGAATCTGCGATCCGAGACCGATCGATAGTGATGGGAGGCACGTGGGGTATACGACGGACCAGCGTGCATCAACGGATACCTATTTCCAGCCATCGGAGGGCCGAAATCAATGAACAAAGGCTTTCCCCTTCAATTTCGAGCGAACATCAAGCGCGATTCAACGCAACAAAGGCGGATTTGGAATGCGCAGAGCATATCTAACTTTCTGTGAAAATCCCAACCACATGGCGTGTACTGGGATGAACACATGTCGTGTAGTGACTCAGCCGCGACGACTAGGGTTTCTGAGTGAGTTAAGTATCACACGTTGTGTGGGACACCCAGACTCCATGTGACCCGGTGTCGGCGGTCCAGTGTGTACTCCATGAGCACACAGACACAGACACGGCCAGGCACACGCCATGTACGGGCACATGACCAGTGTACACGGACACGGCCAGGAGAACACAGCTCGACCCCGGGTGGCTGAGACACACCGTGTAGTATCCTTACACGTCGTGTGGTGCTACATGGCCAGCAAGTCGTGTGTTGGTGAGGACACGACCAGGTAGAGGGGCGGGGCCACATGTCGTGCAGACCCCTTACACGTCATGTACCTCCTTTTGAGGAAACTTCTACCTCTCATATCACCTTCGTTTGAAATTAGATTTTGGCATGTGAGTACTCTACCCAGTTTGTTTCTGCGTAGAACACGATGGTGGTCTTTGTAGTGACTTGAGATATGATGTGAGATGTTCTGAACATGACGTTTCTTTAAGCGGTGCTCGACGACGACAGTGATCAGACGGGATCATTAGAATGGCATCCTCTTACAGACTCAGGACATGGTTCCTTTATCCACTAAGTAGCGCCCTCTTGCGGAGTCAATGAATGGGTCATCTATCTACCATTCGGGTGGCACCCTCCTGCGGAGTTAGGGCATGGGTCCTATGTCTACTAAGTGTCACCCTCCTGCAGAGTCAGAGCATGGATCCTCTATCTACCATCTGAGTGACACCCTCCTGCGATGTCAGGGCATGAGTCATCTATCTACCATCTGAGTAGCACCCTCTAACGGAGTCAAGGCATGAGTTATATATCTACTATCTGAGTGGCACTCTCCTGTTGGATCAGGGCATGGGTCATCTACCTACGAAGTGGCACCCGCTTATTGTACGAGGGTATGGGTCCTCTACTTATAGATTGTGTCCCCTCGACTGTGTGGCACATTGGCGTGGTGTGGCTTGGCATGGATACTTCTTCGAACAAACACACGAGATGTTCATTGATGGACCTCTTGGAACTATTGGCATACTCTTTTCCTAGGCTAGGTTGTGAGATGGAGGTCCTCTTTCCCTCTCATCTGGGTTTCTTTTATGAGCATATATCCATGTTGATTGGTTTTCATTTCTCTCTTGTTATGGGTCGAGTTATTTACTTCTATCATGACCTCAATTGCTTTCCCTTCAGCTTTTGGGACGTCCAACTGGATATGTATATACTCACTCCTACATGGGTTTTGTCTGCACGTATCGTGTCTTATGCAGACGAAAAACATGTCAGCGGTGATTTCATATGAGCGTAGGAATACTCTGGTGCATTTGACCGCGTACGGTGGTCGAGGCTTGGAAATCTTGAGTCACTCTCTTAGCATTTACTTTTCCAATTAATGTCAGTTTGTGGCATCTTTTTGGTTGGACGTGTATTTTGCCCTTTTACTTTTCAGGTTACATTGTCGTGTTCCCTTATATTCCCTAAAGGTTGCTACATATATGGTTGTTACTCTAGATGCTACTGTCTTTATATTTATTTCTTCGTATTTCTGCATGGAGACAGTTGGGTGTGTGCAAACAGGTAAATTAAGCAAAGCCTTCCCATTTTAATTATGTCTTTCGACGATGGTCGCCAACCCATGTCCTAGAGGCATGATTGGGGTAGTTGCGACTCTAGCGACGTTGGGTTAGGTCGTGACAGATTTCGTCCATATCAAGCTTTTTAATGGACACGCAAGACCACGAGCACACGGTGATAATCATGGGAGGCAAATTTTCACATCTGAAATAACCATAGGAAATCATGATGATCAATTAACAATATTTCACTGAAGGAATTTGTTAGCACAAATAATTCGAAGAAAAAAAATCCAAATAATCTAAGATATCAAAATAATCTTGAAGTGTCGTTAAGAATACAAGAATGGATTAGCAATCAACATAAATGGAGAACGCAATTGAAACACTAAAATCCTACGCCATGGAAAAACATCAACGTTCCAATTTGATCGATGGTGCCATATGATCCGAATGAAGTTTTCATTGTGAATCAGATGATGGCTTCCTCTATAAGATGATCCCTCATTCGCCTCCTCTTTAACTCTCTAGGGTTCATGTCAAGAATGACAACTAACCCTAAGGAGGGGGAAATATTGATTTTATATCATCAAATAAAGGTGTTGAGCCCAAGAGTTGTTTTGAAGAAGCTTGTTGATTGGGGGAGATTGTTGAGACCCCAAAGTTGTGATGAAAGATTAAGTGGGTGTGATTTGTGTGTTGCCTTTTGATGTCAACACAAAAATCATGTTCAAACTCAGGTGTTTCATGATGATTCATTTGAGTTGATGTTCATTATGAGGTTTTGGAATGATTAGAAGAACATGGAAGGTGTTGTGAGGTTGAAGAAAGTTGTGTGAAGGTGTTTTTAGGTGCATGTGACATCACTGCATCGTGGCAGTACATGAAAACGAGCATAAAGACTGTTTGGAAATGGAAAACGGCAAAGTTACACAGAACATGGGTGTTTGGTTGGTCGTGGTTTGATGATAAAGGTCCGACTATGTCGTGGTGCTTTGAAGATAATGTCATGGTGTTCTGGAGAACTTGGCACAACATAGAAAAGGGGAGACCTCTAGGAAAACGGGCATTTCACAAGGTATTGTGGATGAGAGTTTTACCAGTGGAAAATTATGAGCTATATTATGCCATAGAGGTCGTCGTGGTGGCATGATGAAGAGTGGGTGTTTGGGAATCAAAACAAGGATCACCACGTTGTGGTGCGTCTTTGGTGACTGTATTAACAAATCCTCAAAACGTCGAGGCGTTGTTCCTAGGAAAGAGGAAACAACTAGGCGGTAGTCTAAAACTTGAAAATGGAAGTTACGTGTTATGGAGGATGTCATGGTCAAAATAAAATCCGTGTTTGAAATGTAGAGTGGAAAACACATTGTAGTTTACCTTGGTAGTTGTTTTGATAAGTCCTCGAAGCAGTTGTCTGAGGTTCGACGTGGAAAGTTCCACGACATGGTGAATGTCATAATGTTTCAAAAGAATCCTTATTTTAAACGGCAAGGAGATGTCATGGTGTTAAGCGTTCTGAGAGCAGTTTTCGAAGTGATTAATAGTTGCACCAAAACAAGGTCTAACAAGCCATGGTGCTAGTCGTGGTTAGAAGAGAGTTCTGGATTTGAGTGGATAAAATGATGTGGCTTTGTTGTCAACTCAAGAGCCTCTCATACTCTATCTCTAAAGCATGTTACCCCATCATTGGTTTGAAAATAAGCGGGAGAAGTTAACAGTCGGATGAAGGAAGGTGTAGGTTTGAATTTGAACTTGAACAGAAATGTTGCTAGTGTGCAAGAAATGGAAGATGTATAGAAAAAGGAAAAAAATAGATATGCACTAAAGAGAGAATACACAAAGATTATCCAAGAGAGAAGAATGATAAGAGAAATAGGAAGAAGCGACACTATAACAACTTGATGGAAGTCTGATTCTATCAAAGACTCTTTTGTTCATTCTTATTTCTATATCTTTGATTAGTGTGGGGGCACCTAGACGATCGAGAGACTATCGTGTAACACGGGTAAAGGGTAAACCGCTTGTTTGTATTTCACATGATGATACTAGTGAATCATATGATCTAAGGGGAATCTGGACAATGCCAATGATTAGTCTTCTCATTTTGAGAGATTAGCCTTGTACAAGTATGTTACGTCGTGTGTGTCTGTTCAAGTGTGTGACGACAATCTTATACTCACTTTAGTAGGTGTCAAATGTTGGTTTAAAAATAACTTAAAAAGGAACTGTAATAACTGATTACCCCCCCCCCCAACTCACAATGATATTGCACTAATATTGTGGGCATTTTTCAAAAGGTTTACCAAGTAATTATTTTAAACACTCGAAAACGAGCCCAACTCAAGGCCTAAAACACTCCTAACAAACCCCCCCTGAAACTCTCCTAACAAAAAAACCCTGGTCCTTAACACAACTGTGGTGCAAGAATTCTCATTTGAGACCCTATCTAAAAGATGCCATCATTCACGCTTACGGAATACTTCTTTATTTATTTAATAAATATTAAATATCCATTAAAATTCGACGATCCCAAAATTTGATCAAAAATTTAACACAGAGGTAAGCACCGCACCCCAAGACGAATACAACCATCATAAAATTTTTATGAACCCATTCACTAGAGTTTTGCCATTTCAACTAAAGGACCCATGACTTCTTAATTCAAAAATGAGAACGCCCCTCTCAAGGAAAAACCCAAGTCACTACAAATTCATATAAGAGGAAGTAAATTAGTATGAGAGAAATAAATTATAGGAATTAGTATAGATAATTATGTGTTATCCTATCACTGGTACAAAATTAGTTTTTAGAAATAAATTAGAAGGGATAATAACTAGAAGTAAATAAATATTAATAGCAAAATGTTATAATCAAGGAGAGAATAAAATTACGACGAAACTTTTACTCTTAGCTAATCATGAGGGTATTTGGATCCTACTTGCATATGAATCCCATTAGAATTTTATGTTATTTGAAATGGTTATAAAATATTCGTTTCTAAATAGTTATATTTTGAAAGAAGTTTTTGTTAGACAGCCACCAAATTTTAAAGACCCTCAGATTTCCAAATTACATTTTTAGAATCATAGAAATCTTACGCAGACTAAAAAATCACCAAGCTTTATTTTAAAAGATTGTTTCAAATGAAATTTCACTCTAACAAATATATAATATTAATATTATTTTGGTAACTAATTAAAATTTTGCAATAATTTTTCTAATCTTATACAAAAGGAACTTGAAATGAAAATGATAGGTGAATTAAAATTAATTCTTGGTTTTCACGTCTATCAAAGATAATTTATCCTGATTTTTTATGTTTATAAACGACCGGGGAGGGGAAATTACAAATTATAAAGAAAATCTACAGACTTTATCTTGAGAGCTCTCTGAAACCCCGCAGAAACTCAACCACTAGAGTACACCCCCTAAGAGCCTGATCTTTAATAAATAAAATAAAAATAATCTTTTAAAAACATTTAGCTGCTAGAGTACTCTGAATAAGCTCATTTATTAAACATGATATGGATGAAGTTGAAAAACCAGTAGAAAGTATAGGACAACTTCACTTAAATTTATTGTTGATTTTGTGTTTTGTTTTATTTTCTTTTAAAGTATTTTTTCTTACATATATAATTGTATATGCTTTATATACAGTATAACCCACTACACAATGCATCCTACAATACACACATGCCAGTGTTCAACAAAGCTTTCTTATAATTGTATATGCTTTACATATATAATTGTATATGCTTTATATACAGTATAACCCACTACACAATGCATCCTACAATACACACATTTTCATTCCATGCACTTCAGCATGACAAACTAATTTGAGCATCTCACTGTTACCCTGTGAAAATATTTTTCTCAAATAAGTATATAAAGCATATTTTAAAATTTTAACCCCAATTACACTGTTCTCTCATTCTCTATATGAAACCCCTCCTTAGCTAGACTACCTTCTTTGGAACCTCTGTCCTTTTCTTTCAAATTTAAACCTAGCACTTTTCTCTGTGAGTCATATATAGTAAAGACAGAGAGACTCAATCCTCTTCAGGTAAATCTAGAAAGAACATTATAACCATTAGATCCATTAATATTACTTGGATGAAAAGGACTGGTTTATTGTTGGAAAAGGCTCTGGAATTTCAAAATTGGGAAGAACTCTTGAGTGTGAAGCCATCAGAGTTGTTTCATGAAACAGAAGTGGATAAATTTTATGATAACCGACAAATCAAACTGGGCAGTAACACTGACATTCAGAAATCAATGGTAAATTGTAAGAATTTTGAATGTGCAATCCTAGAATTTTCTATTTTATTTTCTATTTTATTTTCTATTTTATTCTAAAATATAGACAGTTGAGATCTAGTTGAATGCCCCTATGAAAAGGCTTGAAAACAGAGCATAAAATCTCCTTATAGCCTGCCTAAGATTTTTTATTTTTAGGTTAAAGAGATGGGAGAGAAGACTCAAATAATACAAGAGAAGAATAAATGCAGGTTGAGATCTATGAGAATTATTTATCCAGTATTACATAAATAAAATGGCATTCACCTGAAAATTTCACAATGAATTGAAATGCAGATTCTACCATATGTGGGACTTGAAAAAATACTCTGCCTTACACATCATCATCTCAAAGATGTAAAATTGGCAAAGCCTTTGATCTACATATAACAAGATTTCTACCATAGGCAAAGTCGTGAAATACATGCTGTGTAAGGAAGAATGTTATATCATACGTATACTGTCAGACATATCGAGATGCAAAATGTCGAGTTCTACTGAAACACAGATCATCAAACTAAAATGAAGTTTGAAACGTAAAGCATTACTTTACACAGCATGATTGGAAACAAAATCCTGGGACTACGAAGAGGAAGGGGGGAGGGGGAAGGGGGGCTTCAAACCTCATCTTCATGGAGGAGCATATTGGGTATGCCCTTGTTAACGGGGAATCGACGACCGGTCTCGGGGCAGACGAGGGCGCCTTCTTCGAGGTGAAGCTGGAGAAGGGCGTGATGGAACTTCCGAAGGAACTCGTCAGAATCAAGCATGGCGACGTCAACGTCCTCGGGAAGATCGGCGCAGCCCAGGGCCCGGGAAGCATCAACTAGTGGTTTCCACTCAATTTTGGAGAAGATGTGCCTGAGGAAATCGGGGTTGAAATCCGCATCCTTCTGCACCACCTTCTCAGCTTCGATGCGGAGAGGGAAACCATTGGTCACGCCCTTGATGTTTGAGGAGAGCATGTTGTGCGTCAACAACCTCATCTCCCTCCCGCCCGTCCGCCTAGGGTTGCAGTTTACCAGACCCCAAATATCTGACATAGTTGAATAGACGTGGGATACTTGTGCATACGGCCAAATCTTTAAAATTAAAAGGACTTCGATGGAAATTTAAACAAAATGAACTCTATATTCTACCAATTTAAATACTCTTAGGTTGGCACCTGAATCTCTCAAGTTGAGATTTTGGACAAAAATACACTCGTTATACATTTTTTGGAATTTTTTACTAGAAATTCCCGTTGAAATTTTCACAGGAAATTTTCAATGTAAACTTCCACCAGAAATTTCATATGCAAATTTCTACATGAAATTTGCACTTCAATTTTGCACTTAAAAATACAATGAAAATATATTAATACATAAGTAAAAATGCAATTTTTTACTAAATATTTTCATTTTAGATTTGCATTAAAAACTTCTCATGTAAAATTTAGGGATTCCTAAGAGTCTATAAACACTTCATAAATCATGAATAGAAACTTTGAACTATACATTTTATAGGGAAATATTCAGTGCAAACATTCCCTGAAAATTTTCAGTGCAAACTTCAATTAAAAGTTCAAATTTATACATTAAATTACAATAAATTTATTTTGATACATAACTAAAAAATATAATTTTTCATTGCAAATTTCCATTAGAAACCTTTAGTGAAAATTTTCACTGGAAACCTTCAGTGCAAATTTCCACTGGAAACTTCTATTGTCAATTTCCAATCAATTTTTTAGTGGAAATTTTCAATGTATATTTTCCACTATACAACATCTTTTAAAATCCATAGAGAAAATTTTCACTGAAAATTTCCAATAAAATTTCAAAGTATAATGAAATTTTTCAATGAAAACTAAATAAACACGAAAAAAAACATACAAATACAAATAAACATGGTAATATTAAATTATAAACATCAAGTGAAAATTTACAGTGGAAATTCTCATTACGTATATACAAACATCAATGTAAATTTGCATTGAAATTTGGTGTTTTACATTTACAATGAAAATTCTCACTAATATAAATCTATACTAAAAATTTCTAGTGCAAATTTACAGTACAAAATTTGAATCCATATACATACATACATACATATATATGTATATATACGAATATAAATATACAATATTATTTTAAGTACAAATTTACACTGGAAAGTCACACAATCCCATTGAAAAATTCCAATGAAAACCTGTAGTGAAAGTTCAAAGCTATCAGACAAATCTACATTTGTTGCGGAAAATGCATTCCTGATATGATCTCTTTTCGATGCAAGTTATTCCTTGCATGTTGATTCTATTGATGACAGATTTTACATGTATTTAAGTTTAATTTCACTACCTAGGATCGTAGGATGAAAATTTTCATCACAATTTTTCAATTCGAATTTCCCTTAAATTACAAGTGAAAATAGATTAATACATAAATAAGCAATGCAAATATGCATTGAAAAATTGCAGTGTCAATTTAAAAAAAAATTCATCTTAAATCTCCAATTTGGATTTTCACTTAAAAAATAATTGAGAGAATATTAATGCACAAATAAACTATACAAAATTCCAGTGGAAATTTCCATTAATTATTTCCATTGGAAATTTCCTGTGAAAACTTTTATTGGAAATTTTCATAGATTATTTCCTATACATAATATATCTTCTATTATAAATATATGGGAATTTTTAATACAAATTTTTAGTGTATGCATACATAATATATTAATATATATAAAACAATGTAAAATTTCAACAGAAATTTCCACCAATAAATTTAGAGTGAATAAATATAAAAAGTGTATATAGTTAAAAAATATTAATAGTTATTATATATTTATAAACATATAATAAATTATTAATTATTGTTATACTTTTAGTTTTATTTACTATTGTTAAATATTTATTATTGTTTTATATTTCCAATTATATTTATTATTAATAAATTCTTATTATATATTTTGTTTTTATTTAATGCTTATGAGTTTCTGTTTTTTTGTAATTGTAATGAAGGGCATTTAAGTCCAACCCATTCCTATAAATCAGTTTGATTTTTAAAAATCAATATCATTTAATATTTACATCTTCCGCCACATCACATTTTTGACACGCAGAGACCATCCCGCGGTGTACCTGACCCTCAGGTCCAGGTGTTGGACCTGAGACGATAATTTTCCATATTCTACATGCTGGTTTCCTTGTGATAAAGTGATTTGCATAGAAATTTTTTAGTCCCAAAACAAGAAAAAATCTTGAAGGCTTGTGTAAATTAGTTCAAAATGGATTTAAGGTGGTTTCCCTTCTTCATTGTCTTCAAATCTAAAATATTGCATCATATTAAAAGTTTCACATTGTGTTTATATAGAATTATGTGATTAAATTGCATACTAAATATTCTGTGTATACCAAACTTTCTGATGATTATGGTCAGTATGTGATTGATCCCTAAAGACAATGTCTTAATTTATAACAAGGTTGAAATTTGCACTTATGGCATTTTCTTATTGAAAGAACCTCACCATCATAACTCTTTGTGTTGATGGACAAAATTGAAGGGTTTCTAAGAATCAAATGACACAGGTTTATCACAATTGAAACATTCAAAAATGTTGGACACCATTGAGATTTGGTGTTTCTATGTGTTGGAGTCATTGTCAACCATAAAGTGTTGGATTCGTCATTGTTAATGACATAATGTGAAGGAGCATTTTGTATTTGCTAGTCACAATGTCAATAGATGCGTGAGATAGTGGTGTTCTCGATAAAGGGAAAGTGGGTGACTGAATAAGAAAAGTGCATGGAGATTGCTTGGAGTACTGTGTGAGCCTGGAATATCAATCATGGTTATACTAAGACGGGTTGAAGCTATCCATGAAAGAGGAGTGTCGATGTATGAAAGCTCTGGAAGGTGTTAAAAAATTTGCACGTATAAGATAACGACATTTTCTAGTGTTTTCCAAATTTTTGGGTTCCAAAATTTAGAAGATGAAAGTTGTTTTTGAAGCAAAGGAAAGATTTTCGTGCAAGTGAAAAAGTTGCATGAACAACTGCAGGAGTTTCATGAAGTTGCGTGAAAGTGAAGTTTTGATGTTGTCTCATCAAAATACAGCGAAGGAAAGTGTCTCGCGGAAGTTTTGTAGTTTCGTGAAAATCGAAGTTTTATGAAGCACGCAAAGTTGCGCGAACTCAATAAATACAGATGGAGGTTGTGCGATGATATGGAGTTGCTCGCTAAAGGTGACATCAAACCGTCGAAAATTGGCAAATGAGAAAAGTTGTGTGCAAGGTCAGTGGTAAACAAAGAAGTTGCGTGATGGGACGACAACGTTAATAAATAGGTGCCTACCGCCCTCATTTTAGCAAGCGAGACACAACGAAGATCAAGAGGCTCTGAATTCACGAATGAGTGGCGTTAATGTATTTCTTATGTGAAGCATTAACACAAACATAAGTTACATAAAGAAAGCATTTGTGTCAGTCAGGGTCGGCCTGAGGGCAATCCCCACGAGCCCCAGGGCTAGGGCAACAATCGACATGGGGGGAAACCGAAAACCCTCTTCCTCTCTCCCATTTTCTCTACAACCCTAGAAGCAGCTGGTGGTTCCAACCTTGCGTACTCGTTTCCTCTCTCCCATTTTATTTGCAGCCCTAAAAGCAGCAATTGGTTACAGTCTTGCTTATTCGTTTCCTCTCTCCCATTTTCTCTCCCCTGATGACCTCGCTTACTCCCTCGTCTGCCTCCCCGTCTGTTGTAAATAGTGGATGCAGAACTATCAACACTATTATGGTAAGAATTAAATAAACACATGTATATATCAATCTTTATACATGTATTGGTAATCAAAAGTATTGTTCAAGTTGGGTCTAGGGAACCCACTATTACAACACTCCCACTTGCACTAGAGCCAACTTGTTAACTATCCTTGTTATCTCTCACATGATTAAGATCATGTTTCTGCTGAGATGTGGCTTTAGTCAGGGGCCTGCCACATTTCCACTTCCTGGCTATTCTATTATGTGTGACCTCATCCCCTTGAGTAAAACTCATCAAGAGATGTAATCCCAGAGTATATTCCTTTTGCCCACTATCTAAAATTAACATCTTGGCTAGTAAGAGTATCATAATTTACATTATGATAACACTCTACTTACTAGGTATGATTCCAAGAACTGGAACAAAAATGTTGCATATTTTACAATGCTTCTTAGCTGCCCAGAAGCTGCAATAAACTCGGTATTTATAGATATGGCTACCACTGAATTGAATGAGCTCTTCTTGCTCGTTACCTTATTCTTATTGTGATATTAGATCACATTGTTCCAAGGAAAACTAGTTTGTGTCCCCTCAAAACTAGCATCCTTTCCTCTCCACTTACCAGGTACATATCCTTTGTACTTGCTCAAGTACAATCAAATAGTTCTGACTGCTTCGCTTGCAGTTCTCTTGGTTACAACTGATATTTTCCGACTATAAAGTATATCTTGGCAATATCAATTCTTGTACATATCATGACATATGTGATTAATCCATCGTTAAAGAATATGGAATTCAAATCACCATGTTAATCTCCTCATATGTCCTTAACATGTATACCTGGAGAGATATATGACATGTGACACTGGTAGAAATCCTCTCTTGAATTGTTCCAACTTTTATTTTGAATACTATGTCAGTATATGTATGATTGGCTAGGTCTAAGAAACTGTTAGATCTACCTCAGTAAATATCATTCGCTAGAACTTTGGTTTCTACTTTAAGTTAATATCTAGAGAGTTATTTTACATTCTGGTATTAACTAATTGTAAGATCAATAGCTATTTTCCATATGTAAACAAACATATTGAACTTGGAAAACAATGGTTCTCCCACTAACCTCTTATAAAAACATGGAAAATATTCATTCTAAATAAATATTCTATGATCTAGTTTCTTACTTTAATCCTTAACTAGAGTTTAGTAACTTTCACTCTTATTGGAATTCTCAGATGTCACCATCCTTTTATGGTTGCATCGTATAGACATCTACCAACATTGGTGGTCTTGACATCCAATGCTCAATAAAATGATCATAGAAATTAGCTATGACATGTAAAATTCTAATGGATTTAGGCATAACGACTTGGTATTACCAATCGAGCCTTATTGGTACTATGCTTGTACCATCCATGTATAGTCTCACTTGAATACCCATCGAAGTATTAAAATTAGTAAGCCTCCTATATTGTGATACATGGAACCCATTATTGAATTTTAATAGGTCTTATCAATCTTAGCTAATTTCCATATAATGATTTCTCGTAGGGATCATTATTCTCAATGAATAATGTATCACCGAGTGTGGTGAATATAAAATCATCACCGTGGTTTTATCCGTCCTACACAGTATGTGTCTCTGGAACATTCCTCTTCCACATTCTCTTGTGAAACCAATTCCTATGCCAACCATTTGTGTATCTCAAGCATTGACTAAAAACAAGTCAGTCTTTCTACCACTATCTCAAATAGAGATATAAACCCTTTTATAGAAATATAGTCTATAATTTGACTATATCTTTTCTATCATAGGGATTTCTGTAATTTCCTTATAAAAATTTAGGATGATTACAATATATGCACATTTTTTTTGTTTAATACAAGTTTTTTTATATCTCAACAAACTCTTTGCATCTAAAAACATATTCTTATGACATAATGGATTTCCATCATACTAAAACTCATATGATATCCATTTTTCATGATAGTTGACATATGTTTATGGGAAATATTGTTATTTGCGAAGCATGCCTTTGAAATTGGAAGTTTCTGCAAGGAATTAGTTTCAACATTGATGCTCCTTTTACTTACATCATGACTCTGATGTGTATAAAGAAATGTGAATTATAGAATTGATCCATGCTATGTTTTATTGATCACTGTTAATATGTAAGACTCATCATCAATACTCTTTATTATCATCATAACTTTGATGTGTATAAGGTAATGTGCATTTATGAATAACTCAATGCTACATTATATTGATTTATGAATTCTTGATCAAGATATTCTTCGACAGACTATCTGAAACCTCTCATATATTTTGACTAGGCATATGGTATACTTCACTTTTACATTCCTTAAATGATTAAAGGAATATGAAGTATACTTACCACTAGCTTAACCTTGGAATAGTTCACGCCCTCTAACTGCACTAGTTCCAAAAGCTTTGAGTCTTAGCTTTATTTCTAAAGGTTTTTTTGTCCAATACTAAGTTCATAAGTCTGTCGATAGTACCTAAGGTCTATAACTCCGAAGAGTCTAAAACCATACTGGGTATATCCTTGAAAACTATGTAGTTTCTCTTGAAAAAGTATTTTCTTACCACAACTGGGTATATTGGTCTTATATTTTATATTCATCATGTATTGGAAATGATTCATGTATTACTGAACTATGAATAGAGTATTCAACACCACAAACAACATTCATTCTAAAACTGGAACAATGAATCTTTTTTTCCAATGGAAATGTGAGATTAATGTTTTTGGTGATACTCCAATTGTTCAATTAGAATAAATAAACTTGGAAATATAGAAGTTGTGTACTTCTCACCGCTAATTGAGGAAACATGTTTTCTTCGCAACTTGGAGAACACAACTTACATCTAGTAATGTTTCTTCACATACTTGATCACTGTATATAAATACATATATATCAAAAGCATATTGTATTTAATACCCAAGAAGTAAAACTGAAAAATTACTTATAATTAATGAATATCCCTGAAAAAGAAGTGATTGCTTGTTTCTTCAATTCAGTTCATTTCATTTAAACTTTCATATATATATTTCATGATATGCAAAGAAAATAATCTACTATTTAATACCTCTTTATTTGAAGGACGTTGTGTAGGTTCCTTTAACTTCACACTTATCATTGGCCTTTTCACCTTGTCTTTCAACTTATTCACCATAAGAACTAAAGATTGAACTCTATTTAAGTTCTTATTGTTCAGAAAACCTTACCCAAAAGGTAATAAAGATTTTTTCTCCATACTTTTAATTATGTAATCTTAAACAAAACCGAATAAAATTTTTGAAAATGATATTAGAATAGGATGTATTGAAAGATCATAATCTACCATTCAATTTAAACAGATCTAGTGTAATCATTACCTATTCATATATGTGCTTTTTTTTCTCCTTGCAAACTTCTTAGAGATGAGACAACATGTAAAATAATTCATTTCTTGACGTTGTATCCAAAACTCACATCATATGTTGATGATAACATTATGAAATAACCCTCATATGCGTCATACATGAATATGTTGTAAGCATTTTTTACACTCTTGCTTCCTAAGGTAACTTAAAAGGTATTGGGGGCACCAACACCTTGAATTTACGATACCTTAGTACTTCATGCAAGCACTTGTATTACTCTTGAAAATTCATGCTGGATATGAAATTTACTTTGTTCGTTATTTATCACAGTGTACTTGTGGTATTGATTTCCAATTTTCTACAAAAATTAAAATCTAGCAGATTATACTTTTATCTTGATTACTATTAGACACTTTCAAATTATTAATTTTAAATGTCTGACACTATTTTATCGAATTCTAGGAAGAATATGTACTAGAATAAGAATACTCTATTGCTTGAGTATTCTAGTGGTAAGGATCCTTGAACCTATCCTCATAATCTACAAGCTTTGGCTATGCCACTACTTGGAGAGTCAAGGGTAGGCACTAATCTGGCCAACTGCATTAACTCGTGACTCCTTGTTTTGTTGAGTGGAGTCACATCTCCTACAAAGAATTGATTTGCATTGCTCAACTCTTTGCCTATGAAGTTGCAACAATCTAGATTTGTCTATCCCATTATTTACAACTTTAGTTAAGTCAACCCACCACTCTCATAAGAACTCCTCGGTATTAGGAGGAACCCTCAACTTTGGCTGACCGAGAACCCCATACACCCAGTTTTGCTCAAATTTGATTGATGAAAGGAATTTCAGGACTTAATATTATGTTTGAGGGATTTAGTAATTTAAAATTATCGAATGAAATAATTTTCTATTTAACATGTTTGTTCTATGTGATCTTACTCATAACTTAACCATTCTTTTAAATAGAAAATATTCACTGCATATGTTCATTTTATCTTTGCATGCTTGTTTATTATTATACTATGTGATCATGCGTAATAAATACATATTCACAAAATAATAAACCATGCATATGATAAAATAAATAAATAATGACATGATCATTAGTAGTTAACTATTGTTTAATCCATCGAGTGAATAATGGATTAACCAAAACCCTAGGGGAATTACTTAAGTCAATACCTAACTTGAATTGCAGCACCCAAAACTCCCATGCATTGAACTTATTTGGTCTACACTGGCTCTCAACTCGAACCACATCACCACAAACTTTTACGATTGTTACAATGTATACTCACACGCAGGTGAGGGGAACTTAGGATTTAAAATTACATTTTTAGCACTTAAATGTGGACACACAAGCCCTTATACAAATTAAAGATGGAGGGACTATGCGCAGATCATAAAAATAAAATAATTATTACATTTTATAAAACTTAAATGTAATAATTAAATTAAATAAATAATAAACCAAATGTGCATGGGTCGGTCTCATCTCATGATCAGTAAACATGCAATTATATTGCATAAAGAAAAATTAAATTTTCTAAAATTCAACTCGAGGGTATTTTTAATGCGTGAACTTGCATTAAAATAATTTTAACTAATTATCAATACATCCCACAACACTCTATTTGTTTATTAAATACTAGATAATTAAATTTAACTTCTGAAATTTTATTTATAATTTTTTTGGGTCTATTTAGACCTAAAGTAGATCCCCAAAAATTAAGTTAGGACTAGTGATGAGTCAAATGGTCAGGTTGGTTGGACTCGGACCAAAATGGTCCGACCTAAAATGGGGTATCCATTTAAAGAAAAAATATATATAATAATATAAAAGGATAACAAGATTCCAACAGAATCTTTGTTCCATATATATATATATATATATATATTTAATCAAGCTTCCATGAGAAGATTTGAATAAGCTTCCATGGGAAGATTTATATTTTTAATTAAAGAAGCTTTCATGAGAAGCTTGAAACTAGCTTCCATGGGAAGATTTGACCATTTAATTAAACAAGCTTTCATGAGAAGTTTTAAACTGGCTTTCATGGGAAGCGTTGTCCTTTTAATTAAACAAGATTCTATGGGAAGCTTTGTCCTTTTAATTAAACAAGATTCCATAGAAAGATTGCATTGGTAATGAACTACCCCAATTGGCTTCCGATATATTCGGTTACCATGAAACATGATTACATCACACTCTGGATAAAGATCTATCACAACGGTTGTAAGAACCCAGATCTTCGTTTTCAGGTATGTCTTTCTTTTCCTGGTGTTTTTGAGAAAGTACACGCTGTGTACTTTCTGAGTACACGCCGTGTACCCCCTTATCGCACAAGGCCGTGTGCTGGCCATGTCTAGGCCACACACACGATGTGTAGGGGTGATGTGGAGACCGCTTAAAGCAGAGTACGGAAAAATAGAGTACATGTCGTGTACCCCAGAAGTACACGCCGTGTATTTTTTTTTCATTAAACGGACCGGGGTCGTGCCTAATCGCTAGAACGAACTTCTTCTAGGTTTCGTTCGGTTGAGAGCTCTCATACGGCCGTGATCCTTCTCCAATCCCCCGAGCTGCCATCCGATCTCCGTTTCAGCCGTCGTCGATTGCCTTGGGATCGCCTCGGTAAGCTCTCTCTTCTGCTTTAGCCTTGTTTCATGATTCCTCCTCGTTTCCAAGTTATCATGGACGTTTTTTCAGATATTTGACGTTATAAGGAGAATCAATCATCATGGTTCACTTATATCGATCTCCTAGCATCGAGGTAGGTGGTTTGTTTCCCTACATTGAATGTATTTGAGTTTTTGTGCAAAAAGTGTCGGATACCCATGTATCGGGTATCCTGGGGTAGGTATTTTGATTACATGGTTTAATTTCCTTATATTTCATGTTTTCTTGAGGTTAATTGATAGTAATATATGCTTGGTTTCATGTTCGAGGATCACCCATGGGTGATTTCCCTTGCTTTGGCTGTTTATCACCGTTTGGCTTAGGTTACCTGTGAGGAAAACCTTGTAGCATTGTTTGTCTGCCTTGTTATAGCTGATTGCATGTATTTCCTATTGTTTATATGCTTTTGATGCATTGTAGCTATTATCCAATTAGTTTTTGAACTTACTTAGGGCTGCTGACAGTCGATTACACATGACTAGACTGCTCAGGGCTGTGTGAACCTGGTGCGATAGACTAAAGAGGGAATTGACGATTAAGGGCTTCCCTAGAGAGTCTGTTATAAATTAGTTTTGTACGCAAGACCTACATGAATTGGACTTTGTGCTTCCCAAGAGTTTCCTTAGTTTACGCACGTATCAATACCATAAGAGGAATTAGACATAAGTGCTTCCTCATAGAGTCTGTAGCTATTGTTGTAAGACCATAGAGGAATTGACGATGAGAGCTTCCCAGAGTGTCTGTGCCTTGTATGATTATTTGACTAGAGGGGTCTGCCAGTAGAAGCCTCCCAGAGATTCAATATTATTAATTGTTTGGTTGGTTGTGACGAGTCCACCAAGCCAAAGAACAAGCTTGGGTTTGTACTGCTTGTTGTCTAGGTTGTCTGTTGAGATACATGTTGTGTTACTTGTTGTGCCTTGAGAATATAGAGCAGTTTTCTAGAATCCTTGGTTGATAATTAAATGATTGTATTAAATTAATAAATAAATGTGAATAGAGATTTTTAGGATTGTTACTTTGGTGTACCTTTGTTTCTCTACTACATTTATTTCCTTTACTTTTTCTATTTTGCTCACTGACAGTAGGACACAGATCTTGTGGTGATTGCCTACTGGGATTAGTCTCACACCCTTTTTGGGTCCTAATTTTCAGCTTAAACAGGTTATATGGTTGTAGGTGTGGATAGGTATTATGGCCCTTCTACTTCAGGTACATGATTGCTGGTTGGAGTTGGAGAGCATAGGACCGAGCTTAGGCTTGCGATGCTGCTGGAGTTGCTATTACTTTTCATACTTGTTTTTCAGTTGTATTTCAGCACGTTGTTGTGTTTTCTGCTTTCCTTAGATACTTTTACCTGCTGCATCATTATCATAATTACTATATATATTCATTGCTTCCGCTGTTTTGTTTCAGTTGTTTTATGTGGTTTACTGCTTCCGCTATTGATTGTTATTTCTTTTCCCTTGTATACCTTACCAAATAAGGGCATAGTTTCCCCAATAACTTACCAAGGCCCTCGCTTCTAGTCGGAAGCCTCTAGCGTTTGGGGAAATTCGCTTGAGGTTATGTGGTGAACCAGGCACGGGGCACCAGTTGAGTAGCTCAGAATTCGGGTCGTTACAAAGTGGTATCAAAGGAGGTTCTTCTTTTTCTATTTGACTTAATATTTGGTGACATTAGACAAGGATAGGACGGAATAGGTAAATGGTAAATAGCTATGCCCGGGTGTTCTAGAACCCGTGTACAGGGAAAAAGCCAGATTACCTCGAATGTTGTAATTTTCGAGTTCTGCAAATGTTACAGTTTAATTGATTTCACCATTGGGTGATGCACTTGTTTTGTGTTGTTACCATTTATATTATTGCAGTTCTATTTTATTGCAACCCGATGAGTTGAGGGTTTTCCATCTCATGCATCATATAGGAACATGTTATAAAATCACATGCCATGAATTTTTCCATGCCATCTAGGTTGCATTAGAGATTGCATACTGTTGTGATAGAATTTGTGATAGACAATACATGTTGTTGTGATAACTGCTGTGATAAAATACCTACTATGTAGATAGGGTATCAGTTGTTTAGATCTTCTTTATCACGGACTACAAACTTTGGTCTTAGAGGTGTTATGGGCCCTTGAGGATTGAAATTTGGTGGGTCGTGAGTTTGTTATACTGTTTCTTGTTATATGAATTGTTATGATGCTAAGCTTTGATTCACGGGGAGTATGGGCCCCCACGAATCGGAATTTGGCACCTTAACCTCTGTTTTCTGTGTTTTCAGGGCTCCGGTGTAGTTCTGAGGCTATTGTCCAGAAAAACCCAGAATACACGGCATGTACTTTATAAATACATGTCGTGTAGTTTTGGCCATGTCACTGACTGTGTGGACAAGGACACGGGGATGAAAAAGGGTCTTTAAGAACACGCCATGTATGGTATATACACGCCGTGTAGTGGTAAACTGTGTAGTCGGCCGTGTCACTAACAACACGGGTCGGGAAAACTCTGGTAGTACATTTCGTGTTTGGTATGAACATGCCGTGTAGTCTTGCTGTAGGTACCCGGCTGTGTCACGAACAACACAGGTCAGTGTTTTCTTCTCATATACACGCCGTGTTTGTTCGGAACACGCCGTGTAAGGGTCAGCCATGTAGCTGGCCGTGTAACGAACCACACGGGCCATGGTTTTCCTTCAATTGCATGCCGTGTCCCTTGGGAACATTCCGTGTAGTGTAGACTGTGTGTCAGGCCATGTCGCTAACAACACGGTCCAGGTAAGGCATGTCTAGTGCACGTCGTGTCTTCCTCAACACGCTGTGTAGTCTTCGGCTAGGACAATCCATGTTACTTAGTCGTGTAGAAGTAACCGGGCAGGGAAAAAAGGGTCATTACATGCCATGTAGTTTGAGAACATGTCGTGTAGTCGGGTTTTTTACATATCCATGTGTGGCCAAGGTACACGCCTAGGGTAAAATTTCTGGAAACACGCCGTGTAGCCATACTACATGCCGTGTAGTCATGTTTTCCCCAATTTTAAAGGTTTTCCATCCTGTTACGTTTTACTCTATTATGTTGCAACTGTGTTCATCATTAATGAAGGTTCATTTTGATCTTTCAGGGCTATGGCACCGAGAAGTCCCCCCGGTGCACGTTAGGAACCAGGTAGTGACCGTACACCTGATACGATAGACCAGGGACTACCAGTAGTTCCGCCGATCGTTCCGGACACGGAACCTGCAGTGATTCCGGACACTGGTGTCGACGCTCATTTCAGAGAGGGTTTCATGAGATTCATGCAGACCTTCCAGGGAGTTCAGCATCCTGCCCCGACTATGGCAGATTTGATGCGGGTTTTTCAGCAGCAGCATCTTCCCACGTTCACAGGGGATGGAGGACTGCAAGCTACAGAGTCATGGCTAGAAGCCATGTTATCCATCTTCGACCATCTCGAGATACCCCCAGACAGGTGGGTGAATTTCGCGACTTACATGCTGCGAGACTCCTCCAAAAGATGGTGGGGCGTAGTTTCTCAGGCAGGGCACCAACAGACTATGGCTTGGGATGAGTTCCAGCGTACGTTCTACGACTACTTCTACCCAGCGACGCTGAGGGATAATAGATCTAGGGAGTTCATGAACCTACAACAGGATACTCTTTCAGTTATGGAGTATTCCTCCTGTTTCACAGAGTTACAACGTTTCGCCCCTATTCTAGGGAATGAAGAGCTGTTCTTGGCAAGGAAGTTTGAGGAAGGACTCAAACCAGAGATCAGATCGCAGGTGAATTTCTTCCAGTTGACTTATATTACTCTGATAGTCAACCAGGAACTGATCACGAAAAGGAACCTTAGGGAGACTGGAGATGTGGACTAGGGCGGTTCAGCATCCAGGGCTGATTCTTTTCAGACAGACAGCATGAAGTGCCACCGAGAGTCTACCCAAGGCGACCCAAGGAAGCGAGGTACTCCTTCTGGTAGATGAGATCTCCATTCTGGAACCCAAGTGGTGTGTTATTAGTGTGGGAGGAGTAGGCATAAGAATCCACAGTGCCCGAGAGACCCAGTAGAGTGCCGATCTTGCGGCAAGATGAGTCATCTGCAGCGTTTCTACAGGGTTCCCTTTCCAGCAACTAGTGAAGGAGGATTAGTTTCGACCCCGAGTACAAGAGAAGGGTTACCAGTTCCATAGCAGACTGGGGTATGGAGTTCTTTAGGTCATCAAGGCTAGGGTAGAGGCCGTGGACGTAGTGGTCAGGCTCAAGGAGAAGCATCTCAAGGTTTTCAGGCTGCTACACAGGGTCGCGGTACAGGCCAGACTTTTGCTGTAGTGCAGATTCATTAGGATCAGGATCCCGGACCCTCTACAATTTGAGGTACGATCTTAGTAGACTCAATTTTATCTTCAGTTCTTTTCGATACTGGTGCTTCACATATCTTTATCTTTGTTGCTATCGTGGAGAGCCTTGGGCTCTGTGTCTTTTCATCTGCTGACATGTTGAATCTCGACACACCCTTGGGAACGAGGACATCTAGAGTACGTCAGTGCAAAGAATGACCTCTAGAGGTTGCAGGGTGTCACTTCTTATGGGACCTCTATGTCCTAGAGATGACAGGCCACAATGTCATTCTCGGGATGGACTGGTTGGTTCCCTTCCAGGCAGTCGTCGATTGCTATCGCCGCTGGGTGAGTTTTGTATCACCAGAAGGAAGGTCCTTTCTTCATAGAGGCGAGTGGGATGTCCAGGAGGGTAGAGATGGACCATAGCATCATAGGCTAGGAGGGGTTACAACCCAATTTTCTAGTCTTTATCTAGATGACCAGAGGACTTCACAGTTAGACTTTCCTCCAGTGGTGGATCATTTCAGAGATGTCTTTCCAGATGACTTTTCAGGTTTACCTCCAGAGCATGAGGTAGACTTCTCGATTAAGCTCATGCCAGGAGCGGCACTAGTGTCCATTACTCCTTATAGGATGGATACACCTGAGTTGTAGGAGCTCAAGAAGTATTTGGAGGAGTTGCAGGAAAAGGGCTTCATTCGACCCAATACTTCTCCTTGGGGTTCGCCTGTCCATTTTGCGAAGAAGTCAAATGGTACCCTTAGGATTTGCATGGATTATCGGAAGTTGAACCAGTTGACGGCCAAGAACCGATATCCCTTGTCGAGGATCGATGATATCTTCGATCATCTTCGAGGAGCCAGAGTATTATCTAAGATCAACTTGAGATCTGGTTATCATCAGTTGCGTGTCAGACCATCTGATATACCCCTTACAGCCTTCCAGAGCAGGTATGGTCTGTATGAGTACTTGGTTATACCATTTGGTCTCACGAATGCACCATCAGTCTTCATGGCGCTGATGAACAGAGTGTTCCATCCTTACTTGGATTCCTTTGTGGTGGTTTTCATGGATGACATCTTGGTGTACTCTCACACTCGACACGACCATGCAACCCATCTTGAGATCGTTTTGAGTACACTGAGGGAGCATCAGTTATATGCTAAGCTCTCAAAGTACCACTTTTGGATGGACAATATCCAATTCCTGGGTCATGTCATCTCAGATACAGGGGTATCAGTAGACCCAGAGAAGGTGAGAGCAGTATTTACTTGGGAGCAGCCGAATATCTTCGAGGTACAAAGTTTCTTGGGGCTGGATGGTTACTACAGGCAGTTTATACAGGACTTCTCACACTTAGTATCATCATTGACAGGCTTGACTAAGAAGGGGGTAAAGTTTGTATGGTCAGAATCCTGTGATTCATCCTTTCATGAGCTGAAGGGGAGGTTGAATTTGGCACCGATTCTAGTTTTTCTAGAGCCGGACAGGAGTTATATAGTTTTTTGTGATGCCTCTAGCATCAGGCTAGGAGCAGTGCTTATTCAGGAGGATCATGTGGTTGCGTATAGATCTCGGCAGTTGAGGCCACATGAGTGGAATTATCCTACGCACGACCTGGAGTTGGCTGTAGTTGTTCATGCTTTGCGTTGTTGGAGACATTACCTTCTGGGAGAGAATTTTGTGGTATATACTGACCACAAAAGTCTCAAGTACATCTTCACACAGCGTGACCTGAATCTGAGACAGTGGAGGTGGGTCGAGTATCTCCAGTCCTTCGACTTTAATCTTTCCTATACGCCTGGTAAAGGCAATGCAGTGGCTGATGCACTGAGCAGGAGAACTCAGATATAGGCAGTTCAGGAGGCCAACAGTGAGTGGAAGCTTATGGATCTGTTCTATGAAATGCATTTAGAGGTGCACGATAGGCAGGGGAAAACTTTCCTATCTTCTATAGATGTTACCTCTGCGCCTCTTGACCGAGTTCGAATGAGGTAGCTAGCAGATTTTAAAGGCCTAGTCCTACGGGAAAGCGTGTCAGGAGAGGACCCTCTTCCCGGATGGACCGTTGGTGAGGATGAGATCTTGTGTTTCCAGGGACGCATATGGGTGCCAACAGATATACGCAAGGAGCTGATGCAAGACTTTCATTCCTCTGTCTGGACAGTTCATCCTAGCATCGCCAAGATGTATCGTGATCTACACCACCAGTACTGGTGGCCAAGTATGAAGAGAGATGTTTCTAGTTTTGTCATGAGATGTTCGACTTGTCAGTAGGTGAAAGCAGAGCATCAGTAACCAGCAGGGCTTTTACAGCAGTTACCCATTCCGGAGTAGAAATGGAACGATGTCACAATGGACTTTGTGACCGGATTGTCGAGGTCACCTCAAGGAAATGATGCTATTTGGGTTGTCGTCGACAGTCTTACGAAGGTTGCTCACTTCTTACCAATCAAGGAGACCTTCAGTGTTGACGATCTGGGACTACTTTACATTCGAGAGATTGTACATCTGCATGGAGTTACACACTCCATTGTTTCATACAGGGATGCACACTTTACTTCTCGGTTCTGGCAGGGGCTTCAGAGGGCTTTGGGTACACAAGTACTTTTGAGTACATCATACCATCCCTAGACTGATGTCCAGTCTGAGCGTACGATCTAGGTGCTTGAGGATATGCTCCGAGCTTGCATTTTGTACTTTGGAGGTTCTTGGGAGAAGCATATCCCTCTTGTGGAGTTCGCCTACAACAACAGTTTTCAGGAGACTATTCAGATGACACCTTACGAGGCCTTGTACGATAGGCCATATCGATCACCTTTATGCTGGCTGGAGGTAGGAGAGACAACTTTGCTAGGACCTCGTCTTCTTTAGGAGACCTCAGAGCAGATAGAGTTGATTTGGAAGAGGATGGTTGCAGAACGGTCTCAGCAGAAGTCTTATGCTGATCAGCGGAGACGACCTCTGGAGTTCGAGGTCAGGGATCAGGTTTTCCTACGTGTCACACTGAGGTTGGGACACAAGAGGATCTGGAGACAGGGTAAGATTTCATAGTAGTACGTCAGGCCGTTTGAGGTGTTGGAGAGAGTTGGGCCGGTTGCCTATCGGTTGTAGTTACCTTAGAGGTATCGAACTATGCACGACGTCTTCCATGTTTCCTAGCTCCGACGTTACTTTTCAGACCTATCTCATGTCTTTCAACCTGAGGAGGTTGAGCTTGAAGCGGATGCTTCATTTGAGGAGCATCCTATCCAGATTTTCGTTCGTAGTACGAAAGTTCTCTATGGCTGGTATGTTCCTCTAGTACGGGTGCTATGGCAGCACGGGCGAGTACAGGACGAGACTTGGGAGCGGGAGGCCGATGTACGATCGTAGTGGTTAGATCTATTCAGGGTTTCTTCTTCTACGCCTCGCTAGGGAAATTTGGGGATAAATTTCTTTAAGGGGGGAAGTTTGTAAGAACCCGGATCTTCATTTTCAGGTATGTCTTTCTTTTCCTGGTGTTTTTGAGAAAAATGGGGTTTTCTGGAAAATTTTGAAGTACACGCCGTGTACTTTCTGAGTACACGCTGTGTACTCCCTTACCGCGCCAGGCCGTGTGCTGGCCGTGTCCAGGCCATACACATGGTGTGTAGGGGTGATGTGGAGGATGCTTAAAGTAGAGTACGGAAAAACAGAGTACACGTCGTGTACCCCAGAAGTACACGCAGTGTTTTTTTTCATTAAATGGACCGGGGTCGAACTAATTGTCAGAACGACCTTCTTCTAGGTTTTGTTCAGCCGAGAGCTCCCGTACGGTCGTGATCCTTCTCCGAGCCCCTAAGCTGCCGTTCGATCTCCATTTCAGCCGCTGTCGATTGTGTTGGGATCACCTCAGTAAGCTCTCTCTTTTTCTTTATCCTTGTTTCATGATTACTCCTCATTTCCAAGTTATCGTGGGTTGAGCGTTTTGGACATTTTTTTATATCTTCAATGTTCTAAGGAGAATCAATCATCATGATTCACTTATATTGATCTCCTAGCATCGAGGTAGGTGGGTTTTTTCCCTACTTTGAATGTCTTTGAGTTTTTGTGCAAAAAGTGACGGATACCCATGTATCGGGTATCCTGGGTTAGGGATTTTGATTCCATGGTTTAATTGCTTTATATTTCATGTTTTATTGAGGTTAATTGATAATAATATATGCTTGGTTGCATGTTTGAGGATCACCCATGGGTGATTTCCCTTGCTTTGGCTGTTTATCGCCGTTTGGCTTAGGTTTCCTGTGAAACAAACCTTGTAGCATTGTTTTTCTGCCTTGTTATAGCTGATTGCATGTATTGCCTGCTGTTTATATGATTTTGATGCATTGTAGATATTATCCAAGTAGTTTTTGAACTTACTTAGGGCTGCTGACAGTCGATTATGCACGACTAGACTGCTCAGGGCTGTGTGAACCCAGTGCGGTAGACTAAAGAGGGAATTGACGATTAAGGGATTCCCTAGAGATTCTATTATAAATTAGTTTCATATGCAGGACCTATAGGAATTGGAATTTGTGCTTCCCAAGAGTGTCCTTAGTTTACGCATGTATCGAGACCATAAGAGGAATTAGACGTAAGTGCTTCCTCAGAGAGTCTGTAGCTATCGTTTCAAGACCATAGGGGGATTGACAGTGAGAGCTTCCCAGAGTGTCTGTGCCTTGTATGATTATTTGATTATAGGTGTCTTCCAGTAGGAGCCTCCCAAATATTCAGTATTATTATTTTTTTGGTTGGTTGTGATGAGTCCACCAAGCCAAAGAACAAGCTTGGGTTTGTACTGCTTGTTGTCTAGGTAGTCTGTTGTGATACCTGTTGTGTTACTTGTTGTGCCTTGAGAATATAGAGTGTTTTACTAGACTCCTTGGTTGATAATTAAATGATTTTATTAAATTAATAAATAAATGTGAATGGATACTTGTAGGATTGTTACTTTGGTGTACCGTTGTTTCTCTACTACATTTATTTCCTTTACTTTTGCTATTTTGCTCACTGATAGTAGGGCACAGATCTTGTGGTGATTGCCTACTAGTATTAGTCTCACACCCTATTTGGGTCCTGATTTTTGGCCCAAACAGGTTATATGGTTGAAGGTGTGGATATGGATTGTGACCCTTCTACTTCAGGTACATGATTGCTGGTTGGAGCTGGAGAGCATAGGACCGAGCTTAGGCTTGCGATGCTGCTGGAGTTGCTGTTACTTTTAGTACTTGTTTTTCAGTTGTATTTCAGCACGTTGTTGTGTTTGCTACTTTCCTTAGATACTTGTACCTGCTGCATCATTATCATCATTACTATATATATTCATTGCTTCTTCTGTTTGGTTTCAGTTGTTGTATGTCGTTTACTGCTTTTTCTATTGACTGTTATTTCTTTTCCCTTGTATACCTTACCAAATGAGGGAATAGTTTCCCCAATAACTTACCAAGGCCCTCACTGCTAGTCGGCAGCCTCTGGAATTTGAGGAAATGCGATTGAGGTTATGTGACGAACCAGGCATGGGGCACCAGTTGAGTGGCTCCGAATTCGGGTCGTTACAACAGTAGCCATTAAAAAGAAGCAAAAATCAAAACATTAATTTTCACGGAAACCTTTAGGAAAAACCCATCGATCATCGATCAACCATATCTTGGCGATACAAATTCAGATCGACACTCCACCAGTTGCACTGGGACTATATCAAAACCCCCTTTCCAAATCATATCTAATTTAATTTAAATTTTAATGTTTTTGACTTAAAAAATTACACGTTCACTCTGATACCAATTTAAGGAACCTGGGGCACATCAGAAGCGTGAAAGAACGCCCAATTTAAAATTTTGGGTTTGGATTCATGTTAAAAACATAGAATCCACTTAACCCCTTTATCGAATTTCTAAAATTATCCCATGTAATTTAATTTAAGAACAAAAAATAAAAAACAAACGAAAGCTTAAACCGTACCTCATTCATTTGAAGTCGTCGGTTTGATTATCCTCTCCATTGATGTGTCATGGATGTAAGATACCAAACTAGACATACTCTAGATCATACACATGTTCACCAAAATTATAGGATCATAGACATAAATTTCTTGGGTGCTAGTGTCGAAAATCGAAGAGCTTTACAACGTCCCTTCGATCGCATAAAGAATGCGGACTCGATCGAGGAAGCGGGATCGATATGACATTTTTCTTATTCTAAATTGCTCTCTAAGAACTTGAGAGGGTAGGATAAGAGATATTCTCTCTCTAAATTTTTGAAAATGTTGGAGCTTAGAATTCAAGAGGCTAAAATGAGTTTTTATACTTAGGTTATACCCCTTCCAACGATAGCTAAACACCAGAATCCATCTTCTCAAAACTCAGCAACATTAGATTCTTTAGGTGGAGTTTGGTTTGCAAGACCACCTCCCAAGAAAAGGAGACCAACTCCTTGAAATGTTCAACATAAGTCTTCATCATCCACTGGCCTTTCTGAACATTCATGAGCTCTTCCTTTTACTTCGTCTTCACCTCATCAGGTATAAACCATCAGAAAAAGATGAACTTAAACACTTCCCACATCATCCCAAATCTCATAAATGGTAGGGTAAACAACTCCCATTCATCTAAATATGGGCCCTCAAATAACCCCAAAACTTCAGAAAATCTAATAGATTTAGGAGTTTCCAATGATATGAGGACACTCTCAACTTCACCAAGACACTCTATTGTCTTTAACATACATCGATCACCATGAAGGATAGACAAAAACTGAGAATAATCAGAAACCAGGCATGAATCATTTGAAAATTTTGGGAAATTTAGGGACATTATATTTTGAATAAAATAAAGAACACCAATTCAAGACCATCGTTAAAACAGATCTCAATCAAAAATAAAATCTTGATCCAAAACACAATCTCTCAAACCAAACACCACAAACAAAAACCAAATCCTCTTTTCAAAAACCACCATTTTCATTTCAATTTAAAAAATTCCTTCTTCCGAGGCCACTTTCCAAAAACCAAATCCATTTTTCACAAAACAAGAATCCACTTTTCAAAAAAACAAAACCTAAATCATTTCTCAATTTAAACCCATTTCTAAAAAACCAAGTCGAACCATTAATTTCAAATACCCACCCATGGAACCCTATGAATCGTTGCATATGTGCTCATCCAATTACGCTTACACTATCCACACACATGTGCCAACATGCAATTTCCATACACACCCTCACATGTGTGAACGTTCATAAGGAGTACCAAGGGCCACACTTTTCGTTCCATTATCAACACCCCAAGAATTCCCCAAATTTTAAATTCAAAACACCTTCCTTTAAAACCCTTTTTCCAATCCCAAAACCATTAAAAGAATTCATTTTCATTTTAAAAAACCATTTTTGTTTTAAAAGTTCACTCACATAAACCATGACCGAGACAAGACATAACTCATTATAAACTACTAGAATGAGGAACTAGTAGTCATGCCTAACTTGGCCACATGGTAGTGGTTCATCCCCCAAGTAAGCATAAACAACTAGGAGAATCTTGAACTGTGTACTCAGAATCCACATGGGTCACTGCTCTATATGAGATCACAAAATAACACCTAATCGCCTCCATTTTTATCCCTCAATCCAAAAAAACAGAACAAGGAATAAATTCCCAAACCACCCCTAGAAACTCAGGTCATGTCATGAGTGGTGGTGATTAGGCACCAACCCATGATCTACCTACTGATCCCCAGAAATCCTAGTATCCAATATACTTGACACCCCAAATAACAAAGAGCTTTCTCTGACACCATTTTTTCACGATCCAGACCAAGATTCCATCTGACCCGACACTCGACCCAGTCCATGTCAAGGCCCGAAGGACGTTCTTGATCCCCACGGGCTGGAAACTAGTGTTGGACATCAAATAAAATCTAAGTGGGAATGATTTAATCCCAATTTACTAGGATCATATAAATAAACTAAAAAAAATGCACATGAAATAATAACCACAACTGATTATATATATATATATATATATAAACTGATCCGAATAAAACAACTACTGAACAAAACAAAAATTGAAGCTAAATACAAACTGATACAGAGCACTCCAACACGATCTTCATGTGACCTCTTGGTCACCTCCAACCACAAGACCAACTTCTCCAAAAATAATCATATGAACTAGGAACCTGAAATTGTAAAATAGATCGGGTCTACCGACACTGAATGGTACAATTAGGGTGTGATTTTAATAGATCAGTAGGAAACCACCATAGAATCCGTACATTTCCTTTCCCAAAAATAGTCCATAAACACTAGTTTGGAAATTAATATATAAAATATGCATTTTGTTCATTTTAAGAAAATAAACACAAGTTCCCCAAGTTCCCATTTTAAAAATAATACATGCAATTTTCCTTTTCAAAAATTATCTTCACTTCCCATAACCCTTTGTCTTTAAAAACAAACCCAACCACAAAATCTAACCAAGTAACCAAAACAAGGATGTGCATGAAATAAATGAAACCAAGGAAAGAAGATAAAACTAGCAAGACTAATAACAAACATGCAGTAGAAAAAGAAACAAACAAATACAAGTAGTAATCATGGGATTTTCATAATCATACTTAGAGAGATCCTTGGATGTGCTCGAGTCAGACTCACCTAGTGGCATATGGGGGAACTCCATAGTCTATAATCAACTATCCACTCTAAACTGACCAATCTAGTGGCACATCCCATCAAGTCCCACCAAGTCTAGGGGTACCAACCTGTCTAATCGGTGCTTATAAGAAACCATCACTTGACCTGCTAAAATATGCCTAGGAAACCCATGGTAATAGTATATTGTATAAGTAAAAGACCCTCACATGCATGACTCACCTTACCCACCATCACCGCACTTTCCTACCCCAAACACCGACACAACCTATATGATAACCCATATAGGAAAATCCTCAATAGGGGTTCTCATCATATAAAGAACCATTTACAAGTTCTAAACAGACCATAACATCATTTGAGCTTCAAAAAATTTCTCAAAACATTGTAAGATTCCAAACAATAATATGTATTTCCAAAACCAAATTCATTTCCCAATATTTCAAAGTGCTAATCGGGCCTTACATCATGCCCATTTAAAATAAATTTACAAAACATTTCCAAAATAATGAAAAACATCACTTTTATGCACACAATGCTAAATGAGCCTTACCTTTCAAGTTCAATTCCATTTAAAATCCAATATGAAAACACACAATATATTTATAGATACCAAACGGGATTTCAAAACATTTAGAGACCAATCATGTCCCAAAATACCAAATGGGACATGTTTTAAAGGACACATTCGAATCCACTTTCAAAACCATATTGAGACCATGGAACATTTAGGACGACACGTAGGCTTAAAGAGGAATTGGGGGAAGGAGGGGGAAGAAAGATTAAGTGTTTTGAAAATCAGGTTTTATTGCTAAAAAGGGATTTAATTAATACCATTATCATTTGGGTGCCCATCCATGTGTCCACATCAGGAACACATAGATGTGCCCAAATCCAATGGCACAAGACAAGTGTTTCATGAAATCACCCAAAACTACCTTAATGGAACCCCACATGCTTCCAAACCGACAAAACAAATCACTTGTAAGCATTACACATAAGTGTCAACAATTTATACAAGAGAAATAACATTTGTAATTTGAAAATAATATCATAACATAACAAAGGATAAACATTTCTCAAAACACATAATTTATTTTAAAAGAACACTTGACATTTCAATAACCACCTTGAGTGCATATATACATGGGAATATTTAAAGAATCACTTTGAAAAATATTTTAAAAAAATTCTACCAACACCCAAGAACCATAATAAACTAAGAAAGTGAATCATGAGCATGAGAAACATAATTATAAATTTATTAAAAAGACTCAAGCATCAATGGAATTCATCGAAAAGGAAAATCATGGAGACACCTACCTCAACGATGTGTGAATGCAGTGGAATCCTTGGAGAGGGAAGATCTAAGATTGATACACAATATGCACACCCTAAAATCAAATAAATTGAACCACACATCAACCCCATCCTTTAGGGTTCATCCAAAATTAAACTCCACCAAGGAAGAACCAAGAAATCAAGAGAGGAGAGAGAAGAGAAAGAGAAATCGACCAAAAATCACAAGAACTCACCTTAGGAACCTTCAAGGGGATTCCAAAATGGAAGGGAAACAAATTAAATGGAGCTTGGAGGACCCCCTGGTGTGTCTAGGCCAAAAAAGGAAGAAGAATCCCGATTTAGGGTTAAAAACATGGAGGGGAAAACTTGGAATTTTAGAATTTTAAGAATTTGGGCAGCTAGCACAGTTTACCAAACTGTGAACCAACTATACATGAGCTATTGGAAAGGAGGAGCACCACGCACAGGCTGGCCACATGGTTCCCAAACTGTGCACTAACTATGTTGAATGCCTCTTCCCGATTACAAAACCAAACCGCATGGTTTCCGTACAGTTTCCCAAACCGTGCGCAACCCATGTGACTTACTTATAGACACCCAAAAACAAGCCACACAATTACCTGGGAAAATTTTCATGGTTTACCCTAACCATGCTCAAACTGTGAACATGCCAAAAATCCAACCAAAACTTCCAAAAACATAAAAATTTAAACCCGTACTCAACCCGAATCTCAACCCAAGGATCAAGATCAAGAAAAGAATAAAATAAAAGGATTTTCAAGGTCAGTGTGTGACTGGAGGTGAACAGATGAGATAGTAAAGAAATGAGTGGATAGATTTTATTTCATCTCATTTTTAGGTATTTATTTACATTTAGTAGAATAATATTTTTATGAATTTATTTATTTTAATAGATACAAAAATTTAACACTAATTAATTTTAAATTTATGTAGTTTGAATGTATTAAAATATGTTGCAGAATTTTAAATATGTTTTTTTATATAATTATGAATATTACAAGGGAAATATTTTAAATATTGGTCCTGGGAAACAATATTGCATGGTTCGGCCCTGGTGTTAGTTTAACCAAGCGGGTTTCATGAAAGTTGTGAGTTGAGTGAACGCATTCACACGAACATTAGTTTCATGAAGAAAGGAACGTGTGTCTATATGACCAAGTGAATTTGGTGAAAAGATTAGGATGTTGTGTGAAAGTGAAAAGTTTCATGAAAAAAGTAAAGAGTCGTGTAAAAGTGAAAGAGTTGTGAGAAAAAGTTAAGAGTCACACAAAATTGAGTATTGGGCATTCACATCAAGTGAACAATACTGAAAGATATTGACACTCATTGTAAACCTTTGCAAAGAAATTCATTATTCCTTGAAGACAAGTTCATGATGGAAAGTGAAGTTTCTATCGTGGTGAAGTTCACCATATTTTTGTGAAAGAGAAGTGTGAAGATATATGATCACTTATCAGTGCAACAACAACCAACCCAAAAAAATGGCTGTAGCGAATGTGGTTTCACTTGAGCCACAAGTGAACCAACATCTTGTTTAAAGTATTGTTTAAGATTTTCATGCAGTTGATATGAGAAATCAAAATGATTAACCAAGACAATCATATCATTTTATGCAATTTTAGATACAAAATCCACCAATATTTAGGGGGGATTTAGAACTTGAAAATGTGGAATTGTGGATTAATCGAATAAACCTAATTTTTGAATTCCTTGGAACACTAGATGAACTAAAGGTCTAGTTAATAGTCTATATGCTGGATGATCTTGCACGCCAATGGTGGGGTTTATCTATCCAAACTAAAATATACCAAGGCCTTATGTGGGATGGATTTGAAGAATTGTTCAATAAAAAATTCTACCACCGCACCTTCAAGATAACTAGAATGAAAAATTTATTCATACTAAATAAATAAAATCTATTAGTGATGGAATAAATAGCTAAGTTTATGAACTTAGTTCATATTTCTTAAGAATTAATTTATGGGGCATCCTAGAAGGCACATATCTTTGGGTCAAGATTGCAATTAGAAATTCATTATAAGATATCATGAGGGGTTTTCAAACTGACCCAACCTGACTAACTAGTCCTAACCCAACTGGGTTTGGTCAGGTTTCTATGGGTTGAACCATGGTCGGGTTGGGTCATGATTTGAAAAAAATGATCCAACCCAACCCAACCATCATGATGGACTACCCCTATTCTTTCTTCCTTCTTCCCTCCCGCATGCACCGCCTCTCCACCCATCGTTAGACATCATTGCCACCTCTCCCACCTTCTGACCCAAACAAACCAACCTAATTAAAATTGCTACTACCTCTCCCCTACCACCTCTCACCATCGTTAGTACATCATGGCAAGGACCTCTCCACCTATTTTCACTACTCAGATGTCATCACTACCATGCCATCCCCACACCATTTCTTGTCTACATTGTCTATGTCATTGCTCACTCGTGCCATTGCTGCTGTGTATAGACCACCCCTAATATTGCTTCCATGTTTCCCGCCTATGTTGTCGTGGCCACACATCACTCTCCCTTGGCATTGTTGATTCCACATCACCCACCCATGTCGTCGCTAGCTATCGAGTCTCTCACCTACAGGATATGAAAATGTCATTACTAAGATAATCATGGAGGAGTAAAGGAAATTTATTTAATTTATGGAGGTACTCTGATCAACATTGATGGTGGTGAGGAAGATGAAGATTGCGGGAGAAGAAGATGTCACCACACCAGGGTGAGTGGGCTGTTTCGGTTTGTTAGGTAGCAGTCGATATTTTTTCCATAACTCGATTGAACTGAACCAACCAAACTCAATCCAAGATGGGTTGGGTTGGATCAATTCCAAACTAAAAACCATCCCTGAATCAACCCGACCTAACCTAAACTCTTTTTATTAGGATGGATCCAAAAAAATCTCTAAACCCAACCCAACCTGACCCATGGACACACCTAGATAGTTTTCCTATGTAGTATCCCACCCTAGGTGCCACTTATCTATGATCCAAGATAGTGGGACACAAGACCTCAAGTATTCCTCCCCGAACGCGAGAGGATTCAAACTAGTAGTGAGGGCCTTGAGAGTGTCCATGGGAATACTATGCCCTCATTGATCAAATTGGAGTACAAAAACACACACACACACATATATTATAATTTAATCAAAAATAGAAGAAGAAATAATAAACATAAGACATCAGTGAAAACTAAATACATAATCATGAAAGTTAAATAAATAATAAGTGGAAGATGAATAATCAGAATGTACAATAGGATGACTATGTTATACAAAATGAACATGCAAGGGGAAGTGAATACAAGCATATACAACATACTAAAAAAATATACAAAAAGGTAAAAAACTTCTATGTATAGAATCTCGAGCATAGGCTTGGTCCTCTACTCCCAAATTCATCCTACAATAGTCAATCAAGCATTAGAAGCTAGATTCTTCCCTTTATCTATACCTTCAACCATAAAATCTACTTGGAATACAAGGGTGGCCCAAGTAGGGTGTGAGATACAATCTCAGTAGGCCGCCACCCATAGTGTCTAAGATAATGCAAAACGTGCATTATAAAATGATCAGTGTGACTTAATAATTTAAATGAAATACAGAATAAATAAATAAATACATTGGACTGGGTTCCACTTGGTGACCCATCCAATTTACCTGCTTCAGCCTAAGCTAGTGTGTCTGAACTGAGAGATATTGTAATGGTAAAGTGAGCGGGGTAATGTGTAAGAATATGGATTGTACTCAAGATTGTGATTGGGCTTTGAGGAAATGTCCCTACATTTTCAAAATAAAAGGATCAATTATTATTTTAAAACGTTCATTTACCTTTTAAATTCAATGGAAAACCTTTTAATAAATTAAAGAGAGTCACCCTAAGCTTGTACTTGGAAATCCATAGAGACTTGATAAGTATCACTTGAGGGGCTCGATAGATGTCCAATGCCAAGGAGTACGTCCAAGGTGACCTAAGAAAAAATCCCAAGTGTCACTCCCAACATGGTATGATAATTTCAAGTTCTAACAAACCTCTGAGACTGTACCTAGTATCAAATGTAGGGGCTCAAGTCTCTCTCATGGCATGTGTTTTGTTGGGAAATATGGTGTGGAATGGGTTTATCTCATTGTGTTTCCATTGTCACTTTCCCCTGAAACTCCCAATGGTTCCCCCCATCCATAAATGGGTACATACGTACTTTCCAAAGGTTGATAGTCATGTGGGTTTTCAAGCCTAACAACTCTTAGGGACTCGCATTGGTCGATTGGATGAGAGGTCAGGCTCATCGAACCATTTTGGGGGGAATTGTTGCCTACTCTGGGAATCTATTATAGATTTAAGATATGTTCATGAAATCCTTCCCAGACCTTGATATAGAAATGGTTACCCCTGTGTCAATGACTTGATTATGAACATGTATTGATAGGTATTTTTGTGTGTATACCATGGGTTCTCTATTTCCATCTTATTTAATTATGATGCTTTGGACCATGGCCATGATCAAGCACTCTGGAGTTTATTGCTACCCAGGGAGATGGATGGTGTCTTAGAAATGAGATTAAACCTCTACAAGGTGTCCTATGTATCCTATGAGAATGGGAATCAAAACCCGCACAATTCATTTTACATAGTTTAAGGTCATTTTACTAGACCCATCCATGCAGTTTAACGTCATACAGTAAGGATGTGAATATCAAGCTGAAACCTTGACGAGGCATCCTATGTATCATGTTTAATACATGAATCAGAGTCTACATAGTTATTGATAAAGACATCTATTTCATGAGAGATAGGAAAATATAGGCCCTAGGTTTGACTTATGCATATGATATTTCCCTGGATTGCTTCTTTAGTAATGTTTCCACTTTGAGTTGTGAGGGGATGTAATTAGACTTACATACTAATGGTGAAGGTCCCATCTTTGGGGAGTTATCATCATGCTATTATCACAATCATCATTGATCCCTAAGACCACGTGAGCTATGATCGGTGTGAGAAATGAGAGATAGTGATGGACTGGACATGTTACATGAGAACATATCTGTGCTGGGATTACACATTAAAGTCACCCTTTGAGAGGAATGATCACCCATCTCGTTGGGGATATGGTATGGACTTGGGCCTTATGAAGGATTACTATATATCCTGGTTATTGAGGGAATCAAAGTTCTCCTAGTTTATTTCATCCCGAACCCACTGATGGGTTTGAGGTACTTGGGAGCATGATCAGGGATTATACATAGAATGATGCCTGTGAATGAGTCCTCTTCTTGTATGTTGATGGAGGAATGAGGATGGAAGACCTATGGAAGTATTTAATCCCATATGTTAGGAATAATTGGAATGGGAAGGTACTTATACTATGGTGGATGACTCTTAGAGCTCGAACTTTAGGAGGGATTCCTACGTATACTGGTTATAGAGGGAATTAGAGTTCTTGTAGTTCATTTCATCCCTCAACCCACTGGTGAGTTAAGGTGAATAGTCACACTCAGAGGAATTATGGATTCCCCCAAAGTTTTAGGAGTTATAGGGACTTGTACTAAGATGAAGGCCCTCTATATTTGGGACATATTATATTATTCTAGTAGTTGGGGATTACGCACTGAGGCTACCTAATTGGTGCACTCATATCATGTCATTGGTAGGGGCTTACATTCTAAGGTTTCTTGATTAGTCCACTCATTCCATATCCTCTGGTGGATTTAAGATATGTGGTGATGACCATGATAGCTTGTGTGAAGGCATGATGTTGATAGGGTCATATGAGTGCATGACCTAACTCCTCGAGGACACTTCCCATGTCAAAGGGGTATGAGGTTGAAGATTATTAGCTAGGGACCACATAGTGTGAGCCCAAGTAGGTATTCCAGACAAGATTGGAATGTCCTAGAGGATTTTTCTGACATGTCTTGGCCATGTACTGGGAAAGTCTTGATTGTTTTCCTGATATGTTGGGACACCAATTTGATGTCGCAGAAACATCAAAGGTTATCTTCTTGATCAATTATCATGCCTTGGATGTATCCATATGGGTGGATTAGACATGTTGAAGATGCTTCGCATGACCAAAACTGGCATGTATGGGGACTCACACATGATCTTATAAATTGTCTCAAGTGTATTCGCCTGAGTGAAGAGGACATGTCAAAGGTTATTTGCATGACTAGAGTGTCCATGTTAGGGGTATTGTGCATGATCAAAATGTTATCCACCTGACCAGAGTGGGAGTGTTAGGGGTTTTGCACATGATCAACTGGATTTTCTTAGATGTCTTCACCTGATCAAGGAGGACATTTCAGAGGTTCTTCACATGACCAAAGTAGGAATGTAATGGGTCTTTCACATGATCAAAAGGTGCTTCACATGACTAGAACATGAATGTATGGATGACTTGTTAGGAGGTCTTTCAGAGCCATGTTGCAGATGTCCTAGGTGTGCCGAATGTCTTTCAGCGATTGCAAACACCTCTCGCCTCCTCCCTTTTGATATCCTTTGTTTTATTTTATGGAGGTCAGGGATCACGTGAGATTTTACAAGTAATGCATATGAATTTTAATCTATTTTTGGATGATGTTTTACATGACCAATATGGGTCACATGGATAATACACAAGCATTTCATGGACAAGTCTGTCTGTGTGTCCTTTAGAGCGTCACGGAGCTGGATGAACATACCTGAGGGATTCCATGCGGTGAGACTAACAAGCCCAAGGGGACATCACATGATCAATATGACTTGTCCTTATGATGTTTCTTGTCTATTTGTACATGTCTACAAACAATCACACGACCCTTTCCACATGTTAATGACTTCCTCACAAGATCATCCTAACTTTTCCAATGCCTGCCTTGTGACACTACAGATATGCTAAGGGGGCATCACCTGATCATTGTGACATGCCAAAGGGGATGTCGTGAGACCTTCCCTTCTTGTTTGAGTCTTGCCTTGTGATTATGATGGCATGTACAAGGTTTCCTAAGGACATCGCGGGACCATCAAAGGGTATCACGATCACGTGTTATTGAACTATCTATGCGGTTGGGTCTCGTAAATGGGTTTAAGGTCATGTTTCCATTTAGGTTCTGTAAGTGTTTATCCAAAGGTATTATTCCCAAAGTTTCATGGGAGTAAAATTCACCCGAGTGCTCATGCTGGAGGCATACGCCGTAGGGTTTTCATGGCGAAGAGAGGTCCTGTACATAAGATCATGCACACACTAAGGGGACATTTTCATGATACCCCTTTGTTCATGTGTTTCACATGAGATCAAGATGGGATTGAGGATAAGCTTTCAGAAATGCATAGAGGCTTCTTAATAATTTCGCGAGCATGGAAGGGGTTTTTTGGTGCATATAGAAAAGGGTTTTCCCATGGATTCTCGGGTGTGCCAAGGTTACATACACGTGTGAGGGTCACCCTGTTCAAAGGATCCACATGATGATTGGCCACCCACATGATAACATGTCTTCAATCAAATTATTATTATTGGGATAGTGGGGATACACATGGGTTGTATATCAAAACCTCCATGTGTATGGGTAAAGGCATGCGTTTCATGGTGAGGGGTTCATGGCTTGTGGGGTGCATACCCTCAATGTAAATTTTCATGATAGGGGTGTCTGTGGGATCCCCTATGTTGAGGAGGTCACTTATAAGGCTGCATGCAAACATCGCGGGACACCGAGACTTATCACATGACCATGGATGGTGTCTTGTGATAGGACATGTGGTCATTCACGAGGGACTATGTATTGAAGCCTTCAAGTGCATGGATAAAGGCATATGATGCATGTAAAGAAGGAATGCATATATAGTGATGAAGGATCAAGCATGAGGGATGTGTGCAAGAGTCTCAAGTCCAAGGGTTTGCAACATTGTGTGTTAGCTTTCATGCTTGTCAATGCATGCCCATTTATGCGACCACGTGATCTCTGAAGGGTCGTGCGAGAGGCTTTGAGGGAATATTCGAGGGCTGCGTCTTGGTCTGCAATGAAGGATACATGTCTGAGGGTTTTCTTCATACTTCATATCCCAAGGTTTCGCGTGATCGTTCTCCCTAATAGTCCCACTACTCACATGACCTTGAAGGGGTCTTGTGATGGATCCCCTAACCATGAGTGAGTCTGCATATACTGGAAAAGATGCATACATAGAACCGAAGGAGACTGACATGGTCATGTGTTTGAAGGTGCATGAGGGTTTCACTGATGTGGGACACCCATATTGAAGACTATCTATCTTGGCTATCAATGACCAAGTGCAATAAGATCGTGATATCAGGAATCTCCCTTGTCCATGCACTTCACATGTCTTTGAAAAGGGGTATAACGATAGTTTCCTCTATCATGATAAAGACCCACAGGAGGTGTCTGTAGGTAAATGAAACCATACTTAGGGATGCATGTGATCTCCACAAGACAAGTATGCCTGCGGTATTCATGATATCAGGGTTTACATGTTCACGGGTGAATATTTGAGGGCACCAGTATGGGTGCCCCATATTATTGCATTGCATGAGGTTCCATATCTCATGAGACCGTGTGATCCGAGAAGAGGCCTTACAATATATTTCATGAGCATACATAGGGGTCTTGTATGTAGTCATGTGTGTTAGGGAATGGAGCCTGGTGCCACAGTGGAAGTAGTCGTTGCAGAAAACACAAAAGAGGAAAAGATTTCACCCGAAGGCCTTTTATCGCCCGAATGCCTTTTATCACCCGAAGTAATTTTACACATCACCCGAAGGATTTTTAACATCAAACCCGAAGGCATTTTAAAATGCAACATAGACACCCATGAATATACCATTTTTATTGTACCACCTATCATCGCAACCGGAACACGCCACTTGATCTCCGCAACCAAGAGGACTTTTGATACATGGCACCTTCATAAATCTCTTTACACGTCATCTTCTACGAATATCTCACCATCTTCTCATGTCATCATCTTTGCACACATGCTTTAATTTTCCGTCCTTGAAATTCCATCATCGTCGGTGTCATCACCACTACTTCATTCGTCTTCATCATCTTCGCTTCACACCGGTTACCGCAAACACGACAACCCCTTCCTCATTTCTCTCTTGGCAGCTACATTTTTTCCAGCCCACATTCCAAAACATGCTACCACATCCTCTTATATATACATCATGTCCATATCTCCATTTAATGCGGTCAACATTCATAATTCCATCATTATTCTATCAATTAATATTCGGAATAACTCTTCATTAATATTGGGAGAAAATCCTCCATTAATGTTGAGAAAATTCCTCCATTAATAATTTTTGTTCTCTTCATTATTTAAATTTTAAATAAAAAAATCCAACAATCTCCACCTTGATTTAAAATTCAAATACTCCACATTCATATACACCATCTGGGTCAATTTGATCACTAACTCCACCAAGATCCGAATGTCACCCAATGAACGGAACACACCACATGACACCTGTGGGCAAGAAGACTTTTGATATTTTAGCAACACTGTTGATACCTCCATCATTTCCGATGACATCTGAGTCCTGAGTCCTTAATAATATACTCCACCAGATGCTTGTCATCATGTTATGCAACCGATCAATTCAACCAATCCCTCTGATACCACTATTGGGGCACGAAGCCCGGCGCTGCAGCAGAATTAGTCATTGTAGAAAACACAAAAGAGGAGAAGATTTCACCTGAAGACCTTTTATCACCCGAATGCCTTTTATCACCCGAAGGAATTTTACACATCACTTGAAGGATTTTTAACATCACACATGAAGGAATTTTACAATTCAATATCGACACCCATGAACATACCATTTTTATTGTACTGCCGATCATCACAACCGGAACATGCCGCTTGATCTCCGCAACCAAGAGGACTTTAGATACATGCCACCTTCATAAATCTCTTTGCATGCCATCTTCGACAATTATCTAGCCATCATCTCATGTCATCATCTTCGTGCAAATCCTTTCATTCGCCGTCATTGACACAACATCATCATCAGTGTCATCACCTCTGCTTCATTCATCTTCATCATCTTCACTTCGCACCAGTTACCGCAAATGTGACAACCCCTTCCTCATTTCTCTCTTGGCAGCTGCATTTTTGCCATCCCACATTCCAAAACATGCTACCACATCCTCTTATATAGACATCATGTCTATATCTCCATTTAATGCGGTCAACATTCATAATTCCATCATTATCCCATCAATTAATATTGGGAATAACTCTTTATTAATATTGGGAGAAAATCCTCCATTAATGTTGAGAAAATCCCTCCATTAATAATTTTATTTCTCTTCATTATTTAAATTTTAAATCAAAAAATCCAACAACGTGACCATGGGAGGGACCTACTTAAGTACCTGGAATTGATCTATGATGGCAGCGGCCGATGACTATATTCCTCTGATGTTCCTCTCTGCCGCCCCTTGCGTTTCAGAGATCTCTCTCCTCTTCCCCTTGTGTGTGTTTTTTTTTCTGATTGGGAGGGGGTTTATATAGGCCATGTGAGTCCGAATATTCTACCACTTTTCACAGAGAGGACTCCACGTTGTACCAAATTAGAAGTAGAAGAGGTTTCATCACATGATCATTTCATTTGATCATGTGATGTATCTATCTTTCCTCTATGGAATCACATGATCAATGAAAACCCAATTTAAATTGGTTGGAAAATCCTCAAAGGTGTAAGGGGTTTGAGGTTGTAAAAAGTTTTATGATGGCTCAATGGTTTCCTTCGTCTCGGTCGCATGATCAAAGGGTGATCATGCAATATCTTTGAGTACAGCTAGAGGCACTCGTGGAAGGCTGGAAGAGCTTGAGATGGCTCATGTTGGTTTTCCTCGGTTCAGTTTCATGATCATGTGATAGACTTGATTACCATCAGGGGGTGTTGTGAATGGCCATTGGGGTTCGCAGAGGCCTCTGTTGGTCACCTCAGACTCGCTCGAACACTGGTGCAATACTGGCGATAGAGATTATTGGGCGATCATGCGACTGATTTCAAGTCGCCATGTCGAACCAGTATCAGGAATAGGGGGTTGAAGATGAGGGTTATGCAATATGGGTTCATCTTGATTTGAACTTATGATCCTCGGGATTGAGAAAGATGATTGGGATTAGCAGGAGGCAAGATCGGAAAGTGGAAATCATTGGGTGGCTTGATCAGATGGCCAAGGTTTAATCCCCAGGAAAATTTCATGTCCCACATAGAACTCTTAATGCACTTATCCCATGGTATATTATCCATTCTGCCTTTTCAGATTGTCGAATCGATTATAGGGTCAGCACCAGTACCATATGCATCACATCCAGGTTGGTCTAGGTTAACTCCCATGGGCGTGGCTAGCTAGTGCTCAACCTGTGGTCCCACATGAGCCATGGGTTTAATCAGCCTATGGATGGTATCAAAATTAAGAATGAAATTCTTAGTAATGAGTCTTAAGGTGACCCCCCTTAAATATTCAATCCTCTATGTCTGCCATTTCCATTTTCTTATTCCACGATCTTCAAATATTCGGTGGTAAAGTGTGAAATGCCTAAATATTGGTGCTAACAACCCCCCCTAGAATGAGATTCATCATAATGAAAGAATATTATTCTAAGGTAAATATAGACCACTTTCATCAAAATGAAATAATCCTATTCTAAGGTAAATGTAGATCACTTTGCTGCACATCTGAATATCTGACAGTTCAAGATACTGAACTTCCTGAGAGGATATATTCTGAGTATATTTGAAGAACTCTCAAGTGCTATGAAGATGATACATCTAGCCACAAATGCTTGACTGAATCCAATATAGGAAGTATCTTTATCTTGGGGCATGGATAATGTGGAATTGGAATGTATATAAATTCCAAAATGGAATAGGGATTAGGTGGAATGAAAACTTTTGGCTGGACCCAAAGTAAATCACTTAGATGTCTCTACATATCCTATGATGATAAGAATCAAGCCGCATGTAGTTCTTATTCCATGATCTTCAAATATTTGGTGGTAAAGTGTGAAATGCATAAATATTGGTGCTAACAACCCCCCCCCCCCCAGAATGAGATTCATCAGAATGAAAGAATATTTTTCTAAGGTAAATGTAGATCACTTTCGTCAGAATGAAAGAATCTTATTCTAAGGTAAATGTAGATCACTTTGCTGCACATCTGAATATATGACGGTTCAAGATACTGAACTTCCTGAGAGGATCTATTCTGAGTATATCTGAGGAACTCTCAAGTGCTATGAAGATGATACATCTAGCCACAAATGCTCGACTGAATCCAATATAGGAAGTATATTTATCTTGGGGAATGGATAATGTGGAATTGGAATGTATATAAATTCAAAAATGGAATAGGGATTGGGTGGAATGAAAAATTGTGGCTGGACCCAAAGTAAATCACTTTTATGTCTCTACATACCCTATGATGATAAGAATCAAGCTGCATGTAGTTCTTAATCATATCACTATGGAGATCAAACTCATGCATAAGGGGCATGGGTTCATGTATAAGGAAATCTATGATTAATATCCTTGCGTAGATTTAGCTTGTACATAGGAGGGGTGGATATCATTATTTTTGTGATGAAACCTCGGGTGAAGATCCATGTTTCAGTGGAGATTTTGATTGGATCATCCACAATGCTTGTCCTTTTTGTGCAATGCCAAACTGATCCAATTGCCTAGATTTTAGTTCTTAACTTCCAATATGTCGTTGTTTGAGGAAAGTTCATGAATTCCCACGGACATGAAACCCTTCATTAATTCACCTACTCCAATAGTCTTGAGATCATATGATTTACAAGGATGGTTTGGACATGGTATCCTTCTCAAATGCTCTAACTTTTTCATAAGTCAAGGGACTTAGCAAGTATAAATTGATTTTTGATAAGGCCATATGATAGGAATCACAAGATTTTTATCTATTTGTTTACTTTATCCTAGCTCTTTCTTGAGATTCATATGGAAGAATACTTAGCAGTCATGGAATTATATTTTTCTTAGGCCACCTTCTTATAAGTTTTCAAACCAACAATTTATTTTCCACTTTCATTTTATAGATGCTCATTATTGCTTGGATCACACAAAGTGTATGTCCAATGATCAGATACTCTTATTTTTCTCAATATTCCCTTTTTGAGTTTTCATATTAGTGAGAATCACATCTTTTATTATTTTAAGGACCTACAAGCTAGACCATTATTATGCTATAGTTTAGGGTATTTGAGATTGGACCTTTTGCATACTATAGTTTAAGGTGTTCTAGCTCGGACCGTTGGTGTGCCATGTAGTTTAAAGTCTTACCACTATGAATTTTATGGAATATGAGGCTCATAAACTAGGGATGACTCAAAACACTATGAAATGATGAGTTCTGTCATTGTACCACTAGGGATCACATGGATTGGAGTTCCTTTCTTGAAAGGAGGAGATTCCTTCAGTTAAAGAGTTAAATTATTTATGTGTCGATAACATGGAAAAATAAAGTTGATATACACTCTTTTATAAGGGATATGGTGGGATTATGGGGTGAATATAGTTGAAGGTGAAATACTAGGGAAGTCAGGCCCACCTAGATAGTTGGGATGTGGGTGATGTAAATCACAAATTGGAAGTTTGAGTCGAATCATATGGAAGGGGGTAGACATGCCAGGTATGTCCTTTAATACTATGGGGTGTTTGGTTCTACCATGGTGCCATTTAGGCTCACAACGATTATGAATCCCTTTTATGTCGGGCCAAGATGTCTCTGGTAGGTGGGTCTGAGCCCCTCTATGTTAGTAGCATGGCCAAACTGAGAGATCTCTTTTCCTTTCCAAGTGATATGAAATATTTGTGAAGGATCAAACATTTGGATGATGAATTTGGGAATGGAAGGAAGGCTATCCAGGAAAGGTCCTAGTACCCTAGGGAAACTTAGCTCCAATTGAATAGCTCATGCCCTACGCCTTGTGGTTTTGAATCATGAGGTGTAGGACACCAAAAGGTTCAATAACGAAGGGTCACATTCCGGTCTTGAGAAAGGGTACAAAACATGGTGATGAAACATTGAGGATATTATATCTTCTTGAATAATCTGATGTGGAAGTTGTAAATCATGGTCCAAAGTGCTTAGGTTATGAGGAAGGTCTGGGATAGTCACATCAGGGATATCTTAAAACACAATGGGGTGTTAAGTTCTACCGTGACGACACCAGGATCACAAGAATAAAAAAACCCTTTATGTTGGGACAAGATGTCTCTAGTCAGTGGGTTTGAGCCCTTATGCATTAGTAGCATGGATTATTCAAGAGATCACTATTCCTCTCCATGGTAAATGAAAGGTTTGTGACAACCTGAGATGCTTTAGATCATGAAGTATTATTTATGGAAAATATAAGATCCAAGAAGGGTTCAGGCACCCTAAAAGTTGCGCCACTACATTTCAAATATATTCTCATGGTGAGGAGATGTGGAAAATCATTTCTCTATTTTTTTCTTGGGCCAGGGGGCCAACGAACATAGATTGGATTTTACTAGGGCTACAAAGTATACCCTATGAGTTTTATGCCTTATTTATTTATGCCTTATTTTTTTCCTAAAATCTGAATATGAGGAGTTTAGTGGGTAGAGACTTGAATTTTACTCAGGTTTCCCTTTGTAGGTTTTCAATAAGACAAGTTATGCATCTCTTTTCTAGTAGTTTAAGGTCTTGTGATTTGGACCATTATAGTCTAGAGTTTAAGGTCGTACATCTTTATCCAAGGCATGAGTAGTTTAAGGTCATGAATAACATGGACCTAATATGGGAGATGTTACAAAAAAGGATAATTAGGATACCTAGGGTCAAGAATACTCCAAAATCCCTTTGAGAGGGAGGTGTAAATGTTGTAAATCACATATAAAGTTCCTCAAATCATGAGAAATGATATGGGACATTCATTCTAGGGATAACCTAAATCACAATGGGATTCTAGGTTCTGCCATGTTGACATAAAGATCACAAGAATCAGGATGCCCTTTATATAGGACCAAGATGTTACTGGTTGGTGGGTCTAAATACCTTTTTCATTAGTAGCATGGCCAACTGAGAGATCAATTTTTCCCTTTTCAAGGGAAATGAAAGGCTTGTGGAAATATGAGGCATACAATATGTGAAGTGCAACATATGGATTTTTGTGCTTTAAAATATGGTAGAAGTACCCTATACTCTATTTGAATGAGGTAAGTCTCTTACAGTCCTTTGATAAGGAATGAAAAATAGTATATGTTCTGCATAGTTTTATCTTCATGTAGTGGGGAAATTTCTGTGTAGTTTTAATTTCATTCCACCAAGATATTTTCCATGTATTTTAATGTCATGCGGTAAGGAATTATTTTCCATGTAGTTTAACATCATGTGGGAAGACATAGGAACCATTATGAAAATTAGTAATGTTGTAGCTGGGCCCAAAGATGGGATCTTGGATTTCACTACGTATGCCATGAAAATGAGAATCAAGCCACACGTAGTTATGGATGGCTGTATAGTTTAATATCTTACGATGAGGATGAAGGTTGTGATGTAGTTTATTGTTATGTGGCTAGAACGATGCGGCACAGTTTAATGTCGTGTTTTAGGGACACGTGTGGATAGTTTAGGGTTATGCCGCTTAGACTATAATATGGAGTTCTTAATGTGGAGATGCATAGTGTGGTTCCATGAATTAACCTAACATGAATGAGGACCAAAGAGGTCTCATCCACACTACACATCTTTCTAGGAAAAATCAGGACAAAGGGACAAAATTTTTTTATACCCACGGTTAGGCCTGAAGATGAAATGTCTAGGCATCACTACATATATCATGAGGATGAGAATCAAGTCACACATAGTTTTGAAAGTTCCATGCAGTTTAAATTCATGCAGTGAGGATGAAAGTGGATCAACATGAATTGGTAGGGGCATTGTGGTTAAGCCTAAGGATAGAAGCCTAAGCATCACCACATATCTCATGAGGATGAGAATAAAACCACATGTAGTTCTTAGAGGACCGTGCATTTTAATGTCGTACAACAAGGACATCGACCGTGCAGTTTAACATCATGTAGTGAGGACTTATGGTAGGCCTTTTATGGTCTTGCACTCTGGACCATGATGGATCTATTGTGTAACTCTATGAATTTATTGTGAGGGTAAGTCACTACCGTAATTCCTAATCTCACATGAGCTATGATAAATGTGAAAAAATGATCAACATGGGTTACCTTATAGTGCAAAGACAAAAGAGGGGTATAACATGGGCATTTCGAATGATGTAATGACTGGACCAAGATATAAGATCAAGGCATCCCTACCTATCCCATTGAAAATGGGAATCAATCCATATGTAGTTCTAGAAGTTCCGTGAACTTTAATGTCATGATGTGAGGATAAAAGTGACTTGATGTGAAGGGAAAGAGGACGTTTTAGATCCATGCAACTTCAAGTCATGTGGTAAGGACATTGGTTGTACAATTTAATGTCTTTTGGTAAGGAAATTGACCATTCAGCTTAACGTCTTGCAGTAAGTACATTGATCCATGCAGTTTAACATATTATGGTAAGGATGAACTTCCATATAGTTTAAAATCATGTGGTCAGGATGATGGCCATGAATTTTAATGTCTTGTGGTAAGTATGTTGGCCATGTAGTTTAATGTCTTGTAGTAAGGATGTTGATCCATGAAGTTTAACATCTTACGGTAAAGAAAAACTTCCATAAAGTTTAACATCATGTGGTAAGGATGATGGCCACGTAGTTTAACATATTTTGGTAAAGATGTTGGCCATGTAGTTTAACGTCTTATAGTAAGGACGTGAGCCATGATGTTTAACGTTTTGTGGTAAGAACATGATTCATGTAGTTTAATGTCTTGTGGTAAGGACAAGCTCTGTAAAGTTTAACGTCATGTAGTAAGGATGCTGACCATGCAGCTTAATGTCTTGAGGTAAGAACAATGATCCATGTAGTTTAACGACTTATGGTTTGGAATAACTTCCATATAGTTTAACATCATGTGGTTAGGATGATGGTCATGTAGTTTAATGTATTACAGTAAGGATGTTGGGAATGTAGTTTAACATATTTTGGTAAGGATGTTGGCCATGCAGTTTAATGTCTTGTGGTAAGGAAATACTTCCAAGTAACCTATTAGGAGAGTAGCTCATTTGAAGAAGCTTAGAAAACTTTTATGCATATTGCATGATTTTTTGGATCTTTTAACTCTATCAATCCCATAGACACTTGTTCCTCCAACCAATATTTTAAGACAAATAATCCTTGTATTGTGTGCCCAAGACATCAATGGTAGGGGAAATAGTTGTCATGGCCTATCATCCATGCCTCATGCGACTTTATCATTATTGGGAGTTCCATCAAACCTTTTTAAATGGTGTAGTCAAAATATTTGGAGACATTACTCATTTATAAAGAATAGGTTTTATTCAATCTTGATTTTAAAGATGGATGCATATCCTTGGGAGTTGGGTGACTCATTCTCTGCTACACAATTGGTGCATCCTGTTCAGAGTAATCATGTGACTGGAGTGGTGATTTTGGTGTTGGTGGTTCCAACATTCCCATGTTCATCTGCACTTGAATCTAGTCTTTAAAAGAAAATCAACCTCCTATGGTATGCTTAAGACGTCGATGGTAAGGAAAATAGTTGTCATGGCCTATCAAACCCACCTCATTAGGCTTTATTTCCATCAGGAGATCTATCAAACTGTTCTCCATGGCACAATCAAAATACTCTGGAACATGTTTTGCTTAGAAGGAATATACTTTTCGCTGCTTATCTTCAAGAGATGGGTGACCAGACCACTTCTCTCGCATGATATATGTGCCACCATTGGCATGAGTTCATGGCTGAATCTGAAGTTTGGGGTATAGAATCCAAATCATTATTGGTTCATGGGAAGTTTCTAGAGCATTGGGAATATTGGATGACATAGATTCTTCCCATTGATTAAAAGGTCCTGACTCTCTTGAAGGTTTTGTGGTAACTCATGAGGAAATATGGCTTCTAGAATAGCCTCGATGAGGAGGTGGAAAATATGGAAATTCTCCCAGCCCTACGGGCTCGGGTGAGGTGAAACAATGTTTTGATCTCTCCTGATGAGGGGATGGAAAATATGAAAATTTCCCTAACCCTATGGGCTAGGGAACTTCACTTCAAGGTGGTATTTCATAAGTAGACCCGAGCACATCATACCTAGGTGGAGATATAAGGATTATTCCCACAATTATCTCTCAGAAATCTCTATTCTCTTATCAAATTAGAATAATATATTCTTATGTAGAAGCTTCCATGTCATCCTCAAGGGGTCAGTTGTCGTGATCCATGAAAACACCCCTTCCTCTATTAGTGACATGAAAAGTAGATGATGATGGGGGATCTGATGTGGATCCTAGAGACCAAATCCATTACTTCCACTACCCATACAATCCATTGTCTTGATCTCTTGGAATACTAACATGATTGGTAACATCTTCCTTAGGTGCTTGGTGGATGTCGCCGAGCCTTTCTTCTCTTATGCCAGTAGCGAGAGACATGCCAAATTGTCATGACTCAGATGACTACAGGAGGGTATGATTGTACTTTTATGAATAATTGCTATCAATATCTGATTAGGAGTATCTAGATCCAACTGATATCATATTGACTGAGACACAAGCAGGTTGGTGCTCTTCATTGATGGGGTGTCTTTTTTGACAGGTTGGTGCCCGATATACCGTTTGAGGGGTCGGTTCCAATGATACCATTTGAGGGGTTGGTGCCCATGATACCGTTTGAGGGGTTAGTGCCCATGATACCATTTTAGGGGTTGTTTCCCATGATGAAGATGATCCCATGGTAAAATATGGTAAAAATTCCCCCAGCCTTGTGGGTTGGGGTGTTCCCTGGGACTCCGCATCCACTACGACTAGCTGAGTTGAAGCAAGTGGATCATGACTAGTACTGGTCTAGGATTGATCCTGGCTCACTATTGGGACACATTGGTGGACCTTTTTCAGATTGGTAGTAGTAGGTATATGAGCCTGCTCTATAGTTGTATTGTTTAGATATTCCAGATGAGCTCTCGTACTAGGTGTCCTATCCTAGATAGTTGGTATAAGCATAATCTCCTCTACAGCTCCTTGTGAGATTATGGCTGTATATCGAAGATAATGATCTAAATGTATATTAACCCTCTTAGGAAGATTCTGGGTGATTGAGTTTTCATGTTTACCATTCTCATACGCTTCCCTGGAATAGGGAAGGTGTACATTGCTACATTCTAGTGATAGGTTCCCAAAGTGGTTGAACGTAGTGATAAGGGTCAATTCCTCTCCCGCGTCTCATCATGGGAAATACTACCTATGAGGAATCATCCTATGAATGATTTCATGATATTATTCTAGAGTCATGATAGATATATTCATGTGGTACTCTTTTCCCAAGGCATTCTCCAATCGATGAAGGAAGTGGTGTGTAGGTGAAAATGTCCATCGGGGCATCAGGATCAAAGTAGCTTGTCCAGTGATCTTAGGATTCGTTGGAACTTTTGATGAAATCATTTTGATTTCAAAGAGTCTTGAGAAGTCTTGAAAGATGAAAAAGGACACATGATCAGAGAAGCATCATATACAAGATTACATGTTCGATCAATAGCTTTCACAGTTAAAAGGTAAAGAGGCAATCCCTTATTTTCGCATGAGGATTGGTGTAGTTAAAATAAATAGGTCATGTTTATCATTTTTTTTTTGAAATGAGCACAACATAAACTAGACATATGGGAACTGGGTAATCTATCCTTTTTGAACCATGAAAGAGATAAAACAATTAAAGGATTTCACATCGGGTTCACTATTTTTGTTTCGCCGGGAAATCTTGTGTGGAATGGGTTTCGCTTGTCGTGTTTCCATTTTTACTTTTCCTTGAAACTCCCTATGGTTACCCTATCTGTAGTTGGGTATAAAACTACTTTCCAAAGGCCTTCGTTCATTTGGGTTTTCAGGCCCAATGACTCTTAGGTACTCGCATTGGTCGAGAGGATGGGAGGTCGGGATCATCACACCCTTTTGAGGGGAATTGTTTCCTAATCTGTGAATCTTTTATAGATTTAAGATATACTCATGAAATCCTTTCCAAACCCTGATACAGAACTAGTTACCCCTTTTTCAATGACTTGATTACAAACACATATCAAAATTAATTTTTATGTGTATATCACAGGTTCTCTATCGCTCTCTTATTTAATTATGATGCTTTAGACCATAGTCATGCTCGAGCACTCTGGAATTTATTGCTACCTAGGGAGATGGATGATGTCTTGGAAATGGGATTGAACCTCTATGAGGAATCCTATGTATCCTATAAAAACCAGAATAAAAAACCACGTAGTTCATTTGACATAGTTTAAGGTCGTATGACTGGAACCGTCCATGCAATTTAACATCATATGGCAAGGATGTGAATATTATGCCCGAACCTTATTGAGGTGTCCTAAGTATCCTATTTAATATAGGAATTGGAGTCTATATAGTTCTTGAGAAAGGCATTTGTGTCATGAGAGATACAAAAATAGAGTCCCTAGGCGGGACTTATGCATATGAGATTTCCCTGGATTGCTTCTTCAGGAATGTTTCCCTTTGAGCTATGAGGTGATGTAATCAGACTTACATCCTAATGGTGAAGGTACCATATTTGGGGAGTTCTCATCATGATATTAGAACAATCATAACTGATCCCTAATCCATGTGATCCATGATCAGTGTGAGAAACAAGAGATAATGATATATTGGAAACATTACGTGAGAGCATATCCAGGTCTTACACATTAAAGTACCCTTTGAGAGGAATGATCACCCATCTCGTGAAAAATATGGTATGGAGATCAAGCCTTAGGAAATATTCCTATGTATCCCAACTATGGTGGGAATTAGAGTTCTTTTAGTTCATTTAATCCTAAACCCGTTGATGGGTTTGAGGTACTTGGGAGCATGATTGGGGCTTATACATAGAATGATGCCCGTGCATGAGTCCTCTTCTTGTCCGTTGATGGATGAATAAGGATTGAAAACCTATGGGAGGATTTAATTATGTATATTAGGAATAATTGGAATGATAATGGACTTATATCGAGGTGTATCCCTAATAGAGCTCGGGTATTATGAGGGATTCCTACGTATCCCGGTTATGGTAGGAATTAGAGTTCTCATAGTTCATTTTATCCCTCAACCCACTAGTGGGTTATGGTGAATGGTCACACTCAGAGGCATTATAGACGCCCCAAGGTTTTAGCAGTATTAGGTACTTGTACCAAGGTGGATTCTCTCTTGATCAGATACATATTATATTATTCTGTTATTTGGGGCTTAAACACTGAGGCTTCACAATTGGTGCACTCATATCATGTCATTAGCCAGAGCTTACATTATAAGGCTGCCTGAGTGGTTGGGGATTACACTCTAAGACTGAATGGACCAAAGGCCTTCTTTTTTATTAATTTTATGATAACCCCCCTTTCAAGGAATGAGGTAGAACCCTTACAAAGCCCATAGGCTTAGGAATTACATTGCCCATAGGCTTGGAGACATTACATGACCCGTAGGTCTTAAGGAAATCATACAAACTATGATTACTTGAAACTGCTCCTCCCCAACATCTGCATCGTGATCAGCTCTCCACCTTTGCATGACTGTCTGGCTAGAATGTCTATGTGCAGGGGTGCATAGGCATGGTACTGATGGAAATTACCATACCCTCTCATTATTCCAAAGTCCATTTAGCCCTACTCTGGTGGATGTGCCCTACTCTTTCCTCCTCTGGAGTGGTTCCCTGTAGAATTTTTCTGTGAAACTACAAATTAGGTGGCCCTGAGGGCCTTGAGGTGGAAAAAAGGCCATGGGGTGGCCTGAAATCCTAACTAACCTGAAGTCCTTGGGTGGACTGAAGGCCTTAAGGACTTCAAGACCAAACCAGTGGCCCAAGGTGAATAGTTCTGGCTACTACAGTTCCTGCTACAATGCCTATTACAGTGCCTGCTACAATAACTACTATAGTGCCTGCTACAGTACTGCTACAGTCACATGCTAAAAAAATACCGCTACAATGCCCTGCTACAGTGCTATAGTGTTTGCTACAGTGCTTCTATAGTTCCTGCTACAGTAGTGCTATAGTACTGAAATTATGCCTCCACCTGGTTTTGAACCTGGGTCTCGTGGATGCACTTAGAGAGACCTCACCAACTGGGTTGAGGCTCATGTGTAGGGATTACACTCTAAGGTTTCCCATGTGGTTGGGGTTTACACCCTAAGATTTCCCATGTGGTCGGGGCTTACACCCTGAGGTTTCCCGATTAGTCCACTCATTCTTTATCCTCCAGTGGATTAAAGAGAGGTGGTGACAACCATGGTGTCTTGTCCAGAGGAATGATGTCGGTAGGGTCACATGAGTGCATGAAATAACTCCTCAAGGACAATTACCTTATTAGAGGGGTATGCAGATGAAGATTCTTAGCCAGGGCCCACATGGTGTGATCCTAAGTAGGTATGCTGAACAAGATTAGCATGTCCCGAAGGATTTGTTTGACATGTAGTCTTGGCCATATACTAGGAAAGTCTTGATTGTTTTCTCGATATGTTGGGACACCAATATGATGTGGCAGACACATCCAAGGGTATCTTCATGATCAATTATCATTCCTTGGATGTCTCTATATGGGTGGAGTAGACATGTTGAAGACACTTTGCATGACCAAAGTCGGCATGTTTGGGGACTCGCGCATGATCTTCTGACATGTCTCAAGTGTCTTCACCTGAGTGAAGTGGACATGTCAAAGGTGTTTTCCATGACCAGATTGGGCATGTTAGGGGTCTTATGCATGATTGAATGGTGCTCCACATGACTAGAGTGGGAATTTCAGGGGTCTTGCGCATGATCTATAGGCTTATCTCAGATGTCTTCACCTTATCAAGGAGGAAATGTCAGAGGTGCTTCGCATGACCAAAGTGGGTATGTCAAGGGTATTGTGCATGATCAAAAGGTGATATACATGACTAGAATAGGTATGTTTGGATGACTTTTTAGGAGGTCTTGTGAATCCATGTTGTGGACATCCTGGGCGCATCGCGTGTTTTTTAGCAACCACGGACTCCTCTTACCTCCTCTTTTTTGATATCCTTTATTTTATTTTATGGAGGTCAGGGATCATTCGAGCTTGTATGAGTAATGAATATGAATTTTAATCAATTTTTTTGATGACGTTTTTCATGAACAATATGGGTCATGTGGATAATACACAAGCATGTCATGGATAAGTTTGTCCGTCTGTCCTTTAGAGCACCATGGAGTTTCCCAAACATACCTGAGGGATTACATGCAGTGAGACTAACAAGCCAAGGGGCTGTTACATGGTCAATATGAATTGTACATGGGCTATCGCATGTCGATGTGGACATGTCTACAAAAAACCGCATGATCCTTTTTCACACATTAATGACTTCCTCAAAAGATCATCCTAACTTTTCCAGTGCCTTGTGATAATACGGATATGCCAGGGGGGCATCTCCTGATCATGGTGACATACCAAAGGGGATATCACGAGACATGAACTTATTGTATGAGGCTTTCTTTATGATTATAATGGCATGTCCAAGGTTTCCTAAGGACATCGTGAGAACATCAAAGGGTCTCACAGTTACATGTTTTTGAAATATCCACACGGTTGGGTCTCGCAGATGTGCTTAAGGTCTTGCGTTCATTTAGGTTCCATAAGTGTACATTCAAATGGATTATTCCCTAAGTTACATGGGAGGAAAATGTACCTGAGTGATAATTCTAGAGGCATACACCATAGGGTTTTCAAGGTGAAGAGAGGTACTATCCGTAGGCTCATACACTCACTAAGGGGAAATTTTCATGGTACCCCTTTGTCCATGTGTTTTACATGAGATCAATATGGGCTCAAAGAGAAGTCTGTGAACATACACATATGCTTTCTAATAATAATGTGAGCATGTAAGGGGTTCCTTGGTGCATATGGACAAGGGTTTTCCCATGGATTATCAGGTGTTCCAAGACTACATACACATGTGAGGGGCACTCAGTTTAAAAGAGATGCATGATTCTTGGCCACACACACAATCACATGTATTCAATCGTGGTCTTGTGATTGGCCCAATGGTGATACACGAGGGTTTTATATCAAAACCTCCATGAAAATGGGTAATGGAATGTGTTGCATGGAGAGAGGTGCATGGACCATGGGGTGCATACCCTCAATGCTGATATTCATGCCAGGGGTGTCTGCAGGGATCCCCTATGTTGAGGTGGTCACTTCTAAGGCCACATGCAGACATCACGGGACACTGAGACTTCTTGCATGACTATGGATGGGGTCTTTCGATAGGACCTATGGTCAGGCATGAGGGACTGTGTATCGAAGCCTTCAAGTGCATGGATGAAGGAATACACTGTATATCGAGAAGGAATGCATAGATAGGGATAAAGGATTGAGCATGAGGTCTGTGTGCGGGTGTCGAAAGTTTAAGGGTTTGTGACATTGAGTGTGAGATTTCATGCTTGTCAATCCATACCATGTATATGATTGCATGATCTCTGAAGCGTTATATGAGAGGATTTTTGAGCACATGTGAGGGATGCATCTGGGTCTGCAAATAAGGATTCATGGCTGAGGGTTTTCTTCATACTGTGTCTCCTGGGGTCTCATATGGCCATTCCCCCTGGAAGTACTACTACTCTTATGACCTAAAAGGGGTCTTGTGATGGATCCTCTGACCATTAATGAGTCTGCTTGTTAATTTTTTATATACTAGAAAAGATGTATACGCAAAACCGAAGGAGGATGACATAGTCACATGTTAGAAGGTGCATGAGGGTGTCGCTGATGCGGGACACCCATATTGAACACTATATTTCATTCCTATCAATGACCAAGAGTGATAGGCTCGCGAGATCATGAAGCTCCCTCGTCCTTTCACTTTGCATGTCTTTAACAAGGGGTCTTACGACAGTTACCTCCGTAATTCTAAGGACCCATGGTTGGTGTCCATAGGTCAATGAAACCATACTCAGGGCTACAAGTGATCCCCACAAGAAAAGGACACTCATAGTATTCACGAGATCAGGGTTTACATGTTCAGTGGTGCATATCTGTGGGCACCAGTATGGGTGCCCCATATTATTGCATTGCATGAGGTTCCATATCTAATGAGACCATGTGATCTGAGGGAAGGCCTTACATGATATTTTATGAGGATCCACATGGGCCTTTTATGTGGTGACATGACCACGAGAGGGACTTCTTTAATTACCTGGAAGTGATCTCTGATGGTGGAAGCCGGTGAATATATTCCTCTGGTGTTCCTCTCTGCTTCCCCTTGTGTTTTAGAGCTCTCTCTCTCCTATCCCCCTTGAGCATGTTTTTTCTGAGTGGGAGGGGTTTTATATAGGTCACGTGAGGCTGAATCTACTACCACTTTTCATGGATAAGACTCCACGTTGCACTAGTATAAAAGTAGCAGAGGATTCATCACATGATCATTTCATTTGATCATGAGATGCCTCTATCTTTCCTTTATGGCATCGCATGATCAAATAAAACCTAATTTAAATTGAAAAAAAAATCTCCTAAAGGAGGAAGGGGTTTGTAGTCATAAAAAGGTTTGTGATGTTTCAATGGTTTCCTTCATCTCGGTTGCATGATCAAAGGGTGATCATGCAATAACTTTGATTACAACTAGAGGTGCTCATGGAAGGCTGGAAAAGCTTGCAAGGTGTGATGTCCTAGACTTGGATGCCACTTAACAGGTGCCCCGAGCCCAGTGGGCCACATGGCCTCAATTGAATCTCCCCAAATGTCAAAGGTTGCTGACTATCAACGAGGGCCTATGGTGTGTCCATGGGGAGACTATGCCCTCATTACCAGAGCGCAGCATAGTGTAAGGATATAAATAGTAGTAAACAACGAAAGAAATATCAATAAATAGTAGAAGAAAACTGATGCAATAGATAAACAAGAATAACAATAACTATATCAACTGAAGTAATGATGATGTGATGTCTTGTTACTAGAAAACTATAAAATATGGATACAAGACAATAGGCATAAGATGTTACACAAAGTAAAAGAAAACAAAGGCTACTCCAAGAATCTCGAGATCCTACACAGTCATCTGCTATCAAGCTCCATCCTATCAGCACACAATCAAGGGTTTGAAGCTGTATGCTTCCCTTTTTCAACACCTGCATTCATGTAATCTACTTCGGGTACCAAACGGTTCCCAGAGAGGGTGTGAGATAAATCTAAGTGGGCCACCACCAATAGTGTCTATAACATCCAAACCATGTAATGGAATATAACAGTGTGTAGGCATGCATATATAAAGTAAAAAAATAGTACAATATAACTAAATACACAAGTACCTACTCCATCCATCGACTAGTGTCTGAACATGTAACCAGTTCATTAATTAAGAAATTACCATTTAATGTTAATAGGTCACATGAGTCATAGATAGTACTAACATAACCTCAAGATAGTATAAATAGTAAAGTTCCCAAGACGTAACATGGAAACCTGAAAATGGTATCCGATGAGGGAGTTCCAGGGTAATAACTAGGGTAACGTAGATCTCATGGAATTCTAACTCAGTAGTATCTAAGTCTAGATAAGGGGTAAGAGTGTAATACAAGGATCATAATCCAAGGAATTCCACAATAAGGCGCCTATGGAGTCCAAGGTGATCAACCAAGGTAAAATGGGGCTAAGAAAGGATAGAGACCTATGGGCTTTAACCATGGAACCTACTAGTCAATGTTGGAACCAAGGAGTGTATTAGAGGTATCATGTAGTAATTTAAAGGACCCTATAGTAGTATACCAAAAATATAAGGAATATACAAGGACCAGAGTCTAGGTGGGTGTCAACCTAAGAAAAATGCATCCTTGAATTGGAATGAAGTTCCTGAGTGCAATGGTATTCTCCTCTCAGAATCCAAAGCGATATCTAGTCAGTCTATTCCCATTTGATATTGTAATAATGTAATCATTCATTAGGTTCAAGCCTTGTCTTCCATTATCATGGATAGTCTAAGTAGCATTGAAACCATTTAATAAAGTCTTAATTGTCCGTTAAGGAATCTTCAATTATTGAGGTTTACTCTTCTACCTTCCATCAATATGGAAAGGGGTGCTATGGACATGTAACCTTTATTCCATCTCATTTGACAAGGCCAAGTTATATACTTGATATATTTTCCATTTCACAATTCACATTTAATAATCAATTTGAAGCACTTACCTTAGGTGGGTCAAGTGGTGAGCATACATGGTACATTCTATTATGAAATTCTTATTAACAACAAGACATTTATTATAGGAAGGTTCACCTTTAAGAAGGTCAAGCGAAGACACACCCAAACGGTGGCTCAAACGTGCCAAAACACTAAAAACCAAATACAACATAACCTTCAACATGGGGCATATTGAGTTGTGGGTGTAACCGCTAACAAATAAACACATATTTGGAAAGATCATAACCAAAAGATTCTAACAAGTATAATCATGGAATGTAAATTTAAGAAACAGATCCTAATGAAATCGGTGGGCCCCACATGGATATTCCAAATTCAACGAACTTTAGGGATGAGTTATAGACCACCCAAATTATGGTTGTACGATCCTTATACTATGGTATTGTCTCTTGATATGCCTCAGATCTGAGTAGATATAAGAAAAGGTGAAAAACTCTCACATGACAATATCTTGGTCAAGAAAAATAGATAAGAAGAATGGCTAAAAAGGAATTGATCACTTACCGTTCCGCATCCAATGCGATGAAAAGAAGCTTGATCGGATTCCAGATGAAGGAGATCTCTTGATCCCTATATTTGGCCTTAAAAAAGCTCCAAAATGAGAGGAAAATGGATTAATCCCACTAGTTCTAGAATTAGGGAGGAAGAGGGGGGTAAATAAATCATTAAGGGAATTTTGGATATTTTACCCAAAATTTTATCCTGTGCATGGTTTATCCGTATGTTTTGTCAAACTGTGTGAAAACCATGCAAGATGGTTCTGCCTGAAATAACATCCTCCACACGGTTTGATCAAACTGTGCACATGCCATGCATGGGTACCTGGAAAAAAGGGGTGTTCGCATGGTTAGTCCACATGGATGTGTGCCAACCATGTGAGGTGGCTCTGTCTGAAAAAACACAATGTCACGACCCATCCTCGGGGCCCGTTCCGTGACTACCCCAAGCCCGCCTTCCATAGGACAGGGGATGGCGACTATCACCAAAGGAAAATTCCTGATAAAAGGGAAGACATTACCTTTAAACCTGTAACAGACACAGTCTGAACACAAGCAGTAGAAGAAACAAGTACTAATATAGAAAAGAAAAGTGTGCTGAAAGTAAGTGGTCCAGTATACAAACCCAACTTAACAACAAGTACAAGTACAAGTAAAAAGGGAAAAACAAATCCTGGATCGTCCACCGGGGAATCCTACCTAAATGGTAGGTACATAACTCGAACAACTCATCCCTGAGGTACATCCCATCTAGTCCAGCTCCGAGCAGCCTCCCATCCATCACTCTCATCCTTAATCACTGCTGACCGTCGTCTGCACAGAACACAACAAGGTGCGGGCGAAGCCTGTGCAGGGGTGAGTATAACAATACTCAGTAGGGGACCCCAAGACCCCCGAAGGTCTCCTAGAATCCACTAAGGATAAAACACAGAATAAAGATACAATCACGAAGTATCAACCAACCTTACTTAGGTATATTCCCATACATATACCTAAGTTACCAGTCACAGTCCGACTCCAACTCTCAAGCCCAAACACAACCCAGTCCACAAAATAAGTAAATTCAATCACCTCAATGATAATGATTGAAAGACAAGACTCAGCTCACATAGGTATAATACTCATGTAGATGGGTAGATATGATTAGTTGTAGCCACTGAATCATCTCCTCTGTCGAACCCACGTAGGATATTGGAACAGTATCAGCGATATCGAACCCACGTAGGATCCTGGTATAGAAGTCATCACTGTCAAACCCACGGAGGATCCCGGTATAGTAGTCACCGTTGTCAAACCCACAGAGGATCCCGATATAGACTTCATCTCTGTTGAACCAACAGAGGATCCTGAAACAGTATCGTCGCTTTCGAACCCATGGAGGATCTTGTCATCTCAGTCGCAGCCAGCCCTAGGGTTCCCACAAACAGCACGCTCGATTCCGGGAGGGTCCACTCCTTGAGCCAAGAGTTGATACATCAACTGCCATGAAGTCTTGAGTTGATGTATCCCATAGTTCCGTCTCATCAAAAGGAACCCAACGCGATAGACGATGCGTCAATAGGACGTCCGGTCTGTGAGTTATTGGAATTTCCATTCCAGGGGCCCGGTTGGTTTTTAGTCTCAAACCAAAACATCTGTAACCCAACTGTGTCCGAACCTCAAGTGGAGTATTCCAAAAGAAATGCCTCGCTCCAAAAATTCCATCACCGCAGGCGGTTCATCAATCAGACACCTAAAGCCCAGAATAGTGGCGAAATGGTGATAACTGGCTATAGCGGGTCCGGGTTCGGTCTGACCCAGTCGGAGTGACCCGGCCCAACCCGGTCTGAACCGGGGTCTGACCCGGTCTAAGGGCCCTACTCGGTCCACAGGTATGGCCCGACCTGAGTGGTCGGCCCGACCCGAAGACGCGTCCCGACCGAGGGGCGGCCCAGCCGTGGCGGCCCGGCCGAGGGGCTGCCCGGCCGAGGGGCGGCCTGGCCATGGCGGCCCGACCGAGGGGTGGCCCTACCGAGGGGCAGCCCGGCTATGGGGAGGCCCGGCCGTGGCGGCCATGCCGAGGGGTGGCCCGGCCGTGGGGCTTCCTCGGCGCGGCACGATGGCGTCACGCCATCTTCGTTCGTCGCGGCCCGCATGGCCGTGACCCCCTTCCTCCGGCATGGCGCGATGGCGCCACGCCTATTCCATCCACTACGGCCCACACGATTGCAGTTCTTCTTCAGCACGGTGCGTTGGCACCATGCCCTTCCAGCTCCGCCTCCATCGTCAACCAATCAAGAACCAATCGGAGGGATGTCGGGTCGTGTTTGTTCGGCCCGCGCCCTCCGCATTAGGTGATAAAAAGTGGCCATCATCGTACCCAAATAAACGATGAGTACTGAGGGTATAATTCATATATTAAAAATAATCAAATCCCCCTACCTCGTTCCGATGAAATTTGTCGAAGGCACGGGAAAAGAATTTGAAGACGTCGTCGTACGTTGCGCTCATCACATGCCGCCGATCCCGAGCTCGAGCATCGTCCTCATTCTTCGTCAGAGAGGATTTAATTATTTGTTGGATAGGATTTAATTCTCCAAGAATTCTCCCAAATCTCTCCCAAAGTTCCACCACCAATGAAAGAATCGCCAACGCCAAAATAAAATAATAGCTCCACTATTATTTTATTATTGCCATGCAATAAAAAAGAATTCAAAATAATTAAAATCACTTAAAATTAATTAATTGGCATTAATTAATTCTTAGGTGTGTTAGCACTATAATGAGGGAAGGTGGCAAGTGAAGAGGCTCCAAAAATTTATGGGGGAAGTGAAGAGTTAATCCTTCTTAATTGGGGGTTTGAGGGAGTTAGAGAGGTCGGGTGGGACCCACCACCATAACCTCTCATGGGAGGTTATGGTGTGGTGGACCCCCACCTCCAACCACCACTTGGTGGTTTTAACCACCACTAATAAAATAAAGTGAATACTTTATTTTATTCAAATTAATTAAAAACCTCCAAAAATTATCTTCCACTCACGATAAAACACATCTACGGTGAAGGTATCACTAAGAAATCACCGACGCTATGAGTTCGATGGTGCCCTTGGATTTTAATTTTGAGCAGCGGTTCAAAAGATATAAAATCCCACACGTACGTTTACTGAACGTACCCAAAAAAAACTTCAGAAATTGATTCTGGGCACACCGGGCCTCGAAATCAAGCGCCGTCAGAAACTGCGGACTCGTAAAATTCCCATGTATTAAAAAAAAATCCACAGAAATTCCGAGTCTTTACACACAATACGCATGGTTTTCTAAACCATGTGGAATTCCCACACAGTTTACTCTAAATCATGAACCAAGCCTATTTTTCCCAAAAAGATAGGTTCCGGGCTCCGAACAAGCCCCATACACCCTCATAAACTTTAATAACTAATTAGGCATACATATTAGGTCCAAAGTAAATATTTATACTGAAAATTAAAGGATCCATACTAGAGTGAAAAACTGGGATCTTACAATCTTCCCCATTTAAAAGAAATCACCCCCATAGTTCTCCTTCCAAGGGTAAGGAAACAATGTCTGATAACAACTCTGGTCATTAGGTACATACAACATATTCCCTCTCCCAAGTCTTATCCTGTACTCAGCCATGCTTCCATAGAACCCATACCAGAGGGACATACTAGCCTCAGAGAGCCTTTATGCTCCAGTCAATGATACGCACTGGATACTACTCAAAGGTAGAATCAACATCTAACTCAACTTCCTTAGGATCAAAATTATGTGATGGGTAGGTATGATATTGGTTAAGCTGTGAGACATGAAAGACGTCATGCATAGAAAGATACCTATGAGGTGGTAGTAACCAATAGGCTATCATATCGACTCTCTCTAGGATCTCAAACATCCTTATGTAACAAGGCGACATCTTTCCCTGCTTATGTAGTCGTCTATGCCCTATGCTAGGTGATACCTGAAGAAAAACATGTTCCCCAACCTCGAACTCAGGAGGTCATTGATGGTGATTAGTATAAGATTTCTATCTATACTGAGTAGTAGTCATACACTTTCTGATCAGATGAACATGCTCTGAAGTCTTCTGAAGAAGACAATGACCAAGTAAGGCTACCTCACCCACCTTTAGCCAGCACAAGGGTGAATAGTATGGCCTACTATATAAGGCCTCAAAAGGATCCATCTGAATCATCACTTGAAAACTGTTATTATAGGAGAACTCAACAAGAGGGATATTCTTTTCCCAAGAACCGCTGAAATGAAGGACACATGTTTAGAACATATCCTCTAGAACCTGTATCATTTATTCCGATTGTCCATTGGTATGAGGGTGAAAAGTTGTGCTTAGAAGCACCTGAGTTCCCATGGATTTTTGCAAACCCTTCTAGAACTGTGAAGTGAAATGAGAGCCCTGATCTGAAATGATAGTACGATGAACCCCATGTAGTCGTGCGATCTCATAGATATACAGTCTTCCCAACTCATCAATTGATAAAGTCTCCTATGTAGGAATGAAGTGGTATGATTTTGTTAGTCAATAAATAACTACCTAGATAGTATCACTACCCCTAGAAAATCTAGTTAAGCCAACTAAAAAATCCATAACAATATCTTTCCATTTACATTCTAGGACTAGAAGTGGTTGTAACAAGCCTACAGGTCTCTGGTTCCCCCCTCATCTGCTAACAGGTGGAACACCTAGTGATAAATCCTACTATCTGACATTTCATTCTTGGATACCAATACTGGCGTCGCATATCTCAATACATCTTTGAGATGTCTGGATGAATTTCCCACTACTAAGCATGTTACTCCTTTATCAACTCACCTCTCATGAATTTGGGAACCCAGACATGTCCATGTATACGCAGGATGCCTTCTCTATCCACAGACCAACCCAGAGGTGGGTTATCTCCTGCTATACTCTCACGGAGAACCAAATCCTTAGGATATGAAAAATACCTACTCTTCACCTTGAGGTAACCGATAAGGTTGAGAGGTAAGACTACTCGTGACTATCATGGAACTCTATATGAAGCTCAGAAAAGAGGGTTATTAACTTCCATTCATCACTGGCTTCCTGTATGGCCTGCGTTTGAGTTTTCCTACTTAGTGCATCAGCGACCACATTGCCTTTTCCATATGTATAGAAAATATCAAAATAAAAAGATTGTAGATATTAGACCCATCTCCACTGTCTGAGGTTCAAGTCATGCTAAGAAAAGATATATTTGAGGCTCTTATGGTCCGTGTACACCATAAATCACTCACCTAATAGATAATGTCTCCAAAAACGTAAGGCATGAAGAACTACTTCTAGCTCAAGTTCATGCGTCGGGTAATTTCTCTCGTGAGGCCTTAACTTTAGAGATCCGTACGCAATGAATTTTCTTCTTGCATTAGTACTGCTCCCAGGACAATGTTTGATGCATCAAATAAGATGTTATAACCTATACCTGACTCGAGAATAATTAGAATAGGTGCTGATACAAGCCTCCCTTTCATCTCTTGAAAGGATTTCTCACATTCTTTTGATCATATAAACTTGACACCCTTCTTTATAATACTATTAAGAGGTGAAGAAAGATGTGAGAAGTCTTGTATGAAAAACCTGTAATATCCAGTAAGTCCCAAGAAACTCCGTATATCAAACACGTTCTTGGGATACTCCTAGTAAACTACAAAACTAACCTTTTCAGTGTCAACAGATACTTCCAATTCTGAAATTGTATGACCCAAGAAGTGGACCTTGTCGATATAGAAGTGGAACTTAGCAAAATTGGAATAAATCTGATTCTCTCTTAGTGTAATCAGAATGATCTCAAGATTTTTGGAATGGTCGCTATGAGTGCAAGAATTCACCAAGATTTCATCCATAAAGACCATAACAAAAGAGTCCAAATAGGGGTGGAAAACCGTATTCATCAAATCTATGAAAATGACAAGTTTTTTCATAAGACTGAACAACATAACAAGGTACTCATACAGATCATACCTACCATGGAAAGTTGTAAAAGGTATGTATGATGGTATGAATCACACTTGATGATAACCTGACCTAAATTCAATCTTATAGAAGGAATTTTCTCCTAAGATCTGGTCAAAGAGGTCATCTATTCGAGGAAGTGGATACCGGTTCTTGATCTTAAGCTGGTTCAACCTTCTGTAATCCATGCATAAATGAAGAGGTCCATATGCCTTCTTAGCAAAAAGCATGGGTGAACCCCATGAGGATGAACTAGGATGTATAAAACCTTTGGCCTCTAGATCCTTTAATTGCCTCTTTATTTCTTTGATTTTGGTAGAATCCATCCTGTAAGGATTAATGGAAACTAAATATGATCCTGGAACAAGATTGACTGTAAAATCTACCTCTATATTAGGAGGTAATCCAGAAAAATCATTAGGAAAAACATCCCTGAAAAGATCAACTACTAGAAGGAAATAAGTTTGAAGCAAACCCTCATATTCTATGAAAGGATTTTCACTCTGTGTGGTTGCTCCACCAAACCCATTATGCTTCGGTCCAGTTCCCCCAGCCTAGACATCCCACTCACATTTGAAAAGTTAATTGCTGCCTTCTAGTAATGTAAAAGAGACCCTATGGAGATATTAGTCTATAAAGGTGTGATAGTGGACTAACCAATCCATCCTGAGAATGAAATCAAAGCCCTCAATCTTGAGAAAAAGGATTTTCCACAAGAAAGGGTAATTACTTACCTCAAGGGGATAGTCCCTACACTAGCGTATTCCATCTGTCCATATTCCCAATGGTGTATCGAGGGCCAGTACACCATAGTGATACTATATCTCTAGTCTGAGGCTTTCCATGATAGATACAGAAATGAAAGAGTTTGAAGCACCTATATTAAACAAAGTAGAGATAATAGTGAAGGATACTAGAATAGTACCTCATACTATTGATGGTACCACAACCTGATCATTAGGTATCGACTGTAAATCTTTCAACTGACCCGATCCACGACCCTATATAATATATGGACTACTATAATCATGACTGCCCTACTAGCACTACTGGTGATCAGAGGTTGAACTACTATAGCCACAAACTCATCCTCGTCCATACTTGCCGATGTTATTCCAACTCCCCGCCTAATGCGGTACAAAAGAACTCACTATTGAAGGTAGAGATGATGTTGATCCTTTTCCACTAGAAGATGGTGGAAAGGTCCTACAGAAACACTAAAGATGACCCATACGGCCGCAATCCCAACACTCCATAGAGTCACTATCACATTGGAGCTTCTTATGCCCCGGTCTTCCACACTGATGACACACCACAGAGTTATCAAACTACATACTTTGACTGCCACTAACCTGATGAGAAACCTTGAGGGAGTGTTTCCTACCATCGGAAGAACTACTGTCCTGACACGACAATGATCCTTTAAACTTGATACTCATACCGTCCCCCAGGTTACGCTCCATGATAGGGTCCAGATAAACTATTGTAGAAAAGTAAGGTAGGAGAAAGACATTAATATGAGTTCAGATGGCGTACTGAAGCCCATCCTCAAAACATTTAGAACGCGAAATCTCATCACTAACTAGAATTGGTGAAAATCACTTTAAATTAGTTAAACATGATGAATATTCCATAATTTTAATAGAACCTTTCTTGACATGCATGAACTATCTGGCTCTATGAACTCTTAGTTCCTGAGTAAATAACTGATCATAGAAGGCAATCTAGAAATCAACCCAAAACATGACCTGATGATGACCGGCCTGGGTAACCACACCTAACCAATGCTTGGACGAATCTTGAAGTATGTATGTAGCAAGATTGACTCTCCGATCTGGAGTCATTTCTAGATGCTCAAAGATAGACATCGTGTCATCTAGATAAGACTCAGCAGCTTGAGAACTTCCATCCCCTGAAAAAGTAAGAGGATACTCTTGCTGGAACTCACAGTTTAGATCAGCCATCGTAGGTACAACCCGTGGAGCACCATGCATAGAATGCATCAAACATAGGAAACTATCATAGACTTGAGCATCAGTGTCCAGATTAGGTACAACAGGCAGTGCCTCAAGTGGAACTCTTAGAGTTAAGACTAGTGGATCAGGGCCCACCATGTCTAGAGAATGATCTTCACCACCTTCTTGGAGAACTAAATGATGACTTCATGGTGGAATTGTTCTACAAATGCCAAGCACATTACTCAGAACAAGATTAGAAGCATGGATATAGCATCAATAGAAGAAGATGAACGTAACAAAACTCACTACCCAAGGTATACTACCCAAACTATGCACTTAGAAGGCCAGGTATTGGTAAATACTCAAGTATAAGTTTCATGTAATTTTTCAGTTAATTACCAGGTTAACTCCTTTACATTTCATAAACATGAAAAGGTGGGATAAATATGTGAAACCAATTCATTTTTGATTTCAAGGTTCACTTTATAATGGATATCCATTTCTGATGAATCAGTGACCATACACCTATCACCATAAACGACACTCATTTATTTATAGTATAATGGTTAAACTCAGTAAATTACTCATCTTAACCCATGAGGACCCATACACCTCATGAATTGAGACAGAAAATCACTCAATCACATCCAAGAGTAATACATGCATAAGCTAACTTTCATAACATCACTCAACAATCACAGGCATATCAAGCAATGAAAGGTAGTAAAATGAACCTATATGGCATGGAAATATGCATGACATGTGAATTATAGGAGCCTATAATTATGTATGTAACAATTATCCATGCCCTCATATTATTTTTCCAAGGATGAAATAAAATCCTAAAATAGAGAAATAATCAACAACACCACACAACATGTGCGTCACCCAATGGTAAAATAATATCAACTGTAATAGTAAAAAGTAGAACAATAATTATAATTTAGGTAACTTGGTTTTTACCCCAAACATGGGTTCACAACGCCCAAGCACGACTTATGACCAAGTCCCAAGCATTAATATTCTCTAATCTATTGTCTTTAAATAGTAAATCAAGAAAAGAAACCACCTTTGATACCACTTTATGATGTCCTGAACCCGGATGCCACTTAACAGGTGCCCCGAGCTCGGTGGGCCACATGGCCTCAAGAACATCTCCCGAAACACCAGAGTCTGCCGACTAGTAGCGAGGGACTAGGGTGTGTCTGTGGGGAGACTATGCCCTAATTAGCAGAGTGTATCATTGTGTAAGGATATAAATAGTAGTAAATATTGGAATCAATATAAATAAATAGAAAAATCAAATTTATGTAATTGATAAATGAGAATAACAATAACTGTATCAACTGGAGTAATGATGATGTGATATCATGTTACTAGAAAACTGGAAAACATGGATACAGTAAAATAGGAATAACACAAATTAAAAGAAAACAAATGATACTCCAAGCATCCAAAAATCTTACTCAGTCACCTTCTATCTAGCTCCATCCTATCAGCACAAAATCAAGTGTTCAAAGTTGCATGCTTTCCTTTTTCAATACATGCAGTAATGTAATCTACTTTGGGTACCAAACAGTGCCTGGAGAGGGTGTGAGATAAATGTCAGTGGGACACCACCAACAGTATCTATAACATCCATCCTGTGTAATGGAATATAGCAATGTGCAATCATGCATATATAAAGTATAGAAAATAGTAAAATATAACTAAATACCCAAGTACCTGATTCATCCCTCGGCTGGTGTCTGGACATGTTTCCAGTTCATTAATTAAGTAATTACCATTTAATGTTAATAGGTCACGTGAGGCATAGCCAACAATGACATCACATCATGATAGTATAAGTAGTGAAGGTCCCAAGATGTAACAAGGAAACCTGAAAATTGTATCTAGTGAGGGAGTTCCAGGGTAATAACCAAGGTAACATAGATCTCATAGAATGATAACTCAGTAGTATCTGAGTCTAGCTAAGGGGTAAGAGTGTAATCCAAGGATCATAATCCAAGGAATTATACAATAAGGTTCCTACTGAGTCTAAGGTGATCAACCGAGGTAAAATGAGGCTAAGCAAGGATAGGGCCCTATGGGATTTAACCATGGAACCTACTATTCAATGCTAGAACCAAGGAGTGTATCTGAGGTATCATGTAGTAATGTAAAGAACCCTACGGTAGTATACCGAGCATCTGAGGAATAGACAAGAATCGAAGTCTAGGTGGGTGTCAAACTAAGAAAACCACATACTTGAATCAGAATGGGGTTCCAAGTCCCAAGGTATTCTCCTCTTAGAATCCAAGGTGATCTCAAGTCAGTCCATTCTTATTTCATATAGTAATCATGTAATCATTCATTAGGTTCAAGCCTTTTCTTCCATTAGTGTGAATAGTCCAAGTAGCATTGTTACCATTTAATCAAGTCTTAATTTCCCATTAAGTCATATTCAATTATTGAGGTTCACTCCTCTACCTTCCATCAATATGGAAAGGGGTGATACAGATATGTAACCTTTATTCCATCCCATTTGATAAGGCCAAGTTATATACTTGGTATATTTTCCATTTCACATTTCACATTTAATAATAAATTTGAAGCACTTACCTTAGGCAGGTAAAGTGGTGGGAATACATGGTAAATTCCATTATGCAATTCTCATTAAAAAATCCATTTATTATAGGAAGGATCATGTTTAGGAAGGTCAAGTGAAAACACACCCTAACGGTGGCTCAAACTTTCCAAAACACTAAAACCCAAATACAACATAACCTTCGACATGGGGAAGATTGAGTTGTGGGTGTAACCACTAACAACTAAACTCATATTTAGAAAGATCATAACCAAATGATTCTAACAAGTATAATCATGGCATGTAAATTTAAGAAATGGATCTCGATGGAATTGGTAGGCCCCACATGAATATTCCAAAATCAACAAACTTTAGGGATGAGTTATAAACCACCCACCTTTGGGTTGCATGATCCTTCTCCTCCAGTATTGTCCCTTGATTTTCCTCGGATCGAAGTAGATCTAAGAAAAGGTGAAAAATACTCACATGATGATATCTAGGTTGAGATAAAGCGAGAAGAAGAACAAATAAAAATTAATTTATTACTTATTGTTGCACATCCAATGTGATGAATGAAAGCTCAATCAGATGTCAGACAAAGGAGATCTCTTGATCCCTAACTTTGGCCTTCAAAAATCTCTAAAATAAGAGGAAAAAGGATTAATCCCATTGGTTATTAGATTAGGGAGGAATATGGGTAAATAAATCATTAAAATATTTTTGGACATTTTTCCTAGAATTTTATCCTCCGCATGGTTTGTTTGCACGATTTGTCAAACTGTGTGCAAATCATGCGAGATGGTTCTACCTGAAATAACATCCTCCACACGGTTTGATCAAACTATGCACAAGCCATGCATGGGTACCTAAAAAAAAGGGTTTTTTCTCATGATTAGGCCACATGGTCGTGTTCCAACCGTGTGTGGTGGATCTTTCCGAAAAAATACAATCTGCACAGTTTGGAAAACTGTGCAGAATTCCTGCACGGTTTACTCTAAACCACGCACCAAGTCTATTTTCCCAAAATGGTGGATTACGGGCTCCGAACAAGCCCAGACACCCTCATAACCTTTTCTAACTCATTAATAACCCATATTAGGTCAAAATTAAATATTTATACTGAAAATTAAATGATCCATACCTGAGTGAAAAACTGGGTTCTTACACGATGGCTCCTACTAGTTGTCCTCGGTTTGGTCATATGATCATGGAATGGTCTTGTAACATCCTTGATTGCCATCAGGGGGGGGGTACTGAGAAAGGCCAATGTGGTTCATAAAGGCCTCTTTTGGCTGCCCTATACTCACTCAGACATCGACACAAGATTGGTGATGGCAGCAATAGAGATCGTCGGGTGATCATGTGACTACTTTTGAGTCTCCATGTTGAACCAGTATCGCGAACATGGGGTTGAAGATGAGGTTTATGTGGCATAAAGGTTTGGATTGATTAGAACTTATGATCTGTAGTATTGATATAGAAAACTGGGATTAGTGGGAGGCAAGATCGGATGGTGTGGATCATCAGGCAGCTTGATCAGACAACCCAGGTTCGATCCCCATGAAAATTTCATATCCCACATCGAACCCTTGATGCAACTCCCCTGTGGTATATGAGACATTATGCAACTTCAGCTTCTCGATCCGATAATGGGGTTGGTAATCGTACCATCTGCATCACCTCCATCCAGTACACTTTGGCCCACCAGCATGCATGCCTATGGTCTTGCGCACCACAAGCCCTATACACGGGCCCAACTCATCTGTTGTGGGAGATATGCTCCCCCACTAGTCTAATGGTTGTCCTAGGATGACTCCCACGGGTGTGGTCGACCTGTGGTCTCACATGAGCCTCAATTGAATCATCCCTTGGATAGTTGGTGGCTAGCCTTATAATTTGGCTAAGGGTGGTATAAAAAATAAGAATAAAATTCTTAGTAATGAGTCCCAAAGTGACCCCCCTTAAATCCTCAAGACTCTATGTATATAATTTCCAATTTCTTATATCAAGGTCTTTGAATATTTGGTGGTAAAGTGTGAAATGAAAAAATATTGGTGCCAACATCATGATACAACCAATTGTTCCATCGAACCTGTCCAAGGGGTCTCCCCTAGGAAACTAGTGTCACTCATCTGGAGGTAAAATAGAAAACACATAGAGAGCCCATCCTAGGCATAGTTAGCTTCACCCTTGACATGTATACAAAGCAATAATAGTTCTAACATAAAGGCACAAGAGTCTGTCCAAGGGGTACTCAAGTCGGAACCCCTTGTTTCAACCTTGTCACTAATGTGAAAGCATTAAACAATAAATGTACATATATATAACATGTCTAGAAAAAGTCATTTTCACTAGTTCAATCATTTAAATTATAATAAAAATATTGGTCAAGGAAAAACCATTGTGAAATTCCATTTAAGTCATAAGGAATAAGGCATTAAGCACTTGTCTAATTAATTTAGTTTGAGTACTCATTTATGACATCAGGTGTAGGGTTTAACACATGACCCATTTACCAATTCAAACCAAATAATCAATTTAAGATAATTATGACAAGAAAAACCCCTCAAGGGGGTGTTAGGAACATTATAACAAGTGAAAATTGGGCCTCTAAGGTGTATCACACCCATTTCGGTGTCATATTTCAAGGAGATCAACCCACATGGTAGATTCACCGCTAGTTTGGGTTGCCAAAGGTATGGTGAGGCGTTCAATTTGATTTAATTAGAAAATTAGAGGCAACATTGTAAGGGACCAACTCACAGAACAATGATTCATAATATATAATTAAACAAAATAGAGGTAAATATCCTAGACCACCTACCTTAGCCTCGTAGAGATTCCCTCGTCCAATGTCAACCTTTAATTTGAGTTAGTTTGGACGAAATCGAAAAAAATTGTCAAATGACCTGAAAATGGGGAAAATGAGATTGCACCGAGATAACTTAATAGATGGAATTATGATCTTGAAATATAAGTTTGATGATTGAAGAACTCACCTATAGCTTTCCAATGGATCCTACAATGATAAAAACAGATTTCGTATGGAGAAGGAGGCTTAAAACCTAGGAGGAGGAAGAAGTTAGATTCGTGCATAGGAGGAGGAAGGAATTCTGCTGGAATGAGGTAAGGGTAAAAATAATAGGTTTAAATCATTAAATTGGGGGAAATTTGGTAAATTAACCAACAAAAAACCATGCATGGTTTGGCCACATGGTTGGCCAAACCGTGTGCCAGTATCTGCTTCAAAGTGGAACCCCCACAAGGTTTGGTGCACGATTTATCTAATCGTGAAAAAACCCTGAAAAACTACACCATCAAAAATTATAGATGGATTGCATGGTCATGCACCCTGGGTTGAAAAGTTTTAGACAAACCAAGCGTCCCCTAGGTCCCCACTGTTAGCAACCGCACATTTTAAGAAAACCATACGGGTTTGGCTGCACAGGTTCTCTAAACAGTGCGGCCTAATATTTTCTTCCCATTTCAGGGATCTGAGCTTCGAAGGAGCCCTGAACACACCCAAGACCTCCTTGAATCTTTTAGGAATATTTATTATGACCTTTAAAAGGAATTTTAACCAAAAACTAATGGTCCATCACTTTTGAAAAATCCAGAACGTTACATTCTACATATCACTGATTATACAGAGATGGTTAATAGAGAAAAAATAAAGGGTAGGGATATCTCTAGAAATCATACTGGAGGAAGTATGTTTGTCTCCATGGGAACATCCAAGAACTCTAATTCTAATAACAAGTAGAAGAGGGAAAAATATTTCCAAGGTAGTGGATCATCTCAGAATCTAACCACTAGATCAGTTAACTTTACTCCATGGCACAAAAGAAAGCCTAGATGTTTCTAATATGCTTTGTTCAAGCATATAAAGTGAGATTTTACAAAATCAACTAAATCATGTCACAAATATAATCAGATGATAAATTTTCACCATTATTTTTGTAGCACTACTAAGTCAGCTGCTGGGAATACATCTAACATGTCTCAAACATCTTATGTTTTAACTGGATGATCAGGTAAAACAATTATCATCCTCAGAACTGAGAAAACTAGGGTTATTCTAGTAACACCCTAACTCCTCAAACAATTCCACCACAATAAAGAAGAAAGGAACAAGGGGGGGGGGGTGATTTAGGAGTTGTAAGGTGCTGAGATTATGATAATGGAAGTCCAATTAGGTCCCTTTTCTATATAGGGTACCATTCTTCTAAACTTGACTCTTATGAAAATTCATTTTGATACTGGTGTATCTCACACTTTTATTTATTCATGTGTTGTTAATCAAATGGGACTTCATATTGAGATGATTCCACATGCAATGAGTATTCAGACACCTCTTAGGCAATGAAAGTGCATGGGATTTAAATGTGTAACTTGTTCTATAAAAATTAGAGTATAGTTTGATTAGTAATTTTCTTCTTTGGGTATGGATTTCTTTTACTTGATCATGGGAGTGGACTGGTTAACTACTGATGTGGCCTTAATTTGATAAAGTTTTCCACATCTTTTATATTAGTTTTTTTTGTAATTTAATTAATTATTTTTTCACTTTTTACTAAATAAATGCACTTTTGTATTTTTATAATTAAATTAATTAATTAATTAATTTTTATAAAAAAATATGCAATTTTAGTCTTTAAAATAATTAAATTAATATAACTAATTTTTCTAATATAATCTTTAATCAATTAGTTTAGTAATCGTAATCTACTTGGATTTTTAATAGTTTGACATGTTTATTATTTCACCAATTAATCATGTTTTTTAAATTTAATTAACCTAGTTTTTAATCCTTTTTTTAAATGTTTAATTTCAATTAATTAAAATAAGTTAACTCTGTTTATTATTTATTCTAATTTTCTTGGTTGTTTTTAATAAAATTTATCCCTTTAATACAATTTAGTAACTCTTTTTATAATAAATAATTTTATTTTACTATTTAATAATATAGTTAGTTTTTAAAGTTAAGAATTTACATTTAGTTAATTTAAATTTTTTATTTATTCTTTAATCCTTTAATTATGTTTCCATTAAATAAATAAATTTTACAATTTTTGTATTTAATTTTAAAATTTTATGGTTATTTAACTTTTTTTAATCTTGTTTTAAATTTTTATTTGTTTATTTAAGTTAAGTTATTAATCTATTTTATCTTGTTATAACTATTTTTCTTAAGTTTTAATTTAACTTGGACAAATATTTAAATAATTAGTTGATTTGATTTTTTAGTCTTAGTTTTTAGATTTTAAATAATTTAAGTGTTGATTTTTAATTTCAATCAATGGTTTTTATTTTTAGTTTGTAGATAAATTTTTAGTTTGCAGAACCGCACCGCCGTCAGAACTCACCGCCGATGCCACCACTGCTTGCCGTTGGACAGTTGGGTCTAGTCCGCCTTGCATCTGGGATATGAGCCATCACTGTTGAGGGAGAAGATTGAGCCATGAGTCGAGACCCCTTCTCTTACATCACTGGATCTGTGTTTTCACCATACCTCACCGTTGCGAACCAGAGCCGACCAAATCTGGACCCAAACCGCACGCTGCTTTCACTAGTCCCGTAGTGCCACGAGGGGGAAGTTCTGGGGAGGAGGTGCTATTCCAAAAGGAAGGACTCATGCCACTGGGTTCCAAGGTATTGTTTGTGAACAAAGAAGTCACCGATTATGGAGATCCAACCCACAACCCTCGATGGAGTGCGAGCATATAAAACTAATTAACTAAATAAATTATAAAACTAAAATATTAATAATAATGAAGTTTATAAATAAAAATAATTATTAATTATAACTATAATAAAATAATAAATTACTAAACTATAAATAATAATAATAATTTTTTATTATGTCTAAATAATAATCTAAATAAATAAATTATTAACCTTAACAATTAACAACGATAATTATAACTTCTTAAACTAATTAATTATAATATCTATAAATTAATGTAAAATAAAGTAATTAATTTAACTAAAATAATAATAAACTAATTTGAAAATATAATAAATGTATAATTACTAATAATATTTATAGAATTTAATAATCAAATAAATAAATATCAAATTATAAACTTAATAATTTAATCTAATTATAAATTAAAAACTTAAAAAATAAATAAATTAATAAATTTTACAATAATATTAAATAATTTAAATAACTATAAATAACAATTAAAAACCTTTAAATTAATTAAATAAAATAAACAAAGTAGAATATACTTAATATAAATTATTATAACATCTTTAATCTAATTTATTATGTAAGTAATTATTTATTTTGTTAACCTTTTTAACTTCTCTCTATTTTATGATGTGTAGGTACCTACAGGTGATGTAATAATGTCCAGGTACATCCAACGAACTCACCAAGAGTTAGTTACAAGGGAAAAGATAGTACGACATGTGATGTACGAAAAAGTGCATGTGTGCGGTGTAATAGTGAAGAATACTTGAAGTCGGTGGAAAACAGGGGGTGAAATGTAGTGTATGATAGAAGTATTAAAACAGAGTAGCAACAGGAATTGAGACAAAAATTTCATTCACTTTTACGTGGAGAACCAGAGTAGATCCATGAGACCTGGAGAGTAGCAATTCTTGGAGTCTAAGGAGCCCGATAGCAGAGTATCATTTGGGGAGTTCTTCCTCCCCCTTGTTTTAATTCTTATAATTTTTTCTATGATGTTTTAAATTGTTGTAATGAACATGATATTTAGCTAAATAACTAGAGTTTGTGGAATTTATACTTCTACTGGTTATCTTTTTTATCTTCATTTTCACATTTTCATTTTAATGTATTCAGAATTGATTGGTGAGATAAATTCCGAATTAATTCAATTTCATCATGTCACGTGATTTCAATTTTCAAAATATGATCATTCAGTGAGACTGATCATAGACACGTTTTCTAAAAATCTTTAAGTTCATAAAGAAAACTTCAGAACATTTGGTGAGAATGTCTCTATTTAATTTTTCAAAGATAAACTTTTATGATTGAACTTTTCTTTGAGTGGAGAACCCCAAGAATGTTCAATCTAAGTGAATTTTCTCCTGGCGAGGGAAATAATTCGGTCTCTTTCAGTGGTTATATTTGCATCCATTTCTTGTGAAATGGAAATACTTTAAACCAATAGAATAGAGTTTTTCCCCGGGCATGTTATCCTGATTGTTCATTTCTCATCATTACTGGTCTCTGTTGTTGCTACTTTTCATTTTAGTCTCTGTCTCATTTTAGATTACATCAAAAACATAAAAAATTGAGTGTTCTTCATTGAATTTTAAGATTTCTAAAAAAATATAAAAAAACATAAACTAAAATTGTTACTCTCCCCACTACTGACAATAGTGGGGTGTTTTGAAAGTTGTATAGAAAATTGGTAGTTCCACCTTCCCTGTGGGTTCGACCCTACTCTCCATAATACATTATTTTTTAGGAAACATAATTAATTAAACTTTTACTCAATTTCAAAGATAGTTGGGCATCAGTTTTTGGTTCTATTTCCGGGAAAGGTATGAGCCATTACTTTTTTAAAAATATTAAAAAAATTCACATAAAAATTACACCAAAAAATTGAAAAAATTGAAAACTTAAAAAAAATATACTTTTATTTACTATTGAATTGCCACTAATTTTTGTACTACTAAGTTGCTGTTTACTACCATTTGTGATGAATTTCACCTTTTATCACATATTGCACAAACACTAGGTCTACTGTTGATAGATTAGATCCCTTGAACATATAATTGGATACACACCTCACTGCTCTTAAAAAGAAAAATAAATCTGAAATGGAAAATTTAGATAATAGGGTTCGTACACTTAATAACTTCCAAAATCATCCATAACTCTTAGAAAATGAGAGGCCTAGGATGAGGGAGTTCCAACTCCCACAAGTGTCAAGTAATCCTTGTTCAATCTGACTTTCACATAAACCCTGAAACTATAAGCTGAAAAAGTCCCACATTTCACTACTACCTACATTTAATGAGATATTTAATGAGGACTCTCTTGCCTTAATTAGATACTTCTATAACACTATGTAGCAGTTACCTCTTCCAGGACTTACTGAAAATGAACTGAGAATGAGAGTCTTTCACTTTTTCCTCAAAGGGAATGCTAGGAATTGATTTTTTAAGCCTAGATGAGAATATATTTAAAAAATGGGACCAAGTTTATAATTCTTTTATAATGAAATTTATCCCCAAAGACTTAAAGGAGAACTAAGAACAAAGATAGATTGTTTTTATCAAGGTATGGAAAAGCTTTCCATGAATATTGGGATAGATTTAGGGACCTGCTTAGGTAGTGTACCCATCATCAACTCCCATACCACCTTCTCATGGATACCTTCTACGAAGGGTTGTCATCCTCTAGTCATAACTTAGTTGATTAAGCTGTTGGGGGTAACTATAATGATAAAACCGTTGAATAAATAAGATAAATCTTGAATAATATTGCTTTAATTTCACAACATAAAAATTCAAGAAGAAAAAGAGTGAATAGAAATGTTAATGTTAACTCTAGATTAGTGAATGAAAATCAAGCATAACTTGTTGAAATAACCAACCAACTTCAATCTTTAATGAACCAGAATTCCAAAAAACTGTTAAACAATTGGGCCATCAAAACAATAACCAATCTTTAAGGGAACAGTGTGATCAATGTAATATGTTTGGGCATACTAAAAACTTTTGCCCTAACTTTAACATGCCATCCCAACAACAAGAAAACTCTAACTTTGTCAACTATAGTCATAGGATGCCTTTTAAAGAAGACCCTTTCTCTAACAACTTCAACCAAGGATATAAGAACCATCCAAATTTTTCATTGAAAGAACAATGTTTGATTAAACAATCCACTACCCCTAAATATCAAAACCAACCAAGATAAAAATTTTAAAAGCAACAAAGGAGAGAATCTTCAAACTCTCAAGGTAATAATTATGGACAAATGTCTTCTAAGTTAGATCAAATTTTGAATAAAATGAGTTCTCAAGAAGAAATATTCATGACTCAATTAAATAAACATTAAAATCAATATGAAACTAATAAAATGAAAAATGATACTAGAATGCAGAACATGGAAACTCAATTGGTCCAAATAGCTAGAGACTTTACTTATATGGATAAAGGAAGATTACCCAACACCACTAAACTTAACCCTAGAGAGAAAGATATGACTATTGTAACTATAACTGGGATTAATACTCATTCTAAATTTTAAAAAGACTTTTAAAATGCCTAAAATAAAAAACTATTTGAATCTAGAAATAAAAGTCTTCTTTGTTCACAATCTAGAAATCAAGAGAAAACTGTTTTAAATGAATAGAATCTAAATTGTTCACCGGAAAATCATGCTGAAAATTTTTATAAAGGAAAAAAGAATAAAGAAAAAGATAAAACTGTAGAATAAATGAGGGAAATGTCTACTGTTCTGAGAAACTTTTCCCCACCTATCCCTTTCCCTAAAAAACTAAAACCTCAAAGTAACACCAAGGCTGAAGTTCTTCAGTTCCTTGGTCTCACTAGTAGAAAAAAGTCTTTAACGTCGTTTTTTTTATTTTTTATGTCGTTTTTTAACCGACGTTGAAGTCGCCGACGTAAAAAATATAACTTTTTACGTTGGTTTTTATAAACCGACGCCAAAAACAAATTTCATTTGATTTTTATCATTGGTTTTGTAAAAAAATGAGGCCAAATAAACTCATCCGCGTCATTTTTGGCATCGGTTTCCTTAAAAACCAACGCCAAAAAGTTGAAAAAATAGTTTCGGCATCGGTTCTTGAAGAAAACCGACGCTATAAATGGGAAAAACTTATTTTTGGCATCAGTTTTTACAAAAACCGACGCCAAAAAGTAATTTTTTATTCTTCGATGTTTTATAGAATTTCCTAATCTTCGATTTGACTGGTCGTGGAGCTAAAACGGAGTTACGGATCAAAAGTTATGACCGTCGGAAGTTGAACATGTCAAAGTTTTGATTGATACAACTTGTTTTAAAGAAAACAAGATAAACACGAATTAAAATCACATACACCAAATGATATAAAATATACATAATACTTCAAACAAATTTCAATTGTTTTTGGATCTTCCATTGAAATGATATGTTGTTTATCATCACATCTCTTATATTTAGTGTAGAACTCATGCGATAATGAAAACGATGATCGATAATTAAACTTACACCAAGATTGGTAAATCTCATCTGAATGTTTTATATTTTTAACTTGATAATAAAATTAAATCATCATTATATGAAATCTAATTGAGTTGCTTATAAATGAAATACATTAATAATAAAGAAAATAAATGAATATAATACGTACCGTATTCAAATTAACGATTGATGCTGCGTTGAAAACTTGATTGAATCGAAGAGGATGGAAATGATGAACGAAGGAGAAACAGATTTATATATAGTAAATGAAAATATTTTAGATTGAGTTGTATGAAAATGTATGCGGGATTTTAAAATGTTAAACGCGCGTTGTGAAAAAAATTGAAATTCTGATCCCGCATATTAGTGAATACTATTTGGCGTCGGTTTTTTTGAAACCGACGTAAAAGAGGATATATGTTGGTCTTTTGGAATCAGTTTTTTAAGAAAATCGACGCCAAAAAATCAAATCGATATCATTTTTGGTGTCGGTTTTTAAATAAAACGATGCTAAAAAGTTAAAAAAAATACGTTTCACATCGGTTTTTTTAAAAACCGACGCGAAAAACAAAAAACAGTTTTGGCATCGGTTTTTATGAAAACCGACGTGAAAAGTAAAAAAAATTATTTTTGGTGTTGGTTTTTATGAAAACTGATGCCAAAACTTAAAAACAAAATTTACGAGGTTTTAGAGAATTCCTTAAGCTTTGATTTTACTGGTCGTGGAGCTAAAACAGAGTTACGGATTAAAAGTTATGGCCTTTGAAAGTTGGACTTAATTAAGACTTCTTTTATAGAAGATAAACTTCCAACATCCATAACTTTTAATCCGTAACTCCGTTTTTACTCCATGACTAGTCAAATCAAAGCTTAGGGAATTATCTATAGGACTGTAATTTTTTTTTACATTTTTGGCGTCAGTTTTCATAAAAACTGACGTCATAACTTTTTTTTTATTTTTTCGCGTCGGTTTTTAAAAAACCGATGCCAAAAAGTCTCCGCAAAAATATTTTACATCGGTTTATAAGAAACAGACATCAAATTGAAGACGTTAAAAAAGATTTTTCCACTAGTTTCTCTTGTCCAAACTGCAAGTGAACATTCCTTTTATCCAAGATTTAATTCAAATCCCTTATTATCTTAAATATCTTAAAAAAAATTTCAAATAAAAGGACTCTTGGACAATTTTACACCTAAATCCTCACTAAAGAGTATAGGGTTGTGCTCCAAAAGAAGATCCCACCCAAACTAAAAGAACCAGGTAGCTTTGTCATCCCTTGTACCCTAGGAAATTCTGATCAGCTTAACTGCCTTTGTGACTTAGGTGCTAGTATTAATATGCTCCCATACTCACTGTTCCAATAGTTGAGATTTGGTGATCTTCAACCCACCACAGTCATACTCTAGTTAGCTGACCGTTCTTTCACTCATCCTATGGGGAGGGTAGATAACCTGCTAGTTGGGGTTGGGAAGTTATTTCTACCTATAGACTTATTAGTCCTAGATATGGAGTGTGATCAAGAGGTTCCCATAATCTTGGGTAGGCCCTTATTGGCCACAGGTGGTGCTATAATTGATGTGTCTAAAGGTCAAATTATCTTTAAACTTGGAGAAAAACAAGAAGAGTTTAATGTGTTTAAAAATGTCAAAGGACCAACCTTTTCTGAAAACTATTCAATGGTAGAGTATTTGGAATATTAAAAATCAACTAGAAGCTTATAATAATCTATAAATAAATCCTTTATTAAATAAATTCATTTGGAATATGAAAATCCTTATTTTCATGTCTCACAAGTTGAAAATTCTGATCAAACACTGAATCTGGAAAATTTTCTAGATCTGGAAAACTGTCCAGTTTTTGTTATAGGAGAGTCCTTTATTTCTAAACTTAGGATCTTTTTGAGTGAATTTGAGTGTGTTTCTATTAACAACAACAATAATGATCACTTTTATGATGTTTAGTGAGAGTTTTTGAGATAACTTGATGATTCTTATTTAATAAATATGTTAAATTCAAATCTGGAAAATCTAGACAGTGATCTGTCCACATTGGACAACAACACTTTAAATTCTAAATATGAGATAGAAATTGAAAATCTTTTATCCTTTTAAATCCCTTACAAGAAATATGTTGAAGATCTTGGTCCTCCTAGGCCCAAGATTCTTTATTCAAGTGAAAAACTACCCATTCTAGAACTGAAACCACTCCATATTCATTTGAAATATTCATTATTGGGTGAGAATCCCACTTTTCCTATCATCATTTCTGGTGAGATTAAATAAAATCAAGAATAAAGATTGTTTAATGTTCTTACAAAATTTAAATATGCCATAGGATGGACCATATCTGACATCAAAGGAATTAGTCCCTTATTATGCATGCATAAAATTCCTATGGAGCCAGACCATAAACCTAGGGTAGAATGTCAAATAAGATTGAATCCCAACATGAAAGAGGTTGTGAGAGAATAAGTGATCAATATTCTAGATACTGGTATAATCTATCCCATCTTTGATAGCACTTGGGTCAGTCCGTTCCAAGTTGTTCCTAAGAAGGAAGGTTTCACTGTTGTTAAAAATGAAAAAAATTGAAGAAATTCAAGTTAGAAAATCCACTAAATGGAGAGTTTGTATTGATTATAGGAATCTAAATGAAGCCACTAAGAAATTCCATTTTCTGATGACCTTTCTTGATTAAATACTTGAGAGGCTTACGGGAAATGAATTTTTTTATTTCCTAGATGGGTATTTTGGTTACAACCATATTACTGTTGCACTAGAGGATCAGGAGAAGAATACTTTAACATGCCCCTTTGGGACATTTTTCTATAGGTGGATGCCCTTTGGTTTATGTGGAGCCCCAAATACCTTTAAAGGTGTATGATGGATATCTTTTCAGACATTATTGAAAGAATCATTGAAGTTTTCATGTATGAATTCTACATTGTGGGTAGTACTTTTGATACTTGTTTAGAAAAACTTGAGTAAGTTTTGGAGAGATTCATTGAAACCAACCTTGTGATTAATTGGGAAAAGTGTCAGTTCATGGTTATTTAAGGTATTGTTTTAGGTCATAAAGTTTCAAAGAGAGGTTTGGAGGTTGGCACTGCTAAAATTTAAGTCATTCAAAAACTGCCACCTCCTGAAAATGTTAAAGGTGTTAGAAGTTTCTTAGGGAAAACTAGTTTCTACTAGAGGTTTATCAAAGAATTTTCTAAAATCACTAAGCCCTTGTGTTCTTTGCTTTCTAAAGATACTCCCTTCCATTTTGATGAAAATTATTTGAAATAATTCAATATTATTAAGGAAAAACTCACTACATCACTTATTATCACAAAAAATGATTGGAAACTACCTTTTAAACTTATGTGCGATGCTAGTGATATGGATGTTGGAGATGTCCTTGGACAGAGAAGAGATAAGAAACTACATGTGGTATATTATGCTAGTATACTACTATATATGGCACAAATAAACTATACCACCATTGAAAAGGAGTTGCTCGCTATTGTGTTTGCTCTAGAGAAGTTTAGAAAGTACCTTCTAGGCTCTATAGTAATCATTATTACTGACCATTTTACCTTGAAGTACTTGCTGTCTAAGAAAGAAACCAAACCCAGGTTGATCAAATGGATTTTATTGTTACATGAATTTGACTTAGAAATAAGGGATAAGTAGGGAGATTAAAACTTAGTTGATGATCACCTATCTAGGATTCCTCATAATAATTATTAAGATCCAAGGGAGATAAACTCTTCCTTTACAGATGAGAAGTTACTTACTGTGTCAATCAGGCAGTCTGCATGGTATGCAGATTTTGCCAATTTCCTAGCAGTATGAGTCTTTCCAAAAAAATTGTCCAATAACCAAAGAAAAAAAATTCATCTTTGAACTTAATTATTACCTTTGGGATGACCCCTTGTTGTTTTGGAGGTGTTCTGATAGGATTATTAGGAGGTGTGTGCCTGAGGAAGAGATGCTACCCATTCTAGAGAGTTTTCACTCCTCACCTTAGGGAGGTCCCCATGGTGGTGAAAGGATAGCTCAAAAAGTCATTAAATATAGTTTTTATTGGCCCACCCTTTTCAAATATTCTAGGAGCTTTGTAGTTGGTTGTGATAGGTTCCAAAGGTTAGGAAATGTTGGTAGGAAACAGTAGTTACCCCAAAAGGGTATTTTAGAAGTAGAGATTTTTTATGTTTAGGGTTTAGACTTCATAGGTCCATTTCCATCATCTCATGAGAATGAGTATATTCTAGTGGCTGTTGATTATATTTCTAAGTGGGTTGAGGTAGTTTCTATGCCCAACAATCAAGCCAATAGTGTCATTAAGTTTGTGAAAAAGAATATTTTATCAAGATCCAGAGTCCCAAAAGCCTTTATCACTAATAACAGAACTCACTTTAAGAACTAAAAATTTAAGGCTTTGATAGAAAAGTATGGTTGTGTTCACAAAAGTGGTATTCCTTATCATCCACAGTCTAGTGGAAAAGTGGATATTTCTATCAGAGAGATGAAACAAATTCTTGAAAAAACTGTCTCAAGCTCTAAAAAGGATTGGTCTCTTAAACTGGATGAAGATTTATGGGCATATAGAACATCTTTCAAGACCCCAATAGCTACATCTCTATATTATCTGTTATTTATAAAGTGTTGTCATTTGCCTATGGAGTTGCAATATAAGTCATATTGGGTAGTTAAGGCTCTGAAATTTGTTTTTAAGAGTGCTTGTGAGAGAATATTACTTGAGCTGAGTGAACTAGATGAGATTAGGAGAGAGTCATATGATAATTAAAGAATATACAAGGAGAGGAAAAAAATATTTCACGATTCTATCATACAAACCAAATATTTCAAACATAGACAGAAGGTCCTCCTTTTTAATTCAAGACTTAAACTCTATCCTGGAAAACTGAAATCTAAGTGGTCTAGACCTTTCACTGTTGTTAGAGTTCTTAAAAATGGAGTTGTATAGATTTTAGGTGAGTAAAACAAGACAATGTTGGTTAATGGGCAGAGAGTTAAACTGTATTTCGAAGGAAAACCAAAGGGTTTGGCTACTTTCACTATTCTTGAGAACTGATCCTAAATAAAGTATCGATGAAGAATTTAAACATAGCACTGCATGAAAGGCAACCCATGATTCTTGTTTTGTCCTTTTTTTTGTTTCATTTTTGGTTTTGAATAAAAATTCTACATGCTCTATTTTTGTGAAATTATTATTGTTTCTTTCTCCTGGTTCTTAATTTTAGAGTTACAAAGTATGATGCTGCTGTGACATTCAGAAGAGTTGAATTCCCATTTTGGAAGATTAATTACAAACTATTTCAGGTAAGTACTTATTGTTTAATTCTGCATTAATTTTCCTACTCCTTTTCACTTTAAATAAAAAAATTTCACTGCTAGTCAAAATTTTATTGTTGTCGGTGACTCATTGGTGGAAGTATCGGTGAGTCACTAAAAAAATTATATTATACATCTGTAATAATGCTGAAAAAATTCTTCTTTATCTATCTCTATGGTGAAAAATATGCTGCATCTCACCTTGCTAAAAACTTTTCTGCCCATGTCTCTTTGTTGGAACTTTTGTTGCTTGTATCCCCTTTGCTTTAAAATTTAGTTTCATTAGTTAAATCTCTCCACTTTTAGCACTTAAATGTGTGTGTGTGGGGGGGGGGGGGTACATGTAGGCTATCTTGTGTGTGTTTTATTAAATTTGTTTAATTTTGTTGGGTGTTTTTTCCTGAATTTTTTCTGCTCTATTAAAAATATTTTTGAATCAATTGTTCAATCTTGCTACACCCATTTTTTTTGTATATTTCAAAAATTCACATGCTACTATTTGAATTTAGTTGGAAATATCTATCACTAAACTAAATGATTAAGCATATGAAACTGTTATATTAAAATAATATTTTTGGAAAACACTTTTTGTGAACTTTAATGAGACCCTTAACATGTCAAAAATATACTCAATTGAAAATTTTCTTTGAACTTTAAATGTTAAATTGTTTTTATCCACATTTGAATTCAACTTTGGGGAAAAAGTTGTGTTTTAAGTGTGGGGGAGGGGGTCAATTCTTGATTAAGATAAACCATGCCTCAATATAAGCACATTAATTCTCATCGCTTCTTCATTTTTTTGTTCAAAAAATGGTTTAAATGGTTATTTTTTTTCAAAATTTCTGCACAATTTAGGCTGTACATTGCACTTCAATTGAGTATTTCCTAAAGATAATGCTTGAATGGTATTTAATATCTAATTTGAATCTAAAACTAATGTGGGTGAATGAGTGCTGAGTGAATATACTTAGTGATTTAATTAAAATTTTGGTTTAGAGACTACTTTTGAGAGTGATATGGGTAACATTTTTACAGAATTGTGATCATAACCTTAGGAATTGAAAATTTGAACTCTTTCCTAGGGGAAAAAATTTTCTTTAAATTATTAAAGATTAATAATCTTAATGATACAATGTGAATGGTTTTTATATAAATATTTTGAAACTGGAGTAATTTTAAAATTTTGGATCCCACAGTGAATCTCTGAGACCCTAGATGCTGAGTGTGTTTCTATTTACTATGAGCCCTCTGTACACTTTTAATAAGTGCTTTCACAGTGCTTATTGTTAGAGTTGGTGGCCTAGAACCAACTAATTTTTACTTTATTCATTAATAAAAGACTTATCACATCTTGATTGTTCTTCTGTGTGACAATGCATGTGATAATGTCCTAAGGATAACTGTTGCATTAAAGGGTCATAGCGGATCCCTGCTATGATGAGAACCCAGAAGTGACATAACACTATTCTTGAATATATGTTCTATGTATAGATGATGTTATTTTAGGGACACAAATAATACAGGCCATTAGGGGTGAGGACTCATAAAACTTTGAGGCACCATCTCATGGTGTGCGCTCTTGGTAATATCCAAGAGGATATTATGAGAACGAGACCCGCTAGTAGGAAATGCACATTTCATTGTGTCATTGGATGTTCCTATCTGCGGGCGTGTGTATTGGTCCTTAGACTTTAAGATTATTATTAATGGGTATTACAACTCACTCACTTAGATGTATTGACAAAAACTGTGACGACACACTGTTTGAAGTGAGGTAGGATATGTTGGGTGCGTCACGGGTAATACTACATTAATAGATAATGAGAGAAAGGATTTGTCCCTTCTATTCCATAACAGAAGTAGATATCTCAGGCCCTTTGATGGAATTGATATAGCCTAAATAAATCTATGGCCATGGTAAAGTATGGGCGAGTTCAATTTCGGAAAGTCAAAGAAAGAATGATCGAGCACATGGGTTGATTGCACTAGCATGAAACCCGGTTGATTAGAGATATCGAGAAAAAGGGATTATATTACACGATAATCATTTGTATGAGTTGACACGTCATTGTGGCGTTAACTTCTTTCTCTATGGGTGCCTTGGCGTGTTTCTAGAGCTAACCTTGGACTTTAGGCAGGCTCCACTTAATTCCACTGAGAAAGGGGCCTAGAGGGTCACACACTAAGTGTGTCCATGTATCTTAATTAAATATTAATTTAACAAGTTAAATAAATATTATTCCTGACTGTGGTTTAATAATTATTTAAGGATGCCTGATCGCATTTATTTCAACACTAGTTATTCTAGAGAATATATTGTGGGAAAAATAATATATTTATTAGTGATTAATGCAGTTACATTTATTTAAGAAATAAATAGCCATTACTCAAGGTCTAATAAATGTGGTGGAGGAAATAAAGAGAAAGTGGAAAATAAAAGTACACACCGTGTATATTAAATATAAACTCCGTGCAGTTTTATGGAAAATGAGTACACGCCGTGTAGTTTTTCCAGGAGGGATTTTGAGGATATAATATTGTTTTATTAAATGATATTTATTATAATCAGCGTGGATTCATGTCAAGGAATTAACAATTCAACATGAGGGTTATCAATAAGAGTTAATGAAATAAATAAAATGCGTAACGCGTTTACTTATTGTCATAACTCTATAACCTCAAACCTGGTTATAAATATCCTCACAACCCCAACAATTTTCCATAGAGAATCGTTGTGCACAAAAATTCTGGAGAATTCTTTCAAGGCTGAAAGAAATTCTTCCTCCAAGAATGCTCTCAAGACCGAGAGAACAAGGCGATTGAAGGCGGACATCGCAAGCGAAGGTTCTTCCGTGCTAGCACCCGGAGATCCCTTCGGCGACGTCCGAAGATACGTGGCACACGTGTGGATCACCGCTAGAGGAATCCAACGCTTGGATTCTACGACGCAATGACGGATCACATGATCGTGACCAGAGAAATTAATGAAGAAAGAATTCCACCAAGGTAATTCTTGTGAATTAATTAAATTAATTATAACCAACATATGATGATCCTATCTCTATGGTTCCAAGATTCCCTCTTATGTTTTTCGTTCTTCGTTCTATTCCGAAGATTCGGCATTTTAAATTGTGATGGATCTCAGATTGAACGTTGTTTAATGTTAAAATTAAAGTTGGGAAAACTCCCACCAACGTGCTTCCACTGCGCCCGGAACCTAAAAGTGGTATTAGAGTGGTCATATCGTTGATTATAATTATTTAGTTTTTCATTGGTGATTTTCGCATTAAATAATTTAGTTGTTTCAATTCATGTTAATCGTTCTTTAAATCTGAATCTCGATATCTATTCCTTCTCTATCGTTTCTCATTCACCATACAGAAATGACCTTTTCTTTTAATTTTTGGTTAAAATAAATAGAGTAACTTATCCAGAGGAGCCAAATGTTTCTGGACGTACAACACCAGAGTACACGACATGTATTCGGAAGTACATGTCGTGTAGTCTAGGTTCAATGCATTGACTGATCTGCCAAATCAGGTCGTGTATTGGAGCATGCCTATTTCATTTAAGACACTGTGTGTTGACCATGAACAAGTGCCACATGGTTTTTGGATTACACGTTGTGTGGTCCAACTGAACACGACGTGTAGTCCCTTCAGGTTAGGGTTGTACCGCGTACCCCGTACACGGTTTCCCCGACTGGAAACCGTGTAACACGGAAAATACACGATGTGTGTCCCACTGAACACGTCTTGTACTCCGAAAATTTACGAAGTACATTAACACGCCATGTCCCCGGGTGTGTACTTCGGATGGATGGTGAAGAAAATTACACGCCGTGTACTCACCCAAATTATGCAGATTTACTAAAATTTACTATTATATTATACAAACCATTGAGACGTGTACCATGGTGCATGTGTAAAGCTGAGGCACAACACGTGATAGGTGTTTTATATATATGTTTAATTTAACATCTGCGTAATAAATGGGAATTCACCGGGTTGCCTCTAAGGTACAAGTTACGTACAAGGATAATTTTAAATGAATTTATTTGTTTAAAATTATGATGGATGAGAATCTCAAGGAAATTAAGAAAAATGGTTTAAGATAAAAGGATTGATTAATTAAAGATAATTAATTAATTTGAGCTTGATTTATCTTAAACAAGAATGATTAAAGAATTGAATTCTAGTTTTATTTATGTGTAAATATCATTGCATGTATGGATGATCATGAGCTAGACCAAGACCTTTGTATGTGAATGGGTTCTTTTAATTAATTTATTTAAATTAAATTTGTTGGCCTGAGACCCATCTACTCATTAATATGTAGGGCCTGCACGCCCAAGGATTATTTTATGTAAAAAACCTCCTTTTTTACCCCTCACCTGCATGTGAGATAAATGCATATGTAATGGATGGATCTCCCAAGCTAGTGGAGGCGACTCAAGTCAGGATTCAAGGTGAAACCAATCCAAGGAGATACAAAGGTGGACAGGTGGAAAGCTGTAAACACGAACCTGAAATGTTCAAGTTGTTTCTCCCCTAGGTCTTGGGTTAGTTTATCAACTGCTAGATAAACTAACCAATAGAACAAGATCATGATCATACCATTTCTTTTATTTCTGTTAGTTGTATGGTTTATTTGTTGTGGGCGTGTTGTCACGATCACACAATTAATGAATTAAACAAGCATGCAAGATGGAACTAAAATAAAACCGGATTATGCGTAAATATTATCTTAGACATGGTTAATCACTTAAGTATATCCCACATAATATTAAAAATCATGTAATCAAAGATAATAAATTGGAAATTTACGTATAAGGATAAAATTACTCAAAAGAAATATTAAGTCGGTATAGCCTTCCATAATCTTGGTTAGAATCAAACCATAGTTCAAAGTGCTTGACCAACCCTATTTGGGGTGCTTTCAATTATCGGGGAATTCTAATTCAAGGTTTTGGGTTAACTTGACTTGGTTCACATCAAGGGTTGACTACCACAATAGGAATTGGTGTGACCAAGAGGCAAAGGTTGAGGAAATCCAAAATAAAAGGATTTCAGGATTGGGGAGTCCACTCAGCGGATCAAGGAGATGCGAGTTAATGCAGTTGGCATTTGGAATGCCTACCTAAAACCCTTCAAGTTTCTTGACCAACCCTAGTTGGGGTAATGTGAAGGGAAATATAGATCCTTGCCACTAGAATATTCAAGCAATAGAATATGCCGAAGTCAATGGTGAGGGCTATTGGATTTCGATAAAATAGTGAGAGACTAATAAGTATTAATTTATTTATTTGTCTCCGTTTTGTAATAAAGTACTAAACCTTTTCTCATCTTAATAGATAGAAACGACAAGAAAATGACTTCAAACATATCATTGAAAACCATACTCGAGAAGAAAAACCTTATCACCGACATAAATTTCCAAGAGTGGCATATGCATTTACGCGTCATCCATCGCCACGAGAGGAAATTGAATGTGATGGAAGAGCCTATTCCAGTTGTGGATAGATCAGAAATTCTACCCTTAAATCACTAGGTAGATAAAGACATGGGGTGTGACAAACCCGCAGTCCTTATGGTGAATAAGAGGAAGGACAAGGCAAAGGGGCCAAAGACTTATAAACGGTCTGAAGCCCCCGAGCACCGTCCCTCCAAGAAGGGGAAGATCCAGAGGCAGGGTAATGAATGGGAGGCGGTGTGTTTTGCATGTGGCAAGCAAGGCCACTGGAAGAGGAACTGCACCCAGAAGCATGGGGACGCTAAAGGTGCATTCGTTATCGAGTGTAATATTTCTATTTCTACACATTGGGTATTAGATACAGCTTGTGGGTCTCACATATGTATTCAAATGCAGGAACCAAGTAGATTTAGAAAGATTTCCAGAGGATAGGTGGATCTTCGAGCTGCCAATGGCACAAGGCTGGCTATGTTGGCTATTGGCGATTACCACCTCTCACTGCTAACTGGGATGATTTTGGTTTTACACAACTATTATTATGTGCCTAGTGTTACCAAGAACATAATTTCTGTATCTTGTTTGGATATCTATGGATTTGTTTTCAAATTTGGAAATAAGGTTTGTCTCTTTTATAAGAACAAGGCATGTTATGGTATGAAACATTTAAATAATGGTTTGTATGTATTAAATTACGAAAACCAAGTGTTTGAAATCGATAATGAAACAAACTCACATGACTCATACATCACCCAGTTGTGACATCACCATCTCGGTCATGTAAACGAGAAGCGCTTGACAAATCTATGTCAAGATGGCTATTTAGACTCTACTGAGCTAAAACCAATTGACAGATGTCACGCTTGTTTACAAGGAAAAATGACCAATCCGCCTTTTGGTGGACAGGGTGAAAGGGCCATAGAGCTTCTAGGATTGGTACACATGGATGTGTGTGGGCTATTTCTAGTAGAATCTAGAGGTGGATATTCTTACTTCATTACTTTTACTGATGATTTGAGTAGATATGGCTATGTCTACTTAATGAGGTATAAGTCAGAGGCCTTAAAGAAATTAAAGGAATTCAAGAATTAAGTAGAGAATCAACTTGGTTAGAAGATAAATAAACTTCGATCGGATCGAGGTAGAGAATATTTGAACCAAGAGTTCATCGATCTTCTACGGGAGTCTGAGATTCTATCTCATCTCACTCCTCCTTATACACCACAGTGGAACGGTGTTAGTGAAAGGAGGAACCACACCTTGTTGGACATGGTGAGGTCGATGATGAGTCATGTGGATATTCCATTATCCTTTTGGGGATATACATTACAAAATGAAGCATACACATTAAATCGAGTACCAACTAAGGCGGAAAATGGAATTCCCTCCGAGCTATGGAATGGAAAGAAACCCATTTTTTTGCACACACGTGTATGGGGATGCGAGACATTTTTTAAGGACTTCTCAGGAAACAAACTATCACCCCAGGACACGAGGTGTATCTTTATAGGATATCCCAAGGAAACTAAAGGATATTACCTATATAACCCTTCAGACAAGAAAGTGACTATCGCTAGACAATTCATCTTTCTTGAGAGGGAGAACATACTTAAGAAGGATAGTGGGAACAAGATTGAATTTGATGAAGTTGATGCTCAAGATACATAGGAGTTGGTACAGGAACAAGTTCCACAGATCCCCGTGGAAGAGGTTCTAGAAACACAAGTACTGTGTAGGAGCTCAAGAGAGGTAAGGGAAACAGAGAGATTTGGTTTCCTAGTCACTGAGGATGGTGAATCATTATTGTTGGATAATGATAAACATATCTCCTACAAGGAAGCAATAGAAAGATCAGAAGCTACAAGATGGATAAAAGCTATAAATTCTGATATGGATTCCATGTATCAGAACCAAGTCTAGGTTCTGGTTGATGAGCCAGTTGATGTAAATCCTGTTGGATGAAAATGGGTATTCAAGAGAAATCTGGACATGGAAGGTCAATTTAGCACCTATAAAGCAAGGCTAGTGGCTAAAGGGTTCAGACAGTGTCAAGGAATTGACTATGATGAAACCTTATTGCCAGTTTCCATGTTTAAATCCATAAGAATCATACTTACCATAGCATCTTACCATGACTACGAGATTTGGCAGATGGATGTCAAAACAACATTCCTTAACGGGAACCTTCAGGAAGATGTCTATATGACACAACCAGAAGGGTTTGTGCCACCAGGTAAAGCCAAATGGGTTTTCAAGTTGCAGAAATCCATTTATGGATTAAAGGAATCATCCATGTCATGGAACATTAGATTTGATGAATCCATAAAGTAATTTGGGTTCATTAAGAATGAATGTGAGCCATGTGTTTATAAGCGGTTTAATGGGAATGCGATCGTTATCCTAGTAGTATATGTTGATGACATATAGCTTATTTGAAATGACATGCCAGTCTTACAGTCAGTTAAGGAATGGTGGACAAGTGTTTCTCCATGAACGACTTGGCGAAGCAGCCTACATTCTAGGGATCAAGATCATTCATGATAGATCCAAGAGGCTTCTTGGACTAAGTCAGGGTACATACATTAACCAGATACTAAATAGATTTAGTATGGAACAATCCAAGAGGGGATTGTTTCCAGTGTCACATGGCCTACATCTTTCTAATAAAATGTGTACTCAGACACAACAAAATAAATATATAATGAGTAAGATCATATACGCTTCGGCTATAGGATCCATCATGTATTCCATGTTATGTACCAGGCTTGATGTTGCCTATGCACTGAGCATGGTAGGCAGATATCAAGCTGATCCAGGAGAACAACATTGGACTGCTGTTAAGACTATCCTTAAGTATATGAGAAGAACTAAGGATATGTTCCTGGTGTATGGAGGAGACGAGGAACTTGTTATTAGAGGGTATATTGATGCTGGTTTTCAGATAGATCAGAATGATCTAAATTCGCAATCTTGATATGTTTTCTGTCTCAATGGATGAGTTGTGAGCTCGAAGAGTTCAAAGTAGCCAGTTGTCGCTGATTCTACAGCGGAGTCCGAATATATAGCGGCTTCTGATGTAGCCAAGGAATCCATCTGGATTCGGAACTTTGTCCAAGATCTTGATGTGGTGCCTAGCAGTAAATATCCCATTACATTGTATTGTGATAATACTGCAGTGGTGGCTCTTGCAAAAGAACCAAGGTCACATCAATGAAAAAAGCACATACTCTGTAAGTATCACCTCTTGAGGGATTTATATCAAAGGGGTGAAGTTGTAGTGAGCAGAGTGTCCACAGAAGATAATGTGGTGGACCTCATGACTAAAGGCCTATCTCAGCAGAAGCATGTATATCATGTGAGAGCTAGAGGGTTAAAGGTTGTTAGCAGTTGGCTCTAGTCCAAGTGGGAGTCTGTTAGAGTTGGTGGCCTAGAACCAACTACTTTGTACTTTATTCATTAATAAAATCCTGATCACATCTTGATTGTTCTTTTGCGTGACAATGCATGTGATAATGTCCTAAGGATAGTTGTTTCATTAAAGGGTCATAGCGGATCCCTGCTATGATGAGAACCCAGAAGTGCCATAACACTGTTCTTGAATATATGTTCTATGGATGGATGAGGTTATTTGAGGGACACAAATAATACAGGCCATTAGGGGTGAGGACTCATAAAACTTTGAGGCACCATCTCATGGTGTGCTTCCTTGGTAATATCCAGGAGGATATTATGAGAACGAGACCCGCCAGTAGGAAATCCACATTTCATAGTGTCATTGGATGTTCCTATTTGCGGATGTGTGTATTGGTCCTTAGAATTTAAGATTATTATTAATGGGTATTACAACTCGCGCACTTAGATGTATTGATGAAAATTGTGACGACACACTGTTTACAGCGAGGTAGGATACATTGGGTGCGTCATGAGTAATACTGCATTAATAGATAATGCAAGAAAGGATTTGTCCCTTCTTTTCCATAACGAAAGTAGATATCTCAGGCCCTTTGATGGAATTGATATAGCCTAAATAAATCCATGGTCATGGTAAAGTATGAGCGAGTTCACTTCTGGAAAGTCAAAGAAAGAATGATCGAGCACATGGGTTGATGGCACTAGCATGCAACCCACTTGATTAGAGATATCGAGACAAAGGGATTATATTACATGGTAAGCGTTTGTATGAGGTGACACGTCATTGCGACATTAATTTCTTTCTCTATGGGTGCCTTGGCGTGTTGCTAGATGCTAACCTTGTACTTTAGGCAGGCTCCGCCTAATGCCACTGAGAAAGGGGCTTAGAGGGTCACACACTAAGTGTGTCCATGTATCTCAGTTAAATATTAATTTAACAAGTTAAATAAATATTATTCCCGACTTTGGTTTAATAATTATTTAAGGATGTCTGATCGCATTTATTTCGACACTAGTTATTCAAGAGAATATATTGTGGGAAAAATAATATATTTATTAGCGAGTAATGTAGTTACAGTTATTTAAGAAATAAATAGCCATTACACAAGGTCTAATAAATGTAGTGGAGGAAATAAAGAGAAAGTGGAAAATAAAAGTACACGCTGTGTATATTAAATATACACGCCGTGTAGTTTTATGGAAAATGAGTACACGCCGTGTATTAATGATTACACGCAGTGTAGTATTTCCAGGCGGGATTTTGAGGATATAATATTGTTCTATTAAATGATATTTATTATAATCAGCGTGGACGCATGTCAAGGAATTAATAATTCAACATGAGGGTTTTCAATAAGAGTTAATGAAATAAATAAAACACGTAACATGTTTATTTATTGTCATAACTATATAACCTCAAACCTGATTATAAATATCCTCACAACCCCAACACTTTTCCACAGAGAATTGTTGTGCACAACAATTCTGGAGAATTCTTGCAAGGCCGAAAGAACTTCTTCCTCCAAGAACGCTCTCAAGACCGAGAGACCAAGGTGATCGAAGGCGAACATCGCAAGCGAAGGTGCTTCCACGCTAGCACCCGGAGATCCCTTTGGTGATGTCCGGAGATACGTGGCACAAGTGTGGATCAACGCTAGAGGAATCCTACACTTGGATTCTACGACACAATGACAGATCATAGGATCGTGACTGGAGACATCAATGAAGAAAGAATTCCACCATGGTAATTCTTGTGAATTAATTAAATTAATTATAACCAATATATGATGATTTTTTCTCTATGTTTCCGGGATTCCCTCTTAGGTTTTTCGTTCTTCGTTCTATTATGAAGATTCGGAGTTTTAAATCGTGATGGATCTCGGATTGAACGTTGTTAACGTTAAAATTAAAGTAGGGAAAACCCACCAATGTGCTTCCGCTATGCCCATAACCTACACTTATCACATGTTACATGGGTTGGAAAAAAATTAAATAAAGTTTCTAGGGTAAAAAATGAGTTCATTAAGGTGAGGGGATGATGAGCGCTAGATGAAGAAGGGTACAATTGGTTTATATGAGAATTATTAAGTTTGTTTTAATAAGGTGATTCACAAAAAAAATATATTTATTTTTGGAACTTAGGTGATGATCCATCGTGAAAAGTTCCTCTGGTTAAGTTTTTAACTCCACATATATTTAACCTATTGTCACTCTTAGACTTAGAACTTAAGCTTCAATTGAAATGATTCATTAGGAACATTTATATATAAGACATGACATCTTCAAAAGTGGGTGATTCATCACTCTTTTGATTACCTTTGAGTATTTGATTTAAGGCAAGAATTGATTTGAAGACATCTTTTGAAAAGCCTAATCATAGGTTTTAGTCCTCTATTTTAAAGTGTTTGACATGTTACAGTTTGATCTGAGTAATATAAATACACTTCTGTTTTTCAATGTTAATAAAACATGGGATTGGTTGAGGACAAACAATGTTTAAGTGTGGGGAAATTTGACGTGGCCTTAATTTGATACAATTTTCCACATCATTTATATTAGTTTTTAGTACTTTAATTAATTAATTTTTCACTTTCTACTAAATAAATGCACTTTTTTGTATTTTTATAATTAAATTTATTAATTAATCAATTTTTTATAACAAATTATGTAATTTTAGTCTTTAAAATAATTAAATTAATCTAACTAATTTTTCAAATATAATATTTCATCAATTAGTTTAGTAATCTTAATTTGATTGACTTTTTGATAGTTTGAAATGTTTATTATTTAACAAATTAATCATGTTGTTTGAATTTAATTAACCTAGTTTTTAATCCTTTTTTAATTATTTAATTTTAATTAATTTAAATAATTTAACTCTCTTTATTATTTTAATCTAATTTTCTTAGTTGTTTTTAATAAAATTTATCCCTTTAATATAATTTAATAACTCTTTATAATTAATAATTTTATTTTACTGTTTTATAATATAGTCATTTTTTAAAGTTAAGAATTTAAATTTAGTTAATTTTACCTTTTTATTTATTCTTTAACCCTTTAATTATTTTTCCTTTAAATTAACTTATTTTACATTTTTTGTATTTCATTTAACAGTTTTATGGTTATTTAACTTTTTATTTAATCTTCTTTTAATTTTTTAGTTTTTTATTTAAGTTAAGTTATTAATATAGTGTCGCACATGAGGGTCATCGCCGGATCAGGAGAACCGCGCCACCGTTGGAACTCACTGCCGAAGCCACTACTGCTTGCCACTCGACAACCAAGCCCAGTCCAACTAGATCTGGACCCGAACCGCGCGCTGCTTTCACCAGTCCCATAGTGCCATGAGGAGGAAGTGTCGGGGAGGAGGTGGTGCGTCGAAAGGAAGGACTCACGCCACTGGGTGCCAAGGTGTTGTTTGTGAACAAGGAAGCTGCCGATTCCAGAGATCCAAGCCACAACCTTGGATGGAGTGCGAGCCACCGGAGGATTGAAAGGAACCCGCTGCACTGGTGGTTTTGGGGAAAACCAGAACACCCCCCATGTTGTGCAGTACGGAAGAGGGGGGGTGGGGGAGGGGGTTAAAAAAATAAAATTTATAATAAATAATAATAATAAAAATTATAATAAATAACAGTTAAATTAAAAATAATAATAGCAATTAAACAAAAATATAAAACCAATTAACTAAATAAATTATAAAACTAAAATATTAATAATAATGAAGTTTATAAATAAAAATAATTATTAATTATAACTATAATAAACTAATAAATTACTAAACTATAAATAATAATAATAATTTTTTATTATGTCTAAATAATAATCTAAATAAATAAATTATTAACCATAACTATTAATAATAATAATTATAAATTCATAAATTAATTATTTATAATAGCTATAAATTAATGTAAAATAAAGTAATTAATTTAACTAAATTAATAATAATATAATTTGAAAATATAATAAATGTATAATTACTAATAATATTAATAGGATTTAATAATCAAATAAATAAATATCAAATTATAAACTTAATAATTTAATCTAATTATAAATTAGAAACTTAATAAATAAATAAATTAATAGCTTTTACAATAATATTAAATAATTTAAATAATTATAAATAACAAATAACAAAATTTAAATTAATTAAATAAAATAAACAATGTAGAATATCCTTAATATAAATTATTATAACATCTTTAATCTAATTTATTTTGTAATTATTTATTTATTTTATTAACTGTTTTAACTTCTCTCTGTTTTATGATGTGTAGGTACCTACATGTGATGGAATGACAACCATGCACATCTAACAAAATCAATAGGAGTTAGTTATAAGGGAAAAGATAGCATGACGTGTGATATATGAAAAAGTGCACGTGTGCGGTGAAACAGTGAAAAACTCTTGAAGTTGGTGGTAAATAGGGGGTGACATGCAGTGTATGATGGAGGTATTAAAACAGGGCAACAATGTGAATTGAGACAACAATTTGATTTACTTTTACGTGGAGAACCAGGGAAGATCCAGGAGACCTGGAGAGCAGCAAGTCTTGGAGTCGAAGGAGCCCGAGAGGATAACATCATTTGGGGAGTTCTTCCTCCCCCTTGTTTTAATTATTGTACTATGTTCTATAATTTTTTCAATTACTATAATGAACATGATAGTTAGCTAAATAATTAGAGTTTGGGAAATTTCTACTTCTACTGGTTACCTTTTTATCTTTCTTTTTGTGTTTTCATTTTAACGTATTCAGAATTGATTGGCGAGATAAATTCTAAATTCATTCAATTGCATCATTCCACGTGATTTCAATTTTCAAACTACGATCATTTGGTGAGACTGATCATGGATATGTTTTCTAAAAATATTTAAGTTTATAAATAAAACTTCAGAACATTTGGTGAGAATGTCTCTGTTGAATTTTTCAAAGATAAAATTTTACGATTTATCTTTTCTTGGAGTGGCGAACCCCAAGAATGTTCAATCTAAATGACTTATCTCTTGGAGAGGGAAATAAGTTAGTATCTTTCAGTGGTTATGTTTTCATCCATTTCTTATGAAAAGTAAATACTTTAAACCAGTAGAATAGAGTTTTTCCTTGGGCATGTTATCATGATTGTTCATTTCTCATCATTACTAGTCCCTGTTGTTGCTACTTTTCATTTTAGTTTCTATTTCATTTTAGCTTACATCAAAAACATAAAAAAATTGAGCATTCTTCACTACTTTGTAAGATTTCTAAAAAAATATAAAAAAACATAAACTAAAATTGTTACTCTCCCCACTACTGAAAACAGTGCCGTCACTACTAGAAAATGAGGCTATAGCCACTGTTTTAAACAAAACCGTGGCTATAGGGTTTAATTTCAAAGTCTAAAGCCACGGTTTAGTGAAACCGTGGCTATATGTTTTTTTTGAAACTTATAGCCTTGGTTTCACCCAAACTGTGGCTATAGGGTCTTTTTCAAAGGGTTATAGCCACGGTTTGGTTAAACCGTGGCTATAGGGTTAGTCTATAGCCACAGTTTTGGTAAAACCGTGGATATAGGGTATTTTTTTCATGAACTATAGCCACGGTTCATCAAAAAAGTGGCTATAGATCTCCCACCTTTGCGCGGGAAAAAAATTAACCCGCGAAAAAATGGAGGGAAGGTTTATAGCCATGGTTTACATGCTATAGCCATAGTTTTTGATAATATATTTAACAATATATATATATATATATATATATATATATATATATATCCGCAAAGATGTCTGTGGAGTAGTGGAAAGGTGTTTGGTCTATACAGCGAAGGTACAGAGATCGAATCTCGATGGGTGAAAATTAATTTTGGGCTATAGCCACGGTTTTATTGGGCTATAGCCATAGTTATAAACCGTGGCTATAGCCCTGTTGCCACGGGGGACAATCGTGGCTATAGCCCAACTGCCACGGTGGACAGATATGGGGGTTATAGCCACGGTTTAGTGAAACCGTGGCAATAGGGCTATAGCCACGGTTTAAAACCGTGGTTATATCCCAATAAAACCGTGGCTATAGATTTTAGCTATAGCCACGCCAATAGGTGCCACTGCTAGCTGGAACCGTGACTATAGGTTATAGCCACAGTTTTGACCCCTATAGCCATGGTTTTTGACCGTGGCTATAGCCCAATTTTCCAGTAGTGGGTGTTTTGAAAGTTTTATGTAAAATTGGTAGTTCCACCTTCCCTATGGGTTCGACCATACTTTCCACTATACTTTAGTTTGTAGGAAACATAAATAATTAAACTATTAACCAATTTTAATGATAGTTGGTCATTAACTACTTTGAAGGACCATATCTATTGTTATGCATGATAATCAAAGTTTTTATCTCTTGATGGGATGGTGCATCTTTTTAAAGGATATTAGAATATGAAGGCTGGAAGTGCCGTACCTTTAGCACCAATGGTTGTAACTACTTCTTATCAATTAATAGCAGTCACTTTGGGGACTAATAAAATAATTGAGATAAGAATTTTTCCTACAATTGTGGATCAATATCCTAATGTATTTCATGAAAATCTCATCGATTTTACACCTGAAATAGAAGTAGACTTCTTGATTGATCTCATTCTATGAAAAAAATACCATTTCACTTCCATAATATTGAGTGAAACCAATGAAATTTAATGAGTTTAAGACCTAATTAGAATAATTGGTATGTAATGGTACATAAGACTGATTTTATCACCTTGGTAAGCTCCAGTTCTTTTTATCAAGAATTCATATAGTTCATTACAACACTATGTTGATTATAATAAGCTGAATCAGACTATGATAAAGAATATATACCCACTACCTCATATTTATGACCTTTTCGATCAATTTAAGGGAGCCTAATGGTTCTCCAAAATTGATCTATGTGGGTATCACCAACATCAAGTTAAGAATGTGGATATTCCAAAGACAGATTTCAGGAGTTGTTACAGTCATTATGAATATGTGGTTATTCCCTTTGGTCTTACAAATTCTCTAGCGATTTTCATGGCATTGATTAATCATGTCTTTTAGTGACAACTAGACTCCTTTATTATGGTATTTATGGATATCATTCTCATGTATTCACAAACTCATAAAGAACATGAAGTATATTTAGATATTGTGTTGAACATTTTTCAAGAGCACCGATTATATGAAAAATTCTCTATATGTGATTTATGGATAAAAAAGTTTTCTTCCTTGGGCTTGTCATTTATGAGAAAGGTGTATCAGTAGAACCTGTAAGGATAAAAGTTTTTTTCTCTTGGAAACCACTAACTAATGTCTTTGAGATACACAATTTTTGGTGCTTAATAGGTTACTATTGACACTTTGTTTTAGAATTCTCACAAGTTGCATCTCCTATGATATTTCTCATAATAAAGTGAACTCAATTCCATTAGAGTGGGTATTGTCAACAATCCTTTTTGGAGTTTAAATCAAGGATAAATTTCACACTAATTCTTGTTTTTCTAGAACCTATAAAGGGATATGTGGTTTTTGTTACACATTTGGATCTAGACTTGATTGTTTTTTCATGTAGGTAAATCATGCAGTAACATATGAATCACGATAGTTGTGAATTCAAGAAAATAATTATCTGACCCATGATTTGGATTTGGCCACGGTAGTGTATACATTGAAAACATGGTGTCATTATCTCTTTGGTGATAAATTCACAGTGTTCACAGACCATAACATTTTGAAACACATCTTTCCACAAATATATTTGGACATGAGATAAATATGATGGATGATATACCTCAAGATGTTCAACTTTGAATTAGTTTATACACTCAGAAATAGGAATTCCATGGAAAATGATGTGATCCAAAATTCGTAAAATCAATTATTCGAATATTCCCATGATTATTGGAAATTGATGAGTCTGATTGTAGATATATATTTGGATTGAATAAAGAAAAATTAAATTTCAATTTCTTATATAATGACTCTTTCTCCTGACTTGGTTGAACAAGTCAAGGATGTTCAAAGATCATATTCTTTTTTCCTTACTATTATGTCAAAAATTAATGGTGGGGAGGCCATTGATGGATGGAATCATGATTAAAACTCTATATTTCTTTTTTATGATCAACTTATCATTCCATTATCTTGTCAAGAACAACTTATTTCTGCATATCGACACTCAAAACGGGTTGTTCATCATGGAATGCATAAGATGTATAAGGTGTTTCAAACTAATTTCTAGTGGGATAGCATAAAAAGGAAAGGAGCGGAGTATGTATTGAGATTCATCACTTATTATTAGGTTAAGGCTGAGTGCTAAAAACTAGATGTTATATTATAATCTCTTCCTACAACTGTTTGGAAATGAGAGAACATATCTATGGATTTTATCACAAGTCTACCAAGAATGGTTTAGAAACATGATACCATATGGGTGATTATAGATTATATCACTAAGTCAGACCACTTCATACCTATTCATGAATCCAATATGGTGGAATACTTGAAAAAAATATATATTTGGGAGGTTGTAAGGTCACATGGAATACCTATTTCTATCATCTCTAACTGATATCCTCGTTTAACCTCTTAGATTTAGGGATCCTTACAAAAATCTTTGAGTACCCAATTGACCATGACCATAACTTATCATCCTAAAATAGATGAAAATCAGAATGAATGATCCAAATATTAGAAGAAATGCTTAAATCATCTGTTATGGATTTTAGTGGCTCATGGGAGGATCATTTTATTTTAGTGGAGTTTTATTATAACAAAAATTATCAGGACATGATACAGATGTATCCGTTTGAGGCATTTTATAGACATACTTTTTGGTCTCCACTTTTTTGGGTAGAGACTTGGTAAAATACTTTGTTGGTACCAAGCCTTGTTTAAGAGAAAACTGAGAAAATTCATATGATCAAGAAAGAGATGTTTTTATCCTAAAACCATCACAAATATTATGTGTATCTTTATCATCAACCATTATCATTTGATATGGGAGATCATGTGTTCTTGAAAGTCTCACCAAGTTTAGGGCATTGATGTTTGTTTAAGTAAGGGAAGTTTTCTCCTTGGTATGTTGGACCTTTTGAAATAATTGGATGAATTGGTGATTTTACCTATTAGTTAGATTTACTACCATGATTCAATATGGTTCATAATGTTTTCCATGTATCTCAACTAAGTACTAAACTAATTATTTCCATGTGATTTGATGGGATCATGTTGATATTTAACAAGATACTACTTTTTTTATGCACCGATTTGTATCTTGGATAGGAAAAATAAATTATTGTATAGAAAATATATTACATTGGTTTGGTTCTTATAGAAACATAGATTAATTTATGAAGATACTTGGGAATGTGAAAAAGAAATGCTGGAATAATGGCCCAAAATTTTCCAAAGCACCAAAATCCATAGCTTTATGAGGATGGAAATCCTAATCATGGGGAGAATGTAACACCCTTAGTTTGAGGTAATTTCCCATTTTATTTTGTATTTTAAAGTTATATAATACTTGGTTCGAGTTCTAAGAGTTTTTGGGTGGTTTAGTGCGTCTTGGAAGTTTTTTTAAGGGTGAACAATTTGAACATGGTTAGGGGAAACCATGAAACTTCTCTAGGAAATCATGCAATGGTATATGGGTAGGTGCACAGTTTTTCCAAACCGTACAGGTGCCAAGAGAAACTGTGTGAGTGGTGATAGTGGGAAAATCTTGATTGTCACATGGTTTGTCAAACCTTTCAAACCAAGAATGTGAGGGTATGGTTTAGAGATAGTAGCTTGCACACAGTTAGTGCATGATTTCCTAAACCGTGTGGTCTAACCATGAGATGTGTAATAATTGCTCCTAAAATTAGAATTTAACTTGATTTTAACCCCCAAAACCCTCATTTTTCACCTCTCCTCTTAGTATCTCAAACTCCTCTCATCTCCCAGGTGTTCTTTGTAGTTACCTTTGATATGATGGCTGGTTTTGAGGGTTCTATGTGTGTTGGATTTCTAGAATCAATGGTAAGTCTCTATTTTCTCTATTTCTATTTAGAAATTATTATCTACTATGACTTAAAACATTAGATCTAATCCATTATGTATAGATATATGATATATGATGATTTTTGATGAGATATTGACAAGATCTATTGAAGGAAATAAGTTTCAATCCTGGATCATTTTCTTCACCCATTGAGAGGTATGTGGATTATCTCACTTCTCTTCTTATTCTAGAACTTAAAGGATTAGTTTTATTGAATGTTTTGATTAGATTTGAAAATGGAAAAATGAATGATTTCTTAAAGTGAACAATTTTGGTTTATTATTTTGGAATATGTGAATTTAATTTTTTTAGAAACCATTTGATTTATAATTTTAAATTATGATTTGAAAATTATGGTTTTGGTTTAACACATGAAAGATGTTTGATTAAATGTTTAAAATGAATAATTGTTTTATGTAAAATGAATTGATATGAGGACATGTAAATCATGGTTGTAATGAGTTCATTTTCATTAATGTGACCCTGAATAAGGGGATGGGGCCATACTAGAGGCACCTAGAGATCGGTCACATAGTGGAGACTTGGTGGGTCAACGAGTAACCAATCATGAGTATGGAATTATCACCTAAAATGTATGTGTGTGTGAGTAGATGGATATGGTTTGGGTATTCCAAGTGGTATTTAAGGATAAACTATTCTTATTTTAATTTAAATTGTTTTAAATTGCTAAACTATTTTGGTGTTCCTCTCTTTATTATTAACTATATTTTGAATAGTGAGCTCACATGTTCTTATCCTAGTAGTGTGAGTTGGGATATCTCTAGGGGAAATAATATTGGGTATGATTACTCAACCCTTAAATATTCACTTTGGTTCATATTCATATGTTATTCTTTATAACATAGGTAAAGGAAAGGTCTCATATTTATCTAGTGGAGCATCATAGTTCTACTTCCTTAGGATGGTGTTTTGAGCTTGGAGTTTCTCTTATGGATTGGTTTGAGTGATGTCACATTGGTGTTTCTTGAGTTCTTTTTATACATATGTTTCATTAATACTATGATATTGTTGTTTATTGGTTTTTCCCTAAGCTGTATTGTTTAAAATCATGAATCATATAGTTTGTTTGGTTGTTTGTATCTTTATTTTGATTGGTTGTGTTATTTACAAAGGAAAAATCATCTCCCAATATTTATGTAAGTCCTTTGAATTTATTTTAATCCTTTGTTGTCATGGGGACATCACCTAAGGTTGGTAATAACTCTGACCCAACCCAATCCAATGGCTTGGGCATGGATGTTATATAGATTTACCTCCTAAATTAGTGAGTAAAGGGTGAGGACATAGGGAGTAACCCTTGGGTGGAAGTGAGATGAGCCTAAATCATGTAAGGGGAGTGACCCTAAGAATAGGAGTGGCCTAGAATAAATCCACTACAGAAATATTCTTAGTGGATTATGATACTTCAACACATTTTCATTGTATGCTCCTTAGATCACCCCAGTGCGGGTGAACCAAGTAAAATTATTATGCCTTGTGTATATGATTTACTTACATTCTACAGAACGATAATAAATATATATGGATTAAGAAATCATTAATATTATCTGAATAAGGATAATATATGCATGCTAATTAGTTAGATCATCACTAAATAGGTGAACAAAAGAGTGACCCTACTAACAAGTTAGGTCAAGATCATTTAGGAAAGTGAGAGTATCAATGTTATGTGGGGAAACAAGAATGATTTTTATACTATGTTTCACACCACCACCTCTTAGTGAATCACTTAGTAAATTCCATTGTGGGTCTAAAATTTTTTATTAGAGTGTTGGATTTGTTTTATTCTGAATTGGTTCAATCAATTTTTGGAGTTGGAATCTATTTTTCTTGTACAACATGGGAAATAGAAATAATCTAAACAAAAACAAAACTACAAAGTAATTCCATATAATTTAACAATTTTTGATAAGTGTGTGTTTGAGTTTAAGGATCCCATAACTCATTAACAGAAGGTATAGATGAATCTGATTGTGTATATACTTGATTATACAATGATTCTATAATAAAATATGAGGATCCTGATATACTAAATGATGTTTGAACTACTGATGATGATGATATATCAATAGATCCAAAGATGGAAGTTTTCTATGTATTAGAAGAGCTTGATTAGGGATTGAAGAAAGAAAATATGGAGCTAAGAAAGAAGAATGAGTCACAATAGATCCATGTTGAAGTGCTGAAAATTGTGTTCAACAATCTAAAAATCCTCAACTAAAGACTAATTGACATGAGTACAGATCTGAGGGAGAAAAATGATACTCAATCTAAATAATTTCAGTAGATTTCTTCCAAATTACAAGAGTGTAAAGATTGTTCCAAAGAGAAGATACTTGACTGAAAAAGTGGTTCAAAATATGAGGTCCAAGAATGATTAATTGGTTGCACACATGGTTAATTTTGCTAAGGAGAACCAAAGTATGAGGCAAGTGAAGGTATCCTATAATGATGACATTATGAAGATGGGTGAAAAAATGAAGATTCAAAGTGACATACTTGAAGAACTTGTACATGAAGTGGAAAAGAAAATGGCCACAAATAAGGAGATGAAATATAGAATTACAAATATGAAAACACAATTGGAAGATAGGTTAACATATAGAATGAGATCATGATCAAGTATGAAGGAGATGACTTCCCAACTAAAGGAGATCCACCTGTAAGGCACTGAAAAATCTTACCATGAATAATGGTCAGGAAAATGTAGAGTTTAATGAGGTGTTGAAATTCATTTTCAAATCTGAAAAGGGGAAATGGAAGTGTGATAGTGAAGGGTTTGTCCACTAAGACCAACCTTATTCCTCAACATAAGGAAGTGAAATTTCTTCTTAAAAAATGTGTTTAAATTCTATTAACTGTTATTAAAGTGTTTCAGGTTTTGGGGGAGATATGATGATCCATGGGGGAGTCTCATCAAGAGATGAAAATTGATTTTGTAACATGATTCATAGTTTTAATTGATAATTGAAGCATCAGAGATTATGTAATTATTGACATTGATATCTGAATGTTGACATTATAATCTATGTCAGGAGGTGTCAAGAGTGATTGATTTTTTGGACTTCAAATCTTGATGATGGAAGAATAGAGAATTGATACTAAAATGATCACTTATGATTTATTTATTTTGGTCTAACATGTGATATCATATGATTATTATCAAGATATCAGAAACTAATATATATGAGTCTCAAGAATAATATAATGTTATATCCCATGATGAAGCGAAGAAATTTAGGGTGAGTTTTGAGATAAAGTGATGACATATGGTATCCCTAACCACCAAGGAAGGACAAACCATGAATGAGAGAAGAACTTAGTTACCAAACATAGTTACAAAAGTGGTCATGAAAATCTAAACAAATGATTCATCCTTTCAATAGTTGGTACCAATCATGGTGTCTTGAAATTTCTTCAATTATTCATAACATTTGGTATCGAGAATGATTCAGTGAATGATATCATCTATCAAGTTTGTATATTTGATATTTATTATTAGTTGAAATAATTGTTATTAGTTTATTTTATATATATAATGAAGAAATATTTAAGAGTTCCTTGAAATAATTTAAAATTATATGGATGTTAGAGATGTGTGTAAGTAAGTGAGTGCAATGGACAAAAATGATGTTATTAATTTTATATCATATTTCCTACACTGAAAATAAACTTTGTAGTATTAGAGGTTTTGTTTATGGATCTTTACTAAGTGGTAAGTCTACCCATTAAAAATATTTATAAATGTAGTTTCAACTGAAATATTTTTTTGATCTAGATAGATTTCTCAAACCTACAGTTATATGTGAAGAAATGATATAGGAGGTCAAGTGAATTTATGAGCCTAATCAGTAGGCCTAAAAATGGATTTGTGTAAGAGTTTTATATCATAGAGGGAGAAAAGTAACTCTTTATTAGATACAAATAACATTTTGAAAAAGGGGGAGAAGAAAAATTGGTATCGATTTCCAGTATAAGTTGGTATTGTCATGAAATAACATTACCTTTATGTACATCATTAATAAAGGAAATGAAGTTCAATGAAATAATACATGGTATTAATGGTATCAAAGTATGGAATATCATGTTTTCTGACATCATTAAGACATTATAGAATGATAATGGTGATGAAAGTGACACCCTTATTTCCCAATGTATAGGTTTACTAGAGAATCTATATTAGATAAATATGGTAAAAACTATACTCTGTATTTGATGACAAAGGGGGAGAAGAAAGAACCATAAATCTCTGTGCATTTTCTTCCTGGTGAATAAAGGATCATGAATCCATGTGTGTTCTTACCCAAACATCCAAAGGGGGAGTGGTAAGTGAAGGATAAAAATATGATGATGTCGAAGATGCTCTTTTATTGAAGATATACCATGAAAGGTTGACCTATGGGTTCATGGTGAAAGAAGTTACCCAGAAGGGTTGAAGAAGTAGTATTCTTGAGTTATAGACTCAGTGAAACATTTTCAAACCATTGCCATTGAAATAATTATCAATTTATAACCGCATTTGGTATTTTAATTCATGATCCATTGGCATTGATTGGATATCGAGAGAGGTTCGTTAGGTGGTTACAAGATAGAGGAAAAGGATACATGAATGTGTTACCAACAAATTTAAAGGGGGGAGATTATTAGATACTAATGATAATTGGTGTTTCTATGTGCTGAATTTTTTTAAACCATGAATTGTTTGATTTTTTGTTTCCATTGGCATGGTGTGAAGGATTGTGTTGTATTTTTTAATCATAGTTTTAAAAATTTCATGAGAAATTTGTGTTCTTGATGAAGGGATAGTGGGAGACTGAATAAAATGATTTCAATTATATTTCATAGATCACCATGTGATCCCATAATATTGATCGTTATTATACTAAGATATGGGTTGGTACTATCCAATAATGTGGAGTGTAAAGTTATGGAAGATTTGGAATGTGTTCAGGAAGTTTCATGTATAAGGTAACGGTGTTTCCTAGTGTTTTCTAAATTTTGGGGTCTAAAATTTAGAGGAAGAGGAAAGTTGTTTTTTAAGGAAATAGAATATTTTCATACAAGTGAAAAAGTGGCATGAATAGGTTCCAGAGTTCCATAAAGTTTTCTTAAAGTGAAGTTTTGAGGCTACCTCATTAAAATATGATAAAGTCAAGTGTCTCATGAAGGTTTTGAAGTTTTATAAAATTCAAAGTTGTACAAAGAATATAGAGTTATAAAAACCCAATAAATACAGATAGATGTCACATGATGTTAGGTAGTTGTGTGTTAAAGGATATACCAAATAATTTAAGTTTAGATAACCATAAAAGTCATGTGAAATATTAGTGGCAAAAAAAGAAGTTTCATAAATGATGAGAACATTTATAAATAGGTGGATACCCCCTCATTTTATCAAGCGAGACTCAATGATGATAATGAGGTTCTAAATTTTAGAGTTTACATGAAGTTATTTCTTAAATGAACCAATAATACAAAAATAATTTACATGAAGAAAGGACTTGTGTTGGTTTGACCAATGGAGTTTCTTGAAATCTTTGCAAGTTTCGTAAAATTTGTGATTTTCATGAATGCATTCACACTAACATCAATTAAATGAATAATATAGATTGTGTTTATATTACCAAGTGAGTTTTAATGAAAATATTGGAAGTTGTGTGAAAGTTTAATTTTTCAAAAAAAGTGAAGAGTTGTGTGAAAGTGCAAGAGTTGCGTGAAGAAGTGAAGAGTTACGCAAAAATGAGTATTGGTCATTTGTATTTGGAGAAAAATACAGAAAGTTATTAAAACTCATTATAGAACTTGTTAAAGGAAGTAATTATTCATTGAATAATATTTTATTAGGTAAATTTAAGCTTCTAGAATGATGAAGTTTAAATTCAATTTGTGAAAGAGTGGTGTAAAGATCAATGAGCACATATCAGTGCAACAAAAACCAAACTATCACAACCTATATTTTTTATACACTTTATTTCATGATTTATTACATTAAGATACATGTAACACAATCCCAAAATATTTATAGGACAATCATATTTAGATAATTAGATACACATAACAATAACACGAAACAAGGATATAACAATGTTATTTAAAAACTCCATAACATGCCCTTAAATTTCATTGATCTTCCAAAACTGCATAGGATAACCAAGGGATGTACATAAGAAAGGGGTGATCCATTAAGAGAATAGTAAAATAAAATAATATAGTAAATAAGTACATGTGATTCAAGAGTAATAACATTAAGGAATAGAAGGGTGATAATTATAATCATGAACATTGACACATGGTATAAGATGATAACATCAGGACATCATATGAATGTGGTAACAACATAAAACATGGAAAATAAGAATAATTCAAGGATAAAAACCAAGAAATAATATCACAATTAACTTAGGATAACCACCCACTCACCATACATGGTATATCATGAGATAAAAATATTAACCAATGAATTGATGAGATATATAATTTTGGGTCCACCTATCACATTCATATTATGTACATGCATTTGTGTGCCCCATATATCATACAACATAAGAATAAATTTCATCAAATTTAATCCCAAGATTAAGGAGTTTGGGTTAAATACATGGAATTACTCAACAAATTAAGGATATGTACAATTAGGTGAATACCCTTGAGTGGAAATGGGGAAGGATATTCACAACAAAAAAGTTTGGCATGAGAAATCATGAGATAATTTCAGAAGCATAACAGGTGTACATAAAGCTTCATGGAAGGGTTTAATGAGAGTGAAAGGTGGTATATCATTACTTGGTAATAATAAGGACAGTAAAGGGATGTGTAAAAACATATTATAATATGAAAAATTGAAAATAAAAAGGCTTAATACAAAGAAAGTACTTGAATAAAGAGGAAAATGAAGAGAGTCCCTTACCTTGAGAGGTTGCTTCTAAAATCTCAAGAGAAGCTTCTTAAGAGCTTGGGAACACCTTGAGGGAGATTTAGAGAGGGATAGTGATAGGAAATTATTACTCAATAATAGGAATGGGAGTTTGGGTGGGTATTTATAACAAAAGATAAGGAACTTCTTTATTGATCTCTAAACCTAGGTTTTGGACTCTAAGTAATAAAATAATAAAAAACACAAACCTTCAAAATTTTTTGACCATTTTTTCTACCATAGGATTGGTTTTAAATATATTAATAGGATAATAACCAAAAACCTTAAAATAATATTATTTATGATATGTAAGTGAGTCATGTTCATAAAGAATTATTTTTAAAACCTTAAAATATAATATAGGTTTTGGAGGATTCATTACAAGTTTGTAAAATAAATAAAATAACTTAAAAAACAAATTATTTTAAAAGGGAAATATATTTTTGTTCATGGATTCCTTTTATGGTATTTATTAAATTAATTTTGAGCTATTTTGATTTCATAATACATATCACATATTTATACTGCATTAAATTTTTACCCAAATATTCAACTATACCAAAAAATTATGAAAAATTCACCATTGGATAATTTTGATGTTAGGATTTAAAAAGTAATATTTATTTTACCAAAACAATTTTATAAATATGACAATTTACACTTTTAAATAAAAAACCACATTTACTAGAAAATACTAGTTTTATGACACTAAAAACTTTTTGACCCTTATAGAAATTACATTGGAATTAATTAAATTATATTATAATTTATGTTTAAATAAATATTATTTAATAAGAAAATGTCATGAAAATAAAATTTATTTTAAAATTCTTGAATTTAGAAAAAATAGTGTTTTAATTGAAACTATATATTTCCTAAAAATACAAATCTTGTTTCTTCGCATAAAAATCTAGTTTTTATTAAACTCATTATATAATCATGTGTATAAAGTAATAATGAAAAATGATAAATATAATAATTATTTTATTAAAAATAAAATATATAAATTCATAGTACTAGTTTCAAGATATATAACTCCTTATTACACGAGCGTACTCTCTAAGGGTAAGGTGTGAAATGGTCATACTTTCTTGAGGCGGTTTAGTGAACATGGTTTGGGTGGGGGATCTCTATAAGCTTGAAATTCTACCATAAATGTTTTCACTAAAGTTTAAGTTGTTGAAACATGTCTTGGGATTGATTAGGGGAAAATCCTAGTGATGTCATCTCCCTCATAAGCTTCAATAAATGGGATTCATATAGTAAGATCTTATTGGTTGAGGTCATCACTTCTTCATTTTATGTCAATTAGATATTATTATAACCATTAATATATACTAATCTTAATGGTAAATATAGAATGAATATATTATCAACAGTTATGATTCTTAATAGTCTTTTAAGTCTAACATGCTATATTTTTTATGGTCCAAAATAACTAATGTAGTGTATATATTTTATATAAATACATTACTCAATAATGAATTCATTCATTTAAATGTGAATTTTATTTATAAACGTTTATTTTGTTACATTCTTTCTCCATTTAGAAATTTCACCCTCAAAATTTCATTTTGTACACTAAAATAGATGAGGGTACTTCTGTTTCATCACCACTTTTGGTTCCAATGTTTCCTACTCAAACTTATGGTTCTACCATAGTAATTTGACTAGGTGAGTTGTCTTGTTTCTTAGATATATATATATATATATATAATATAATATATTCACCGACTACTCCTTATAAGAAAGATCATTCTCTAAAGGTACCACCTATAGATTTAGTACATGTGAGGGGTCTGGTATATACTTCCTTAAGAGGGATACATAGAACACATACTGTAATTAAGATAGGATTGGTGGGAGTGCTAGTTGATAGGACAAAACCTTGATACAATTAAGGATATAAAAGAGGATGATATATCTAGGACTTATCTTTCTATTTTTCCTAATAATCATGACTTTATTCCACTATAATATATGAAATAAGACCTTATCTTTGACCTCAAACTCTAGTCCCCATCAACAATTTTCTACATAACTTTTATATTTAATTTTTATAGATTTTATATGATGATGAATAATTTAAACCTTCTTTATCATCACTTAGATAATATCAGGTCCCATCAGCTTCCACTATCCAACTTCATCCAAAAATATTGGAGTATGAATCCTCTTCCCATACATAGCCTCATAAGGGATCATGTGAATGCTAGAATGGAAACTACTTCTATATAAGAACTCCACTAGGGGAAGGTACTATTCCCAACATCCTTTAAAATCCATTGAACATGATCTCAACATATCCTCTAGATATTTAATGGTTCTCTTAGACTATCCATACATTTGAGGGTGATAATTAGTATTGAAACTTAGTTCTGTATCCAATGATTGCTAAAGGATTCTTCAAAACCTTGAGGTAAACCCCACAATCTCAATTAGATACAATGGAGAGTGGTACTCCATATAGTCTTATAAATTATATTATGTATATATTAGTGATTTGATCAAGAGATAAATATTTCCCGATAGTAATGAAATTCATTGACTTTGTAATGAAATCAAATACCACCCAAATAGTTTTATTGCCGTTAGATTTCATGGGTATTCCTATGAAAAAAATCCATGGTTATATTTTCCTATTTCTATACTAGTATGAGAAATTGTTGTATCATAACCTTAGACTCCTATCATCCAACATTGACTTATTATCACACCAAGCATTAGACATAAATTCTGTAATCTCCCTTTGCATGTTTTCCCACCAGAAGTTTTTCTTTAGATCTCTATACATCTTAGTGCTTCCTGGATGAATAGATAATGATGATCTATGTGCATTATCTCTAATTTCACACTTTAATTATGGTTTTTATAGGAAACATATCTAGGTTCCAAACCTTATATCTCAATATTTAGTAAAGTTTAACTTTAAAATATTTTCTACCATTCTTTGTAGCTACTTATCATCTTTTTTCCCTCCTTGACCCTCTCAAGAATTGATGGTTGAGAAATTATTTTATAAAGGTAGGATGGAGTTCCTTTCGTGATTTCTATATACATCCTTTGAATATCTAATAATATTTTATCCCTTTCAATCCTCTTCATGGATAGGGTTTCAAGATCCTTTCTACTCAGAGTATCTACCACTTTATTCACCTTCCCAGGATGGTAATGGATTGAATAGTCATAATCCTTAATCATATTTAACTACCATTTTTTGAATATATTGATATACTTTTGTGTGTGTATATACTTAAGGATTGTATTATCCATATATATTTCATAATTCTCCCAATATAGATAATATTTCCAAATCATCAATGTGAAATCACTGTAGCCAATTCTAGATCCTGTTTCTGGTATTTCTACTCAGGTATCTTCAATTGGTGGGAGACATAGGCTACCAATTTTTTGTTTTTAATGAGTACACAACCTAATCCTTTTTGGGATTCATTTCTATAGATCATAAATCCTTCCCCACTAGTGGATAATGCGAGATCATATGAAATAATTATCATCTTATTTAACACTTTAAAGTACTCATAGAATTAATAAGTTTAGAAAAACGTCACTCCTATTAAAGTTATATTGGTTAATGTGTTTTACCATCATGAGAAGTTTTTTCTCAAATCGATGATTGTGCCCATATATTCCAAGAAAACTACAAATCCCTGACACAAATGTTGGTCTAGGACATACTTTAATTACCTATGTCTTCAAAGGATCCATATATATTTATTTCCTGGTGATAACATGTAATGTCCTAGATTTTTCTATGTATTATTTTAATATTATATGGGAATTATTTCGAGACCAGGATTTGAGATGGTGTGCAGTTCTGGGGCCCGATGAGCCCGAAACAAATGTCTGAATTTAATTAAATAATTAAATAACATGCACATGTTTTTTTCCTGAGAAATTAGAATAACTCCTGAAAAGGTGCTCGGATCAGAAATCTAAGGACACCGTTGCATCCAGAGCAGCGGGTTTACCCTAGGAGAGACCTTACATCAGCTGGCACAGGTCGGTGGTGAAATCCAGTTTTTGGACGCAACCGTAATAAAATATTTAATTAAAATATTTTATTAAATTTTGTTGCAGCGAATATATTTTATCCTTTTTAAATAAAGGCTTGCGCAGGGGTCCAGGGTTACAGAACTCATAACCCTGAAACCCCTGGAGGCTCTGGGAAAGCTCTGGAGGAAACCCCTAATGCTACGACGACATTCTTGACGAATTTCACCAACGACGACGACACGATGATCAGATCTTCGCCAACGAACTCCAAAGATCTAGGTAGGACGTTTGATTTTTGGTTTCCTTTCCCTATTCTTGTTTCCTACAATTAACGTGGACTAATCCACGAACAGATTAGCCCGCGGATCGATCGTATTTGCAGGATGGGATTTTTGCGAGAATTTGTGGATTTGATTCTTGAAGTTGTTTGGGTTTCGTTTAATCTCCTAACGATGAAGAACCAAGATCGACACAAACATCGATCAAGGTTCATCCCTCTCGATTTTTGTTGTGCTTTTCTCCCCGATTTTCTCGTGTTCTTCATGCGTGTTCTACACGTTCTTCACGGAGGTATGAACGACAAATCGTTGCGCATCCGTTGCATAACACAACGATCCCAAACTGAAGATCTAGCATCAGAACAACCCCACAGAGGTGCGAAGGTGGTGGCGATGGATGGATCTAAGCAGATTGGAAGATATTGTTCTTCTAACTATTTCCACACGGATGACCGGGATCAGATTTTGGAGCCGATCGAAGGTCAGAAACCCATGGATTCAGCATCACGACGATGGGGCGACCCATAATCTTGAGTTTCGTGGAAAACGGACAAGAAAAATGCTATCCAGAGATCCAGCTGAGGCACGAGAAGGAAGACGGTGTTTCTGAAAAAATCCCGACTACACGGTGTGTAGTATGGGCTACACGGCGTGTGTTTGTCGGCGGACCACCTGGCGTGTACTCCGGGAGTACACGGACACGGGTTGGGTATACAAAAAAGGACATGGTGTGTATACCCTTCCCCGACCAGACCCGGCCAGATACACATGATACCCCGTGTACTGGTACACGGGTAGGCGACACGGACGGACACCATATACGGGCATACTGCCAGGGTACAGGGGTGTTTCCCCATTGATAGGACATGGCGTGTGATTAGACCTACATGCCGTGTATATTATTTCCTACACGAATTCGATTCCAGACATAGGCCGTTTACACGGGCAGTTCCCGGAGTCAGGGAACACGACGTGTGATCCTTCTAGACACCGTGTAGTTGAGTTTTACACATCTTGGACGAGTGATATGGGCCGTTTACACAGGTAGTACCTAGAGTCAAGGAACACGGTGTGTAACCCTACTACATGCTGTGTAACCTATTTTTACATGGATTGAGCCAGTGGTCTTCTGTGACTTGGAATAGTTTCCTTGGGTTCGTCCCCTTGGAATTTCTCCTGAAGGTTTCCTGTATCATTTCCTATGTACAGGAGTATGATCCCTTCAGCAGGACTTCCTGAATAGAGTTGTTGGAATCCCCTCTATGAGACTTAGAGCCGAATCCTCTATTCATTCCTAGAAACCTAATTAGAGTTCTTGGTATCGACGTGACCTACTTTACCCGGGCGCCAATCCTCTACTTAGCAGATTAGCTCAGACTGAGTTGTTGGAATCACCCCATGGCTATTGGTTGTGATCCTCATATGAACATCGTATTCCAAAGTACTTATAGATTGTGTTCTCCCAGAATGAGTACTTCATATCTCTCTCTCCAGACCTAGGAGTGTGTTCTCCTTGTTACGTGCTTAGTGGAATTTTCGAGCTGGATATTAGTGGTGGTTTCGCGATGGTCGATCGTGTATGGGTATATCTGGATATTCTTGTTATATGTTCTGTAACATATACTGTGTAGAGTTGACTGTATCTTTCCTTTGTGGTATTTTTCCCTTGTTGTATTTCCTTTGTGGTTTCGGGGTTTCCTACTGGGTATTGTTATACTCACCCCTGCACGGGATTTTCCCTCACATGTCTTATCTTGTGAAGACAAGAAAGCCTTTGACAGGATTCTAGGCAGACCAGGACCGGATGGTGCTCAGTGAGATCAGACAGGCCGAGGTGTGTTCTTACGACTACCGATTTCAATCCTAGTACCTTTCTTTACAGGTTGGAATTTGTTATAGACTCTCTTTTGGTGGGCTTGTACTTTTGGCCCAGGGTTCTACATCATTGCACTTTACTTCCATTCATACTCTGTTGGTTGGGTTTTTAGTGTATGCATGCATTTCTTTTTTTGTAGTTTTTGTTTTTCAGCTTTATGGGCTTGGAGATGTGTGTGCATGTGTACAAGTTTATAGGAAATGCCTCCCATGTTAGTAGCATGCCTAATCGGTGCTAGTCCCCAGCCCCTGGCCTATTGGAGGAAGGTTTGGGGAGTTGCGGCTCAGGCCCCACTGGGACGAGTCATGACAGAGTGGTATCAGAGGTGGTCGGTTCTACCTTAGAACCGAGAATCTGTGAGTTGGTTTGGGGAAACAGTGTTAAGTGTTTTGAGTTCATATTTCAGGCCAGGGACCCCAATGTTGGTGTGGGTGGATTATGTATCCATACACCAGGATTTTGATAACTTTATTTTCGACTCGGAGCATGAGAACACTAGTTGAAGGGAAAAAATAATGGTACATGCATCATATAGGAATGGGTTGTGGTTTCCATGTCCTTCTTGAGTCAGCTATCCAGATATACTCACTGACTGAGATACATCTTGTTTATTTACAAGATGCCTCCGTGATGTGCACCTACTAGGATCCAGCAGCTCGATCATAAGGATGACCCCCCCAGTGATGAAGCTTTGATACATGGACCAGATCCCCCAGTTTTACCATCGGGTGGTGTGCTAGTTATTACACCACCTGTGGAGCAGTTTTTAGTGCCTGCTGTACCAGTATAGGAGGAGCGTAGGCTGAGCGTACTCCATGAGTTTCAGAGATAGAGACCCCTCAGGTTTCGAGGTGAGCCCGACCCTCAGACAGAAAAGGACTGGCTTGAGGCAGTGACCAGAGTCTTTCTTTTGGTTAGGACACTAGCAGATCATATGGTGATCCTGGCAGCGAGCCTTCTGCAGGGCTCGACATGATGATGGTGGAGTTTGGTTATCCAGAACCACGACGAGGCGACTCTTGCATGGTCAGAGTTTGAGTGTCTCTTCAGAGAGGAGTTTTCACCAGTTACCTTGAGAGCAGTACGTATACAGGAGCTTCTTCAGTTTCAGTAGGGGACCATGATGGTGGATGACTATTCATCAAGATTTACCGACCTCTCATGATACTCAATGAATATGGCCAGGGATTTGTACTTCAGAGCTCAGACTTTTGAGCGGGGCTTGCGCCGAGACATCCGAGCTAGCATCATCTCTATGAGAATTCCTACTTATGCTGGGGTGCTCGAGTGGGATTTGGTGGTCGAGAGCTTCTTGGAAGAGAAGAGATAGTTGGCAGTTGTCAGTAGTGAGTGAGATGGAGTAGAGACCTAAGTAGTAGGGAGCCAACGTCAGGGACCCAGGCGTGGGAGACGTTTTCAGAGGAGATCATAGGATAGAGGATCTATTGTACAGGGTTCGCAGGGCGCATCCAGCCAACCTCGAGAGAGGCGATGCTACTCTTGTGATGGAAGGGGACATCTCGCTCAAGATTTTCCGACCCACCCTACTACTTACATGGGAGCGGTGGATGGACCACTGAGGTAGAGTCAACGTGTGGAGAAGATAGATACATGGGGAAACAGACGTGGTAGAGGAGCTGGGAGAGCATCTGGAGGTGGTTGACATTTTGACCTTTTACCACCACCACCCCCAAGAGGTCCACCCCAGGTTCTAGGAGCTGGTGGACAGAGGCAGGGATGGCTGCAGGCAGTAGAGGATTATGACCCAGGTACTCCCAGAATGATTAGAGGTACAATTCGTGTCTTTTCTACTTTGGTTTCTATACTGATAGACACAGGTTTTAGTCATTATTTTCTGGATTCTTATCTTGTTTGAGATCTTGAGATTTCAGTTGAGCTGTTGAATCGACCCTTACGCTTAGAAACAACAAATGGAGAAGATTTAGAGATCACACACCTTTGCAGATAGTGTGACCTGACCCTTGGAGGTGAGAGTTTTGGTTGGAACCACTTGGTGGTAGCATTGAGGCCTTACGATGTCATTCTTGGTATGGATTGGATATCCATAGTTCATGCCCAGATTGATTGTTTTAGGAAAAGGGTGCGGTGTGTCCGCAGTGATGGAATGAGGTTCTCCTTCGTCGGTGAAAAGAATACCCGGGTAGCACAGGATGGACTCGTGCGTAGGAAGGCACAACCGATTTCACATCAGTTGGCTAGCCTATCCCTTGGCACAATAGATGTTGTGAGTTTCTAGTTTCCAGCAGTAGTGGTTGAGTACGATGAAGTCTTTCCAGAGGATGTCCCCGAACTACCTCCCCACCGGGAGATAGATTTCTGCATTGAGTTGCAACCCGAGACAACACCAATATCAGAATCAGCATATCGGATGGCTCCTGCAGAGCTTCGTGAGCTGATAGTGTAGATAGAAGAGTTGAAGAGGAAGGGATTCGTGAGACCCAGTGTTTCACCCTGGGCAACCCCAGTTTTGTTTTCCCAGAAGGCAGACAGGAGTTTGAGGCCGTGTGTGGATTATCGGTGCTTGAATCTGGTGACCGTGAAGAACCGGTATCCACTACCGAGGATCAATGACCCCTTCGACTAGTTAAGAGGGGCACGATGGTTCTCAAAGGTTAATCTACGGTCAAGCTACCACCAGTTGTGAGTACGGGATGAGGATATACCAAATATGGCTTTCAGATGTCACTACGGTCACTATGAGTACTTGGTGATTCCCTTCGGCATGATGAACGCCCCGACAGTGTTTATGGGACTCATGAACCGGATATTTCAGCCCTATCTAGATCAGTTCGTGGTGGTCTTCATTGATGATATCCTTGTGTAATATGCATATGAGGAGGAGCACGCGAGGCACCTAAGGATGGTTCTGGACACACTCTGAGAGCACTAGTTGTACAGGAAACTCTCGAAGTTTCCATTCTAGATACAGGAGGTCCACTTTCTGGGACACGTTATCTCAGCAGATGGTGTAGCAGTGGACCCAGCCAAGGTAGAGGTAGTTTTAGCATGAGATCCACCCCAGAGTGTGATGGAGGTGCGGAGTTTCCTTGGGTTGGAAGGCTACTATCGGAGATTCATTCTTGATTTCTACAGGATTTCAGCACCCTTGATAGCTTTGACCTAAAAGGGGCATCCTTTCATGTGGACCGAGATATGCCAGTAGGATTTTCAGCAGTTGAGACAGAGTCTGACGAGCACCCTGATCTTGAGACTACCAGAAGAGGATGTCGAGTAAGTGGTGTTCTGCGACGCATCAGGAACCAGGATTGGTTGTGTACTGATACATAGGAAAGCATTTATTGCCTATGGCTCACGTTAGTTGAGGCCACACGAGTAGAACTACACGACCCATGATCTTGAGTTGGCAGTGGTAGTCTTCGTGTTAAAGATGTGGAGGCACTACCTGATGGGCGAGCGGTTTACCGTCTACTCTGATCACAAGAGTCTCAGATATATATTTTCTCAAAAAGATCTGAATTTGAGATAGAGGCGATGACTTGAGTTCCTCCAGGATTATGACTTTGAGATCGTTTATACTCCTGGGAAGGGGAACATTGTGGCAGATGCTCTTAGCAGAAAATCCAGTTCATAGTTGTTGGATGAGGCAATGAGGCAGTTGGCCTCTTTACAGTTATACTTCATGGATAGAGATGATGGAGCTTACCTTCACTCGATGGTTGTTACCCCTCCACTCTTACAGTGATTCAGGGAGGCACAACTCGAGGATGCTATCTATGAGACACTGCGTGCTCAGATATCCACAGGTGATGCTACTGATGGATATTCAAAATGTGGGGAGCACGTTGTTCTTTTCAGAGGGAACACAATAGTACTAGTGATGTTGCAGGAGGAGGTTCTAAGGGAGTTCCATACATCTCCTTTGGCGGTGCATCCAGGCGTGGAAAAGATGTACCAGGACCTCTGATGTCAGTTCTGGTGGCTAGGAATGAAGAAGAGTGTGACAGAGTTTGTTTCTCAGTGCCTTACTTGTCAGCAAGTAAAGGCTAAGCACTAGGTTCCAGTAGGTTTGACTCAGCCCCTTGAGGTGAAAAAGTGGAAGTGGTATGGGATATCCATGGACTTTGTGACGGGTTTACCACATACGTCCAGGGGACATAATTCCATCTGGGTGATCATTGAATGACTCACCAAGTCGGCCCACTTCCTAGCCATACGAGAACAAAGTTCTGTAGAGATATTGGGACACCTCTAAGTGAAAGAGATAGTTCAACTTCATGGAGTGCCATCCATGGTCATCTCAGATCGTGATTCTCATTTCACATCTCGGTTGTGGGAGGGATTGCAGGAATCTTTTGGGACTCAGTTACTCTTGATCACAACGTTTCATCCTCAGACTGATGGATAGACAGAGCGGACTATCCAGGTTCTAGAGGATATCCTACGAGCTTGCATACTTGACTTCGGTTGTAGTTGAGAGTATCACCTACCACTGATGGAATTTTCTTATAACAACAGTTATCATTCCACTATTGGTATGGCCCCATTAGAGGCTTTGTACGGGCGACCTTGCAGGTCACTACTTTGCTGGACTGACCCAGGAGAGTCAGCACTCATGGGCCCAGAGATGGTGCGAGCTACTACGGAGAAGGTGCAGGTCATCTAGGAGCGGATGAAGACTGCAGAAATTCGGCATAAGTCTTATGCCGATAAAAGATGGAGGCCCTTGGAGTTCGAGGAGGGAGACCATGTGTTTCTTCGGGTCTCACCTCGATGAGGATTGCAAAGATTTGGCCGAGGCGGCAAGCTATCTCCACGGTTCATCGGACCTTTTAAGATTCTGAGTAGAGTTGGCGAGGTGGCGTACCGCTTGGCTCTACCTCCTCAGATGGATAGGGTACACAATGTCTTCCATGTGTCACAGCTGCGGAGATACGTGCATGATCCATCGCATGTTATCGACTAGGGTGAGCTGGACATCGAAGATTGGGCGATATTTGCTGAGTACCTAGTGGAGATTGAGGATTGGCAGGAGAAGATCCTCTGTGGGAGAGCTATTCCCTTAGTACGTGTTTGGTGGCAACACAGGAATCTCCAGGAGAGCACGTCGGAGCGTGAGGCTCAGATTTGTGTGCAGTACCCACATCTTTTTGAGTAGCCTTTGTTTTGGCAGTTCGAGGATGTAAATCCCTAAGGTGGGTGTGATGTAATGTACTGGATTTTTCCATGTATTATTTTAATATTATATGGGAATTATTTTGAGACTAGGCTTTGAGACGACATGCAGTTCCGAGGCCTGGTGAGCCCGGAACAAATGTCTGAATTTAATTAAATAATTAAATAATACGCTCATGTGGTTTTCCTAAAAAAGTTAAATAACTCCTGAACGGGTGCTCAGATCGGAAATCCGAGGGCATCGTTGCATCCAAAGCAGTGGGTTTACCATAGGATAGACCTAACATCGGCTGGCACAGGTCGGTGGTGAAATCCAATTTTTGGACGCAACCATAATAAAATATTTAATTAAAACATTTTATTAAATTTTGTTGCAGCGAATATATTTTATCCTTTTTAAATAAAGGCTGGTGCAGGGGTCCAGGGTTACAGACCTCATAACCCTGAAACCCCAGGAGGCTCTGGGAAAGCTCTGGAGGAAACCCCCAACGCGGTGACGGCGTTCTTGATAAATTTCTCCAGCGATGACGACGTGACGACTAGATCTTCACCAATGAACACCACGGATCCAGGTAGGACGTTTGATTTTTGGTTTCCTTTCCCCATTCTTGTTTCCTATGATGAATGAAGATTAATACATGAACATATTAGCCTACAGATCGATCGTATTTGTGGGAATTTTGGGATTTTATTCTTGAAGTTTTTTGGGTTTCATTTAATCTCCTAATGATGATGAACCAAGATCGACACGAACATCGATTGAGGTTCGTCCCTCTTGATTTTTGTTGTGCTTTTCTCCCCGATTTTCTCATGTTCTTCATGTGCGTTCTACGCATTATTCACGGAGGTATGAATGACGGATCATTGCGCATCTGTTGCATGACACAATGATCCCAAATTAAAGATCTTGCATCGGAAAAACCCCATGGAGGTGCGACAGCGGTGGAGACGGACGGATCGAAGCGGATCAGAAGATATCGTTCTTCGAATGATTTTCACATGGATAATCGAGATCAGATTTTGGAGCCGATCGAAGGTCTGAAACCCACAGATTCAGTATCATAATGATGGGGCGACCCATAATCTTGAGTTTCGTGGCAAACGGACAAGAGAAACGCGATCCAAAGATCCGACCGAGGTGTGAGGAGGAAGATGGTGTTTCTGAAAAAATCCCGACTACACAGCGTGTAGTATGGGCTACACGGCGTGTGTTTGTCGGCGGACCACCCGGTGTGTACTCCGGGATTACACAGACACAGATTGGGTACACGACCAAGGACACGACGTGTATACCCTTCCCCGGACAGACCCGGCCAGATACACGGGATACCCCGTGTACTGGTACACGGGCAGTCGACACGGACGGACACTGTGTACGGGCATACGGCCAGGGTACACGGGTGTTTCCCTATTGACATGACATGAAATGTGCTTATACGTACACACCATGTATATAATTTCCTACCCAACTTCGATTCCAAACACGATCCATTTACACGGGCAGTACCCGGAGTTAGGGAACACGGCGTGTGATCCTTCTACACGCCGTGTAGTTGAGTTTTACACAGCTTGGACGAGTGACATGGGCCGTTTACACGGGCAGTACCCAGAGTCAAGGAACATGGTGTGTAACCCTAATACATGGCATGTAACCTATTTTTACATGGATTGAGATAGTGGTCTTCTGTGACTTGAACTAGTTTCCTTAGGGTTCGTCCCCTTGGCATTTCTCCTGAAGGTTTTCGGTATCATTTCCTATGTACAGAAGTATGATCCCTTCAGTAGGACTTCCTGAATAGAGTTTTTTGAATCCCCTCAGTGAGACTTAGATCCAGATCCTTTATTCATTCCTGGAACCCTAAGTAGAGTTCATGGTATCGATGCGACCTACTTTACCTGGGCACCGATCCTCTGCTTAGAAGATTAGCTCAGGATGAGTTGTTGGAATCACCCCATGGCTATTGGTTGTGATCCTCATCTAAACATCATATTCCCAAGTACTTTTAGAGTGTGTTATCCCGGAATTAGTACTTCATATCTCTCTCTCCATACCTAGGAGTGTGTTCTCCTTGTTACGTGCTTAGTGGAATCTTCGAGCTGGATCTTAGTGGTGGTTTCACAATGGTCAATCATGTATGGGTATATCTGGATATTCTTGTTATATGTTCTGTAACATATACTGTGTATAGCTGACTATATCTTTCCTTTGTGTTATTTTTCCCTTTTTGTATTTCCTTTGTGGTTTCGGGGTTTCCTACTGGGTATTGTTATACTCACCCCTACATGGGCTTTGCCCGCACGTGTTGTGTCTTATGCAGATGAGTGATCCTTTGACAGGATTCTAGGTGGACCAGGACCGGATGGTGCTCAGTGAGATCAGACAAGCCTAGTATCTTTGTGTAATTATATATATCACAATAACATGAAGCATGGATACAACAACATTATTTAAAAACTCTATATCATTCCCTTACATTCCATTGATCTTCTAAAACCGCACAGGATAATGTGGGGATGTGCATAAGATAGGGGTGAGCTATGAAGTTTAGTAAGGGAATAATAAAATCATAACATAAAGTAAAGCATTACATGTGATTCAATAGGCATAAAATGATGAAATATATTGGTGAGAATCATAATCCTGAACATCGAATCATGATATAAGATGATAACATCAAGGCATCTTAGGAATGTGGAAACAATAAAAAATATGACATCATAAGCATAAGACAATATTAACCACTGAGAAATCATAACATAGTGTGATTATGATAATTAATAATGCACCATACATGTTATCTTATGATATAAATCATTACCCAATTCATTGAAGTGATATATAATTCTGGGCCCACCCGTTATATTCATATTATATATATGATATTTATGCCACATAGATCATACAACATAAGAACATATTTTATAATATTTAATAATAAGATTAAGGAGTGTGGGTTACATATGTGGAAGTCCCTAAAAAATGAAGGATAGGTATAACTAGGTGAATACCCTTGAGTGTAAATAAAGATGGGTATTCATAACAAAAAAAATTTGGCATGAAAAATCATGGGATAATTTTAGCAGCATAACATGTGTAAATAAAGGTTCATGGAAGGGTTTAATGAGAGTGAAATATGGTATCTAATTACTTTTTAATCATAAGGATAGTAAAAATATGTGTAAAAAAATTACAACATAAAAAATTGGAAATCAAAAGGCTTAATATAAATAAAGTACTTGAATAAAGAGGAAGAGGAAGAGAGTCCCTTACCTTGAGTGGTTGTTTCTAAAAGCTTGATAGGAACTTATTAAGATCTTGGTAAAAAATTGGGAGGGATTTATAGAGGGATATGGAGAGTAATTTAATTCTCAATGGGGTTTTATTGAAGAGGAAATGTAGGTTGGGTGGGTATTTATAGAAAAAGTGAGAGGAATTCTTTATTAATTTATAAAAAATGTTTTGGACTCTATGTAATAAAATAATCAAAACCACAAAACTTCCCATGGTTTTGCCCATGGTTTCTACCAAATAGGAGAGGTTTTCAAAATTTTATTAGGATAAGAACCTAACTCTTTAATAAAATACCATTCATGATGGGGAAGTGAGTCATGTTCATAAATAATTATTTCTGAAGCCTAAAAATATAATATAGGTTTTGGAGGATTCATTATTGGTTTTTAAAATTAATAAAATAACTTCAAAAACATATTTTTATAAAGGATAAATCTATTTTTGGTCATTTATTCATTTTATAGTATTTATTACATCACTTTTGGGATATTATGATGTCATAATACATACCGTATATTTATACCGCATTTAATTTTTAACCAAATTTTTTTATGTCTCATAAAATTATGAAAAATTCACCATTGTATAATTTAGACATGATTTTTTCAAAAATAATATTTTTTTTACCGAAATAATTTTCTAAATATGATAATTTATTTTTTTAATAAAAAACCTTATTTACTAGAAAATACTAGTTTTACGATACTAACAAATTTCTAACACTTATAAATATTGAATTGGAATCTATTAAATTATACTATCATTTATATATAAATAAATATTATTTAATAATAATATTTTATGAAAATAAAATTTATTCCAAAATTCTTGAATTTATCAAAAAGTGCATTTTAGTTGAAACTATATATTTCCTAAAAATACAATTTTGGTTTCTTATTAAAATCATTATATAATCACGTGTATAAATTAATAATGAAAATGGATAAATATAATCATTATTTTTTTAAAAATAAAATATAAAAATTCTTTCTACTAGGGTCTAGATACATGAACCCTTATTACACCAACATATTAACTAAGGGTAAGATGTATGATGGTGGTACTTTCTTGGGGTGGTTTGGGGAACATGGTTTGGGTAGTGATGTTGATAAGCTTGAACTTCTCTTGAAAATGGTTTATCTTAAGTTTAGTAATTTAACCTAAACTTGGGTTTGGTTAAAGGAAAATCCTTGTGTCACCATCTCCCATAGAAGCTCCGATAAATGAGTTTTGATGGGTATGATCTTATTGGTCGAGGCCATCACTTCTTTCTTCTGAGTTAATTATATATTATTATAACCCTTAATATATATTAATATTAATGGACATTTTAGAACAACTATATTATCAATGGTAATTATACTTAATGGTCTTTTATTTTTGGGAGGCTTCATTTTATAACATTCCAAAATAACCAATTAAATTTATGTTTTTTCTATAACTACATTACTTAATTAGGCATTTATTCATTCAAAAGGGAATATCACTTAAAAAAGTTTGGGTCGTTACACAGATAGTGAATTCATACATTGTATTGTGTTCCAAACATCTTTCCCTCCTAAAGTAGTGAGAAAAGTAAGGGGGCAAAGGGAGTGACCCATGGTTAAAAAAGAGCCAACCCTAATTCTTTCAAGGGAAGTGACCCCAGACATAGGAGTGACCTAGCCTAAATCTACCATTTAAATAATCTTAGTGGATTCTAGTACTTCAGTACAATACCATTGTATTATCCTTGTACTTTCCCAGTTTGGGTGAACCAAGTAAAATTATTATGTCTTTTGTGCATGCTTTATTTACATTTTATAATAAAACAATCAATTTATATGCATTGATAGATCATAAATATTATCTGAATAAGGATATGATAAGAACACCAATTAGTCGGATCATCACTAAACTGAAGTGACCCTACTAACAAGTGAGGTCAAGATCAATTTAATAAATGAGAGTATCAAGGTTATGCAGAAAAAATGAGTTTCATACCCTGATTCACCCCTATCTCATGGAATCTCTTACTAAAGTCCCTTATGGGACCAACAATTTGCATCATAACACAATTTTATCTTGTTGGTTTTTTTCACAGAATTGATCTAATCAGTTTTTAGATTTGGAATCTATTCTTACTATACGACATGGTAAAAAGAAAGAATTTGAAGAGGAAGAAGTAGACTACCAAATTAATTCCATATAATTTAACCATTTTTGAGAAGTGTGTGATCAAGATGAAGGAACCCAAAAACTCACAAACAAAAGGTAAGGATGAATCTGATTGCGTATCTACTTGTTTATACAATGATGTTATGGGATTATATGAGGATCATAATATTACAAATGGTTTTATAGCTACTAAAAATGATGATATATTAAGAGATCCAAAGGTTTAAGTTTTCCATATATCATAGGATTTTGATTAGGGGTGGAGGTATAAAACATAGAGCTGAGAAATAATAATGAGTTGTAATAGATCCATGTTAAAGTGCTAAAAATTAATGTCAATAAACCGAAAAGATTCAATCAAATACTAATTGAAATGACTATAGATCCAAGGTATAAAAAATGATACTAATGTTAAGAAATTATATGAGATTCCTTCCAAAGTGAATGAATTTAAAAATTTTTACAAAGAGAATATCCTTGGTTCAAAAGAGGTTCAAAATATGAGGTCTAAGAGGGATTAAGTGGATACATAAATGGTATAGTTTATTGGTGAGAACCAAAGTCCAAGTTAAGTGAAGGTGGGTCCAAATGATGAAATTGTGAATATGGGTGAATAAAATGAAGAGTCAAAGTGACTTACTTGAATAACTTGTAAATAAAGTGAAAAATAAAATAGATATAAAGAGGGAACTTAAAGAGAAAATTATCCCTCTCAAAAAACAACTATAATTGTGATTAAAATCTAAAAAGGAATAAAGATCAAGTCTGAAGGATATGACTTACCAACTAAAGGAGATCCACTTACAAGACACTAAATAATCTTACCATGAAGAATGACTAGGCGTAATAGGTGGTTGATGAGGTGATGACATTTTTTTCCACTAATTTGAAATGGGGGAAAGGTAAGTGTGATAGCGAAGGATTTTTTCCACCAAGAACAGACACATTCCTTAACTTGAAAAAGTGAAAATTCCCCTCTCCCTATGTGTTTAAATGTTATTAGATATTTTTGAAGTCTTTAAGGTTTTGGGGGAGATGAGATCCAATGGGAAGTTTCATCAATAAATACAAAGTTATGTTGTGACATGTTCTAGAGTTCTGATTGATAACTGAAGCATTGAAGCAGTAACAAGCAGGTGCAATTATTGGCATCAAGAGTCGAATATTAACATTATAATCATTGTAAATAAGTTTCAAAAGTTATTTATTTTTCAAGCATCAGATCTTGATTATGGAATAATAGAGAGGCAATAATAAAATAATCACTCATGATTTATTTTTTTGGTCTAACATGTGATATCATTTTATTGTTCTCAGGATATTAGAAGCTGCTATAGATAACTCTCAAGTTGAATATAATGCTATATTTGGTGATAAAGTTAAGAAAGTCACGGGGAGTTTTGATATAAATATACTAAATATGGAATCACTATAAATAAAAGATATATACCCTATTAATTAGAGAATAAATTAGTTACCAACTACAATTCAAGAAGTGGTCTCTAAAAGATGAAAAAATAATTCACCCTTTCAATAATTGGTATTAATAATGATTTATTTAAAGTTGCTTTATTATTCATAATAGTTGGTATTGAGAAAGATCCAGTGAATTGTATCATCCATCATGTTGGTATCTATGATAATTGGTATTAGTTTAAATAATTAGTAATAGTTTGTTTTCTAGAGATAACAAATAAAACTGGAAGATTTCCTTGAAATACATTACAATTCTATGGATTCTTGAGATGTATGGATTTGAGTGAGTATAATGGAAAAAATTGTGTTATTAACTTTATCTATTATTTCCTACATAAATTATTTACTTATTAGGATTAGAGGTTTTGTTGATAGATTTTTGATAAGGGTTAAATTCAAACACTGAAAATATTTGTAAAAGAAATTTTAGATGAAAGATGTTTTTAAACTAGAGAGATTTATCAAACCTATAGTCATATGTGAAGAAATTATGTAGGAGGCAAAGTGAATTTGTGGGCCAAATTAGTGGGCCTAAAAATTGGATGTGTGTAGGAATTTCATATCATAGGGGGAGAAAAGTCTCTCTTTATTATATTCAAGGAGCATGTCTAAAAATGGGAGAATAAAAAATGGTATTTATTTCCATCAGAAGTTGGTATCTTCATAAAATAACATTTCTCCCATGTACATAATTTACAAATGATACAAAGTTCAATGTTGTAATGCATGATCTTAATGGAATTGAAGGATGGAAGCTCATGTTATCCAAAATCAAGAAGAAAGGGTGATAATGATAATGATGCTAAAAGTGACACCCTTGTTCTCTAAGGTACAAGTTTATTAAAGACTCTATATTTGATACATATGGTATAAATTAAACTTTGGATTTGATATGATAGGAGGAGATGAAAGGACCATGAATCTATGTGTAGTTTCCTCCTGATAAATAAAGGATCAATAATTATTGCATGTTCTCTCCTAGACCAACAAAAGTGGAGTAAGAAGTTAAGGTTACAAATTTTATGATAAAGAAGATTTTATTTCAATGAAGATATATCAAGAAAGGTTGAAATATGTGTTTATAGTGAAAGAAATTAACCAGTAGGGTTGGATAAGTAGTCTTATCAAGAGATATTCGCTATAAAACATTTTAAACCATTAAAATTGTAGTAATTATTAATTTCTAACTATATTTTATATCAGAATGAAAGATCATTTGGTATTGATTGGTTATTGAGAAAAGTTCATCAGGTGTTACCGAGATAGAGGTAGAGGATTCATGAAAGTGTTTCCAAAAAATCAAAAAAGGAGGATATTTTTGTACACCAATGAGAATTATTGTTTATATGTATTGGATTAATTATCAACCATGAATTGTTGGATTCATTATTTCTATTAACCTGGTGTGAAGTGGTATGTTGAATTTTATAGTCACAATTTCAATAGTTGTGTTAGATAATGGTGTTCCTGATAAAGGGAAAGTGGTAGACTGAAAATAATATTTCATTAATATTTCATGAAGAATCATGTGATAAAAAATTTAGAACATGATTATACTTATATATCGATTATATCTATCCAATAAAGAGGAATTTTGAGGTATGGAATCTCTAGAATGTGTTTAGGAAGTTTCACATATAAAGCGGTGAAGTAACCTAGTGCTCACTAAATTTTTAGGGTCTATGATTTGGAGAAAGGGGCGAGTTTTTTTTTGAATAAAAGTAATGATTTTTTCATAAGTGAAATAGTTACATGAATAAGTGAAAGAGTTTCATGAAGTTTCATAGAAGTGAAGTTTTGAGGCTTCCTTATCAAAATAAATTAAAGGAAGGTGTCTCTTGAAAGTTTTATAGTTTCATGAAAGTTTAATTTGCATGAAAAAGAAATCATTGTTTGAACATAGTAAATAAATATGTAATTTTCATGATGGTAGGGAGTTATGTGATAAATGTGACATTAAATTGTTGACGTTTGGAGAACCGGAGAATTTGTTCACAAGGTCAGTGGCAAACAAGGAAGTTGTTTAAAGGGATAACAACATCTATAAATAGGGGCTACCCCATCAGTTTAGTAAGAGAGATTAAATGAATATAACGAGGATATAAATTTGAGAAATATTTATGTGAAGGTATTTATTATATGGTGAATTAATACAAACATAAGTTACATAAAGAAAGGGCTTGTGTCAGTTTGAATAAGTGAGTTTCACAAAAGCTTAGTGAGTTTCAAAAAAGTTTTGAGTTACACAAATTCATTCACATAGACATCATTTTCATAAATAAATTAACTAGTGGCTTTATGAATAAGTGAGTTACATGAAAATTTTAGAAGTTTCCTGAAATTGAAATGTTTAACCAAAAGTGAAGATTTGTGTGAAAGTGTAAGAATTGCATGAAGAAATGAAGAGTTGGGTGAAAGTAAGTATTGAAAATTAAAATCAATTGAATAATATTAAAAATTATTGGCACTCATTATAGAACTTTCCAAAAATAATTCATTATTATTTAAATACTAGTTCATTAGGGAAAGTGAATATTTTTCAATGGTGAAGTTCACAGTCAATTTTTGAAAGATTAGTGTGAAGATAAATGTGCCCTTATTAGTGAAAAAAACCTATCAATTTAGTCATGTATTAGATTGTGTGCCAAATATATTTACCTCTCAAAGTATTAACCAAAGGGAGATGAAAAAGGTAGTGAACCTTGGGTGGTAGTGAGCCAACCCTAAATATTATAAGGGGAGTGAACCCAAACATAAGAGTGACCTAGCCTAAGTCCACCACTGAAATATTTTCAGTGGATCCTATTACTTTGATACATTGTCATTATATGCTCCTTGGACTAGTCTAGTATGGGTCAACCAAGTAAAATTATTATATCTTGTGTTCATTATTTACTTATATTCCATGGAATGAAAATCAGTGTATGTGTATTGATCCATCATCCATATTATCTAAATAAGGATGGGATAAGTGAACTAATTAGTTAAATCATCACTAAATAAGTGAACATAAGAGTGGGCATACTAACAAGTGATGTTAAGATCAGTTTGGGTATTAATAGTATCAAGGTTATGTGGGGAAATAAGAATGAGTTTCATACTTTGATTCACCCCCCTCTCAGGGGATCTCTCAAAAAAGTCCCTTGTGAGGCCAAAAAAAATCCATAATCTCTATAAAACTATACATAAAACCCCAAATAATGAAAGTAAAATTTTAAGAACACTATCATAAATTTTTTACACCATTGATCATTACTGCATCCATCTTTGATCATGATTGATAAATATTACTAAGAGGAAACTGAAGTACTCCATCCTTCATGGTGTATCCACTAGAAGATGAGAATCACCCATCATATGGGATAGAATCTCCATCACTACAAGAAATTCTAATGTCTCTCATGGAAAGGAAGGAAAAATAAGAGATCTATAGATAGAGGGAAAATCGACAGTGACTTAAGCATCAACTAACCACACCATCCTGATGAAGTTTACTTATATAACCATTGGGATAATCCCATGAATAAGTGTAAGGAATATCTTATAAAACCCCATATCCATACATGTTTGGAATTACTGGAGGAAAATTTGATTTTTTTTTATTTTATGGGATTTTTGTTTGAGAACAAGTACTCAAAAAGATAATATGAAGGTTCAAATTTCCAAAAATAGTGTTTTTGATGTGGTTCAAGGGCCCATAGATGTTATGGGTGTCCGAGAGGAAGCTGAAGGAAGGATAGAGTGGATGAGAAACTTCCAAAGAATTTTCTAGGATATTCATTCGATGAATGATTCATTCATGATGTAAAAATACATGATAGGGAGAGTTTGGGATTTGGATGAACTTTCATGGCATGACCTATATGGTCACGCCATGAAACCTTCCTGGTAGTTTTTTTAATTTTTTAAAAGGGAGACTCAACCCCCTTATCTTATGACCTATAAAGTGTAGAGTAGGATAATGGATAGAGCTCTCCTCTTCCATCTACCCTTCTTTTGAGGTAGGTCGGGGTGTGATTAGATAGTGGTTACAAGGAAAAAAATGGAAGTTTCACTAGAGGATGGTGGAATCACCCATTTTTATGGGGATTTCATGCAACCTAATTAGAGGGAATCCCAAGACAATGTCCCTAGTCTCCATTAATTATTTAAAAAAATATATTTGACCCATAATGGAGTCTAGGGAATGAAATTGAGTGTTATAATTCCATTGTTTAAGGTTTTAGAGATGTGAAATTTCTTGGTTCTTGGGTGATGGATCAAGTTTGGATGAGTCGACGTGAGACATGAGAAGGCTTTGGTAGTTGTCTCTGGCCTTTGGAAAATTTTTAGGAAATCTCAGATTGAGGTAGGTGGTCTAAATATTATCTTTAAAGTTTTATTTTATTTTTTAGTGTGTGAATCATGAGAGATCATGCTGACATATCGTGAACATGACATATTTTATCTAGTAATCCATTCTATGACTCATTTTCCATTTTTAATCTTTCATAGATCTTGTTGGGTCTATTAGTAGATGAATAACTGAACTTTTGGCCAACCGCAAGGTGTGAAAACCTTAATACTAGGTTAGAACTTTATTATTTATGAACTTAGTGCCTATGAAACTGTATTGTGAAACCATAGGTTTATACTTGGATTAAACCTAGGAAACTATTGTTACCCTAGGTATTATAAATTGTGTTATGATAGTGGGTTAACTTGGGAACTGGAATGTAATATGGATATCTTTCATGATAATGAATAACCGACATGGTAATATTTGGTTTAATGAAATTTTGGCATAAATAATCAGTAATTGGAATGTAAATTGGAATTTTACATGAATTGAACATAATGGCATATTGGTAAAATACTTGGCATTTTTTTACATATTGATACATATTATACATTTTTTTTGGTGTATTAGAATTTGGATTTGGCCTCATGAATTAAATTGGTATCTGAATATATAATTGGCCCTTAACTTGGGAATTATTCTTGGTTCTATTGTGAAATGAATGGGTAATTGGCCCATGGCATTAGAATTCACCTTGGGTATGTTTTGAATTGAATATGTAATTGGCCCTAGCATGGGAATTCACCTTGGTTATGTTATTAATTGAATATATATATATATATATGTGGAGATACATGGAAAATGAGGATATGGTTGGATAATATTGATCCCTTAGTTATTAAGGCTAGACCCATTTGTGGGTATGGATAGAGACATCCAACATCTTGATGTAGTAGGTATGGCTAACCCCAGGTGTCAACCTGGAGGTTGAGAGTTGATGAGTTTGTTTGGATGTTCTATATTTAATTTATATTTAATGACTTTTTTATTTTACTATTTCACACACTATTAATTAGACTGGATTTATTTATCCATTATTAGTGGAATCCTACAGAGTTTTACTCAATGTTTTGGCCACTATTTATTACCTGAGCAGACTTTAGGGATCCAGGATAGACAAGGATAAGAGGACCTATAATTTATTGGTTGACTCACTAGTTGGGAATAGATCTTGCTGATGGGACCAAGAATGGGGTTTAAGATCAGTTTTTACAGTATTTATTTTGATTCTTTCATTCAGTTGGTTTCTTATATGACTTTAGTATGAAATTTAGTATGACATTACATGGATTGAGGATATTGGGTTGTTTTGGAAATTACTTATTTATTTGATGGAGTTGATCATATTGATTTGTTTATCATGTTTTCACTGTGATTGTAATTTTTTACTAGAGGGTATATTCTCCCCAATATACTTATTAGACCCTTTCTATTAGTCAACAACCTATCATGTACAAAGAGGCATACTTGAGGTCTTGTGGCGACCCATTCATCTCAAATGAGGGAGAATCGATCTAGGGATATTACAAGTGGTATAAAAGGGTGATTTACCTTTATCTTACTATTTGGGAATGGTAGACATGATACAAGGATATGTTAGATCATAGTAATGAACTCATTCTTATGTGATACTACCCCATGTATGGATAAAAATCCTAGTTTCTAGGGGTGGGGATTGGTGTTATTACTTTTTTATTTTATAGTTGAATGATTTCCACCATGAATGAGAACTTGGGTGTGATATTATTGATTTATGAGATTTTATCTCTTATCTCAGTATGATAAGAGAGGGTGTGCATTAATCTATCATTCTAGGCACATAGGATTGATATGTTATCGACATGATGCCTGTGATTGATAGTTTCTTGGGATTTCCATGCTATGGTATTTTATTTATTATCTATATATTATTTATTCTAGTCATTTATATGTGCATGTGACTTTTAAATGATTTATAGGGGCTATTATTTAAAGTGTTTATAGTCATTTATTTGGTTTACACTTAAGTTTATGGAAATATTATACTTGAACAACTCCTCAGGTAAATTCTAGTTAACAGGTAGGTATAAATGATATATAAAGTGATGGTTTGATAAAATAAAGTATCAGTAAGAAACTTATAATATTTTTAACCTAAGAACATGCGAATTTTATTTTATCTAACCAAACCATGGAATGTGAAACTTAATAAATCATGAAAATATTAAAATTTTGGGCAATGAAAAATTATTAAAACATGAATCCTTGGGTTAAAAACAGTGAAATTTAATTAAAGTGAAATGTTTATTGATGGGGGACCTTAGGAATTGTGGTGGTGATTATCCCTTGTGATTATGGTTTGACCCTATGTATGGGTATATTGATTATAGAAATAGAGCTTGGGTGGTGAGAACCATGGATATGGGTGTACCAGATAGTAGGGTCTTTCCAATTGCTCCTTTAGTTGGGTTGTGACCTTGGGGTTGCAAGGTGTCACCCTGTATCAGGGTATCTTGTGACCCTAGAAATTTGTGTTGGACCATGGACTGGGTTTCTTGTCATATAGTGATTATGTTAATGGGTGTGTATCTATGGGTGTGGGACCTAGAGTAAGTGGTTTTCCATGTTACATCAAAATCATGTGTTTTGGAATGGGTATAGAAGTTCCACCCATTAGAAGTGTCTTGTGTGAACCTTGATCTTAGGGATATGTGTGAGAGCCCAGTTTTTTTGGGTATGGATTAGACCAGGGCCGAGTAAGCATGTTCAATGATTGAGGGTTTCTGTGAGAGTGGTTACCTCGATGTTGCGGGTGCTTTAGATATGTTAAGTTCAGGTAGATGCTTTAGTGTGTGTAACTGATACATGGTGGTGTTATCTAGGTTTTAGTAAAGGAATGTTTATTACGTAAGGACTTTTTAGGGAAGCACTTTGAGTTCTCTTGTTTTAGTTTTAAGGATGGTGTTGAATGTAATGATCGTTTGGATGCCTGACCCCACTATTGTTGACGCAGTTCTAATTCAGTAATCATTGTTTACCATAGGTGGATGAGTCTAAGGTTTTTAGAGCATGGGTAGATGATTCTGACCTTGAAACTACACCCCAATAAGATGGGTTGACATTGGTTAAGATTGACTTGTGAGATATTTCATGATGGTTAGATGATATAATTGATGATTCCTTGAGTCTTATAAGAATGAAAATCCAAGAGGCATGGTTATATACTTTAATAAGTAGTTACTGACAAGAAATAGTTATGCACGATGCAACATATCATTAGTTGGGTTTGGTAAATGGTCACATATAAGAATGAAACCCCAAGTTTTATGATATTGATATATAAAAAATATTTCATATATACAAATTAATGTTGGGTTATGTGGTAGGGTGGTTAGGGAGTAATCACTCGTTGCTTTTGGTGAGATTAAGATGATGTGTTCTGGGTATGCGTGAGGCCTGTTTGGCCTTAGATTGGTAAAATGGACCATCTTCATTCTGTTAAGTTTTTTTAGTTCTTAGTGAAGCTTAAGAGATGCAGTGGTGGTAGTTCCACAATGAATGTTAATTCATGAATGTTTGGAAGAGAGTCTTCAGTCTATGATGGTTTTTGGTTAACATGTCCCTCAGGAAGTGAGGCGATCGGTAGTTTATGAGATGCTTGTGGGAAGGTAGGATCAGGGGCTTTGGTTGGGTTTTTAGACTTCCTTATAGTGAGGGTGACATCATGTATAGATTGAAGTATGGTGGTCCAGATGTTTGGGTCTAACCCAAATAGAATCATCAAAGGTTGATGGACACATTGGACATGGATCAGAAGATAAAAATAAATTGTTTTAGCTAAAACCTTGAATGTTATTCTCAATGAGTGGTATAAGTGAATTTGTATGGTGGAGAGTGAACCATTGTTCATTGAAGTTTGAGGTCCTTATTATGGACCAGATGTTGGAGAATTCCATGGGTTCCATTTTCGAAATCTAGGGATGGATGGTAGTTGGTTTTTTGTTTTTTCACTTATGTGAGAGTTATATAGTCACTTCCAATCATTTATCTCAATGATAAATATATTATGGGGATTATTGATTTGGAGTTTCTCATGTTAAGTGATGAAAACGACACTCCTATAGTGGGGAGTGACGAAACAGTCACAGGTATAAGACCCTTATACTGGAACAACTGTGGGCATGTTCAACTGAACTTGGACCAATCTTGGTGGCTTTAGGATGTTGAGGTATAAAAAGGGTGATGTGTACCTGGATTCCATTGAAAATTCCAAATAAGTTTCGGATATGGTTTATATGGGAGTCGATACATGGACATCAGGCTCAGGGTGATATTAGTGTCATCTGAGGATGGTTCTTGGGGTGATCCATAATTCATGACATAGTTCAAGGTGCGAACCCAAATTCATCACATGATTCAGAAGTGAATAATGCAATAAAATGTTGTGATGGTGCCATTTTGAGAGAAAATGCTTGGAAAGAAAATAAAGTTTCTTTTGTATATTGAGTATGAGTGTGGCCCTACGTATGGGGTCATTAGTGGAATTTATGATTTGGAGGCAGGAGTCTATTTTGAGGATGAGTTGGTGAGTAAAATTGAGCATTTTGGTTAGAAATAAGGATCTATGACTGGCATTATGCTTAATTTGGCCATGGTGAGAGGGAAACTGTGTTGGGAGTATCATGTGATATGTAGTTAGTGATTTAATGAACTGCCAGAGGATATGTTTTAATAGGATATTTTGATGGTGTGGAGCACTATGGAATATAATTGATCTTTATGAGTTAATTCCTATGGTGGGGAGGACTATATATCATAGGACGAATTAGATGAGGTCACCTTGGATGCCCTGGTCTATACAGGTGTGGGTGAGTTCCATTTTGGTGTATTGGTAATAAATTTTAGTGATGGATCATGTTTTTGAAGTTTGAGTGACTTATGGTTGGATCCACATTGTGTGAGCATGTTTTAAGGTTCTAGTTGGGATATGGTCGGTTGGTGATGGTTTTATGACTTGACTAGATCAGGGTATATAATTGGATTTCCACTGGGAATTCTCAAGGGTGGGAAGTTATATAGTGGGGATATTTTAAAACCTTATGTATATACAAGTTAAAAACCATCAGAGAGAAAATTAATTTTTATTATTTGGTGGGAGATTAATTTTTGAGAACTAATACTCATAATGGGAATCCAAAGGTTTGAACATCCCTAAATGGTGTTTCTGAATGAGGTTTAAGGGACCATATGTGTTACAAGTGTTCAAGAGGATTCCATATAAAGGAAAGAGTGGTTAGGAAGCTTTGGGATATTTCTTTGGGGAATTAAATCCATTAATAATGAATTCAAGAAATTAATATGGTGATCGGGGGGGTTTTGGATTTACTAAAACCTTTAAAGCATGACCTGTATGGTCAAACTATGAAACCTTCATAGTAGTGATTTTAATTTTTTAAAAGGGGTATCACACCCCCTTTATCTTGTGAACTATGAAACTCATGGGAGGATGGAATCCTGACCTCCACTCTTCTATATCTTCTCTATTTAAGGCAATTATTGGTGTGATTAGATGAAATTTCTAGGGAAAAAAATGGAGGTTTCACTAGAGGATGGTGGAATCACCCATTTTTTATGGGGATTTCATTCAACTTATCTAGAGGGAATCATGAGACAACATCCCAATCTATGTTTTTTATTTATACAAAGGTATTTTACCCAAAATGAAGTCAGGAGCACGGTATGAGGTATTGGAATGCCATTGGCCAAGGTTCTGGTGATACGATGATGCTTGGTACTTAGGTGATGGGCCAGGTTTAGAAATCTAAAGGGGAGACATGGGAAAGCCTTAACAGTAGATTCCAACATTTGGATTTTTTTTGGGAAAGATCAGATTGAGGTAGGTGGTATAAATCTTCTCCCTAGAGTTTACTTTTGTTTTTAAGTATGTGCATCATTTTAGATTGTGCTGAAATGATGTGTGCATGACCTATTTTTTCTAGTAACCCCTTACATGACTTGTTTCCCTTATTTTGACCTTTTTCAGATCCCTTCGGTTTTATTGGAAGATGAATCCACAGAATTTTAGGCACTTGTAAGGTGTGCCGACCTTGAACTTAGGTTATAACTTGATTATGTGTGAACTTAGTTCCCATGAAATTGTATTGTAAAATAATAGGTTTATCCTTATATTAAACCTAGTAAACTGTTGTTACCCTAGGAATCAGAAATTGAGTTATGATAATGGATTAACTTGTGAAATATCATGTATTCATGATATCTAGCACGATATTGTATAACTGGAATGGTAATGGAATATTTGGTTTAATGGAATCTTGGAATGATTAATTGGCAATTAAAATGTAAATTGGTATTTGACATGAATTGAACTAAATGGAATATAGGTAATATGATTATCATGTTTTGACATATTGATACATATTAGATCTTTATTCGTGCTTGGTGTATTGGATTGTGGATTTGGAATCAGGCATGGAATTGGTAATTGAATATGTAATTAGCCCCAAACATAGGAATTAATCCTGGGTATGTTATATAATGAATGTGTAATTGTACCCTAGAATGGGAATTCTCCATAGTTATATTATGAATCGAATATGTAATTAGCCCTAGAATGAGAATCTTCCATGGTTCTATTATGAATTGAAGAAACACACACACACACAATAATACATAAAAAAGAGGGATATGGTTGGATAATATAAACCCCTCAGTTACTAAGACTGGACCCATTTATGGGTATATATAGAGACATCCAACATCGTGTCGTCGTAGGTATGGATGACTCCTAGTGCTAAACTAGACTTAGATGGTCGAAAAATTTATTTAGATGTTCTATATTTAATTTATAATTAATTTATTTGTTTATTATACTATTTTATGCACTATTAATCAGACTAGATTTATCCAGACGTAATTAGAGGTGAATTATAAATTTTAACTCACACCCTATTCAGGCGACCATTTGGTACCTAAGTAGACTTCATGGATGCATGAATAGATAAGGGAAAGGGGCCCTATACTTGATTGGTTAACTTGCTAGTTAGGATTGGATCTTGGATATGAGACTGGGCATAAGGTTCAAGACTAAAAACTAGAAAAGGCACCTAAAACCATGATTTGAACCATAGATGTAGGCAACAAAACCATGGAAATAGGCTATAGCCACAATTTTCTTAACTAAGGCTGTCCAAGCTATTACGATAGGAATTTTCAACTACCACAGCTGAAACCTTGGTAGTTGACAATTTATAATTGCAATTTAAGCCATGTAATTATCTCTGTATAGACACAATTTACATGTGGTAATTGGACTAAAATACCACGGTTAAAACCATGAAAATTAGTAGTTATATCCATGGTTTAAATGGTTGAAATTGGTAGCTAGAACCACATTTTAACTATGGAAATTTGTCTCTAATACCATAGTTAAAATTGTGGAATTTGGTTTCTATAGACATGATTTAAGCTTCGGAAACAACTATACCCAGATCCGGGACCAAATTCACCATAATGCCGCATTCCATTTTCACCAAAATCCAATTAAACCCAGATCACAAACCAAATGCCCCATAATGCAACATATCTTTTGCACCAAAATCCAAACAAATAGATACCAATAAATCAATACAACACATATAATTTTTATATTTTATAATCAATAAAAAATTTTAGATATATAAATACATAAAATTTCAATAATGTCACTCAATAGTGTCATATGAATCCTCAACATCATCAGTGAAAATATCAACAACATTATTATTTTAATCGACATGTGTGCCACCTACCCCGCCATCATCAACACTAGAATCACCATCATTACCACTAGATTCCTATCCATCATCATCAACCTATCCACTAGAATCATTATAAACAACTTCAAAATCATTTAAATCCTTATAAATCAAGTGCATACTTAATAAAAATTCATCCACTGTCACTACACCCTTTGATGGAAGCGAAGAGCATATAATTGATATCACTTTGAACAATTGATCATTTTGTTTTTTTTCTATTGAGATCGTTGTTGAAATTGTTTCTTTTCTTTATCGATGGTGGAATTTAAATATTCTTGGGTAACCATTCTTTTAGTGTTTCTAGATGATTTAATACCTGAATACCAATATCTATATGACATGATTTTCTTTCTAGGTTTACAATAAACTCTACCACTATGCACATCACCTAGGACCTGATGTAAATAATTATTTGGTCTAAATGTGTATAGTGCCTTCTTCACTATATCTTATAGAGAATCCTATAAAATGGAGTTACTATTTTAGAAGATAATTTGAAAAATAAATAATATAAAACCTGAATGTAACTTATAAAATATAAACAAACTAAAAGTTTAAAAAACAGTATTATAATGAGATCTCCCTCTAAGTTGTTTACTAACTAGAATAGTTGAATTTCAAAATAAATATATGAATATGGATTTAAGTAGAATTTTAAAAAGGTTACTAAAATGGGAAATATAAATACACCATGTCATAGAGTAATGCGTAGTGAGTATTAAATTTATGAAATAAAGTATAAAAACTTGAAGGAAACCATGGTGGAAGGAGGTTTTAATCTAGAAGAAGCCCTATGTCATGGATTTTGGTGCTTCATGCCATGATTAATTTGAAGTATATCACAACTTGGGTGTTTTTCGAGTGGAATATGTAATGGTGTTTGAAAATAATAATGTTATTATGGTTTTAGTTTATTTGGTGATCATAAAATTTCCTAGAAGTTATGGATCAAAATATAACTATCTTAATAGATTTTTTAGTGTCACAATTTTCTAGAAGGAAGTCCAAAGGATGTATTTGAATAAAAATCAATTGGAAGTTAATATGAGATTTGAATTTTGAATTTTAAATTCAAAATTTTAACATTATATTAATTTATAATTAGAAATTAAGAATACATAAGAGAAAAGGGAATAGAGAGGAAGTATAATGTAGAAGAGAACTATGTGTTCCAAGTGTAGAAGAAGAGTTATTAACATGGATATCAATTCATATCTAAATTAATGAGGAATAGTTGTCACTAATCTTGATCATGTTGAATATATATCTTTGACAAGGAAGTGTGTTGTGTTCACATCATTGAAGATCAATTTTTAAAGAAGTAAGATTTTTTGTATATCAGGTTTGATAGATAAAATATAAATAAAATAATAGGAACTATATGTTACTAGTAGGAAGGTGACACCAATATTCTATTCATTACATATATTTCTTAGAAGATAATTTAGTTACTAGTGAAGTGAAACTTATTAAAGAATAGGTTTAAAAGTGATAAAGTGGAGTTTAAAATATATAACATCTAGTTTAATACATCTTATCATTGTATATTAGGAAGAAGCTAATTCTAGTTTTGGAATTTTTTTATATAAATTAATATATCCATTTGAAGTTAGATTGAATATTAAAGACACAACACTCATCACTAGGATTTATTTTTATTTGGTAGTAAAATTGGGAGCAACACTTGGAATTCATTGATGCATCAATATCTATACCTTATGATATATATAAAAACTAAAAATTTAAAAATAGTCTTATAATTTTCTCCCATGTTTACCAATTCACAGTGCTTCCATATTTCTTTTTTCTACTGGTACAAAACAATTTTATCAAGGAACATGTCTATCAATATTCAATTCCAATTTATGCTTGAAAATTAAAAATAAATCAATGAAAAAAAATATTCAATGATGAATGATATATTACCTACGATAGTTTATGATATATAATTGAAGTGTGATCAATGCATAAATATATTTCACAGTTCTCTTATTTTTTTTGTGTTCCTTTCAGATGATTCCTATTATTAAGAAAAAATACACTAGAATTTTAACAAGTCAGAGAGGATAAAACATCACCATTCTAACTTAATAATTCAACAAGTTTGAAGCATAACTAAAATAAATAGGTTTTTCAAATTTCATAAAACCAAAATCATAATCACAAAATTTAAATTCAATTAAAAAACCAACTAATTAATTCTAATCTACTATGAAATTAAGATCTTAGATTCTAATCAACCAAAAAAATCAACACCAACCAATAGAAAAAAGAATAAGTAAGATCTATTTTTTATACCATCATTAAACATTAATTTAATAGATATAAGAAATATTTTTTAAAAATAAAATAGAAAAGTGAAATATATCTAGGTATATTTGAGGCATTTTGATTAAGTCCAATACAATCCTATTTATTTTGGTTTTGTTCATTTCTTATTCTGTATGAGTATGTAGTTTTTATTTTAACACATTATAAGTATGTATTGTTTGTTGTTTAAATTTATTAGAGAATTATAAGTAGTATCTATTGTACTTTACCAATAATGTAAAGTAATGTGTGAAGTGATGTTTATTTATGTTTACACGACTAGTTTAAAAAATAGTGTGGTTTGTTCAAAAAACATTTTCTAAAATAAATGAAAAACATTCATTTTTTGTAAAAGCTGTTTAGATTTAAAAATAATAGGGTAGCCTTAGAAATGGTTTAATATGTATTTTAAATGTATTTTTAGTACTTTTTATTAAAGAAATATATAGGAGTGTTTCATCTATTTTTTAAAAATGGAAGGTTTTGATGATAAAATTATGGTTGATTTTAAAAGTTTTAAATGTCTGGGTTTCAAGGAAATTTTTTCATACATTTAACTAATGTTTTTTATGTTCTTTTTAGGCATGATATAGTGATAAAAATAGTATATGGTGAATTTTTGTGTCATTTAATGGTGCATTTGAAGTCTTTTAATTGATTTGGATTATTGGGATTTTTCTAGTATATATGATTTGTGGGGAGAGGGAGGGTTGATTGATTAACTGATACAACATGAGAGTGGTAGGTAGTGTATTCTTGATGGAGGGAAAGATTTTTGTTGCGTATAATTGTGGAATTATTCCATTTAGGATCAATTAATTCATATTTCATTGAGTATCATCAAAAACCCAAGGAGAAGAAGTGGTTGAGCACATCCATGTAGGATATCCTCATTCTATATATAGTTTTCTTTATTTTAGACATGATTGGATACACATTTTATATAGGGGATTAGGGGGATGTATTAGATCATATGTTTCTTTCTTACCATGTGAAAAATAGATTTGTGATTGTTTATGTTTTTACACTTAATTCTTTAAATATTTTTCCAAATGTTAATTGATGAGAGGGTGATAGTGGTGTAATGATATTGGAAACCCAAACCAGAACTAAATCATGATAACTAAATACCAAGGAAGATAATTCAAGGTATGAAATTAAAACATAATCATGGATAATGTATATAACCATATCTTATAAGGTACAATAGAAATATCATGGGGTATTTTGAATTTATGATAAAGTCCTTAGCTACCATGAGAGTGAATCTTGGGGAATTAGTAATGTTTATAATGTATTTTTTGATAATTTATTTGTCATACATCACAAGGATGATCATAAACTTAAATCCTACACTCAAAATTCATTTAATTCAACTCCCATTTTTATTGTTTCTATTTTTATATTCCATTTAATTATACACTCACACATTAAACTACCAAAAACACTTTAAATTAATTCCATGAAAACACACAAATACCTTCAATTTGATTATTTCATTCAATATAAAAAAGTTTATTATCCAATAACATATCCTTATAAAGATGACCTGATTACTCAGTGATATTATGTGCCCAAATTTACTCAATGAAAAAATTAGTTTCAATATCAAGGTTATGGTGCAGTATATCTATTAAGTTTAATCCATTTATTAGATAAAAAACAAAACATTTAAAATAATATATAAAAATAGAATTGAAAACAAAAAATTACATATTAAAATATAGGTTTATAATATTAGTCTCTCATTATAGAATTATTATTTTAGGTATATATTAATTGATTTGGAGTATTTATTCCATCCCTTTTGTACCACTTAAATGAGTAATAATAGGGAATATTCAAGGGAGAAAGGTTTTAACTAGTTAAAGGCATGGAATGACAGGAAAACCAATATACTTTAGAGATAGATAATGGAATTCTTCAGTAATGAAATCTACCCAGGTATAATAGGAATCATGTTTCACCAAGAGTGAGGGATTTGGAAATTCCCCAAGTAAGACTAAATTAGTCTAGCATCAAATTATCATGAATTTTCCTAGTTTTTGGTGTGTTAAGATATCTCACATCGAGAGGGAAGGCTTAGTTTACTAATAAAATATATGATGAAACATGTGAGTGGGGGAGGGGAAGGTATTTATCCAAAATTATGTAAGCATAGATTTATACCAAAGAGGATCCTAATACATCATCACTATTGAGAAAGTATCCAATGAGATAACCCTCTTAGATATAACATGCCCCTGAAACTTTAGTTTTTTAATCCAAAATCCACACTTTGAAAGTTTACCATAAAAATGATGTTCCCTCGAGGTTTTAAGAATGATATAAAAATGATCTACATGATCATCCTCTAACTAGAGGATTGTAATTCCCATACTATCTTTTAAATGTTGTCTTAAGTATATCCCTTTATCAAAATCTCAAATTGTGGTATGATGACCGAAGGTCAATTATTGAAAACAAATGTGACCACTAAGTTGATCAAAAAGATAATCAATCCTAGTTAAGGGATGTTTTTTCTTAACTTTCACTTTATTTAACTTTTGATAATCCATGAAAAGTCTAAGGCTCCCATCTACCTTCTCAATAAAGAGGCAGGAAAAGGCCATACTGACACACCAAGACAAATAAATCCCTTAGCCTCATGGTATAAAAATTATAACTTAAGTTCCACCAATTCAGTAGGTCCTATATGATAGGATGGAATATAAATTATCATTATACCAGTTAGTAGTCAATAGTAAAATCAACCTCTCTATATAGTGGTAAACTATAAAAATCATCCAGAAAGACCTATGGGTACACACACTCCACCATAGGAAGTGGACTTATCAATAAAGGGTCAACCACATTAAGAAAAATATCTAAGAACTGACATAACATCACCCAAATATATGGAAAAACATGCCTCACTCTTCTATACCTAGAGTCCCACTCACCTTGGAAGACATGAGCGACTCCCTCTAGAGATAAAAACTGAACACAATGATGAGAATAGTCTATCTAGTCCTTAACTCTAATCATATAATCTAATAAAATAATTATATGGAATATATAAAGATCAAAAACTGAGAAATTTCATGCCAATTCGAAGTTGACTATCATCACCTGACACACATGACATTTGAAACCTTGTTCAGACCTATTAACAAAAGGTGTAGAAAGACCCAACAAGAATAACATAATATATTAATGTAATCCCAACACTTCAACTAAATTTGATGATATAAAGAAATGAGTATCATCTATATAAAAAAATATAGCATCATAGAAGATGAAATAAACATCGCACCTCTAATAGTAGTCATCCCTAATTCAGATTCCTTTGGTGAACACTCTTCCGCATAAATATGTCTGATATCATCACTTAACTGAGATTTATTCACCTCATGAACATCCCTGTTGGACTAAGGATAGGAACCGCCACCCTTGGAAGCATTATAACAAACCTGTTAACCCTTTTTAAAATTAGATACAAACTTACTTCCTTGGTACATGATTTCATAAAAATATGTATGATGGAATTTTTTTTGTAATGAGGATAAGTATTGGGAGATTATATACAATTAGGCTTGGTTTAACCAAGACTTTCACACTAATAACAAAAAAATTGCTGCTATCCTGGAAAATCTCTAGAGACTGGTCCTAAATAAATCTGGCTACCATTTCATTAACTTTTATTTGTCCATAAGACACAACCTAGCCAATAATCACACTGACCAAAGATCCACCCAAACCTATTCTCATATCTTCGACTACATCTTCTAAAGTTTCTTTATTTACCACCTCCATATAAGTTTAAAGGAAAATGAGATCTAACATTGAATAAATATCGGCCGTCATCCTAATCTTAAATCACTGAGATTTCATGTGATCATTAGTAACAAGATCCAGTGCCAAGTGAACCAACTTAGAAAAGTGAGTGGAATAATCTAGAACAATATGATCCCCTTTCTCTAAGGTCTGGTCTTTTCCCCTCATAATGTATCAAGATAAAATTGATTCCTAACTTCTCTTTCCCAGTACCTCAAGTATATACATGGAAAACCCTCCTTAGATTCCTCATGAGTCTTTATAAAGTTAAGGATCCTCTCAATATTCTCAAGACACTCCTTAGATTCCTAGGGTCCTTTGTCACCACCAAATATTGGGGGATTTTTCTTAGTAAATTCTAAGCCATGATCCACTTCTCGTCTCAGGTTCTTGAAACCCACTTTACCTAGAGTCTGAATAGTGTGGATTATGAATTCCATTAAATAAGGGTCCGTAAGATGAATCTCCTATGGAAACTATCTCATAGGTTCATAACTTTGATTCATAAGAGATTTTATCATTGTAATTTTCTATTAAACAAAAGACATTAGCTACTCAGTTTAAGAGAAAATTCCAAAATAACAAGATCAACTTCCAAAAATCCAAAATCATTGCCTTTAAATAAAAAAATTTAAATCAGTTTTGGTTTTTATGAAAAAAGACTAAAAAATAAGAAACAAGTACATTAAAACAAACCTCATATCTAGTTCATTCAAATAACCTCAACCACTAAGCCTAAAGCTTGGAAAAAATACCTGACCTCCCATGGTAACTCAGATTCATACACAAAAGTGAGCTAGCCAGGCCCCTTTTCCTCCCTTACTATCCAAATTATGATGGTCCTAGCTCCTGTATACCAAATAAACCAAACCGCACCTTGGTAGTATCACCAAACTTTAGGCGGTGTATTCTCTTTGAAACCAATTTTTAATGAATCAGCCCAAGTCAATTGGACAAGTCACCCGGGATGGCCCACCACATAGTGAGGTAAAAATAAAGGAACATGAAACTAGTCTCATGTGTAAAAAAATAATTTATACAACCAAAGTATAATGTTGAAGAAATATAAACATCCATGATACTAAAATATTTAATCCAAATAGGCCAAACCAGAAAGATAAAACAGACCAGAAAAAACATGTCCCAGTGTGACCATTTTTTACCACCAAACCATCCCACTACAAATATGGAGACCAATAAGAGAAACCAATGTGATATACAATGCTATTAAATTTACCTGAGTCCTGAAAAAAATCTACAACCACCCAAAGGAAAAAGTAGGGTGTGATCACAAATCCCAGTAGGATTCCACCAAAGAATCTATAAAAGTTATAATATCATGAGTGCATTAGGTATAGATTTAAAAGAAATATAGTTTACAAATTATTTTCATAAAAAACCATTTTTGTAAATAAAAATTTGGTTTTCATGAAAACATATCATATTCACTAAATCTAGGAATATTTTAAGAATAAAATAAAGCGGGTAATCATAAGAAAAACCAACCATGGATACACTATAAGGTGAGAATGTGAACGAATAACCATGAAAATAACATCATGTGGTAAACTAATCATAAATTAAAAATCACACTATTTTTCCTCTAACTTATGTACATACATGCTATACATTAAAGAAAATACCCAATCTAGACCTAAGGTGGATCCAACGAATATAACCTATAGTGGAATAACAGACACTAAAGTGACATAAAACCTCTAATGGTATTTCACACATGAAAAGTAACAAGTCTATTCCTGACTCACCCAAGGTTATCCAATATGATAGTTTTTTTGAAATCCATTTCCAAAACAAAACCAATCCTTAAATCATTTAATCAAATACTTGGTGTGAAAAAAAAACCATTTTTAAATAAAACCCCTTTAAAAACATGTATATTTTCTAAAAAATCCATTCCAATGTAAAATTAATCAATTTTAATAAACAATATAAACGAAATGAAAAGAACTTAAGGTAATTCATGAATTAAAACCATTTTTATAGATACAACTACCTCAATAATATAGGAAACCTAGCTACCTTCAACAGTGAATATCAGTTACTAGAAGATCGACCTTTTAAAGACAAGGCTCAAGGAGAAAATGCAATGGATTGATAGAAAAAACCAACCAATCACAATCAAATCCACAAAAATATCCAAATCCATTACAGTGACCAATGTTAAAGAATAAATATTAAAACTGATTACTAGGGAGAATAAACACATCCTCTATGATGATAAAATGCTCTATGGAGTGATCCGAAAGGGGGGAGATCAACCAAAATTTCTCTACGGTTTAAGAGGGGGGTTTTTCACATTTAATAGGAGATGATTCATAAATGTAGTTTGATTAAAAACCATTGGTGTAAGATCTCAGCCTTTTCTGAAGCAATCTCAGGCATTTTCAGGTACTTTTTGGTTTTTATTAATCACCTTTAGGTTGAGGTATTACTTGGGGTGTTTTTGGGTGAAGTTTTTAAGGATTTGTGAAGATAGTGGGTCATGCACGGTCTGTGCATGATTTGGCCTAACTGTACGCAAGCTAAAAGTGCAGAAAGTGGAAGTCGGCATGGTTGGTTCATGGTTTTCCTAACCATGTGCCATAAATCCATGCGGGCAGTGGAAGACCGCACAATTGGTTCACAATTTGACCTAACTATGTGGACTCCCAGGTCAAACCATGCGCACAACCCAGTTTATTCTAAAAATTGGTTTTAAAACCACCCAAACCCCCAAATCCTCTCTAATTCGACCTAGTATTAGGCTTGGAAAACTATAGGGCTTCTCAAATACTTATATAGGTATTCCAAGGTGATCTGAACACCATTCTTCGAGATCGAAAGCCTGAATTGAAGATCCTTTTTCCTCTCAGTAAGTGGATTTCATCCCGTTGCTTGTTCTTCCTCTTATCTTTTATAGATATTTTCATGGAATATATCCCATGTTTTCATGGATATAAACCTAAGGGTTGAGATATAAATCTAGGATTGTGGATCTAGATCTATATTTGTAAGATCTTAATTGCCTTTGATCTTAATTTTAGTTTATGGATTTAGATCCGAAGCTTGATCGACGACGTTGTGCCGCTCGGATTTTGGGGATTTATGTTGGGATAACTTCCATCAATAAAATGAGGTAGGTGGTCTAAATTAAACTACCATAGTCATGATTTTTATACGTGAATGTGAATTTATGATTTTCTATATTCCCTTGATAAATGATTTCCTAAATTAGAGTAATTAGGAAAGTAGAACTGAATTGAGGTTTCCTTGGTGGTTAATTGATAATTGAATCATAAAAAAATGAAGGGGGTTTCCCAAATAGATATTTTGGAGATTTTTTATGGGTTGAGATATTTTAATTTAGATATTGGATTGATGGTGTGAAATATAATTAATTTGGAGAATTAATAATGTGTCATGATGTTGACCAAAGATAATTAATTGGGAGAATTAATTATGTGCCATGATGTTGGTTAAATATAATTAATTGTGAGAATTAGTTATGTTACATGATGTGATAAAAGAAAATTAATTGTGAGAATTAATTATGACATGTTGGGATTTGATATGGATAATTAATTGTAAAGAAATAATTATAGAAAGAGAATTGTGTTGATTGATTAATTAATTGATGAATTAATCAATGGATTATGTGATTAGATAATTTTTGAGTTAACTAATAGCCTTTGAAATGTTTAGCTAATTTTTGGATTAGTAATGTAATGATGGGGAAAATTCTTGTGAAATAATGAATGACTAAATGGATAATAATTTTCTGGTTCTAGACATGGTGTTCTAGACCAATTAGAAGTTGGGACTTGGACATGGAATTCCTCCCCAATAGATATCCAAGCTTGAGATAATGGGGTTCTAGGAATGAAAACCTACACCAAATGATAAAATGAGTGCTAGGCATGATGAACTACAATAAAAAATATTGTGGTTATAAGCATGGTGACCTACACCAAATGAATGATAATAATGAATGATGATTTAACTGGGATTTGGGGTGCTAGGCATGATGAACTACAACAAATGATTAATGATATTGAATGATGATTCAAATGGGAAACATAAGTTGAAACTGGGCCAAATTTGATGATTAAAGATTAAATGACAATGTCATAACTATTTAAATTATGCATTGTATTTATTGATTCATAGAAATGCATGCACTATCTTCTGACTAACTCGTTTTAGACACCTTTGGTGGTGGAATACTGAGTTGTACTCACACCCTATTCAGGCCAACTAATCGACACCCAAGTAGACTTTTTTGTTGCAGGACATGATAAGGGAAATGCCCTGCGATAGGTTTCTGTTTGGGATTGGATCATGGGAGAGGGAACCAGACATGGTTTGGGTCCCTCTTGGGAGTTGTTGTGTCTTTAATTTTAGTTGCATTGTAGACTCTTGACATCTGCATTGTCATAGCATGTTTTTACCTGTTAGTTGAGTATTGTATTTTCATGTTTTGGTTATCATATGGAATGGATTTTTTCTAGTTATTTATACGCTTCCTCACTTGGTTATTGTTATTTTCTTCCGTTAGTGTTTTGATTTTAATAAAAGAGGGTATAGTCTCCCCAAGACTGACTTATCAGATCCTCACTGCTAGTCATCACCCTTTGGAATACTAGGAGGTGTGCTTAAGGGCATGTGGCCAATCGGATTGGGTCACTGTTCAGTGGATCCTGGGTCAGGACATCACAAAGTGGTATCAAAGGAGTTTTATTTTCTTTCTTCTTATTTTATCTTACTATTTTGGGAAAGGTAGACAAGTGACTAGGAAGAGTCAAGGCTTGGTAATGATCTTGTGCATGGGAGTTGCAAACCCATGTATGGGGGAAAATCCGAGTACTTAGGGTTGGATTGTTTTGATTGCTGTTTGTCGTTACAGTTAGATATTATTTCACCTTGGGTGATGAAATTGTGATGTGATGTGATATTTTTTTTGAAAATTGTTGAATTTTTATTCGTGGCCTAAAGGGGAATGATACTTGAGTCAACATGAATCATTCTGGGCACTCAAGGTTTTTGTGACATGCATCATTCTAGTCATTCATGGGAAAACAAATTATGGGTAAGTTGTTGAACTTGAACTATTTTTCCTTGTTGTGAGATTGAAATAATGATTCAAAATGAGAATAAATGGGTGTCTAATGAGTACCATGATTGGTGAAATGGGTATGAGAAATTAATTAATTGTTGAATTAATTAATTTGAGATAATGTGATTAATTAATTGTTTAATTAATTAATGAGAATGTTTGTACCCTTGTTAACAAAGACCTTGGAGTAGGATGGTTAAGGGTAGTGATAAGGCCTCGGTGTTGACCACACAGCAAGAAAAATGGGACAGAACATGTCAAAAATTATTGTGTTAGTTTCTACTATTATGTAAATTTTATAAGGTTGCGTTATGATACCTTAGACGTGTGTTTGGATTTGTAGAGATATGCCTCCACGACGCTTGTTGAGGGAGAGACCGAGGGGTATGGCCCGAAACAAACTTTCAAACTGGGAGCTTGAGACACTATTGGTGCAAGATGAGGAGGAAAGGGAAAAATTACAAGAGAAATTTTCAATTTTCATGCAATTAGTGGAGAGATACCCAAGGTAGGTTCAAAAAATCATGTCAGAGTTGACAAGGGAGTTTCAACTACAACACCCTCTTACTTTTACTGGAGAGGGCAAACCTGAGGGAGATGAATTATGGATTGAATCTATAGAGACAATACTTGAACATTTGAAGAATACGGCTAAGAGGAGGGTCAAGTTGGCTGCTTATATGATACAGGGTTTAATGAAGCACTAGTGGGACATTCAGGTATGATCTGGACAGATTGATGAGATGTTATGGAAGGAATTTCTGGAGAAGTTCTTGGAACACTTATATCTTGACACACTGAAACAAGATAAGGCTTTAGAGTTTATGAATCTGAACTAAGGAAGAATTTACATAATGGGATATGATGAAAGTTTCACAGATTTACATCATTTTGGTCCATCTTTGGCAAAAAATGAGTCTTCTTTAGAAAAACAATTTCAGGATGGGATTAAGTGTGAAATTAATCCCCAGGTGAATATATTTAGGCTGAATAAATTATCATAAGTGGTTAATAAAGATCTAATTATAGAGGGAAACATGAAGGAGGATTCCAGTACTGGACTGGTGGGTAAAAGATCAGGGAGTGTGCCTTCCGAGTGCAGGAAGCACCATCATGAGAACCTTAGTCAGGACAATGGAAAGCATGGTGGACAATCAAGAGGAGAAATTTCACCATATCTTTCTCATGTGATTTTCCAATGGTATGGTAGATAGGATACTATCATACACATTTTCCTTGAAAACCAGTGGAGTTCCAGTTTTGTGGCAAGATGGGACACCTACAGAAGTTCTGCAGGAAGTAACTTCTCAGATTCAAAGTGTAGGAAGGGGGTCTTCTACAACATATAGGTTTGGAAGTTGGAGTTCTGCTGGAAGAGGTAGTAGATGTGGTGGATATGGTGCTTCAGGGTATGAGAGCCAATATCAGTAGAGTGATGCTACTTAGGGGATTCAGATGATACCACAGGGAAGAGGGGCAGGACAGTTACACGTAGTGCAACATACACTTGTGGAGAGTGATACTAGTCCATCGATAGTGATATGTACTATTCTAATTGCTTCTACTTTAACTAGTTCCTTGTTTGGTACTAGTGTCTCTCATTTCTTTATATATGCAAATCTTGTTAATAGATTGAACCTAGAGGTGGAGTCCGTAATAGGGATGATGAATATCGATACACTATTGGGAACACTGACTAGGGATATATGTTTATGCAAGGGATGTTCTCTAGAAATTAGAGAGTATAATTTTATTTAGGATATCTATGTTCTTGATATATTGGGATTAAACTTAATTATGGGTATGGACTGGCTAGTCACATTCTGAGCCACATAGAAAACAATATTTAAGTCACACATGAATTTTAATACATTAAAATTCAAAATTTTCTAACATCTTTTATGACATATAATAATTTTTAAGAATACATGAATCATCAGGTAGTAATTAATCAAAAAATGTTAAGAGATAATAAATCATTGTATTACTAAATTAATACATCATTTTCCCATGATACAATCTCATTAAAGACTCATGTTTGGTCATTTATCCACATGACTATCATACTAGGGTATTCACATCTTTAATCAACTTTCTAACATGCTCAATTCCATCATTCTGATCATTAGATGAAAATTGTGTTCCCATTTTCATTTCCTCTTCCACTAGTCTACATGAAGTTCTAGATTGAGAAACAAATGGAAAATGATCAAAAATCAATTTTTCTTTCATTTTGATTCTTTTAGCTAAATTAATGTCATTCTATGCTTGAAAGTTTTCTCCATTTTGATACCAAACCTGATATTCTATTTGAAATTTTTTCTAGTGATATGGTAAATCACTTCCTCTTGTGTTAACCATGGTATTCCAATGCAATAAAAACATGGGCATCAAATAAATCTTCCATATGATCCATTATTGAGCTCAAAATCCAAAAAATATTCCAAATCCTTCTGAAACTCATTGGTAATCTGTTCACTGTTGTAAATCCAACTTCTATCCATTCTAATATGAATAAACAAATTGTTTGTAAAATTATTTATTTTCAATTGAAACATTGTAACTCATTCAGACTCATTAATTTATTATCATAATTATTAATGAATTCATAAGTATAACACATTCATTATAGAATAAATAAAAATATTTTCATTTCCCACATTAGAAATTTAGAATACTTTTCAATCATTAAAATATTTGAACAACACTTATAAAAACCTAAATATGTTCAACTAGTTTCATGAAACAACTATACACTTTTTATCTAATAACCCTTTTAAATTACCTCATATAAATGGAATCAATCTCGTGGGTTTTACCAATAATATCAACATTATCTTTTCCTTTATAAAATAAATATCATTAAAAATATAATTCTAAAATTCCCCTATTGAAATGAATTCACTTATCCTAAACAAGTAACAAAATAAATTAAAACCAAACACATTTATATTTTCCTTTTAAAAATAATTATGGAAATAAAATCATTAGAAAAACATTATTTTCAAAATAAAGTTAATAAAACTTTCACAAATATAACACATTATAAAAAAAACACTACTTATAAAGTGAATTAACAATGTTAAAATTCTAAAATGGGGGTTAAGACACTGTAAGACAGTCTAGTGTCATTCCATACCATGAACTAGTCATTAATTAGATAAAAATACTTTGTTCAGTAATATATAGGAAAAAAGTCTTTAAAAATTTCATGGATAATAACTAGTGTTCACTAAATTAATGTAGTTAAAGATTATGTATGGTATTGTTCATAACCAAATAATAATTATCATAAAAAATAGATACTAATATGTGGTACAAATATTAATTAAAGAAAAAGTTAAAATCAATTATTATTTATAATTTTTTTTTCTCATATTTAAAATTTCATTTATGGAAAACTACCATTTAAAAAAAATGTTCATTGTTGTGGAATGTTTATTTTACTCATTTACCCTATAAAAATAAATATAGCGGGTTTAAATTGAAATAGATTTACTGATTAATGATATTAAATTCTAAATGGATTCCTTAGAATAGAGTCAATCCCATCAAACATGATACATACACATCCACCCTTTTTGATTTTTTTAACTATTGGGGGGGGGGGGGTGGAGCCATTGTTCCTCTACCTCCTATGGTAGATGAACCACCATTTTTCTATAAATCTAGACTAGATTATGCCTTTATAAATAAAAAACACTAGAATAAACACACTACCTATAAACATAGTGATTTTTTTAATAACTAAGCATATATATTGAAAGAAATATAATATAAAAAAATTCAATAAACATTATACAAAAAATATTCAAATAATAAGATTTTTTGTATAAAATATGACAACTAATATTTTATATCCAACAAAAAAATTAATTAAATAATCAATTTATTTAGGGATAGAGAAGTTCAAATTATATATTATAGTGAAATTATTGTCATTACCGACATGGAAAAGTTAATAAATAACATGATTTAAATTGTGAAGAGCCTCTATGGAAAAAGAAGGCTTCATGAGGGAATATTTATAGTGCCTAGAAAAATCGATTTTCACATCTACCTATCACACCTAGAGAGGTAGAAAGTGTCAACTTGAAATATGGAGGAGTGGGGGTTGGTCAATCATGAGGGGAATAATAGACAATACCTCTTCTAGAGCCCCCTAGTTGGCCGATTTCATTAAGAGGGGAAGTGTTTGGGATCATATTTTTGGAGGCCCTATGTTGATTATGTGAAGAGGTAAAGCATTGGGGATTACATGGGTCAATCATGTAAAAATATGGAAGCATTTTCCATGGAGTGAATTTCTGGAGTAGGTGGGTTTATTGAGAATAGGGGAAACACTATCTAGGGAGAATATTTGCGGAGGCCAGAGATTTATCCTGAAGAGGGGAATGAATAGGGTGGAAATTTTTTGAAATTTGGGAATGGTATTTCAACTATTTTAATAAACCATGTCAATAGATAACCAATTTCCACCATTTTAATAAACCATAGAAATACATACATGGAATTAGGGTATTTTTGTAGTTTTTCTAGTTTTTGGAGTCTTGATTTTGAATATTTCATTTAGTTTGTTTCTTGTATGACTTTAGTACAAAATTCAACATGACATTGCATAGATTTAGGATATTGGTCTTTTTTTGGAAATTTCCAACTTATTTTCTAGACTTGATTGTATTGATTTGTTTATCATGTTTCCACTATGATTTTCATTCTGTAACCTAGGGTATAGTCTCCCTACATATTTATTAGACTCTCACTATTATTTGATAGCTTCTTGCATATAGGGATGTATGCATGAGGTATCATGGTGACTAATTCTAGTCATGTGAGGGAGAACTGGGCTAGGGAAGTTACATATCTCCTTAAATATTTTCCTTGTACTTAATCCTCATATACTTGGTAAAATTTTAAATTTTTCTATACCATATACAATAAATTATGAAGTAATTTCCAAAAATACTTTTGGATATCTTCAAAAAAACTTTTGTAAATCTATAATTAAATTCACCATGTATCAAATCTAATGAAATACCTTGTGAATACCCATATAAAAATCCTTTTGTATCAAATTTAATTTTTTAGATAATCTTTCAAAGATAAACTCAATCTAAATCCATTCAATGAAAAAGTGTGACCTCACATTACTTTATATCATTGATAAAAAATATAAATTCCAAAATTCATAAATATAATAAAAGAGAATCCTTTAGAGAGGCATAGATACTACTCAAGCTAAAGAGAAATCTAGGTCGATCTCCATCAAACACATGTATCTCTATACCTGTGTCCACTAACTATATCATTTTAAATTATATAGATTCATATGATCCTTTTTTATAAGAAAATGAGTGACCATTAGACACAAAGTATTCCAATATCATTTATCCTACTCATATATTATTGATTATCTATGTATATACTTACTAGGTTGGTGAATACATCACACACCATCCACCTTTATGCATAAGCACAACACATTCCCCTCACTAGATAGATAAGCACATAATATATACCATATAGGTACAACCATAAACTTCCTCAATCTATCTCAATGAAGGGCCCATATGTCATACTCACCATATGAGAGGATAAATCTCATCTAGGTTAAGCTCCAACCAATTGCATGATAAAAAATATACCTAACCACCCCCTAATTAGCTAATCCTAAAATATTTTATAATAAAGGTATTAAATTATGAAAGTTATCATTCTAGGTATCTCACCAACCTCCTGTATTAAGGACTCCAAATATAAAGCATGAACCACAAGTATACCAAAGACATAGTGTATGATACTCTATGTGGTATACTTTATGGGGCATCCAATGAAAAAACTCATTTTGAACGCCATGAGCATATTCTATATCCCGATATAGAAATCTTACTCATGATAATATTAACATTTCAACACAACCTATAATACCTCATGATGAACATCAGTTATGGATAACTCAAAGTCATACTTTTAGAGTATAATTATTATTTCAGTTCATGATATATATATTTATACATATTAAATAGCCTAATGAAATTGTTGAAGTATTGTATTTGTTGTCAAATGTGTTTGAGAATCATTAAAAGTTTTTGATATTGTATTTTAAGTATTGAGATATTTTTTATTTGTTTTTAAGTAAATAGAGATGTTCATATTTAATTTGAAATGACTTTTAGTTGATTTGAGAAGTTTTTTTAGTGATTATGAAGATAATGGTGATGTTTAGAAATTATATATTTTAGAGGTCTGAAAGTTAGAATGACTGAAAAAATGGATGAGACCTAAAGTTTTTTTATAGTGAACATTTCATAAGGGTCTTTTACCCTTATTACGATATTTATAATTAAAATTAAGTGATGAGAATAGACCCACTATGTTTTGTAAGGATCATATCTGATTTCTTAAGAGTTGGGAGTTGATGAAATTTATTAAAGGAATTAAGTTCATAAGAGTAATTAGAAAATTCATAAGAGACATTTTTATAGTTATTTTTGGTAGAATTTTCAAAATCTGTGGAGACTCTCTAGGAGTGTAAGATTCAATACTTCTTATATAAGATTAATTCACTAAAAATGTAATAGTCATATCAATATTTTGTAAAATTCATCTGAAATATTTTAAGGGCCATCTACAAATTATAATAGTAATTTTAATATTTTGTATTTGAAAATAAAATAAGTTTTATAAGGGTTAGTTCCATATAGATTTTTGTAAGAGAAGTTAACTTTCTAGAAGATACTTCACAAATTTAACCATGATGATGCTGTGTTGTTCCTAAGTTCCAAAATCACATGCTGATCATTGTGTCATGATTCAAGATGAGTTCATGGATGATTAAAAGAGGAGATCAATTCTTTAATATTATAAAATTGTTAAATGAAAATATTTGAAAATTATAAATGGTGATCTTAGCTAGACAGTTCCTAGGTATATTTATTTAATTTACTTATAATTGAAAAGGGATATTTTTGGAATTTTATCTAAGGATTTTGGGGAGAGGACCCACACGAACAATTCAACGATGAGGTTTATGGAGAATCATGGAGAAAAAATTAATTATGATAATATTATGGAATGTGAGATGATGTTTTATTTTCCAAATTTAATTAATTTTGGATTATTCATAAATATACTATCAAGTATTATATTGGAACAAACATAAAAGAAGAGACAAAAATAGAGACTAAGACCAAGAGTTTTAGAGTGTGATGAAAAAACTACAAATCTTGAGTATTCAATGATTTGATATTGGGAAAGTGACAAAGGCTAGATGATAATGTTCTAACAAAAAACATCATAGGTAAAATTCTTGAAGAGGTGAGAACATACTGATTCTATATATTTGAAGGTTTAGGAGAAAGATCATCATTTGTGACTGAAGAATCCTTGAATCTAAAGTTACATTACTCACCTAGTTCAGGAATATATTGTTAACTAGTGGACATTAGTATTATATAGTGGGATATTGTGTGTGTGTGTGTGTTGAAAAACACTAAATTAGTAGAATATGATACATCCCTAACCACTTATAATTAGTGATTGATTATAGTATAAAATTTACAACTCTATATCAATCTGATCACAACCAGAAGTGGGTACCTACATTGGGACAAAAACTTATAAAAATTATGTGTTCCCAATGTTTCTTTCATTTCTATCTATATCGAGTAAATATGATATTTTAATTCAAGTTGATCAGATCCTAACATATCATAGAGGTTTATTTTTATAAAATAAATTGTAAAATAATTACCACCAATTCACACCACTCTCAGTGGTATAACCCATTCACGAGGTATTTCATCTTGTATCAGAGCATCCCAGATTCCATTGAATTGATCCAAATTCTATTAGAGATTGACAATTTAAATATTAATATTAATGTAATTTTAACATTCTATAAAAAAATTACCATGGTTAGAATAATAATATGATCCCCTATCTTTTATCACTTGGCTTTTAAGTCATTGATTATAACATCCTGACCCCAACCCATTGGCTTGCACATGACTAGAATGACACTAACCTTATGTGAATCCCATTGAAACCAAATAATTGAAATAAATTCCAACGGTATATAATATTATCTAGTGACGATTACCCATACACACAATACAACTTATAACATAAAATACAATGAAACGACATAAATATAATGAATATTAGAAAACTAAAAAAGATATAACAACCATAAATAATTAATTATTAGAGTCACAATAGTATACAAAACACAAATGAGTCTACAAGAAATCAGAACCAAAAAAACTAAGGTGCTAATCTGGAAAAACCCCAATATCAACTCCATGACTTCCTCCAAGCTCCACGCTCCAAAAATCACGATCATAGCCTTAAGGTTCTTCACCAAGGAAGTAAGAAATATTATTATTACCTATATCATGATGAAAAATATCTACACATGCACTGAGATTCATATACAGGGTGTGATTATACAACCAAGAAGGTAATCCCCCAAAGACTTCCCACACATACCACTAGAACAAGAAAACTTAACTCACATTTTATGAAAATAGGAGATAAATATAGAAACTATTTCATATTATTTATATAAGTAAATAATTATAAAAAAGTCACACCATAATGAACACCCATACCATGAATTTACACACCCATGAAATGTACCATCCACTTTCATTTTGGATCAAAATATTGAACCCAATGCACCCCCATTCAAATAGAACTATAAAAATAGACAAAAATTAAAAGAAGAACCCCATTCTCCTTGACCCAAGTGATCAATTAGAAGTTTAATGTAATTTTCCCACCTAAATGACACTAGTATCCTTGTATAGAACAAAAATCCCCTATATACATGCATCATGAAATCACACCAACCCATTCCAATAACAATTTTACATATTCAAAAAACCATTCTTTTGAATCCAAAACACCTCTTATGATTTTTTACAAAACATGTTGTGGATGCCATACATAAAACTTATTTTCAAAACCAAAGATAACCACACTAATAATTCAGGGATTATTATATAGAATATTTCATCACTAAACACAATGATTCAATTTTAAAGGATGAAATCCTATAATTTTCAGGAATAATAGAGAGAGAGAGAATCTACCTAGCTCAAAAGGGGTCATCAATAAGGAGATCTCATATAATTTATAGATTTATCCTTTTATAGTTCACCTTTATCTCTAGAAAAATTTCACTAAAATCTAGAAGTGAGGATCTCTTAAGTGAATGTAATATCCAAATCTCCCAAATGTGGTTTCCTCATTAAAAACCATATCCAAGAGGAAATAAAATTAGTGATTTCGGTAAAATCAAGTTTTTAAAACATAAATTACAAAAGTTTCCTAATGAATACCCAAGGTAATTGAAAAACCTCTCCCCGTTCAATTCCAGCATCTATTTCTATCATTTCAAAAAATGTCTAGAACCATGATTTGTTGGTTACCAACATGATAGTGGTGAATTTGATTGTGACTCCCCATGAAGAACCCACCATGACATATTTTCACTTATATCATCATTTTCAACACACCACAACTGGTACCATGGGGTGGATGATCCATCCTCCCTACTTGTAACCTCCCCTGTGAAACTCAAACCTACCTAGATTCATAACCACCACAATCACCAACATTTCTATTTTGTATTCCCTATTTATTATAGGGAAACTCTCTAAGTGTCACACCCAAAAAATGGGAATTTTTATGCTCCCTATGGTTTACCATTGTAACATCCCACCCCTTTATCATTGGCTTGAGAAGGCGAATAGATTCTACTAGGACTTAAGCGATGTTCCCAAGGCGCCAAAGGATGACAATAAATGTCGAGGGCTTTAAGAATAAATTGGGGAATTATTTTCCCTTGAGATTAACCAACCAACCAAACAAGCCATCACCAAAACCACTACATGATGCACATTGAAATAGCAACCCAAACCATATATTACCAAAATACAACTAACTATTCAATAAAAATCCCCCAAAACCAATACAACCAAACCATACCAAACCAATAACAGAGTGACAAGATAAATACTAAACAAGAAGACCCAAAAGAACTATGAAACCATCCATAGATCCACACCAAGATCTATGCTCCAATCACTAAAATACTTCCAAAGCATCATAACGAACCGCTAGAAAAATGAGATGCTTTACTCTTAGCTGTGTCCCAGAAAACAACATCTGCAAAAGAACTAAAGTTCCAAAGCAGGGGTGGGTAATAATACTCAATAAGATTTCCTCAAATTACTTCCCTACACACTCCACTAGAAAAAAAAACGTTAGAAAAATTTATATAAAACGAGTCATATTATGTCAATTAAATAGTTTAACAACTAACAACAAGCCAAACACATCTTTACCCAAATCAGTTTACCCAATCTAATTAAAAATGAAGGTAAGAAAACAAACATGTCATTACCCATTTCATTTTTCATGACCACATACATATCTCAACTATACACACAATTATGTCACATCACAAATATAATTCATACCATTCATTCAATCATAGTGATACTTTAATGGTGGCACATTCATGACCAACCTGTATCTTCAATGGTGTGGGATTTCATGCACATCACCCTTTATTTTGATGATGGTACATTCACAACCAACCCGTCTCTTCCATGGTGTGGGAATTCACACCAATCACCTTGATGGTGCAACATTCATGACCACCATCCATAAAAATCACAAAAATCAACATTTACCACATCACAAAAACATTTCAATAAAAAATTAACAAATTCATACCACCCAACAATTTCCAATACCAAATTAACCAATTATTCCCAACAACATTTCAACATAACGTGCCAAGTTGCATCAATAAATCAAACATTTATTGAAAACACACTAAAACCATTTTCTATGTCAAACCACATCTTAATAAAACAATATTTTTATTGAAAACCCTCTTTCATAAAACATTTTCCATAAATAAATCAAGTCGTCAATTTTAAAATCAACATTTTAAAATCTGACAACAAAACCCCTTTCACAATATTAACCCATTTTCCCAAAATCCCCAAATCATCACAACACTGGTTTACCCCTAGCATATCACATCAAAAACACAATCAATTTCAAGAGAAACCATTCAATTTGAAATTTAAACTTACATTTATATCAAAGTTGAGTTGAGAGAGAAGCCACATAACTTAAGGTTTCGGCCAATTTGACCCACAAGCAATCACACCACAAATATGGGCAAACACTCCACCAAAACCACTCTAGATCTCCTTCACTATCATAAAAATCCCTAAAATCACCACGTTAGGTTACCAAAACCCTAGATCTATATGAAATGGGTGTAGATCTATAAAACCAAAAGATAGAGAAGAGTATATCTAGAGAAAAACCACAAGAGGCCAAGAGGGGAGACTTACTCGGGAATAACTACCTTTAAACCACCAAGAAACCCCTTCGATTTGCTTCAAAAATGGGTGGGAGAGATCATATAACCCTTGAGAACATGTAATATCATGTTGGGTTCGAGTGGGAAAAGAAAATGAGTGAAATAGGTAAAATCCCGAGTGATCCCTATTTTTAAAAACCCATTTTTCTGTCATGCACGGTTAGTCAAACCGTGTGCTAATTGTGCGAATTTTACAGCCTCAAAGGGCACCTCACATGGACTCCTCACATGGTTAGAAAAACCATAGAAAAACCATGTGAGGACCAACTATCTTGATTTACACATTTAACTATGGATTCTGCATAGTTTCCCCTAACTGTGGTCAAACCGTGCAGCCCCAGAAAAGCTTCCAAACATTTCCAAATCATTCCAAAACCTTCCCAAAATATCCCAAACATTACCCAAAAAATTTTAACACATAAAAGGCATAGAAAATGGTTAGATACCTCAAACCAGGGGTGCTACATTCTCCTCACCATTGGAATTTCCATCCTAATAAAGTAGAGAACCATTGCTTTGCTGAAAGAGCTCGGTCCATTGCTCGACCATCTCTTTCTCTCGCTCCCAAGTCTCCTCCTGAATCTAACCACGCTGCCACAAAACCCAAACTAAACTGATGATTTAACATGAAAGGCTTTCTCTTGCCTATCCATAATCTGTATTAGAACACACACCAAATAAGCATATGGTTCTAGCTCAACATGATCGCAATGAATCACATGGTCACGATTCGGATGATACTTTTTCAATTGAGATACATGGAACACATTTTTTACCGCACTAAACCATGGTGGAAAATCCAAATGATAAGACACCTCTCCAACCTGATCAATTATCTCAAAAGGCCTAATATACCTTGGAGATAACTTTCCCTATTTTCCAAACTGATGATGTTCAATCCTATGATAGATTATAAAAAAGCATATGATCGCCCACATCTAACAACAATAATCATCGACGATGGTCCGCATATGATTTCTAATGACTCTATGCCATCTCCATTCTCTTTCTGATCTACTTGATCTTTTATATAGTCTCTTAAAAAATGCTTGGTCCAACCATCAAAGTCGCACCCATTTCCACCTAACACAAAGGAGAACGACACAAACGCCCATAAAATTCCTCAAAGGGAGCCATATGTATGGAATCCTGATAACTTTTATTATTGGATAACTCCACCAACGACAAGTTCTCATCCCATGAACCACCAAAATATATCACACAATCCATTAGTATATATTCCAAAGTTTGTATCATCCTCTTGGATTGTCCATCCATTTGAAGATGATACTCCATGCTCATTGTCAACCGCATCCCCAGGTCTCGCTGCAAGGACTTATAAAAACAATATGTGAACCTTGGATCTCTATTCGATACAATAAAAAATAGCATAACATTCCTCTTTACCACCTCACAGATATAGATTTTGGATAGATCTTCCACTGTATGAGACTCATGAATTGAGAAGAAATGGGCTGACTTTGTGAGATGATCCACTATCACCCATATGGAATCATCCTTTCTGACCATCCTTGGGAGACCTGTGAAAAAATCCATAATTATCTTCTCTCACTTCTATACAGGGATATGTAAATATTGAAACATTCATTATAGCCACTGATTCTCTACCTTGACTTACTAACAATTCAAGCATCTAAAAACAAACTCAACCACTTTCCTTTTTCATACCATCCCATCAAAACTATTCTTTTAACGCTTTATACATTTTCTGAATTCCAGGATGGACAACCCACCTAGAATGATGATCAGGCCTGATAATTTACTCTTAAAAATCCACCAGTACAACCACGTGATTTTGAAAACACAAAATTGAATTCCCATTCAGTTCTTAGCCCTCAATGGACTCCCCAACATTGAGTTTCGACCTTATCGCTATACACTCAAAACCAGACACCTGTTCCTCTTTGACCAAACTAACCAAGTTAGGAACCAATGAGACCGAAATGAAAACTACTCTATCACCTTGATCCTCACATTCCAACTGCATGTCAGATACAACTGACATCAACTGCCACTAATTCGATACCCGGTTCACCACATGAGAATATGATTCCCTAATTAATGCATCCACCACCGAATTTACCTTACCCAGTGTGTAAATTAAGTCAAAAATGAATCATCTAGAGATACTCCATCCATATCCTTTGCCATAAGTTCAAATCTCTTTGTGAGAAAATAGGATTTAAACTCTTATGATCAGTAAACACTGTGAATTTCTCCCTGAAGAGATAATGACGCCAAATTTTCAAAGCATGAACCACTACCACCAACTCCAAATCATGTGTTGGGTAGTTCTTCTCATGAAACCTCAACTGATGTGAGCCATATGAATTCACATGATTCACTTTCATGATAACACACCCAAACCCTAATCCTAATGCATCAAAATACACCACATATCCTTTCCATGGTTCTAGAAAAACCAAGATTGGTGTTGATGTAAAGAGACCCTTAATATCTTTAAAATATTTATAACACTGCTCATTCCATAGAAATGGAACATTATTCCTTGTCAAAGCTTTCATTGGTGAGGCTAATACTAAGAAATCATGGACAAAATGCCGATAATACCTAGCTAGACCAAGGAAACTCTATATCTTAAACACATTATTTGGTGATTTCCATGAGATAACAACCTCTATATTTTTTGGATCAATTAGAACACCCTTAGAAATAACATGGCCAATGAAAAGGAACTCCTATATCCAAAAATCACACTTCAACAATTTGGAATACAAGCGATGATCTCTCAAGATCCCTAACACTATCACCAAGTGTTTCTCATACTCTACCCTTATCCTATAATACAACAGTATATCATTGAAAAATACCACCAAAAAGAATCTAGATATCTCTAAAATATCCGATTCATCTATTCCATGAACACTGCTAGTGTACTAATTAGGAAAAAGGTCACAACCGCATACTCATAGTGTCCATATCTACTTATGAAAGCCATTTTGTGAATATAATCCTTCCTCAACCCCAATTAATGATATCACGACCTCAATTAAATCTTGGAGAACCACTAATATCCTCTCAACTGGTCAAAAAAATCATTAATGCGTGGAATGTGATATCAGTTTCTTTATCGTAACCTGATTAAGCTTACGATAATAAACACATATCTGAATGGTTCTATCCACCTTCTTAACAAACAAGACCAACACTGCCCATAAAGATGTGCTAGGCCAGATGAACCATTTGTTTTCATACTCCTCCAACTATACTTTCAATTCCATTAATTTTTTTAGTGCCATTCGGTAAGATGGAAAAGAGATAGGATTGGTCCCTGAAAAGAGATCAATCGTAAACTCCACTTCTATCATGGGTGGAAACCCTGATAATTCTTTAGGAAAGACATCCAAAAATTGATCAAACACCACTGGAAATATGCTCTGTTTCATTCCCGCCATTGATTCCAATGAAAACACCACTGACTAATATGAGATAATGCCTAAAGATAGTGCCAAATAGCCTATTGCACCCAACTTTTCTTTCTTCTCCCCCTCTAAAGTGATGTTTGATTCCATCATCCATCATGAAACTAACCATTCGTGCATAACAATCGATGTGGGACTTAAACATCACCAACCTATCCATTCCCATGATTATATCATAAGCATCCATCTCAGTCACTGAGAAATCCCACATAAACTAGACCTCATCCAAAACTATATAACATAATATACCCAAGAAGGCTCAACACTCTCTTTGACCCAAATGGGTTTTAAGTTTCAAAATAGAAGGCATCATTTACCCATGTAAACCCAGCAAACTAATGTCATGAGAAGCCATAAAATAATGGGAAGCACCCGTATCAAACGACACTTGCTTCATGGTAGAATTTAAAAGAATCATACCTCGAAACATGTATGGTACTGACTGATCATCCACCACAACCTGCTCAGCTTCAAATAGTTGCTTGCTTTCCATGATCTGATCTTTATTACCCTGTCAAAACACCCCCTACCGAGGTGTTGTGGTATTCATAGAATCACCATGACTAAATTGGATTTGTTGATTAGGGGTAAGTTTTCCCCCCATCTTGTTGAGGCATAGGATGCCTTCAACCCCTAAGGAGTGTCATGAACACCTGACCTTGAAGCATTATGACAATAATGTTGAAGATTCCCCATACTCTTGAAATTATGAAATGTTTGAGGCTGTTTCATAAAATCCCACTTCATGTGGCCAAAAAAAGGCATTGAAAACATACCGACTTACTTTTAGGTTGAGGAGGAAGTTTTAACAATCTAGTGGTCCAATTCTGATGTGCTCTATGTTGTTGAGAAAATGTGTCTTTATTTCTCTTTGTATCAGTGTTAGGGTTCACACCTCCTCTCGTGAAGACAATTATACTTCCATTACTTGGATTTATGACCACGATAGATATTATAAAAGAAGTATTTGGTTGTAGTTCAGACTAAATAGATTGAAAATCTTGAACGATGCTTTCGACCAACTACTAGTTCACTTTGGGCTTAGGTGAAACAACATTTTCAACAGCTTCCTGAGATTGGTCTCTACGATACCTACTCGATTCCATTTCAATTAACACAAGAATCACGATAAGCCTCAATAAATAGAAATTGAAGTCTTAAAATTTTAATTTCAATTACATTAAAAATATCATAATCACGATTTCCACATTTTCACACTTCTCATGTTCAACCATTTGAAAAAATCAACTGTTTTTGGAAATCAACCCATTTTCAAAATGAAACAACCATTCTCTTTTCAAAACACACACATTTTAAAACCCATCCATATTTTTCAGAAATCAACACATTCTTATAAAAACATAAATCATTATTCGAAATGAAATATTCATCATAGTGGGAAGTCATTTCTACCATGAATGACATACTCATCTCATTAGGTACACCCACAGTAATGAGATCACACTCCTATAAGTGTCTCCAAAACACTTATGTACCCAACTCCTTGGTAACTTGAAGTTCAGCATAAAAAGGTAATCTATGTCCTTTTATGCTATACATTCCAAGTTCCAATAATCCTATAACTTACTACCATCTAGACTCAAAGAATAGACTAAGAATGAATGTCAACACCAGGACCAAAAATCAATGCCAAAGGACTGAAAAACTAATTTCAATTGAATGTCAAGGACCAAAAAAACCGATATCATTCGTAACATCCCACCCTTTCCTAATTGGATTGAGAAGACAGAGAGATGATACTAGGCCTTAAGAGACGTTAACAAGGCACCAAAGGCTAGAAATAAATGATGTGGGCTTCAAGAATAAATTGGGGAATGATTTTCCCTTGAGATTAACAAACCAACCAAACAATCCATCACCAAAAAAACTACACGATGCATGTTAACATAGAAACCCGAACCATATATTACCAAAATAAAACCAAAATATTCCATAAAAATTCCTAAAAAACAATACAACTAAACCATACCAAACCAATAATAGAGTGACAAGAAGAAGACTAATCAACAAGACCCAAAATAACTATGAAACCATCTATAGCTCCACACCAAGCTCCAAGCTCAAAGAAACACAATACCGCCAAATCATAATGACAAACCACTATCAAAATGAGATGATTTACTCTTACCTATGTCCTGGAAAACAACATCTTTAAAAGTACCAAAGTTCCAAAGTAAGGGTGAGTAATAATACTCAGTAGGATTTCCCAAAATTAATTCCCAACACACACCACTAGGATAAAACACATTAGCACAATTTATATAAAACAAGTCATATAAAGTCAATGAAAAAGTTCAACAACTAAAAAAAATCCAAAAACATCTTTACCTAAAACAATTTACCCAATCTAGTGAAAAATCAAGGAAGGAAAACAAACATGTCATTACCCATTTCATTTTGCATCACCGAATACATATCTCAACCATATAGAAAATTATGTCACATCACAAATATTATTCATACCATTCATGCAATTATGGTTCTACTTTAATGGTGGAACATTCAAAACCAACCCATCTCTTCCATAGTGAGGGACTTCACGCCCACCCCCTCCCTTTTGATGATGGTACATTCACGACCAACCCATCTCTTCCATGATGTGAGACTTCATTCCCATCACCCTGATGGTGCTTCATTCATGAACACCATCCATCCAAATCCTGAAAATAGACATTTATCACATCATAAAAACATTTCAATCAAAAATTACCAAAATCATATCACCCAACAATTTCCAATACAAAATTGACCAATTATTCCCAACAACATTTCAACATAAAATTCCAAGTTACTTCAATAAATCAAACATTTATTGAAAACACCCTCAAACCATTTTCCATGTCAAACCACATCTCAATAAAACAAAATTTTTATTGAAAAACCTCTTTCATAAAACATTTTCCATAAATAAATCATGCCACCGATTTTAAAATCAATATTTTAAAATCCAACAACAAAACCCCTTTCACAATATTAACCGATTTTCCCAAAATCCCCAAATCATCACAACACAGGTTTCTCCCCAGTATCACACATCACAACCACAATGAATTTCAAGAGAAAAGATTCAATTTAAAATTTAACCTTATAATTCTAGAAAAGTGGAGTTGATAGAGAAGCCACCTACCTTAGGGTTCCAGAAAAATCAACTCACAAGAAATTACTCCACAAATCCGGGTGAACGCTCCAACAAAACCACTCTAGATCACTTTCCCTATCATTAAAAATCCCTAGAATCATCAATTTAGGCTACCAAAACCTTATATCTACATGTATCATGTGTAGATCTAGAAAACCATGAGATATAAAAGAGTAGATCTAGAGAAAAACCACAAGCGACCAAGAGGGGAGACTTACCCAGGAAGAACCACCTTCAAACCACCAAGAAACCCCTTTGATTTTCTTTTAAAATGGATGGGAGAGAACCTATAACCATTGAGAATAAGGAATAACATGATGGGATCGAATGTGAGAGGAAATGAGTGAAATATGGAAAATCCTGAGTGATCTTGATTTTTAAAAACCCATTTTCCATCGTGGAGGGTTAGCTTGCATGATTAGTCAAATCGTGCACTAACCGTGCAAATGATACTACCTAAAAGGGAACATCGAACGACCTCCTCACAAGGTTAGAAAAATCATGGACAAACTATGAGAAGGCCTACTGTCTCGAGTTACATAATTACCTGGGGATTCTTTATGGTTTCCCCTAACCCTGCTCAAACCGTGCAACCATAGAAAAGATTCCAAACATTTCCAAATCATTCCAAAACCTTCCCAAACTCTCCCAAACATTACCCAAAAACTTTAAACACATAAAAAGGCATAAAAAAGGGTTACATACCTCAAATATGGGGTGATACAACCATGGAAATCATAAACCCCTAACACCATGCTCATAGAAATGCTCAGATTTATAGCATGAATTTCCACTACAGTAGTGGTAGTCAACAAAAATGAGCATTTTTAGTCCAAGCCTAACCAATACCCCAAAACACCCAGCTCACCACCTCTACTATGGGAATAAACACAATATGTTTGAATCATATTGAGAAACAAATTCATTTTCCAGTTATACGTCCTTTAGAATCCAACCAAATATTCTTAAAATCAATTCAAAACAGATCATAACTTAAAAAACATAATAAAATTTGAAAATACCTATAACCAAGGGTGTTAAATTATCCTCACTATTGGGATTTACATAAAAAAAGATATATATTGGTTATAATGTCCCCTAACTGGTGCTCCCTCAAGTGATTGAGTTGGTTGGATTTGTGACCTCTGGTGTGCCTCCCCATATGCTAGAGGCTATCGACTAGTAGCTGGGGTGTGATGAATATAGTGGGGAGACTATACCCCTTGGTTCAAATTTGCAATACAGTGGAAATAATAGTAATAAAAAACATCATAGTAATAGAAACATAAAGGAAAAAACACAACACACAAATGGGAAATGAAAGAACAATTAATAATCCAAATAATAGTGAACCATGTAATAATAGGTTGAAATGTATCTAAATGTCAAAATGAAATAAATATAAATCAAAGAATAAGAAGAATCAAATAAAAACTCCAATGAACCTGGTCTCAAAACTCATTACAGTCCTGTATCTAAGGTCCAACTCATCCAATATAAAACTATAAAAAATAAGGCTCTTTTCCCTTGTCCAAACCTTCATCCAAGTAGTTTTCTCGGGTGCCAAATGGTGGAAAGAGTAGGGTGTGAGAAAAACTTAGTAGGTGGACACCAATGTGTATAAAAAAACCAATATGATATTAAGTGTACGAAATAATGTGATAAAAAAGTGTAATAATTAATTAAACAATTAATATAATACATCAATAAATCTACCTCGACACCCTGTCATAATGTCTCTAAGAATGTAGTATATCCATTCAAACCACAATCATGAAACCAAACAACCTACTTCAACACCATTCCAGAATGTCTACGAGCATGTAGCATAACCATGTAGACCACAACCGTATACACATGGTATACAATATCACTAGGCCAAACCCACTATATAATCATCACATTATGTGTCAAGGCCTTGCTTGGTATATAATCATCACATCATGTGTCAGGGCCTAGACTATATATAAGCATCAAAACATGTGTTAGGGCATAGTATGATATATAATCATTGTAACATGTGTCAGAAGGGTCTAGCATGGTATATAATCATCTCAAAATAAGTCAGGGCTTAGATCGATATATAATCATTGCAATATGTGTCAGGTCCTAGCTTGATATATAAGTATCACATCATGTGTCAGGAATGAATATCACAATAAAAATTATATCACAATAGATAGCATATCACAATATAACCACATCAGACAAAATTGTTAATTCTTATAATTACCTTTTGTTTTCTAATTTACCCATTTATTCAATTAATCAAATAATCCATTTTCCAAGGAGATTCTATAACAAGAAGTCATATAAAACACATTTCTTGGTAAAATCATATGTAATACGTTTCCAATTAATTATCTTTGAAGGGAACTGAAAGACATGTCACATCTCAATAGACCCAAAGGGATCCAATTAAACCATTATAATTTCCATTTAATCCCTTAATTAATTCACACATTACATCGGTGAAATCACATATATATCACACAATTTAGAAATTGAAATAAATCCATAGGGTTAGGTTGTAGACCCCTACCTTAATCTGGTAATTTAGAAACACCAACAATGAGTAAAACCAGTGGAAACATAGGTTATAAAGATCAATATAGAAAATCTATATCTCAAAACATATAGTTTAAACAAGATCCAAGTGCAGTCCAAATATTCCACCACTAAAATAGAGAACAATGGAAAAAAGGGGAGAACTGAAGAAAAATAACTTACCAGGGTTTGATTTATTGAATGGGATGATCAGAATGGAAGAGAAGACTCCAAAATTAACTAGATATAATCCTAGAATTAAGAGGTATAAGGGATACCATGGATGAATGAAAAACATAAACACTTCCCATACTTAAATCCACTGGAGTTAATAAATACATGGTGTGTAACAATTTCACATCATGTATTTCTCAATTAATGAGATACACTGAAAAAATAAATTCCCCAGTTTAATATTTAACCTTACCAAACATTACATGTTGTGAAATGTAGATTCACAATATGTATTCTTCTCAATTCATAAACAACCTCAAGACCTGAAATTATTCACAAAAAGTTTCTGGCAATGTTTACACATCGTATACCACATTTACACGGCATGTAAATGTTTTACAGACAATTTTCATTAAATTTTCAACATAAGGATATGAACCACCTCCAAGGCCTTCCAAACCATGAAAAACCCTTGTAAGACCATTTTTAACATGTTTATTCCCAAACTCCAATTATTCAAACAAACATACATCCCCTAACTTTAAGTCATTTTACCAAACATGGCTCTCTATCTCTAAACAAGACTCATCCAACAAGGTTTATGAAAAAGGAAAACCCAAAAAATAAGTTTAAGGAAAAACTCAAAGAGGGATGTACCTGAAAAAAGACAATGTTTTACAACCTCCCCACCATATATCAGCTCATCCTTGAGCTACTCCAAGCATCGCTGTGGGGTATTAGCAAACAAGTCTGACAACCATTCTTGCATATCAGACTCCCTCTTTGAGGTCTCCTCTTGAACATACCCATGCTTCCACTATACTCAAACTAGATGAATAATGCCACCCCAGCACCCCAGAGATACTTCTCACTATGGTCCACAATCTATATCATATGATCCTTAAAGTATATATCTACAAATTCTTGATGTTCTCAACATCTACCACATGAGAAGGTTTAGGATGATATCTAAAAAACTATGAAACATGAAACACATAGTGTATAAAAATATAAAACTATGGAAGGGATATCAGTATTCCATTAAACTATTCATATCCACTATCTCAAATAGCCTAACAACCCTGGGTTCTAGCTTTCTTGGTTTCAAAATACAATGTTTCCCCAACCTAGCCGACACCTGAAGGAAAACACGTTGAACAAAATCATACTTCATAGGTCATATTTGATGGTATGCGTATTATTTCTAGATACTATATATGATTTCCAACTACCTCATGATCAACTGAACCTCCTCAGAAGTATTCTACATGAGACTAGGACCAAATATTATTGATTCACCTACCTCTAACCAACAAGTAGGTGAATGAAATGACCTTCCATACAAAGCCTCAAAAGGTTACATTTGTATTGATTAATGAAATATATTATTATATAAAAACTTAATGAGTTCCATATGCTGATCTTAAGAACCACTGAAATCCAAAACACATGCTTGTAACATATCCTCCAGAATCTGAATAGTCTGCTTAGATTGACCATCAGTCTAAGGATGATAGGCTATTCTCAGAAGAACTTGTGATACTAGAGCCTTATGAATACCCTTCCATTACAATGACATGGAATGAGTATATCTATAAAAAATGATACTCCTTTGAACACCATTAAATTGAACTATATCACGCACATAGAGACTACCCAAATCATCAATTGTGAAGGTCTCTCTAATAGGAAATAATTGGGATACCCTCGTCAATCGATCCATAATCACCCATACTGTGTTGTTCTTATGGGTTGTCTAGGGTAATCCTATCACAAAATACATAGTGACATCATCCCATTTCCACTCAATAATGGGAAGTGGCTGAAATATCCTAGCTGGCCTCTGATACTTAGCCTTCACATAATGATATGTGAAACATCTTTTCATGAAGCATGTTATCTCTTTATTCATCCTTATCCACCAATACTTTCAATGGATATCATGATACATATTTTTCAAATTAGGATGTATCGTACTTCTAGAAGCATGAAACTCTATCATCAAATCCTTATGAAATCTCATATGAACCCATACTCAGCCATGGAAAATAACAGAATTTCCACTACTAATAGACTATCCTAATGGTGGATCCCCACCAAATAATATGTCCCTTATAGTTAATCCCTCTGGACCAAATAATTGATCTATTTTGATCTGGTTAAGAAGCATGGTTATGGTAGATGTAAATGATAGATCCACTCATCCATGGGACTACTGAAAATCAAGATGTATATATGCAAAGAGTTCCATCATCTGCAACTCATCGCAATACTCACACACTACCTTTACCTACATATTCTAGCTCAAGGCATAAACAATGATGGTTCCATCACCCCCACCCATAAGATAATTTTCTCAACACCTCAAGGAATGCACCACCACTTCTAACTCCATATCATGAGTATGATAATTTCTCTCACGTGATATTGGCTATCTAGATCTATATGAAACCACTCGATTGTCCTGCATCAGAACTACTTTGAGTCCAACTCCATATATTTCACAATACATAGTATATTCATTACCCAACACTGGAAAAGTGAGGATTAGTGATGAGGTCATATTTATTTTAATCTCTTGAAAATCTATCTCACAAGCATCTGATCAAACAAGATTTAACCCTTTCTTGGTCATCTTGTACATCAGTTCTTCTAAATGGGATACATCCTGGATAAAGTGCCGATAATAACCTACAATAGAAAAAAAAATCTGAATCTTAAAGACATTCTTGGTTCAATATAAAGATACCATGGATACAACCTTCTTTAGGTCCACTAAAACTCCAACCTTTGAGATAACATGGACCAAGAACTACACTTTATTAATCTAGAAACTGAATTTGGTTAACTTTTCATAAATTCACTTATCTATCAATATACATAAGATGATTTCAAGATGTTGGGAATGATCATCTACTGAATTGGAGTACAATAAGATGTTGTCGAAAAAAAACCACAAACTGATCAAAGAAAGGATGAAATATCCAATTCATCAAGGTAATGAATACCACCGGTGTGTTCGTCAAACCAAATGACATAAATATGAACTCATATAAGCCATACCTACTCCTAAAATTAGTTTAGGGTATGTCTGATGGTATCAACCTCAAATAGTGGTATCCTGAACTCAAATAGATATTAGAGAAAATATTGGCACCTCTCAGCTAATTGAAGAGATCATTGATACAACTCCGATGAATCTGTGCAGCTAAAATAGTGGGCACTGGGTAGGCGCATGGTTAGGTGCACAATTTTGACAAACTGTGCAGCCACCTAGGATAAACTGTTCCAAGTGGGATATAGGGGTTTAGCACAGTTGTAACACGGTTTGTCTAACCACGTGGAATAACCATGAGAGGGGTGTTTAGAGGTAGTGTCTAGTGCACAATTAGTGCATGGTTTTCCTAATGGTGTGCCCTAACCATATGGTGTTAAGAACAAGATTTGAAAATTGTGGATCTAATTCAGTTATTCTCTAAACCATTCATTTTCCTCTAAACAGGTCCTATCTCTGATTCCTCTTCCTCTCAAGGTTGTATAGATAATTCCTCTTGATTTGAGAGAGATCTGTTGGTGAATCTTGGTTCATTTGAGGCCAGATTCCTTGGTAAGTTTTTTTCTTTGTGTTTTACTTCATTTTCATCTTCTCCCCTATGGGATTCGTGGATCTAATCCATTGGGAATAGATCCATGATATGTCATACCAATCATGTCGAGATATGAATGTTGGATGATAGGGAACAATATCTAAGGAGGTTTTTGGAAGATCTAATCCATGTGTGTTGTAGTTTTGTGTCATTATTCATTTTCTACTAAGTTTGAGAGGTAGGTGGATTCAGTATTGAATCCTATTGATTATAAATTTAAGGCTTGATTTCAAATTTATTGAATTTTGTGAAATGAATTGTGATATTGATGTGAAAATATTGATGGAAACCCTCTTTAGTGATGGGTTGTGAAATTTTTGAAATTGGATGTCCTGCAGAAAGTGTTTCATTTCATGATTTTAAAATGGTGATTTTAAAATATGGTTTTGTTTTGATTTATGGAAATTGTTATGTTGAAATGTTTTCAAAAAAGTAATTGTTTTATTGAAATGTCTTGGCATGGGTTTTGCAATATATTATTGGTGTGAGTTCATTTCATTGATGTGACCTTGGATATTGGGCATGTACCATTGGTGTACAATGATGTGACCTTGTATAAGGGGAATGTGCCATTGGGGAACCTATGAAATGGTTACCTTGTGAAAACTTGGTAGATTGGTGAGAGACCTCTCATGAGTATGGAACTTTCATTAGAGCATGCATTTTTGGGTGTGTGTGGAATCATGATATGGGTATGAAAAATGGAAATGTGAAATGGTTTATGGAATTGTTTGGTTGTTTTCCATGGAAAAATTTTTGGTTTGAAAAATGGTTTAGTTTGGAAAATTATTGTGGCTTGATATAAACTATTTTGAATTTGTTTTATATAAATTTTTTTATATAAATGTGCTAACATGTTTATCATAGTGGCATGAGTTGGTAATTCATTCAGGAAATACTAATGAGTTTTATACTCACCCCCTTCTTGGGAACCTTAGTGCATTTTCATATGTGATATATTGAGACATAAGTAAAGGCAAGGAATCTAATTTATTTAGTGAAACATCATGATAAATTGGGAATGGATTGTGGAGTTGGATCTTGGAACAAGTTGGGATTTGCTGAGTTGGTGTCTTCCATGTCTTTGAGTCTTTATGGTTTTGGTTTCCACTTTGTACTTTGATGTTGGTTTTGTTTTCTGTACAATACTCTGATATAGTTTGGTTTAGTTTACTTTGATTTGTATTACTTTTTAATGATGCATCATATAGTGGTTTTTTTGTTTTGGTTATCTTAGTTTGGATGTTTTATTTTTAGAGGGAAAATTGTCCCCCAATAGTTCATGAATCCCTTTTTATTTATTTTCAGCCTTTTGTGTCTTGGGGATGCCACCTAAGGCCAAGTAAGCACTTCCACCTCTTCCTATGCCAATGGTTGAGGGGTAGGATGATACATATAGATTTATATAGGAGCTATTAGAGGATAATTTTTATATGATCAATGATGGATAGTATATTGGAAACTGGTGTGACAATTAAATCCTGAGGATATCACTAATGACTATGATGCGAAGCCATTATTCTTCATAAATTGATAGAAACCCAAGGTAGGATAATTGTTTTTCATTGTTTTAATCCTCATTTTTTATCCCATGATGAACAAAAATCAACTCCTATAACATAGTTATTTATGGTTCGATCATGTTTTTCAGATATTGATTTATCATTCTATAGTTAGGAATTGATTGTATTTGATTATTTCTTCTTGGTTGTTCATTCATCATTTTAAAAATAATGAATTTATTACAACTAGAATGATGGTCAAGGATACTTCCTCTTATTGTGTTTTTGAATTTCTTCCCCCATTCTTCACATGTTCATCTCTAGTATTTTCTTTGGTCTGCAGTTCAACCAATACTCTATGGATTCTCGTTGTATGGTCTTTATTTAGTGAAATAGATTTTCAATGATGGTTTGGGTTTACAATCGATGGAGAGATTGAGGCATGATGATGATGGTGGATGATCAGAGGTGGATTGATATTGGATTGGGGTTTCTCTATTTCATGATTTTCATGAAGAAATGGCATGGTGTGATGGTAGATGATTTGTGATGGGATTTGGGTGGCCAAAATCCATACACCAGTGATGAACATTCCTATAAGATCCCATATCCATGCTTATTAGTGAGTCTATTTGTGTAATCAACAGTGGGGTGGTGTGGGTGAGACACATAAAACAATATGAACTTTTTATGAAAATCTTGACTAGGTGGAGTATAATCTATATGAACACATGTCGTTTGGTTCCCTCCCATGGTGCTAGAGTTTACACAAAAATAAGAATATCACACATCTTGTGGACCCACCACACACTGTGTGACCCATGGATGGTGGCTCAGCATGTACCCTAGGGGTACAAAATCTTGGGAAGAGTCTGACACATGGGTTGGTCCATAGTACGTGAGCATGACTTGGTACTCAATCCTTGATAGGGTACTCAATCATAGCTTGATACATGGGCATGGATAGTGTACAAAGGCACAACCAGAGTACACAAACTCGAGCAGGCAACACACACCAAGTGTGGACCAGATCACTACATTCCATTTATCTCAAAAAGAATCCCCATATATATATATAGAAGGATATTATGTGTGAGATGGAGAGACATGGGAAGACCTGGGGTAGAACATATTCTCAAGGTACTCATAGTACACGCCGTATACTTTCTCTATGGTAGGTCAAGGCCCTACAACTCTTTATTGTGGACCAGTTTTAGTTGGGTGTGTTCCCTTGGTTCATCCCCATGAGGGTATATTGAGAAATTATGTATCAAGGATAAGATATTAAACCCTCTATAAGATTTATCTCAGATATATTTTGAGAATCCCTACATATGACCTAGTATGTGATTCTATATCATTTATTCATATTCCCTAGGTGGTGTTTGAGGAACTGTCATAACCATCTTATGAAATTATAAGATCTTCTACTTAGTAGGTTATTACAGGTAGGGTCTAGAATACACTAGAGGCCCTAGGTGAGGTCCCCTATCTATGTATCATGATCTTCAGAGTTCTAATGAGTACTTTTTTTTTCAAGTCTTGATGATCATAAAATCTCATATGAGTTCCATAAGTTATATTATGGATTGTGGAGTGAGTTCTTATAGATGAGAGTTACCTTGAAGCCTCAAGTAGAATCTTGTGTATGAAAGTATGGTTTAGACCTATTTATGTCTTAGTGTATGTTATAAGTAAGTATGGGTGTTCCTATTTAAATTTATCATATTTTAATTGAAATGCCTACATGATTTTGAGCTTAATACTCTCTTGATTCTTTATGTTTGGTAATTTTTAGGTTTCCTACTCGGTATTGTTGTAATCACCCCTATATGGGATAATTCTATAGATGTCATTTATTATTTATACAAAATTCCTTTAGATAGACTCCTACTAGGACCAAGAGTAGGTGAAGCATATTGAGCAAGAAAGACTATGGTTTGTACCGAGTTTTTCATTTGACACCAGTACCCTCCTTCTTAGAAGGTTAAAATCTTTTACCAGTTTTGTTGGGATTGTATTTGGACATATATGATTTATATTACTTTTGTCATAATTTGATGTCGGATAGATCTTATGCATGAATTATAGTATCAATTGGGTTTTAAATTTCAGCCTTGTATGGGTACTTGGATATGTGTGCATGCATATAGGTACATTAGGCTAAGGGATCCCATGTGTGTGATATGGTTACTCAATAATGGTCTCCATCCCCTATCATATTGGTGAAAATATTGGGGTATCACATTTGGATTACCACTGATGAGGTGGGAACTGGAAGGTTGGGTCATGATATAGTGGTACTAGAGAAGTGTTTATCTTAGTATGGAAGACTGGATATTTTCTAGCTATGAGATTGGTTTGGGAACTAGGAAAACAATGTTAAAGTGTTTCCAGTTTGGATCTATGGCCAAGGGCTCCATGTGTTGGTGTGGCGGCCAACATATCCATTCATCAGGACTCTGATGACCTTTTTATTGAATTAGTACATATATGCACTGGTTTTAGGGAAAATAATGATACATGTATCATATAGGATTGGATTGTAGTTTTCATGTCATTATTGAGACAACTCTCTAAATATACTCTATGACTGTGGTACATCATGATTATTTTAGGATACCTCTATGATTATAGTCAACCTAGATTCCATGACAGGATCATGATGAAGATCTTCGTAGTGATGATTCTTTGGTATAGGGTCTTATATAAGTGGTGATACCTTTAAGTGGTTTTCTATTCTGTCCACCACTAATTGAGCAGTAGGTTTCACAAGTAGTACTATCCAAGGATATGTGTAGGATGATCACACTCCATGAGTTTCAGAGGAAGTGAACCACTTGATTTTTGGGAGATCCATAAGCTCAACCCTCTAAAGAATGTATAGAGGAAACTACCTGAGTTTTATGGCATGTGAAGACACATTCATATTATATTATAGTCCTAGTATCAAGTATTATTTAGTAATATATTAGGAAATTATGGATTCTAGTTACTTAGAAACATTAGGTGGAGAATCATTGTTAGATATATTTCAAACATATCTTTATGGAGGAGTTTTATCTTTCCATATTGTGAGAGGTGTGCATCCAAGAGCCTCTATAGATTCAATAGGGAAACATGACTGTTGAAGAGTATTCATTGAGGTTCACTAACCTCTCATGATACTCTCAGGATATGGTTTGAGATCCATTATTCTAAGAATGGAACTTTGAGAGGGGACTATTCCGAGATATTAGGGATAGAGTGATATCTCTTTGTATTCCCACCTATGATGGAGTGCTTGAGAAGGATTTGGTAATAGAGATATTTCTAGGGGAGCAGACATTGAAAATTGGAGTTGGTAGTGGGAACACAAGAGATTATATTTCTATAGCGGGTAGTAAATAAAAGAAAAAGGGATCCAAACATATGATATACTTTAGGAGATGGTATCAAGATAGAGGGTCTATAGTTTATGGCTCTTAAGGTGGTTCCTGTCCACCTAAAGAGATGTGGTGTTTCTATTAAGACTATTGGAGATATCTTTCATTGGATTATCCATCCTTTCATACAAATAATAAATATATGGTTGATGTAATACCTAGACATAGATAGTGATAGGATTAGGTAGGTCCATATGGTGGAAGATGTGGTATAGGAGCAGGTAGAGTAGGAGGAGGTGGTAGATGGTTTGACTAATTGGTACCACCACCCATAAGTGGTTCATGCCAGGCTTAGGGAATTGGTGGATCGGGACTAGGACAACTGAAGGTAATGGATATCTATGAACCCAAAGCTACAGGGATGATTAGAGGTATAATATGTGTCTTCTCTACTTTAGCTACATTATTAATAGACATTGGTGGGATCCACTATTTTCTTTCCACTTATCTTTTTCAAAGCTTAGAGATTTTGTTTGAGCCCTTGGATCAACCCTTTCACTTGGATACTCCTATTAGAGGGGATTAAGTGATCAATCACAAAATTCCTATAGTATGATCTGACTCTTAGAGGATAGATCTTCTTATGAGATCACTTTTTAGAAATGATTAGCCCTTACAATGTAATCTTTAGCATGGACTAGATATCCATAATTTATACACAAATTGACTATTTTAGGAAAAGTATATGGTGTGTCTATGTTTATGGGATGGGGTTTTCCTTCATCGGTGAGAAGATAAAGTAAGTAGAGTAGGATGAGATCATAAGTAGGAGTATACAACCAATTACTCATCAGTTTTCTAGTATAACCATTAAAGAGGTATATTTTATGAGCTATCTATTTCCTATAGTGGTGGAAGAGTATGAGGATGTCTTTCCTGAGGATGTTTTAATCTTACGTCCCCACTGAGAGATATAATTTTTCATAGACATGAATCTAGAGAATACCCTGATATATGAATCAACATAACAGATGGATACCATATAGTTTTATGAGATGAACATGTAGTTGGAAGATTTTCATAGAAATGTATTTTTAGACCTAGTGTGTCACCCTTGGTAGCCCCAATGTTGTTCACTTAGAAGGAGGATGAGAGTTTGAGGTTGTGTGTAGATTAACATCTCCTGAACTAGGTGACTATGAATAATAATTATCCACTATGAAGGGTTGACTACCTATTCAATCAGTTGAGAGGGGTGAGGTGGTTCTTGAAGATTGACCTAATACCAGGTTATCACCATCTCTAAGTTTAGGATGAGGATATATCAAAGATGACATTCTGATGTCTCTATAGTCACTATGAGTAATTTGTTATTTCCTTCAGCATGATGAATTCCCCAACAGTGTTCATGGGAATCATAAATTGGATCTTTCATCACTTCTTAGACCTATTTATGGTGGTATTCATCAATGAAATTATAGTTTACTTGAATTCCAAGTAGGAGCACACAACACACTTGAGGATGGTCTTGGACATACTTTGAGATAATTTTCTTTATAAGAATATCTTGAAGTGTCTGTTCTGTATTCAAGAGGTCCACATTATGCGACATGAAATCTCAGTAGAGGGTGTAGTAGTGGACCCATTGACGTTTGAGGTAGTGTTTTCTTGAGATCCAACCAAGAGAATGAAGTAGGTGTAGAGATTCCTTTGGTTGAAAAGATACTATTGGATATTCATGCCTAATTTATCTATGATATTGGTACCATTTTCTACCATGACCCAAAAGTGGAATCATTTAATTTGGAAAAAGAGAAACCATCGGTACTTTCAAGAATTGCATAAGAGGTTGATGAGTTCCCCCAACTTGAAACTTCCAAATGAGGGTATTGACTATTCAGTGTTCTGCAATGCCTCTATGACTAGGCATGGATGTTCCTTGATGTAGATAAAGGTGGTGATAGCTTATTTGTACTGAAAATTGAAGCCTCATGTATAGAACTACATGAACCATGATCTAGATCTAGTAGTGATAGTCTTTTCCCTAAAAATGTGGTGACACTATCTTATGGGTGAGTGATTTATCATCTATTCTGAAAAAAAGTCTCAAGTATATATTATCATAGAAGGATATTAACTTGAGATAGAGGAAATGGATAGAGTTCCTCAAGGATTATGAATTTGATATAGTCTGTACTTATAGGAAGGGGAACATGGTGGTATATTCTCTTAGCTAGAGACCTTGTTTACAATTCTTAAGAGAGGAGTCAGAGTAATTATCCTTATTGCAGTTGCCCTTAGTGGACAAGGATTATGAAACTTATCTCTAGTTGATGGGTTTTACCCCACTACTTCTACATCATGTTAGGGAGGCTCATATTTGAGATACTAACTGTAGGACATTTCATTTTTAGATATCCATTGAATATACTCCTGATAGATTCTCTAAAGGTGGGGAGCATGCCATCCCTTTTAGAGGATGAACAGTGGTACCAGTGATGTTGTGTGAGGATTTTATGAGGTAGTTTCATATACCCCCTTATAGGTACATCATGGTGTGGTGAATATTTTCCAGGACCTTCAGCATTAGTTCTGGTGAATATGAGTAAAGGGGTGTGTAGTGGAGTTTTTCTCTCGATGCCTCACTTATCTTTAGGTGAAATCTAAGCACCAGGTTCTAACAAGATTGACTCGACCCCTTGAGGTGACATAGTGTAAGTGGGATGATATACCTATGGTATTATTGAAGGGGTTCCCATGGTCATCTATAGGACATGACACCATCTTGGTGATTGTAGATCGACTCACCAATTCAACCCACTTCTTAACTATCATAGAGTAGAGTTCAGTAGAGATCCTGTGATGCATTTAAATATAGGGGATAGTCCAACTTTATATAATTAACTTGACTATCATTTCATTATGATTCTCAATTCACATCACAATTAGGTAGAGGATTATAGGTGGCATTTGAGGCTCAATTTCATTTGAGCATGACATTTCTCCCCTAGAGTGATGGCCAATCTAAGTATACCATTTAGGTTTTAGAGAAAATTATATGGGCTTGCATGTTAACTTTTGGATATAGTTGGGAATATCATCTTCCCTTGGTGGATTTTTCATACAATAATAGCTACCATTCCACCAACTATATAGAACCATTCAAGGCCTTGTTTGGGAGACCCTGAAAGTCACCACTATGTTGGACTGATCGAGGTGAGTCAGAACTCATGGGCCCCAAGTTAGTGCGAGCGATGATATAGAAGGTGCAAATCATCCAGGAGCAGATGAGAACTATCCAAAGCTATCGTAACTCTTTTGTGGACCGATGATAGAGGCATTTGGAGTTTGAAAAGGTAGACCATGTGTTCTTAAAGGCCCCATATCATCATGGATTGTGGAGATTTTCCTAAGGTGGCATGTTATATTTGAGGTTCATTAGCCCTTTACTTTACTATGTAGGGCCAGTGAGGTGGTGTACCTCTTGGTCCAACCACTATAGTTAAACCAAATACACTATGTCTTCCATGTGTCACAGTTAAGGAGGTATGTGCATGACCCGTCACATGTTATCAATTGGGATGAGATAGACATCAAGGATAGATATTTCATTGTAGAGTACCTAGTATAGATTGAGGATTAGTAGAAGAATATCATTTGTGGGTGAGAAATTCCCTTATTACATGTTTAGTAACAACACATGAATCTTCAGAAGAGCACATGGGAGTGGGAGAACCAGATGTGAGCCTAATACCCTCACCTTTTTTAGTAGGAATTTTTTCTTTTTTAGAAAAAATATCATAGATAGGGAGACTATAAGGACTCTATTTTTCCCTTTTAAATCTTAGGAATATTGTAAGTAATACTTTAGAATATAGAAACTGAGTTAGAATGGTATTTTGGGGCTCGAAGAGGCCCGATATGAATATAATATAAATATTAAATATATTTTATCACACATATGTAATTTTTCTGAAATAATAGAATAAATTATTAATTGAGTCTCTAAATGGTAATATAATACCACTGTTGAATCAATAATGTGGGATTTACCCTAGGTGTAACATAATCTTTGGACACATTGGGTGCCGGGATTAAGCACTATCACGAGCAGAATAATAATTAAATAAATTATTATATTTATTTAATTGTTATAATTAATCCTAAACCTAAAACATCATATATATAAACACACTTATGGAAAATACCTATGGTTAGATGCATAACCCTAGAGATTGAGAGAGGATATTTTGGAAGAGATTTTTCGTACGATAAATGACATATTGTGTATTTACAACCGGTGTTCCTATTAGAGCATTTAGATCGCACCAAAAATTGTAATGTGGATCCATTATTCATCAGTTTTCAATCCAAACTCAAGGTATGGTGGTTATTTTTAATGGGTTTAATCCTCATTTATTTATCCCATGATGAACATGAATAAACTACACTAACATATTGATTTGTGGGTTTATCATGTTTTGCAGGTATAGATTTATCTTCATACAGTTAGGAATTTATGGTCTTTGATTTTTGATTATTGGTTATTCATTCTTAATTATATTAAAAATGAACCAATTCCAACATAAACAATAGTTTAGGTTCGTCTCTCTTAGTGTGTTTATGTATTTCTTCCCCTGTTCTTCACACATTTATCACTGGTATTTTTTTACCTAATAGTTCAACCAATACCCAATGGATGATCATTATATAGTCATTATTTGGCACTATGTATTGTCACAATGGGTTTAGGTTCCTGATCAATAGAGTGATCGAGGGTTAATGAACATTTTGGTTGATTAGAGGTAGATTATGATCGAACTGGTGTTTCCCCATTTTGTAGTTTGACATGAGGTGACAACATGGTGTGACAAAAGATGCTTCACAATAGGATTAGGGTGTCTAGAATCTGGTCACTAGTGATGGAAATGCCTAAATGACCACAAATTCATGTTTATCAGCGGTTCTGGTGGAAGAATCAGTGGATGCGATGGCATAGAAAAAATGCATCGAATATTATGGTCTCTCTGTGAAAATTATAACTACGCAACATATAATCCTGAAGAACACACACTGTGTGGCCCCATTTTATAGTGCTAGGGTTTATGAACAGAGAAGAATATCTCATGGCATGTGGACCCACCACATTCCGAGTGACCCATGTATGGAAACTCGACATATACCCTAGGGGTACATGGGTATGGACACAACCAGATACACAAGCACAACCAAAGTACATAAGCATGACTCAGTACTCAAATGTGGCTAGGGTACTCAGACATGACCATGTATACAAGCATGACTAGTATACACAAGCATGTCTAGAGTACATAGACTTAGGTAGTCGTCACACGCCATGTTCTAGACTGACCTCTACTCGCCATGTGTCCCAAAAGGACACACCATTTATATATAGACGAACATTCCATGTGAGATGACAAGACAAAAGTAGACATGTAGAAAACAAGACATTCCATGCACTTTATCCAAGGCAGGTTAAGACCCTCCGACTCTTCAATTTGGACTAGTTTCAGTTGATAATTTCCTCTTGGTTCATCCCCATGAAGGTATAGTGAGGCATTACATCCCAAGTATAGGATGTGATCCTATATATGATCCTAGTCTAAGATAGAGATTATAAATCCCTCCACATGACCTGAGGCATGATCCAATTTCATTTCTTTATCTTCCCTAGGTGGATTTTAGGAATCTTCATGACCAACTTATGCAGGTGTATGATCCTCTATCTAGAAGGTTGTTCCAGGAAAGACCTCATATACTCTAGAGGCCCTAAGTGAGATCCCATATCTATGTATCATGATCCTTAGAGTTACAATGAGTAATTATTTATAAATTTCCAATGAGAATTACCTCTCATATGAGTGTCACCAGTGATATCATGGCTCATAGAGTGAGTTCTCTTGGATGAGGATGACCTTGAAGCCTTGATATGAATCCTGTGGCTGGTAGTATAACTGAGACGTCTTTAAGACTTAGTGTCTATTATGGGAAAATTTGGGTATTACTATTTCAATGTCTCATATTTTTATTACATGCCTATGTAATGTTGATTTGACAACTCCCTTGATGCCTTATGTTTGGTGATTTTAGGGTATCCTACTAGGTATTTTTATAATCACACCTATATAGGCTCCGACTACACATTTCATGTTTAGTGAATGTGGAAGACCTTTTGATGGAGTCCTAGGAGGACTAGGAGACGGTAAATCATAGTGACCTAGAAATATTGCGATTCATACCAGGTGTTTCATTTGACAAAATTCCCAACCTCCTTAGCTGGTTAGACCCTTTTATCAGTTCTAGTGGGATTATATTTAGTCATATATTCTTTCTAATAATTTTTTAATGATCTTATGTGGGATAGATGTTATTCATGCATTATGGTATCAGTTTTTGTTTTACCTTTTAGTATTTTATTGGTAATTAGATACGTGTGTGTGCATACATGTACTTTAATCTATGGCCTATCATGTGTCTGATATGCCTAATTGGCACTTCTCTCCATCCCCTGGAATATTGAATATGAGCTTTGGGTGTCACACATAACAAGGAGAGACATAGTGGGTCAATTCATGACACTATAATATTTGTGGATTTATCACCTTTAATGTAAAAATTTTCTTGGTTAATTTTTATCCTAATGAGTAATCATATTGAATAAATAGTATTTTTTCACTCATGAAGAGACTAAACACCGTTTTGGTATTTCCTTGACATTTTCATCTGGATTTACTAGACTAAGAATCAATTTTCAACAATTGGGTATTATTGAGTCATATTTTTTATATTCATTATTTATTACCAATGATTAAAATATTACTGAAGTATTACTTGACTATGATACACCATATACAATATTCATTTCAAAATGAAATAATTTCTCATAGTGTCTAATGAAAACATGATATAAATGTTTTGGTAATAGTAAATACAAAATAATAGTTCTAATATAATCAATCAAATTAGAAAAACTAAAGTGGTTTTCCTCTCACTGATGACATAGTAATCATCATTTCGTAGTTGAAGAATTCACCTTACTTATTATAATATTTTTGAACTTAATTACTTACTATATTTGGATAAAAATTCATGAACAAAATATAGTATCCAATACCCAAGAATAAAAATATAAATAGCACATGCAATGATGAATATACATGAAGTTAAAGCCTCTATATTCTTCTACTTTAATTCATTGTAGTTTCTCTTTTAGTGACTTATTTTACCACATTAAATGAAAATAAACACTTGTTAAGCAGTCTACCACTTTACTATTGGTTTCTTAGAAATGTATTTTAAAAGCACTATTGAATTAAAATATTCAAGGGGTTTTCAACCTTATATTTTAACCTTTTCTCCATAATTAATAAATATTTAAAATTTTCTAAGTTCTAACCATCTTGGTGAAATTTATTCAAAATATCTTGAAGTGGTTTCTCAAAAATGTTCTTTTAATAATCATAAACCAAACTATAGTAATAAAGTGATACAGATGTGAGATTGAGATGTGTTGAAAGATCATTAACCATCTTTCAATTTCCACCTGTTCAATGTAATCATAATCTCTTTTTTTTCTTATTTCAATTCTCCTTGAAAGCTTATCATAGATGAGACAACATGATATAACCATCCATTTTTTGATGTTCCTTTTCACAAATCACTAGACATTGGTGAAAAAATTATGTTGTAAATAAAAAACTAATCATCCATGCGTCTACTTCAGTTTTCTTTTTCATCCTCACTTGCTTCCTAATATGGAATATCAAGCAGTGGGGACTCCAGCACACATGATTTCCTTTAATATCATAGTACAATGTGAAATCTCTTCTACCACTCTTGGGAATTAGTGCTATTTAGGCTGTGTTAATTTCCCACTATTGATCTGAATGTTACTATGGTATTACTTTCCATTTTATACAAAAGAAAACTTAACAGATTTGCACTTTTATCTTGATTTCAGATAGTTTGACATTATATATTTTATTAATCTTATATGTATCTCACTATTTTATCAAATCATAGATTTTATTAACTACTCTATTAGGAATACTCACTTTATTTATTATTTTTGTGGCAAGGACCCTTTGAAATATCACATTATATTCCAAGATTTTTCTACAACACTACTCAGAGTGTTTCAAGAAAGGATTTTGGCTATCCAACCAGATTGACTCACCACTCCTTTTTTATGTTGTGTGAATTCTAAATTTTTTAAAATCATAACCTTTATTTATTAAAAACTTTAAATCTAAAGTTGGAACAAGCTAAATATGTCTATTTTTGTATCGTAAAATTTAGGTAAGTCAATACACCACTCTCAAAAGAACTCCAAAAAAATTGAGTGACACCCTCAACTATGGCTGATGAGAACTTGTACTTTTTATTTCATTAAAATTTAAGTTATGAAAGGAATTTGACTTAATATTTTCTTCAATGAATTTTTAGTTATTATTAGTGAATGAAATCCTTTTTTATCTAAGAAAATTGTTCTATGTAATCACACTCAAAACTTAACAATACTTTAAATAAAAAACATTCATCATCCTTTTTCATTTTATCTATGTGTGTTTGGTTATTATTTTATATGAATGCACATATAAACACATGAAAAACTAATAAACCATGTAAACATTAAATATAAAACAACAACATGATCAACTAATTTTTTAAATGGTTGATCCATCAAGTGAATGATGGATCAACCAAGACCCCATGGGTTTGTTATTGAGTCAAACCTTGACTCATATTGTAGTGCTTGTCAGAATCCTATGAATTTCACTTGTTTGGTTTCAAAAAAACTATCAAATAGAACCACATCATTACGAATGCCTCTGATCTTTACTTTTTTTCCTCATATGTAGGTGATCTAGAATTACATTTTATCTCTAAAATGTGTACACAAAACCCTTATACATTTAAATATTGAGGGATGAATCACATAACATCAAAAACAAATTATTATATTTTAAAGCTCAAATGAAACAATAAAATTTAATAAATAAATAACCTAACATACACTGGTCAGTCTCAGCTCATGAACAACTAACATGAAATTAAATTTCCTGATAGAAACTAAAATTGATAAAATTTAACTGAAGGTAATTTCTTATTATAATAAATTATCATTAAAATAATTTTTATTAATTTTAGATATGTCCCATAAAACCTGAAATATATATTTTTGAAATTCTTTAAATGTTTCTATTTTTTTAAATTTCTTAAATTTTTTAAATTTTTTCTGGCCCGTTTAGACGGAATGGGTCCCTGGAAAGAAACCAGGTCCATTATGGGCATGGTTGGGATAATTATAACTTGAACTAGATTCAAATAGGTTGTACAACCTCTCTGAGTGATGAGATGTGGTGGGGGACACTCAACCATGTGGGGTGAAAAGAACTCACCAGTATAGTGCGTGTCGGTTTTTAAAAAAAAAAGGTTTTCTTATAATACACCCATGCTGGTAGTGTGGATGCATGGAAACAAACCCCCTAATTAATGGGGGGGGGGGGTATTTCTTAAACACGAGAATCTCAACCACCCACCTTAATTTTTGTATAAAATAATTTTTTATTAATCACATTTGAAGCGATACCCAACCCCCAAAGGAGCTTCTCATCGATAATACACTCCACCAACAACCCAACACCATGATTATGACCTAAAACCACCCCACCCAACCCCTCCCACCACCACCAACATATATATATATATATATATAATATTAATTTTATTTTTTATTCCAAAATATTTTTTTATCTTATATTGATCATAACTTAATAGTTTGAACTATGATCTATAGGTTTTTGGTGGACATGTGACAGTATACAGGACCTCATTCCAAATTATTCTAAATTTTATCAAAATTTTGACTTAAATTATTTCATGATCACTCTAACACCACTTTTTATACTGGATTATCAGTGGAAACATAAAATCATGTAAAATTAAAATGTTATAGTGATATAAACATCATGATGCCATATCTGATGAAGCACCACATAGTTATCAACCTAAGGATATCATGTAATTTAAATTATCATGAAAAATGGAAATCAAAATCATTAATCAGAATAAAAAGCATAATTATTTTATTTTTATTGAATGAATGTAACACTCATTGTTAGTGATCATTTCATACAAGAAATGATACCAAAACCATATAGATTGTACAAAAACTTTTTATAATAATGATAAACCATTGAGCTTAAAAATTTAGGTTTTATCATAGAGAATCAAAGTCACTTTCATTATCAAGTCAACCATGGAAAATCGAATGTTCGACCCTAAAATTTGGATTAAACCATCCTTGATCATCCCTTTTTCTTTATCTATTTGGAAAATGAAAAATATATTGGGAGGTAATAAAATCAGTGAAAGGGGGATACCCCTACCATTTTTTATTCATGAAGTGTTTAAATACCTAGTTTATTACGTCCATAAATTTCATGTAGGTCCTTATAGAAGCTAACCTTTCAAACATACCAAAACATTTCATGAACAACACATAAAAACTGTCTTAAATATCATGAATATTTTATCTCATACTAGTAACATCAAAATAATGTTACATAATAAAATAGTATCCATTAAATTGATTAATTACACTCATATGAAATATTAAATGAACCTTGAATAAATAAATTATTCATTCATAAAATATTTTTCTTTTTATTCACTTAATAAATTATAAATACACTGAGTAAAAAAATTCAAATCTTATTTTTTTAAACTTGAATAATATAGATTTTATTTATTTCTTGTGATAATTTGAACTCAGACAAAATTTGTCCCCAAATGTGAGGCCCGCAATGTACTAATTTCCGATTCATTAGAATTAGGAAAGATTTTGAATATGCTTTGTCTGTGACCATATAGGCCCTAATAATGATAGCAGTGTTCCATACTCTCAAACCAATATCAGTATCTAATAACACTTCATGGACACTAAGGAGACAAGTTTTATTCATATAAATTATGAATAAATTTCATGTAATATAGTATCTTTTTATCATGATATCTCATAAATAAAGACACACACTTTATTTCATTATCTTTCCTTAATATATTATTTCATGACCTTGATATATAAAATTACCTTACTATACTTTGGACATGGATTTAATAAAGTTACTACCATCCTAGTCAACTAGGACCAAGATATATCTTCCTTTTAGAAGTGAAAAATCTTATCTTGATCATTCAATTAATGTCATACTAGTAATGATGTACCTGATGCATGCTACCTCGAAGAAAAAAATTTCATGGTTTTTGTCTTTCATTAATGTATGAAATCAGATGGAACACCTGGATAATAAACTCAAGTCAAGAGACCAATACACACACTCATAGATAGGAATAACCAATGACACTAGAAACATATGGTGTTCCTAATGGAAGTATAGTCCTCATGATTTCCTCTACTTGAGATCACCTTTTGTAAACTTCATGAGAATAATTCACAATTCCAATGATCCCCTAGAACCTGATAGTAAAAAATCCTTAGTGTCCCATCAATATAATTTATCTAGACCATGTGAAATATATTTAAGATTACTTTCATAGTATCTTAAGGTACTTATTATAGCAAGGAATTGTTATAACCTATTTATATGTCACCTAATCCAAGGATGTTTAGAAGGTAAATAGTTTTCACAAAATTATTATCACTTTTATCATAAGAAAACATCATGCATAACTCTCTTTATACATGATGTGAAAATAAAAAATTATATCTCTAATATTGGGTCCAGATAACCCACAATTAATGCCTATACCGTGAATAAATGAACCCATGAAATGTACCAAAACCTCTCCTCCTAGAGTGAAATCATGAACTTGATGCATCACTTATCCAAATGACCCTACCCAAAAGGACCAAAATCAGGAGTAGTAACCCATTCTACCTAAGCCAAGTCATTGATTGGTTGTGTAATCCAATGTGACCACCTAAACAGTACTAGCTTCCAAGTATGAACCGACATGGACTCATGAAAAAGTATCATGAATGCACAATAAACCATCCCCATTCAAATTGTATGCATGCCAAAAATTATTCTTTTTAAGACAAATCACCAATTGTGCATTTTTCTAAAACATGTTAGGGGTACTACCCACAAAATTTATTTTCAAAATCAAAGATAAGTATACTAATAATACAAGGATGTTTATCAAGAATATCCCAATACTAGAAACAATCATTCAAATTTCAAATACAAAAACTTATAAATTCAAGGAATAGAAGATTAAGAGAGAACTCACCTACCTCAAAAGGGTTCATAAAGAAGGATATCACAAAAAATTTATAGATTTGGACTTATAACATCCTTATTATATATCTAGGAAGAAACCAATAAAATCTAAAAATTAGAAGCTATTAAGTGAATTTAATCACTAAATAACCCAAAGGATGTTTTCTCATTGAGAAACTAATTCAAGAAGAAAAGAATTCTAGGTTTCAAGGAAAAATCAGTCTTTTAAATCCTAATTTTATGGAACATACTAATGAATATCCAAGGTTATAAAAAACCTTCCCCCACCCCCACCAATTATATGATCAATTTTAGTCATTTAAAAAAACAAAACTGACCTACACCAAATCATATTAGTTCCCAACATGGTCATGGGGCCTTCAACCATGACTCCCTATAGGGAACCCACAACAACATGTAGTTTCTTCTTTCACTATTTTAGACAAATCATGGTTGGTACCCTGACATGGAGGATCCATCCTCCATTTTTAACACCTTTCGTATGAAATTGAACCCCACCTCGACTTAGAATTACCATGGTCATAAACATGATCATCTCACCTCTCTCATTTCCCATAGGGAATCTCTGCATGCACGATGCCCATAAAACATGCATTTATCATCTCCACATGGTTCACAAGGATATAACCGAACTCCCTAAAAACACCATGCTCACCAAAACTCCCAAGACTATAGTGTACATGTCTTCCACAATAGCTGTAGTTTCTTAAAATGGGAATTTCCAGTTTGAGCCTAACCAATCCTCTTTCTAACTCTCTATGCCTTTAAAATAAAAACATCCTCTACAATACAGAGATATATATGTTTTGAATCCCAATGAGCCAAAATTTCCTCTTCTAGCTACTCACTCTTGATAATCCCTTTAAAACATCCTGAAACCAATCCAATAAATCTCATAAATTTAAGAAAAAACATAATAAAATACAACAATACCTTAAACTAGGGGTGTTACATTGATTTTGCTATTATGGGATTTCCCTCGATCAAGAGATATTCTCCAATGTCTTTTACTAATAAGGGAAATATGGAGGTATATTGTAATGAAATAAATGATATGGTTTTTTACTTTTTAAAAATATATACATAAAAGTAATCAGACCTAAATTTTTTAAACAAATCTCGGATAAATTAGAGAACATTTTTTATGGGAATGAAAAGATTAAAGAATCAATGATAAAAATATCCAACAAGATCGCTGATGGTCTCACCAACAAGGGAGTTCCACATGATGTCATCTGGAGGGTTGACCTCCGTCCTGATCTACTCCCCTTTTTTGTTATAGATACCAAAAAACTGCCTTCTTTTCATCTTATGTAATCTTGTTATGTACTCTCTTTTGATTTAATAAATCTTAGTGTTCTGGTCTTTGACCAGTACAAAACCTTTAAAAAATAATAATCAATGCTTAAAATATATGGAATTAAGTTTAAATATGTGAATATTCCTATTTAGAAACCATTGATAACATTTTCATAAGATTCAATAATTGTTTTCCCATATTAAAGGCTATGGAGAAAAACTAGAATATCCTTATTACCAATAAGTTGATGAGGAAATTTCTAGAAAATTTTAATACTAAAATTTCTATATAATAAGATAAATATGATTTAACTCTTGATGAATTACATAACATTATTGTTACTTATGAGATGATAAAATATCTAGTATTTAAGAAGAATATCAAGGAGGATAAGACTTTTTAATCCATTAGAAAAATCAAAATAAAAAAAAGTAAAGGATGAGTCCTTAAAGTGAATCTGAGGATGATGATGAAATTGATGAAAGTCATAAACGAGTTATGGATATAATGACATAAAACTTTAGAAAAATAAAGATAACAATATAGGAAAACTACTACTAAAACACATTAATTTTTTTATGGGTTGGACACTATATAATAAATTATCAAAATAATAAATGTGATGATTACATGGATAATGATAAAGAAGAAAGTAATCAATGAAAAAAATGGGTTAAAAGATCAAAGGAAGTTAACAAATCTGTAGAGAACATGTAAATGTTTTAAAAATGAAAAAAAAATGTTTGATGGGTAATGATAAGGAATATTAGTAAACTTAAATTAGGAATCCAGAATAAGATATTTTTGAAAAACATAGAAAATTCAGGGCTCATGTTAAAAAACATAAAGAAATATTAAGTAGTAAGGAAGAAGAAGGTGAAGTAACATATTTGGAGCATATATTGAAGTACAAAATTGAATCATATCTTGAAAAAACTATTTAAATCAATAAGGATATTATAATATTGAATAATAACTATGTCTTATATAATTAAGAAAATTAACAAATTCTAAAAAGGGAAGTTAATTGCACTAAAATAAATTATGAAGCTTAATCTAAAGGTTAATAAGTAAGAAAAAATTATGAAATATCAAAATGAAAAACTTAATCTTGAGAAATAAGAGTTAAATAAGAAATAATTGGAGTGTATTTATGTAGATAAGGCTTTAAATATGATGAATCATGATTTCAATAAATCTATGGAAGTAAAATTTGAATCATCTCAGGATGATGAGAATAATATCCTAAAATGATAAGTGGAATCTAATGCTATTGTAATTAAAACAAAAAATATTTTTAATAACAGTATATGTTCGAATTTTAAAACACATAAAGTTCGGGCCATGAAAAATGATGTGATATAATTCATGTATATGTAAGAAAATATTATCTAAATAATAATCATCTCCCAAAGAAAAAATAAATATCAAAACATGATACACTAATTTTTTTGGAATAGAATTATTATCATCAATATGGAAGATAAAACATCCAGGGAAATTTCTAGTGATAAGTAATTTATAGAAAAATAATACTATTAATATTGTTAAAACATTAAATTACATTGGAGTAGGTTTGAATCAAGGGGGAAAACATTGATAAGAAAATAACCAACTCAAAGAAGATAAAGAGAAAAAATACATGAAAATAAATTCAATAATTATGGCTACCTAATTTTTTTTGAGTGTATGGATTAAATGTTTTGAATGGGAGACTAAATGGTTCATTATTATAAAGATTTTATGAACAATCTCATAGGATAGGTTATATATTATAAAAAGGAAATGAATTTTAGAAAAGAAAAGAAGAAAACACTCTTATTACTGAAGTTTCTTTAAAAGACTGCAAGAGATGTAATTAAAGGATTATTGATAGTGGCTGTTACTCTTATTTGAATGGATATAAAAAATCTTGAATAATTTCTATATAATCATAGAAAGGTAGTGATTTTTGAAAATAACAGTTCTCTAAAAACTAGGGTAGTTAAAATATTTGAAATTTAAGTCCAAAATTTAAAATAAAAAGATGATATCTTTATTAAATATCATAAAAAAATCTATTAAGTGTGATAAAAAACATGATGATGGAAATGAGTTTACATTTAATAAAGGCTCATATGTTATCAATAAATCAAAGGATGAAAGGACTATCACTCAAGGAAAAAAATAAAAATTGGGAATCTATTCCAAAGTAGTGATCAATATAATTATTGTTACTTGGGTACCAATGATGAAAATATGTTGTTTCATAGAATTATTGGATATATTAGTCAAATAAATATGATAAAAATATCAAATTATGATGTTTTAAGATACCTTACCTAACTAAATAGAGAGATATTTTTGAAAAAAAATCCCTCAAGATGACTTTGTAGTGTTTTTGGATTGATTGTGTTTGTTGACAAAGTAGGTCGACAAGGTTAGTTGTGAATTTAAAACATGATTATGGAAAAAGGAATATTGAAAAATCTATAATATAGAGATATAAATCTATATAATTGGTTTAAAAATTTGTGCTTACAAGGTGGTGGTGTTTACCAATGTTTTTCAAATTTTTGAGGTCTGAAATATGCTGAAAGGGAAATGTTTCGCAAAAGATAGAGTTTTAAGACTTCCACATGAAAATATGGAAAATAAATGGAATTAAAAAAAATTGATTGTTTCTATTAATATTATTATTTAATTTAATAACTTTCCATGAAGGTAGTATGTTTTAAAATGGCGTAAAGTTATTTAATGACACCATATTTTTCAGAAGTGTATGTGAATAGAAAATATGACCAGAATTTTCATAAAGAAAGGGAGTTTCATAAACAAAAATAACATTTTTATGAAAATTTAGTGGAGAGAAAAAAAGTTTCATGAAGGGATAGATACATCTAAAAATTGAAAGTTACATTCTTAACTTTGATGAATGAAGCCTAAAAATATCCAAAAGCTCTAAATTCATGAAATTATTTCACAAAGGATTTTCCCATGAAAAGGATTTATAAAAATAATAGATCCATAAAGAAAAAACTTGTTTCAATTTAACCAAGGTAGTTTAATGAAAGTTTAGAGAGTTTTGTGAAAGGTTATATGTTTTTTTATTGAAAAAGTTTTCATAAAAAAGTGGATTATTTCATAAATGTTGATAAAGGGTTGTGAAAAAATGTATCTTACATGAACTAGAAGAAATTTAATTGAAATTATATGGTAAATTTGTATTCGTCAAATGGATGAAAGTTAAGACTTATGTTTTATAAAATTTGGAGTAAATAATATTGATTAAAATGATCAATAAAATAATCTTCTGAAGGTACAATGTCCATACTTCAGTTGAGAGAGTAGGTAGATTTCAAATTATGAGTAGTAGTAAACTAGGAGGGAAAATGAGTCCACTTTAAACTTGAAACTTTTGTTTTATTCAGTGTATTTCATAACATCAACACAATGTCAATGTGTTCTCCTTGTATGTATCCTAGTTTAGGTGAATCAAGTAAATTTTTTGGGTCTTTTTCATGTTTTCATTTCTGATCATACATTTCCGCAGTAAGGGGAGAGAATATTGTTTTGTTTAAATATAAAATAATATCTAAATGGGAAATGGTTTTAATTTTTTTTACCCTAATTCGCCCTCTCTCAGGGTATTTATCCTAGTAGATCCAATAATTGGAATCAAATATAAAGGTTAAAATCAATGTTTCACTCTTAGTGGATGCAATGGATGTTATTAATCACAAAGGGATTCTGATATTCAATAATTGTGGAATAATTGGATGTAGAGATACTTTTTATCATTAGGAATAGATGTATTTATAGTCATGATTCAAGGTATTTTGGACAATATGAACGTTGAATATTTATCAAAATTAGACCAAATGGAATTTGATGATGATTCCAGAGGAATCAATGATTTTGGGGGATCTTTATCCAATATAATCTATATGAAGGTGATTTCATGTAAGTCATTGCATTTCATGGGGTAAAAGTTTCTATATATCTATGAGGGAGATTCAAAATTCTGAGATGCTAAATTGCATGTTATGTGGAATACATATGAGGACTTTAGAATGCACCTTGATGAGTCAATTGATGAATTCTATGATTATTTGAATGTTGTTGTGGAAGATATGCATCATCTTAGAGAAATAATCAATGTTTTAAAGTTCACTAAGAAAATCCTGATAATAATACCACTTCAAATTAATCTAAAATTATCTATACTAGAGGAAATAGATCCAAAGTAACTAATGTTATATTGTTTACATGACACTCTTGTCACATATTAGATAAAAACAATGATAACGAGGCTATGGAAAAAGAGAAATCCAAATATGTGGTATTCAAGGCCATGAAGAATCTCACCATAGAGGATGGATAAGAATAAGAAGAGGTTGATGAATTCATTCCATTATTTCCTAAAATCTATAAAGGGGACAAGGAATGTTTAAAGGAAAACTCCCACTTTCATGGTTTTAATGAGTAAAGGATGAACATCATATAGAAAGGTTCCCTAAGAAGTGTCAATATGATTATGAGGGTTAATATGAAATTCTCAAGAATAATTATTTAACTAATTTGAAAGGTAGAGAAATTGTTAAGAGAAACCTCCTCAAGAAGAATAACCTTCTTTCACAAGAGAATGTTAGTTATAAAGAGACTGGGGTAGAAGAAATTAAAGACTATAAAGACAGTAAGGAAAATGCTATGGTGAAAGTTGTGGGAAATTTCTATATAAGAGAAGAGAGTAACAATAATTAAGATTAAGTAGAAGCAAGAGTTTATATCTAAGATAAATTTGAATATTCTCTTGAGGATACAGATTCTTAGATATCCAAATCAAAGAAATATAATAGAGTGTTTCATGATGAAAAACTCTGTATGAAATAGTAGGAAGAATATAAGTCTAAACTGAATACAGAAATTGAAAAGCTTAAGCCTTAAATTCTAGAAAACCTAGTAAAGTTCATTGAGTACAAACTCAATGGCGAAGAACATACCATAGTTATCAATGGTTTCACTAACATAACAAAAGATAAAATAAAACATATCAAAGAAATTTAATATGATTTTGTCATCCTATGAAGAAATGTATAATATCAAGATAGAATCTTGAATCCTAGTACGACATTTGGAAAGCATATTACTTAGGTGAAAAAAATGTGTAAGTGGATAATAAAGTTCAAAAAAATAGAAGCAACAATCATATCTGAATAAAAAAGTCAGGATGGGTCCTAACTGAAAATAGAAAGAAATTATGATTGATGTTAGAGAAAAAACACCCACTATGAGGTTGCAAATTTATTTGGGAATGAATCAGAGTATGAAGGTTTAGAGAACCCAATGAACAACTGGTCTAGCAGCAACAAAACATAGTAATGAACCTCATATAATGTGTTATTTATATGAGAAGATGATAAATTCTCAAAATGTATGTTCCATAGAAAAAAGGTAATAAAGAGAACAAGATAGAAAAAGTTGGATACACAAATTTCAATATTCTAGGAATGATTTTTTATGGTCACTATTTATGGTATGGAAGATTCAGAAACATGGATAGATATTTCTCATCAAAAATATAGAGGGATGTATTGAAGTAGACCCAAATTGACCATGATTAGTAGCTCATGGAATCATCAAATGATATGAAAATGAAAAATTGATTTTCATCACTAAAAGATAAAGTCGATCCATCATACTATGAGGAAGATAATGAATATAATTAAACTTCACATATGAATCGAAATAAATGGAAAAAATAAAATACGTAAGTAGTCACTGGTTGTATATATTTTCCTCAAAGAATAAGATCATACTTGAATATGGATCATTGATAGTGGATGAACCTCCCTTATGATGGAAAATAAAAAACTAGTACTAGGCATCAGGTATGACAAGGAAGGTGTTGTTAGATTGGGAAATGATGAAGGATTAAAGATTATTTTCTTAGGAAAAGCTAATATTAGAGGCAAAGAAATGATACATACTGATGTATTGGTTATTGAAGGTCTCAATACTAACTTTATAAGTGACAATCAATTATGTGACTTATGGAATGATATAAGATTTACCAAGAATTTGAGTATCATCATGGGAAAATATGGAATAGTTGTTTTGTTGGGAAAGTAAACAAATGGGAATATATACCTTGTAAGTGGATAACAATATATGTGATTTCTATCCAAGGTGGTAGAAAAAAGTTTTTGGAATAAAAGTATTGACCATTTGTACCAACTATCCTTGGAATATTTAGTGAAATGTGTTGTATCTTGACATCTCTATAGGATATCACATGATCATTCTCAAACATGTGATACTTTTAAATAAGGGAATATCATTTTAAATATATACAAGGAAAAATTGAAGTTGTTAACAAAACTTCTTGAATTGGTGTATACTAATGTGAAAAAACCTATCTCAAAAAGATCAATTAATAGTAATAGGTATTATGTTATTTTCATTGACGATTTCAGAAGTATGGCATGTATATTTATCATTTTTCACAAGTACAAGGTGTTCAGTTTCATAACAAAATATCATAGGGGTGATGAGAGGATGCTTAGAAAAAATATTCTAAAACTATGAACTTAAAATAGTACCAAATTCACAAGAAGTCAAGTGGAAAATTACTTTGAGAAACATTAGATAAGGCACTAAGTTTAAGTAGTAAGAACTCCTCAAAAAATGGAGTAGTTGAGAGGAGAAATGGGATCATAAACAATATGTATGGAATAATACTTATTGAAATGGAATCACCAGAAATTTTTTTGGAAGGAAACAATCTTAAAATATATCTATATTTTCAATAGATCCTTGTTCTTTCTGAAAGAAGAAAAGACTCTATGTGTGTTGTGGTACAGAAGGCATCCGACATTGAAATACTTCCAAATATTTGGAAGTGAGTGTTTTATTTTTAATAAGGATAATCATAGGAAGTTTGAATCCCATAGAGATGAAGGGAAATTCCTTGGATAATCAGGAAAAAATAAAAGAATATAAACAATTCAATAAGAGGCTTGAAAAGTTTATTGAAAGCAATGATGTCACTTTAATTGAAAATGAACATAATCTTTAACAATATAGTGAAAAATTTACTAATGATATTGATGTAAAGGTAAGTGATTCAGGGAGAGTATAAGTGACAAATGGTGATTTATAAGAAGACACTGATGATGAGTAGGAAGAATTCAAACCTATATTTTCATGTATGTTGAATAGTTGATCTGAAATTGATTGAAGGAACATCACCGGTGATTAGGAAGTAATAAATGAAAGAAGTAGAATGAATTATCTAATGAAAACATAATTTCTATCTCTATTAGAGATGAAATATATTAAATAAGAATATGGGGATGAAAATTTGGTTCATTCAATGAATGTAGATATTAAAAAAATTGAAATGAACTGAACATGGGAAATTATTTAGAGGCTAATAAATAAAAATGTTATTAGGAACAAATGGGGTATTCAGAAAAAATTGAATGAAGATAATGAGATAATTTGAAACAAAGCATGACTAGTGTATCACCCCTAGTTTGAGGTATGTAGCCTTTTTATGCTTATTTATGTGTTTAAAGTGCATGGTATGAGTTGAGAAGAGGTTGAGAGAGTATGGAATTGTTTTGAATGAGTTTGGAGTCTTTGAATAGGGAGAACAGTTTAAGCACGGTTAGGGGAAACCATGCGGGTTCTCTAGGAAACCGTGCAGGGGGAGACAATAGGCTTTTCACGGCCTGCGCACGGTTTTCCAAACCGTTCAAGGAAACCATGTGGACCCTTCCTCTTGAGGCAGTAGTGTGCGCATGGTTAGAGCACGATTTGTCAAACCATGCGGGAAAACCGTGCGAACACTTAAAAGTAGGGTTTTATAACTCGGGTTCACTCAGTCTTGCCTCCTTCCACTCCCAATCTTCTCCCACCTGAGAATCACTTTGGATTTTTGGTTCTCAAGGGTTTGAGGGTCTCTCCCACTCATTTTGGAAGCAATTCAAAGGGTTTTCAAGGGGGTTTGAAGGTGGTTTTTTCTGGGTAAGTCTCTCCTCTTGGTTCTTGGTGTTTTTTTTCTAGATCTACATCTCTCTCTCTCTTAGTTTTCCAGATCTACACCTGTTGTGTGTATATCTAGGGTTTTGGTTTCCTTGGATGTTAATTTTAAGGATTATGAATGTTAGGTAAGGGGATCTAGAGAGGTTTTGGTGGCGCGTTCACCGGTTTTGAAGAGTAATTGCTTCTGGGTCGATTTCTTGGGACCCCTAAAGGTAGGTGGATTCTCTCTTGACTCCACTTGGTTAGACCTAGTGGTTTTGGTTACAATTAATTTTCTTTTCTTTAAATCAATTGTGATATTTATGTGCGAAACTTGTTGGAAACCCATTCAGTGATGATTTGGGGTTTTTTGAAAAAAATGGGTTATTGTTGGGAAAAAGGGTTGTTGTGTTATTTTAAAATGTTAATTTTGAAATACTTGGTGGTTGATTATAAAAAATGTTTTGTAAAAGATGGTTTTCAATAAAAGTGTTGTTTTATTTAAGTGTTGGTTGACATGGAAAATGGTTTGAGTGTGTATTCAATAAATGCATGATTTATTGAGGTAACTTGACATGTTATCATTGGAATGTTGTTCCAAATAATTGGTTAAGTTGGTATTGGAAATTGTTGGGTTGTATGATGTTGGTAATTGTGGATTAAAATGTTGTGGGGATTTTGTTAATGGGCGTGAAGTCCCACACCAGTTATGGGAGGGTGATGGGAATGAAGTCCCACACCAGTATTGGGCATGAAGTCCCACACTATGAAGGAAATGAGTTAGCTGTGAATGTATCACCATTAAAGTAACACCATGATTGAGTGAATGGTATTGGTTTTGTGACATATTGGGTGTATGCTTGTGATATATATGTGTCCTTGAAAAAAGGGAATGGGTAATGACTTGTTTGTTTGTGTTCCATAGGTATTGGTTGAGAAACACCACTAGCTGAAAATGGGGTGAATGAGATGGGCAGAAGTCCCACCGTTTTGGTTTCTTTGTTGTGTGTTGATTTCCATAGATGAAATTTGTTGTGAAAATGTGAAATGGTGAAATGGATTATAGCATGATTGTTTGTCTTTCCCTAGGTTTACTTGGGTGGGTGAGATGACTTGGTAAGGGTGTGTTTGGCTTATGGTAATGGATTAACTTGTGATTATTTTATATAAATTGATTTATATAAATGTGCTAATGATTTTATCCTAGTGGCATGTGTAGGGAAGTCAGTTGGGGAAATCCTACTGAGTATTAGTACACACCCCCCTACTTTGGCACTTTGGTGATTTTGAAGATGTCATTTTCTGAGACACAAGTAAAGGTAAGGCATCTCATTGCTAGTTGTTCGTGGTGATGCTTGGGGTATATAGTGGCTCTTGGAGATTGGAGATTGGTGTAGAGCTATGGTGGTTCCATGGATCATGGTGTTTTTTATTTATTTTATGATTTGTATTATGATGTTTTGTGGACATGCCTAGTTGAATGGTTTTGGGGTTTTTGATGGAATTGTTTGTATCATATGGTTGGGTTTGAAAGTGCATGCATCTTTAGTTATTGGTTGGTTGAGTTGGGTTGTCTTCTTAAGGGAAAATTGTTCCCCACTGTTCCTTGAAGCCCTCAGAATTTATTGCCAGCCTTTGGTGACATGGTAACGTCGCTTAAGGCCAAGTAACCCTCACCTCCTCTTCAAGACAATGAGGTAGGGGCGGGGTGTTACAAGTGGTATTATCTTGTTCGGTCCTTTGGAGTTGATTCTCATATTTGGAGTTGACATTCATTATGGTATATTCCTTGAGTCAGGATGGTAGCAAGGCGTAGGAATTTCGGAACTTGGAATGTATAGCATAACAGGACGTAGCTAACCCTTTTACGCTGAACTTCAAGTTACCAGGGAGTTGGGTACATAAGTGGTTGGAGACAATTATAGGAATTGGATATCTCATTGTCATGGGTGTAGCCAATGAGATGAGCATGGAATGCATGGTAGAAATTACTTCCCTATAGGATGCATATTTCATTGGGCATAATGATTTATGGGCTGAATTGAGAAATTGTTTTTAAGATGTGTGAAATTGTAATGTGAATAAATTTGGTATTTTGAAAATGGTTTGATTTTAAAAATTGCTGAAACATGGAAAATGTGAAAAAGGTGGAAAGACTAGTTGTGATAGTGTTGTGTAATACGGTTTGAAATGGGAATTATTTATGTCTATAGAAGTGAGACTCATGGTTTTTTGTTTTCTGTTTATAAAAATGGCACCGGGTAGGCGTCGTAGATACCAACCGGAAGTGGCCGATCAGAATGTGGTTGCACCTGAGCCCCAGGTGAACCAACAGTTTTCCCAAAGCATAGTTCAGGCTTTTAAAACAGTTCAGTCAAGACATCAACTAGATATAGCTATTACGATATCTATCACGGTCAAAAATCGAAGCAATGGAAGCATGTTTGTCCTCACGAGAGGAGGTGTGAACCCCAACACTGATAGAAAGAACAATACAGAAGCCTTTTCTCAATGACATAGAGTTCATCAAAATCGGACCACTAAATTGTTAAAACTTCCTTCAAGACCCAAGTGCAAGCCATGATGCTCTCAGTGTGGTTCTGTAGGCCAACTGAAATGGTATTGTAAGGCACAACCTTGTTAATGTAATAACTACAAGCAGATGGGGAATCTTCAGCAATATTGTCGTAATGCTCTGAGGTTAGGTGCTCATGAAACTACTCAATAAGGGAAGTTTCAGCTAGGTAATAAAGAGAAGAGCATGGAAATCACACATCTGTTTGGAGCTGATCAGGTTGTGGTGGATGATCAGTCAGGACCATCCACGGTGCGAGGTACTATTCTTTTAAAATTTACCTTGATGCAAGTGCTATTTGATATGGGTGCCTCACACTCTTTTATTGCTGCACATGTGGTTGAGTTACTGGGTTTATGGGTAGAAATGATGCCCTCAGTTTTGAAACTTCAAATTCCTCTAGGTCAAAGAGAGGGTCGAGCCTTCTTATGTAGAGCATGTTGTATCGTTGTGGGCAAGTTTGAGCTAATATGGAATTTCTCAGTGCTTGAGATGGATGGGTATGATGTAATCCTGGGAATGGATTGGCTAGCAGTGTTTAAGGGCCACATTGACTGTAATGCATGGAAATTGGATTTTATGACACACGATGGCATTAGAAATCCCTTTAGAGGAGAGAGGCATGAAAGGAAGGGTGCACCGGGTTTGTTGGAACCAGTAGTGGGCACGTTATCATATCTGTTGGTGGTGTTGTTGTTGGAATCAGTAGAGGGTGTTGATCATAGTGTTCTTGAGGTAGTGGTGGATCAGTTCATGGATGTTTTTCCCATATAATTCTCTAGGTTACATCCCATAAGAGAAGTTGAGTTTATGATTGATCTTCTTCTGGGGACCAGTCCTATCTCACTTCCGTCTTATCGGAAGGCACCAGCTAAATTGCAGGAATTGAAAATCTAGTTGTAAGAGTTAGAAAACAAAGGGTTTATCTGTCCTAGCACATCTCCATGGGTAGCGCCAGTGTTTGTGAAAAAGGGGGATGGAACTTTGAGGCTTTGTGTTGATTATCTTTGACTTAACCAAGTTACGATAAAGAAAAAATATCCACTTCCACGAATTGATGATTTGTTCGACTAGTTTAGGGGAGCCCAGTGGTTCTCCAAGATCGACCTGAGGTCGGGATATCATCAATTACAGGTGAGGAAGGATGATATTCCTAAAATAGCTTTTAGAATTAGATATGGACATTATGAATATGTGGTTATTCCCTTTGGTCTAACGAATGCACCAGCGGTATTCATGGTATTGATGAATCGAATATTTCCGAGATATTTGGATTCATTTGTGGTGGTGTTTGTAGATGATATTATGGTGTATTCTAAGACAAGGGTGGAGCATGAGTAGTACTTGGCGATAGTGCTGGGGATCTTGAGGGATCATCAGTTGTATGAAAAATTGTCAAAGTGTGACTTTTGGATATAGGAAGTCCATTTTCGAGGCCATGTGATTTCTGAAAGGGGTATTTCAGGGGATTCAGAAAATATAGAGGCTGCTATCTCATGGAAACCGCCAAAGAATGTGTTTAAGGTACAGAGTTTCCTAGGTCTAGCTAGGTATTATTGGCATTTTGTTTGTGATTTTTCACGTTTGGCTTCGCCGATGACAGCTTCAACAAGAAAGAATGTTCCATTCTAGTGGAATGAACAGTACCAATAGTATTTCGAAGAGCTAAAGGGTCGCCTTACATCAGCACCAATATTGGTTTTTCTAGAATTAGGAAGAGGGTGCGTGGTGTATTTCGATGCATCGGGATCAGGGTTGGGGTGAATTCTCATGCAAGGGAATCATGTGGCTGCGTATGGATCACGGTAGTTGAGGGTGCATGAGAAGAACTACCCAACTCATGATTTGGAATTGGCAGTAGTGGTCCATGATTTGAAAGTGTGGCATCATTATCTCTTTGGTGAGAAATTCACGGTATATACAGATCATAAGAGCTTGAAGCACATTTTCTCACAAAGGGATTTGAACTTGAGGAAAAGGAGATGGATGGAATATCTATAGATATTTGATTTTGAATTGATGTACACACCAGGTAAGGGAAATTCGGTGGCGAATGCATTAAGTAGAAAATCATATGTTCAGGTGGTGAAATAGGCATCAGACCAGTGGTAGTTGATGTCGGTTATAGCTGACATGCGGTTGGAATGTGAGGACCAGGGTGATAGAGCGGTCTTCTTTCCGATTTTGTTAATTCCTGATTTGGTTGGCCTGGTTAAAGTGGGACATATATCTGATTTTGAGTGTGTAACCATGAGGTCAAAACTCAATGGTGGGGAGACCATTAAGGGTTGGAAACTGAATTAGAATTCAGTCTTGTGTTTTCGAAATCAGATGGTGGTACCAGTGGCTTGTTGGGAGGTAATTCTCAGAACTTATCATCATTCTAGGTGGGTTTTTCCATCCTAGAATTCAAAATATGCACAAGGATTTGAAAGTGCAATTTTTATGGGCTGGTATAAAAAGAAATGTGGTTGAGTTTGTTTCGAGATGCTTGACTTTCCAGCAAGTCAAGGCAGAGCATCATAGGCCAGTGGGAATGTTGCCGTATTTACTAATCCCTATTTGGAAGTGGGAGAAAATAGCGATGGATTTTGTCACAGGTCTCCCATGAACGGTCAGAAAGCATGATTCCATTTGGGTGACAATGGATCAGCTAACAAAGTTATCCCATTTCATCCCGATTCACGAATCTCATACAGTGGAGGATCTTCCGAAAATATATATTTGAGAGGTGGAAAAGAGGCATGGTGTTCCAGTTTCGATCGTATCAGATAGAGATCCAAGGTTCAAATCTCATTTCTGGAAATACTTGCAACAAAACCTTGGGACACAGTTGACTATGAGCACAACGTATCACCCTTAGACGGATGGTCAATCCGAGGGGACGATACAAACTTTGGAGGATATGTTGCGGGCTTGTGTCAAGGATTTTGGTGGCTCATGGGAGTAGCACTTGTCATTGGTTGAGTTATCCTACAATAATAGTTGTTAGGCATCCATACATATAGCTCTGTTTGAAGTGTTGTATGAGTGGCCGTGTCGTTCTCCACTATGATGGGTGGAAACGGGAGAGTCCTCGATGGTTGGACCGAGCCTTGTCCAGGAAACTACAGAGAAGATAAGGTTAATCAGAAATAGAACAGAGACGGTTCAAAGTCTTCATAAATTGTATGCAGATCATTGTCGTCGGCCATTGTTGTTCGAGGAGAGTGATCATGTTTTCTTGAGGATCTCTCCTAGGTTGGGACATCATCGGTTTGGGAATCAGGGAAAATTATCTATGAGGTATATTGGACCTTTTGAGATTCTTAAGTGGGTTGGTGAGGTGTCTTATCATTTGGCTTTTCCACCTAGGTTTAGTGTGGTGCACAATGTGTTTCATGTGTCGCAGTTGAAAAAATATCAGCCAGATCTGGGCCATGTTATTCAATGGGATCATGTTCGGCTAGAGCTAGGTGCATTATTGGTGCAAGTGCCAGTGCGAGTTTTGGATAGGAAAGAAGAAGTTTTGCAGGATAAAAGCATCGGTCTAGTTCGGGTTTTGTGGCAGCATGTCTAGATCCAGGAGGAGACTTGGGAGCAAGAGAAAGAAATGATTGAGCAGTGGCCCGAGCTCTTTAGGCAAAGGGCAGGTCCACTACATTCCGAGGACAGAAAGTTAAATGGTGGGGAGAATATCACCCCCCAATTTTAGGTATGTACCCTTTTTTATGCTTTTTTATGTGTTTAAAGTACATGGGATGAGTTGAGAAGAGGTTGGGAGATCTTGGAATGGTTTTGAATGAGTTTGGAGGCTTTGCATAGGGAGGATGGTTTGAGCACGGTTAGGGGAAACCGTGTGGGTTCTCTAGAAAACCATGCAGGGGAAGACAGTAGGCTTCACATTTCCTACGCACGATTTTCCAAAACATGTGAGGAAACCTTGTGGACCCTTTTCTCAAGGTAGTAGCGTGCACACGGTTAGCGCACGGTTTGTCAAACCGTGTGGGCTAACCGTGCGGCCACTTAAAATTAGGGTTTTATAAAACAAGTTTACTTGGTCTTGCCTCATTCTACTCCCAATATTCTCCCACTCGAGACTCACTTGGTATTTTAAGTTATCAAGGGTTTGAGGGGCTATCCCAATCGTTTTGGAAGCGATTCAAAGGGGTTTCAAGGAGTTTTGAAGGTGGTTTCTCCCGGGTAAGTCTCTCCTCTTGGTTCTTTGTGTTTTTGTCTAGATCTACATCTTCCTCTCTCTTGGTTTTCTAGATCTATGCCAATCGTGTGTAGATCTAGGGTTATGGTTGCCTTAGATGTTAACTTTAAGGCTTATGGATGTTAGGGAAGGGGATCTAGAGAGGTTTTGATGATGCGTTCACCGGTTTTGAAGAGTAATTGCTTGTGGGTCGATTTCTCATAGACCCTAAAGGTAGGTGGCTTCTCTCTCGACTCCACTTGGTTAGAACTAGTGGTTTTGGTTACACTTAATTTTATTTTCATGAAATTAATTGTGATATTGATGTATGAAACTTGTTGGAAACCCATTCAGTGATGATTTGGGGGTTTTTGAAATAAATGGGTTATTGTTCCGAAAAAGGGTTGTTGTGTGATTTTAAAATGTTGATTTTGAAATCCTTGACGGTTGATTGTAAAAAAATGTTTTGTGAAATATAGTTTTTAATAAAAGTGTTGTTTTATTGAATTGTGGGTTGACATGGAAAATGGTTTGAGTTTGTATTCAATAAATGCATGATTTATTGAGGTAACTTGACATATTATCATTGGAATATTGTTCGAAATAATTAGTTAAATTGGTATTGGAAATTATTGGGTTGTATGATGATGGTAATTATGAATTGAAATGTTGTGGGGATTTTGGTAATTGGTATAAAGTCCCACACCAGTGATCGGAGGGTGATGGGCATGAAGTCCCACACCAGTGTTGGGTGTGATGTCCCACACTATGAAGAAAATGAGTTGGCTATGAATTTATCACCATTAAAGTAACACCATGATCGAGTGAATGATATTGGTTGTGTGAAATATTGGGTGTAGGATTGTGATATATATGTGTTATTGAAAAAAGGGAATGGGTAATGACTTGTTTGTTTTTTTCCTGGGTATTGGTCGGGAAGCACCACTAGCTAAAAATGGGGTGAACGAGATGGGTGGAAGTCCCATCGTTTTGGTTTCATTGTTGTGTGTTGCTTTTCATAGATGTAATTTGTTGTGAAAATGTGAAATTGTGAAATGGATTATAGCATGATTTTTTGGATTTCCCTGGGTTTACTTGGTTGGGTGAGATGGCTTGGTAAGGGTGTGTTTGGATAATGGTAATGGATGCACTTGTAATTATTTTATATAAATTTATTTATATAAACGTGCTAACAGTTTTATCCTAGGGGCGTGTGTAGGGAAGTGAGTTAGGGAAATCCTACTGAGTATTAGTACTCACCCCCCACTTTGGCACTTCGGTGCTTTTGCAGATGTCATTTTCTGAGACACAGGTAAAGGTAAGGCATCTCATTTATAGTGGTTCATGGTGATGCTTGGGGTATATGGTGGCGCTTGGAGCTTAGAGCTTGGTGTGGAGATGTGGTGGTGCCACAGCTCATGGTGTTTTGTTTTTTAGTTTCCGCTTTGTACTATGATGTTTTGTGGACATTTCTAGTTGAATGGTTTTGGGGTTTGTGATGGAATTGTTAGTATCAGATTCTTGGGTTTGAAAGTGCATGCATCTTTAGTTATTGGTTGGTTGAGTTGGGATATCTTATTAAGGAAAAACCATTCCCCACTGTTCCTTGAAGTCCTTGGCATTTATTTCCAGCCTTTGGCGCCTTGGGAACATCACTTAAGGCCATGTAATCCTCACCTCCTCCTCAAGCCAATGAGGTAGGGGTGGGGTGTTACAACTGGTGTGTAAGGGACACTCCCAGATTGAGGGAATCAATGTTGATGATACATTTTCACCTATTACAAGGTTGGATAAAATTCAATTATTATCCATAATTGTGAAAAATAAATTCAAAGTTTTCTAGATGGATATCGAATCTACATTTTTGAATTGTTTTCTAGAGGAATAGGTGTACATCTAATAACTAGATGGTTTTATTTTCCATGAATATGATTTTTTACCAACTAAATAAGTATTTGTATGGATTGAAGTAGGCACCAAGAGTTTGGTATTCATGACTTGATCAGTATTTTAAGAGGACTGGTTTCCCACATAGAAGATTGGATTACAATAGCTATGTCAAAAATAGGTGTAATCAAATGATCATTGTACTAGTTTATGTTGATGAAATAATATTTTTAATCTAAAATAAAGAATAGTGATTTTTTTTATAAAATTCCTGGAAAAAGAGTTAAAAATGTTGATGGTTGGTGAGATAATATTTTTCCTTGGTTTTCAAGTGATGTAAGGAAGGTTTAACACATTTATCTCTTAATAAAAATATTTTAAGGAGGTTCTAAGATTATTTTGAATGGATAATTCCAAGGACATGAAAACTGCAATTGCAAATCAGATGAATATATGATGAGGTAATAAAAGAAAAGTGATTAATATCACTGAATATAAGAGTATCATTGAAATCCTATTTTATTTAACATCAACACATCATGATATTGTTTGATCCACATTCCAAGTGGCATGATATCAATGTAATCCCAAGTAAATATACTTAGTTATAGGGAAAATAATACTTCGTTATATCAAGGGAATATTTTATTTTAGATTACTATACAGTGAAAAATATTAGTGAGTTATTAGGTTATAAAGATATAGATTGGTCTGGTTCAATAGATGATATAAAGTCAATGTCAGTTTGTTCGTTATATCTTGGTGGATTGTGTATTTCTTGGCTAAGAAAGAAAAAAGATTACATTTCATAAAGCACCACATAAGTTGAATATATTGAGACTACTCAAGCTCATATGAAATTATTATGGATAAATTATCATCTGGAAGATATTAGTGTTGAAGTGAAATCTTTGATTAATATCCATTATGATAATTCAAGTTCTATAAATCTTAGAAAAAATTTATTCCATCACTTATAAGAAAAGAAAATTGAAATCCAGTATCATTTTATCAAGGAGAAGGTGGAGCATGTGCTTGGGAAGTTAGAAAATGTACTAATAGAACTATAGGTTATAGATATTTTAATGAGTTACTTAAATAAAGAATAATTTTAATATAATCAACTATATCTTGAAGTTTATTTGACTCACCATACTAGAACTGGTGTGGAAGTGGAGCCCCCACTCTCAGAGGTATGATGTGTTATTCCCCATTTGTCTATAGGTTTTCTTTACCTTATTAAAGATCGTAAACGAGTGACCTTTGGGTTCATTGACAAAGGGGGGGAAATTATGTTCATGAAATGAAGAGAAACTAAATAGAGGGAGAAGAGAAACATGGGGAGTTTTAAAATATGATGATACATAAGTAGTTCATCCAATAAAGATAAATAATATATGTGGTTCATAATGAAACTAGTTACACAATAGGGTTAAAATGGTTCTACTGCAAAAGCAGAGATTCATGAAGGGGTTTTTTTAGAATGGAGTGCTTCATTGATGAACTTATCATGATACTATTGTGACTCACATAGAGAATGACTCATGTGGTATTAGAGTATGTTTTGAGTAAATATGTGATAACTATTTGGAGTTACAAGAAGTTAATTGTGGTAGAAAATGGTATAGTGAAATTTGTTTTCAACAAGCTAGAAACATAATATTTACCAAGGTATTAAAGGATGAATATTTTTCAATTAACCCAAAGGTAGATATTATTGAGTAAGAATCCATCAAGGTGACTTTGTAGTGTTTTTGGGTTGATTATGTTTAAGGAAAAATCAGGTTGACAAGGTTATTTGTGAATTTATAGTATGTTTTTTTGAAAATTATGTTGAAAAGGCTCTAATATAGAGGTATGGATCTCTTGAAGTGGTTCATAAACTTTTTTGTATAAGGTGACATTTTTTACCAATGATTGCAAAATTTTTGGGGTCCAAAATTTAGAGGAAGGGAAAAGTTTTGGGAATGATGGAGTTTTAGGACCAACTCACAAAAATATAGAAAATTAAAGGAATTGTTGAATGATTTATTATTTTACTAAATATTTTTGTTTTGTAGAATAACGTTCCATGAAGGTGGTATGTTTCATGAAGGTTAAAGGTTACACGATGACACAATGCTTTTCAAAAGCATACATGAATGAAACATATGACAAAAAGTTTCAAGAAGAAATGGTGTTCTGTTAACAGAAATAAGTGTTTGTGAAAATATAGCGGATATTGATAAAGTTTCATGTATAAGAAATGACATCTATAAATAGGTTGTTACAATTATAATTTGGATAAAGGAATCCTTAAGAAATATCCAATGGATCTGAATTCATGAAATAATTTTGTGAAGGATTTTCTTTCTTAAAGGATTCATAAGAACATAAGTTCCCCAAAGAAATAACTTGTTTCAATATAAACAATTTAGTATTTTGAAAATTTAGAGAGTTTCATGAAAGGTTGTAAGTTTTTTAAAATAAAGTTTTTTCACAAAAAAACTGAATATTTCATGAAAGTTGATCAAGGGTTACACAAAATTAAATCTTACATGAACTAGAAGGAATTGATTATAAATTTTATGGTGAAGTGTTATTCATAAATTGGATGAAAGTTGAGCTCCAGGTTTCATCAAATAAGTTTTAAACAATTTTAATTCAATTAATTAACATAAGAATCTTCTAAAGGAGTAGTGTTCATTGTTCAGTTGAGAGAGCAGTGATATTTCAAATTATGATTGGTAGTGTACCGGTAGGGATAGTGAGTCCTCTTAAAACTTTTAACAAAACCTTTATTTTTTGTATTTTATCACATAGACACATCATCAATGTACACTCCTTGGACATAGCCCATTGTGGGTGAACTAAGTGAAATTTTCATGTCTTGTTGATGTTTTCATTTTCACTTATACACTAATATGGGAAGGGGAGAAAATAGTGTTTTTTTAACAAAAAACAATTTTTAAATAGGGAAGGTTTTTAACCTATAATACCTATATTAACCCCCATCTTTAGGTATTTAACATGATAGATTCAATAGATATGTTTTTTTAAACTTTTTCGAAATTGAAAATGATAGAAGGAACTCACAAAAGAGTAAAGATTAAATCTACAATACCACTTGATATTATTCATACTAACTTATGCAGACCTATGAGACAAGGGTATTCTAAGGTGATATGTATTATATTATATTTATTGACGATTTCATCTAGATGAAAAATTCATTTTTTATGAAGCACAAGTCTAAAGAAATAAATATGTTCAAAATTTTCATAATGTAGGTTAGAAAATATATTGAATTCTACATTGAAGGGATACAATATGATAATGGTAGAGAAGAAACTTTTTAATATTTTTAAAGTTATATTTCAAATCATGGGATGAAGAACCAATATAGTGCACCCTACACTCCCAGGTAGAATGAAATAAAAAAAAGATCAATATTTTGGTCTAAATGAGCAGAAAAATGTTTTCTAAGCACAAACTCTCATTTTTTTGATAGAAGGAGTGTGTAATGCTTCTCATTTACAAAATAGTTTCTTACTAATACCAAACTCACACATGAAACCATATAAAATTTAATATAAATGAAATCCATCAGTAAACTGAATAAAAGTTTTTGGTAGTCCCTATTATATAAATATTAAAAATAAAAATCTTGGAAAATTTGAAGAGTAATCTGAAGAAGGTATATTAATGGGTTATATATCAAATGAAATAGGATATAGATATTGGAACAAGAAGTTTCAATTTTTATGATTGTTTTAATGTGAATATCATTTAAAATCAACCTAATATGACTATGAAAATTGAAACTAAGTTTTAGAACATGAAATTTGATAAAATGAATATTTATGGAAATGAAATGAAGAATATTTAAAAAAAAACTAATTTATATTGATGTTATTTCAGATTAAACTAGTTATGAGCATGAAGATACTGAAAATGATAATCCAAAACATCAATTATTGATGAAATATATTGAAGCAGGAAATATTATTGGAAATGAAGAGGCTAGAGTATAAAAAAGAATAAGACTGTTACTTGATAATAAAATAATCCTCATTTCATAAATCAAACCATAATTAATAGTAAAATTAGTTGGAAATCAAGAAATAACACAATATATGAATGAAGATATTGATCATATGGAAAAGAATGCTACTTGAGTAGTTGTACTAAGACCTGAAGGAATAAATTTTATAGGTACAAAGTGGGCATTCAAAAATAAACTGAACAAAAATAATTGAGGTTTCATGAAAAAAATCCATATTGGTGTAAAAATGTTATCATATATGAAAGGGATTGAATTTTAAAATACCTTTTCACCAGTTAAAAGACATAAATTAATTAGAATATTTCTTATTGTTACAGATCAAATGCACTAAAAAGTATATCATATGGATGTGATATATGATTTTCTTAATGGATATATATAAGAAGAAGTTTTTTTTGAAAAACCTAAAGGATTCAAACTTTATAGTGATGTAATCGTAGTGTATAAATTGGAGAAATCCTTATATGATTTAAAGTAGGCCCCTAGATCTTGGCACTCAAAATTGAATAACATCTTTAAAAAATTGAACTTTTCTAAAGGAAAATTTGATATCAACTTATATATAATGGATTTATCCACAGATATTATAATTTTTATAGTTTATGTTGATGAAATAATCATAATAGGTGACTAAGATCATTCTTTTGAGTAATTTGAAACTCATAATAATATACATTTTGAAATGTCAATGCTAGGTAAAATGAACTATTTTATAGGATTACAAGTTATGAAAAATAACCAAAATTTCAAGTCCAATGAAAAATATTCCAAATAATTATTGAATAAATTTGGAATGGAACATTATAAGTAAGTTTCAATACCCATTATAGTTGGAATAAAGTTGAGTAAGGACGAATTATGTAAATCAGATAGATTTCACAAAGATCATTAGAAGTCTAGTTTATCTAATAGTATCATGACTATACATAGTTTATGAATTGAATATCTATCTAATATTTCAAGGTGATATAAAGGAATCAAATATGATATATACAAAAAATAATTATCAAATATGTCATAGGAACACTAAATTATGGTCTTATATATCAAAATAATACACAACTAACTCTTATAGGTTTTACAATTGTGGACTAGGCTGGTGATTGCAATGATAGGAAGTCCACGTCTGGTGGAACATCATTTTTATGTGAAAACCATGTGATATGAAATTATAAGAATTATAATTCATTGACATTGATTATAGAAAAAGTAATATATATATATATATATATATATATATATATATATGAAGTACCTTTGGAGTTGTTGATGATGTGATTATTGGTTTTCATTAGTTTTAAATATACTTGAAGATTTTAAATGCAGTGTTTAAGGATGTTGATATGTTTTTGATATGGTTATATATGGTTTATAATGACTCTAAAGTATCATTATTCTTACTTTGAAAATTCTATAATTTTTATTGAGTTCAGTCTTGTAGTCAGTTAGTTGGTCTTATGGTCAATCAGATAGATGTGTAGTCAATTAGGTAATCATGTGGTTGATACACTCATGTTTAGTTAGTTTATTTATACACTTGATCTAACCACAAAAAAATGGAGAATGATTCATGTGGTTAGTTGAGTTTTTCATGTAGTCACTCAGATGTTTGTGTTGTCAATCAAATTGTCATACGATCGATTGAAATGTGAGTATGGTCACTTGAGTTGTTTATACATTCGAATGGATTCCATTTGCAGCCAATTGACCAAAACATTTCTCAATCCATTCTCAATTGATTATATCATGTGGTTGATATGTTCTTCATACAACTTCTTAATTATAACATGTAGTCAATAAGTACACAGTCAGTCAAATTATACAGTTAGTGATTTTTTCATGAATTTGGTCAAATAAATAGAATTTTTTTGATGGAATTGGAAAGTTAAAATATTAGTTTACAATTTTTGAATATTATATTTAAATGAAACCTAATGATGATAAAATTTATCTTAAATGAGTAAAATAGAAAATCCAAAATGTGATACAAGATGTTTTATATGATATTTTAAAAATGGTGGTTATTTCTTTTATCTAAATTTTTTTCTAAGATCATTTATTTGATAAAGATTCTAGTGTGATTGAATATTTGTATACTTATAAATAATCTCTAGATGTTAAATATTGAAATTAATTATGATGATGTTTTATTGTTCATAATATTGAATGATCACTTGCATTAGAATATGTAGTTATTCTTGTATAGTTTTACATGTACAGATGTTTAAGATGATGAGTTATTTTTTATTGTGCTAAGATATGGTTCTTTTTAAAAAATGTACGAGGAAGATAGAGTTCTAGGTTTATTTAGTAAGGAATAATATGTGTGTATTTTTAGAATTCAAAAATTCACTATTTATGAATTATTTCCAATTTTGATTGAGACTTGAGAAGATTCTGGAATTCATATTTATTGAGTTGGAAAGAAAAAAGATTTGTATAAGTGTAATTATGCTATGGAAATATAGTTATTAAAGGTGTTTAATAATCAGAAGATTTCGGTGTGAGTTTCTAAGCCCAAATAAATAAAGTAATAAATGGGATCATGTTATATGATATAATTGAGATAAGAATAAATAATAATGATCTATAAAATGTTTTATATGGATTAAATCAATTCAATTATTATGATCTACCAATATTTTGGATTTTTTTTAAAGAAATAGGTATTACTTCCTCTACAACAAATAAAGATAAAAAACATAGAGTTTGAGATAGATAGAGTCTAAAGTTTAATTTCATGAATCAATTTCTAAAAATGATGGAGCTAGAGCATTTAGTGAGATCATATGATATCAAGAAGAAGTTATAAATTTGATGTTCATGAAGTGAGAGACTATGATTTAAAATTATTTAAGACTCATCGAGAGAGATATACTTCTATAGTTTTATAAGAAACCTAGATTTCAAGAAGATCTATATCATCTTTTTTATATATTCTTTATGAAGGTAGTGTAAAATTGATTTTTTATGTGACTTTAGATATGCATAGTGAAACTAGATTCCATCATTGTAAGCCTGTAATCTATTATTCTTATTGCAAGAAATTAATGTTTGGAGGGAGAAACCAACCATGATAAAGAGTAGGTTACTTTACAAGGGGACAAACCTTATAAAAAACCTTATGTTAATTTTCCATTTTATATATACATGAGTGAGGTTGAGACTCTTTACTTGAGTTAATCACATCTTAATATATTATAGGGGTTGATTTAATTTGGAATAAATTTTAAAAACTAGTATCCACTCATTAACCCCTTTCTAAATGGTGTAATTAATTCTTAGGAACTTCAAATTGTATTATAGGATAAGTCCCTTTATTTGATTCATTTAAGCGATTAGAACATATAATTTGAATTATTTTAATAGTAGGGGTGATCTAAAATTTTATGGGAACAAAACTATCAAATTTAAAAGAATAAAATGTTCCCATATCTTATATATCTTTGCCTTCACGTTAGAGATGTTTCTATCTTTGTTTTTCCACCCCTTAAAGGGAATTATACAATGAAATTGGAAAACAAAATAAATATGGGGAAATATAAAAAGGAACAAAATTTTATTCTTATGTCCTTTTTAGAAAAATTCTACATAAAAGTGATGATACTTCAATCAGTGAATGAAATTTAGGATAATACTGAAAGTAGCTATAGAGGAAATGTGCAAGTCAAGGAGGCTAAATTTAAAATATAGATTAGTAATTTTTAAGACATAAATATGGATGGGTAAGATAATATATATGATTTTTTTCACTTAGGTAAATGACTTTTTAAGTAATATCTAGGAGTTTTGTGAAAAACTTTAAGAATCTATAATTTTTAAGAATATAATGAGGAATTTTCCTAACTAGTTTTATCCTAAAATATATACTCTATAACATAGAGAGTATATTTCCTTGATAAATTTCATAATATTCTCAAAGATTATAAAATGAGAAAAATTCCATCCTTTAGGAAAAACGTAAAAGATGAAATGTATTTTGAGGCTATAGGAAGGTAAAAAATTAAAGAACATGTTGAAAATTCAGATTCAAGTGACATGAAAAATGAATGGGGTGGGGGATACTATCAAAGAATCATTTCTCTTAGTTCATAGAGATTTATGAAGGGAAAGAACAAGGGAAAAGCTAAGTATCCTCTAATATGATAAAAATAAAATGTAATTGGGAAATTTATATTAAATATCCTAAGAAGAAGGATTCATATTCAAAATCCAAAGATGATAAAAAACCATATAAAAAGAAGTTGAATAAAACTTCAAAATAATTATTCAAATATATAAGAAGAAACAAGTAATTCTCTAGATTAAAGTGAATAAATTTTATGATAAAAGAAGAAGATTTTAGGAACTCATCTATTAGTGAATATAAAAGTGAGAGTGGTGAGAAATTCACAAAATTTATAGCTCATGTAAAAAAATTCTTTGTTACTTTATGTATTGAAGAAGATGATTCAGAATAAACTGATTTGGAACACATGTCGAAATATGAAATTAAATCATATCTTGAGATTAATACCATACATAAGAAAGAAAATAAAAAATTAGTGAATGAAAACAGGAATCTCATTAAAGAAAACAAAGATTTTGAAAATAAATAAGAATACCTCACTGATGAGATAAAAAAATTCAGATTAAAAGATACTGGACATGATAAGATGATAAAATATATTGAAGAAAAATTTTATTTGAATTAATAAGAACTATATAATACATAGTTTAAGTGTCTTATAGCTGAAAACGATCTGAAGAAGTTAAAGGAGGAAGTAAAAAATTCTAATAAAGTTAATTATTAATCATCCAAGTCAGTTGATACAACTTTCTCAAGAAATATGGTTAAATATGAACATGAAAAATCTATTTGTAATTCCATTTATTCTAATGATTTAAGATTTAAATCAAAATATATTCAAAATTAGGTCTATAAAAATAGGTAGAATCATTCTCTTATTTAAATTGAATAAAAGAGTTACTCTAGAATCTCTTGAACTATGAAACAGAATAAAATATTGGTTGAAAGTGTATAGTAGGAACAAAATTCTGGAAAATGGAATAGGCATAATCTTTATTAACCAAGAAGATATAGGTTCTAATTGTATTGATAGTACTGTGGAATGTTTTGGCATAAATATTATTTATGCTATTATAAAATTTTATTTCTTAGGATGTGATATGAGGTAAGGGAAAATAATCCAAAGGATAAGAAACCATATGTCCATATAAGACAAGTTGTTATATCAAACATCTCTAGCTTATAGTATTAAAATATATTTGATTATATTGAGGATGTATATAGTAAATTTGAGAAATAGGTCCACTATGCAGAGAAATAAATGACAAGTCTTAAAGGGAAGTCCACTTGTTCTGAGAAAGGAAAGGGTACCCAAAAACCAAAGGAAGAAATAACATGACTTATAGAGGTTTAATTCAAGTACAATTGTAAAATAAAATCATGGATTATTAATAGTGGGTACTCCACCCACATTAATAGTGATCTAAATATTTTTGAAGAACATTGAAGACAATAGAGGTGGAGCATTCACATTTTGTAATGAATGTTTGTTAAAAATCAAGGTTATTGTCTTAGTTGAAATTGAATATCAAAACTTTATGTAAATTTATTTTTATATGTATAAGGGTTGAAGAATAATCTCGTAAGTGTTATTAAACTATTTGATGATAGTCATGGGGGTTTTTTAAGAAAGAAACTTGTGCCATTAAAGGCTTCAGGTATGGAAGGATTATTTCTCCAGGAAGAAGAATAAATGAAAATATTCTTTTGATAGCTATCCTACCAATTAATTTTATATGAGTGTAAAAGAAATTTTTTTTTCTATGGTATATGAGGCTTTTCCATATGAAAAAGGATATTAAGTAAAATTATTAATCATGATTTTGTGAGATATCTTACCAAGGTAAAGATAAAATAATATGATGTGTGTGCAATATTCGAAAAGTGAAATATGTCTTAGATAACTCTTAAGAATATAGAAATTCTCTCTACCATTCCACCAGAACATATACACACTAAATTACATGGGAAATTTAGAGAAAACTCAATAATAATTGATTTATATTTGATAAAATTCAATGATTATTTAACTTGAAATATCAATGTGATGTTCCCCAAGCACAAATATGATGTAGTTGATATGTTCAAATTTTTCAAAATAAAATTAGAAAAGGAGTTATGGATTCATATTAAGAAAGTGAGATCTTATCATGGGAAAGAGTTTATAGGTGAAAAATTTTAAATTTATCTAATAAAACATTAATTCAAGCATAAATTTAGTACACTATACTCCCATTAGAATGGGGTTATAGAGAAAAATAATTTTAGTGTTATTGATATGGGAAGGGCAATAATTTTTGAAAATAAAATTTTAAAGTATTCTTGTAGAGAGGTTGTGTGTGAAGATAGAAACATAAAAAACCAATGACTTTTGATACCCAATAAACATTTCACTCCTTTTTAAATGTGGTACAAAAGGAAACCAAATGTCAAATACTTTAAATTATTTGGAAGTCCATGCTTTATAAATATTGAAGGTAGTAAGTTGGGAATGTTTGAAGAGAAATAAGATAGAGGGATTTTTATGGTATAAATATCTAATGGACGTGGGTGCATATATTAGAAAAAAAGTTTTCCCATGCTTGTAGACTATTCAAAAGTCAATATTGTTGAAAACCATAATAAATCAGACCATAATTTTTAAGCAATCTTGATATTTCATATAAAAACAACATGAAAATTTTAGACAAGTAGGTGAAAAAATATGCATAGATAAAAAATTCTATTGGTTATGTTGATTCATAATACACTTACGATGAGGAAGAGGATACAAGTAGTGAATTAATTCAGCTTCAGAGGTTAAGAATTAATGTTCATACCAAGAACATTATTTGAGAACAAGGAGCTCCAGTTTATATAATAAAAAGACTGATTATATGAAAACACACGAAACTCATATCACATTTTGAACCATAGATAGTGAAAGAATATTCATACAAGAAATTAATAATGAATTGGATCAAATTTAGAAAATTTCATCGTATGAGATTTTCCCAAGACCAAAATATAAAAATGTAATTGGCACAAATTGGGTGTTTAGAAACAAATTGAATGAGAATGTTGTAGTGAAAATGAACACATCTAGGCTGGTATGAATTTTTTTCACTCAAATAAAAGCTATTAACTTCAAATAATCCATTCCTAAAGTATAAAGGCTTATAACAATTAGCATGATTTTTGCTATAGTTTTACACAATCACTATAATGTGTATCAAATGGATATGGAATCCATATATTTAAACAATGACTTTGAGGAAGAACTATTTATTTATCAACCAGATTTTTTTTCTTAATATCGATGAAAACATGGTATGTGGAGTGGGAAATACATTATATGACATGAAACAAGATCCTAGATCCTGGTGTACAAAACATGATGGGTGATTATAGAAAATGGGGTTCACCAAGATAAATATTGATAGAAATTTGTATGTAAGAGAGATTTACATAAGAAAACTATTTTGAATAGTGTATGTTGATGATATAATTTTTTCTAGTAACCATGATTACCTTAGGGAGGAATTTTTGAGCAACTGAAAGAACAATTTTAAATGTCCATGCTAGGAAAATTGAGTCATTTTTTTTGGGATTATAGATTGACCAAAAAAAATTTCTTGTTCTTTTCACAAGAAAAATATTCCAAATAGTTATTTAAAAATTTTGGAATGTAAGAATAAAAAGAAATTTCAACACCAATTTCAGTTGGAACCAAATTGTGTAATGATAAGAATAGTTACAAGGTTGACTAAAATGAATTTATTATAATGTATTTAACAACATCATGAACAGATATATCATTTTATATGAAAATTTTTGGTCTATTTCAGAGTGACCTAAGGGATTCACACATGCTTATGAAAAAGAGGATACTAAGATATATAATTCTTATAGTGAATTGTAAAGTGGTTTAAAAATTCAGTAAAAATATGAAGTTTCTTTCCTATACTGTAATGGACTAGGTAAGTGATTTTATAGATAGAAAATATAAATTAGGTAGTTATTTCTTCATAGGTGAGGGTTGTGTGAGATGGTATAGTAAGAAGTATAAATTAGGAATGATTATAGTGATTGTGTAAAACTATAGAAATAAATATATCAAAGGACCATGTAAAACACTCTTGATCCAAAAATATCAACATATGATATCATTTCATAAAATAAAGAGTGAGTAATGGAGATATCAAGCTTGAATACATTTCCACTCAAAATCATATTGAAGATATCATCACAAAATCCATGACAAGAGAGTGGTTATCTAAGTTTATGCTGAAAATCCATGTTTATCCCTCTCCTATCACTTAATGAAATATAGAACTAAACCACCACTATGATTTAGATTTTATTTAAAAATGGGGAAAATAGTTTCACAAATCTCTATCAAAAGGGAAATGGACTCTTAATAGTAATAGGAGTGATAACTATCTTGTCATCCAAATTTGTAGTTAATACTGAAGGGGGAGTTTTTTGATAGTGTAATTCATGAATTTAAGGGGAGTCCATCTATGTCACTTGGCCACATTTTCTTAACATAAAGAGATATAATTATCTAAAAACACATCCTTATCTTGTTTTTTAGTGAAAGACACTTCTTCTATGATATTGTCTATGATGTAAGGACTTTCACAAAATATATGGAAGTTTGATCAAATTTGAGTTTTTGTTTAATAGTTGAGGTATGTTTCCAAAAAATAAAAAATGGGGAGATTGGAGTACCTTTAGAGTTGATGATTATGTGATTATTGGTTTTCATTTGTTTTTACATGCTTAAAGAATTATAAAGTAGAATTTGAGGCTGTTGATATGTTTTTGAGATGATTACAAATGGATAATAATAGTTCTAAAAGAGATCTATGATTCCTTTGATAATTTTGGAATTTGCATTGATTTTATTAATGCATTCAAATAGTTGGTCATATCATTGATTAGATACCCATATGGTAGATCAAGTACTCAATAATTCAATCCACTCATGGCCTATTAGTTTTTTCATATGCTGGATCCGACACTGAGAAAAATGGGGAATTCCTTATGTGATCAGTTGAGTTATTAATGAGGTTGATCATATGTTTGTATGGTAAATCAAATGGTTGTAGGAATGATTGAAATGAGAGTATGGTTCCTTGAATTAATTATAAGATCAATTAACTTCCACATGAAATCATTTGAAGGGAGTAGTTCATAATTATTGTTTAGTCTATTATATCATGTTCTTGATAGGTTCTTCATATGGACACTTATTTTTAATGTGTGGTTGATAAGAGCATAGTTAGTCAAAGTATATAGTTAGTGAATTATCCACGTGGCGAGTGAAATATATAATTTTTTTGATGGATATAATGGGTGAAAATATGAGTTTCCAATTTTTCAATATTCTAATAAAGTGAAACCCGATGATGATAAGGATGATCTTCAAGAAGTAAGAAATCACATCTAAAATTAAATTGAAGCTGTTTCATGTGATATTTCAAAAATTATGGTCAATAATTTTATTTTTTATTTTTTGATATGTTTCATATGATAAATATTCAAGTGTATTATAAAGTTTTTCTATTTATGTATAATCAGTAGATAATAAATTTGAAAATTCATTGAGAAGGTGTTGTGTATTTATTAAGATTAAATGACTACTAGTATTAGAATATGACGTGATTCTAGCCGAGTTATTTATTCATAGATGTTAAATATAATGAGTTATTTTTTATTGTTCTAAGATACAATTATTCTTTTCAAAAACTAGATTAGGACGATGGAGTTCCAAGTTTATTCAGTAAAGAAGAAGACATGGGTATTTGGGGAACTAATTTTTTTACTATTTGATAAATATTCCCAATTTTGGTTTAGGATTGAGAATATTTTTTAATTAATATTCATTGAAATGATGAAGAACAAGAAAGGTAGAAGTGGAATTATATTATGGACATAAAGTTATTAAAGGAAAAAAATATTCATGATATTGTGGTATGAGTTTTCGAGCCTAACCGAACGATAAAATAAATGAGATCTTGCTATATGATTAATTTTTGATAATAATCAATAATTATAATATGTAAAATATTTTATATTTATTTTGAGTTTCAATTATTTTTGAAGTTTTTCAAAGAAAGAGGTGTCACTTACTACATATCGAAGAAGAAGATTAAAGCAAAGAGTTTGATATATAGAGAGGTTGAAGCTGAAGTTTATGAATGAATTTATACAAATGTTATAGATAGATAATTCAATGAGATGATATGATATTGAGACAAATATTTTCATTTAATATTCATGAATTTAGAAACCGTTCTTAAATATTAATAAAGGATCATCGAGGGAGATTTACTTCTACATTTACTAAAGCAACTGAGATTCCAAGAAGATCCATCTCATCTTTGTTACATATTTTGTATGAAGGAAATGTGAAATTTCATTGTCTAATGTGACTCTAGATAGATATGGTGTGAATATATTTTATTACAGTAGTCTTGTAATTAGTTTATATTATAGCGATGAATCTGTGGTTTGGGGGAGAAACCAACCACAATAAGGATTAGGTTACCCATTAAGGGAAAAAACATGCAAAAATACTTATGTTAATTTTATATTTATTTTCTTTATACATGTGTGAGGTTGAGACTCTTTAATTAGATGAAGTTAATATTAATAGATTTCATAGGTTGATTTAATTAAGAAAAAATTATAGAAACTAGTCTCCATAGATCCCCCCTTATCAGTGTAATAATTCATTTTTTGTAATATTAAGCTACAACCCATTCCTATACAAAAATGATGTGGATGAAATTAAAATTGTAAGACTTAAAATTTTAAGTTGATAATCCTATAAAGATTTATTTTTATAATCGGAGTGAAATTTATCTATTAAATAACTCAGTGCAACACTCAAGATTAAATCATATTAAAAGAAACATCATTTCATTCAACAAAAAGATGAAAATAGTGATAGTAAATTGCATTAAATTTCCATAAATGACCATATTTCATATGTGTTTATAGAGGTAATTCCAAGAGATAGGTTTTTCTAAGTTAATTATGAAACTTCATGTTCGACCTTCCCCTACCACTTGAGGTTGTTTGAGAAGTTACCAAATAATGTTTTGTATTTTTTTGTAAATGAATAATATTACTAAGACTCTTTATTAATATATTATGAATATAAATCTATGGTTAATATAAATAATGGAAAGAAAAGTAACATAAGATCATGAATTTAGGGGCAGTATAACTAAGTCACCTGACCAAATACTTATTCTCATAGAGAGATGAAATTCTATAAAAAACATTTCCTTATCCATAAATGTAGTATTAGAACACTTATTTTTGGAAAAGGATATGAATTATTATTTTATGTTTAGAATTTTTGAATTGCGTAAAGAGTTATTGAATTTTATAAAAAATCCAAAGAGGTAGATTTAAGTGACCAATGGAATTGTTGAAGAATTGTATTTTTTTCAACTATTTTTTAGAATAATTTTAATATATTGATCATGTATTTGAAGTATTGAGAATTATTTTAATGTTTTTCAGTACATGGATATGTTATGAGTCAATTTGGATGACTATAAGTTGAATTGAGAAATTGATGTGAGTGATATTTAAGTTATAGGTGATATTTAGAAATTATAGATTTCAAAGGTTCAAAAGTTTGAATGATTGAAAAATAGATAAGCCCTAAATATTGTGTAAGATTCAAATTTTTTTAACAATATTTTACCCTTACAATGATATTTCAAACTAAAATACATCAAATAGAATAGACCCACAAAGTTTTGTAAGGTTTATTTATTATTTCATAAGGGTAAGTACTTGGTAAAATTTAAAAAATGGATAAATATTGTAAGAGCAATATGAATATTTATATAAGTAATTTTCATAATTAGTTTTGGAAGAATTTTAAAAAGTCATAGAGACTCTCTATGGAGTGAAAGGGTTAATATTTCTTATGTAAGATTCATTCATTTAAAATGAAAGCTTTATGATAAAAATGTGAGATTCATATAGAGATTTTGTAAGAGTAATCTAAATGTATGTAATATTCATATAAAAAGAACTAGATACATTTTAATATTATGTATAGATCAATATATGTGGTTTCATATGGGCCAGGTCCTTGGAAAATTCTGAGGAGAAGATGAATTTCTAAAAGATACTTATAGAATTTAACTGGAACAATGTTTTGTTATTACCAAGTTCAAAAATAACAATCTAATGATTGTGTTATGATTAAATATGGATTTTTTGATAATTAGAAAATATTATCAAAACTATAATATTCTAAAATTTTCACATGAAAATAGTTTAAAAATTATAAATGATGATCGTAGATGGAGAATTATCATGTATTTTTATTTAAGAATCTTATATGTGAAAATGGTTACTTATGGAATATTATATGAGAATCATGGGGGATAGAATAACATGAATATTTGAATAATGATGTTTGTGGGGGATCATGGAGTGAAAATTATTTTCAATAATATTTTTGAATATGAGATGAAACCTAATTTTTGGAATTTAATTTCTTTTGGAGTATTCAGAAATACACTATTAAGGTATAGATTGGTGAAAAGTAAAAAATAAGAGACAAAAAATGAGACTATTAGTGATATTTAAAATGTGTGAAGAAAAACCTATAGATCCCATGCATTTAGTGATATAAGATTGAGAAAGTGAGCAAGGAAAACTGATCTTAGTTCAACACTGAATATATGAGGTCAAATTTCTTGAATAGGTGAGTGCATACATGTTCTATTTATTTGAAGGCTTGAGAGAATGATTATCATCTACGTTTGAATAATATCCAAATATAAGTGATCCTACTCTCCTAATTGAGGAATATATTATTAACTAGAGGGATTTAGTCTTATATAGTGAGATGCCATGTGTGTTGGGAAACAATCAAAGGGTAAAGGATGATACCTCCTTAACCACTTATAATTATTGATTTATTCCAGTGGAAAGTATTTGACTTGGCCTTAATATAATCACAATAAGAAGTAGGGAACTACCATGATATTGAACCTCTTAAAAACTAGGAGTGACCTATGTTGATTTAATTCCTATCTCTCTCAAGTGTGGTTGAGATATTACTTTGAGTATATTAGATCATAATAGATCACATATGTTTATTTCTAAAGATTAAATTGTAAAATAAGTACCATTAATTCTACCCACCACCTTTCTTAGAGGTAAACCCCATTACTAGGGAATTTCATATATATATATATATATATATTCCAATGTCAAATAATTATAAAGTGGATATTTCCTTCTATATAACAAAACACATTTAATATTCTTAACCATTTAAGAGTACTTAACCAAACCATACATAAACACCTATCTACCATATCACTTATGATAAACTTCTAGATCATCCTTATGATTTCTTTACTTTTATGGGTTTTGTTAAACTCATCACATCTCAATTAAATTCATGCCACATATCTATGTGAACATATGATAAAACACTCCCACTAAAATATTTTTTGACTAACATCTATAATTTTTTTTGAATAATGGTGAGATTTAGGAATCATATTACTAATGTACAACTCCTTCAAATGCCTTAAATCCACAACACCAAATGTTATGATTTTAATAGCTAAGGTTTTATAATTATAACTCTGTCTAAATTTTTCATCATCATCCCAAAAACCTTTTCTATAAACATTTTCCTAAAAATATTTTAGTACAAATGTGAATCTTTACATTAATTATTTATCGACATAACCTAAACCCATTAGGATATAATACGACATTTACTTTGATTGGGATAATCTTTTATTATTTAAACTTTGAAATTCTCTAAATCCAAACATACTCCCACTATCCTCTTATACATTATATTCTATTAAGAATATCATATTATGATAAAATCTTCTTTGTGTCAGGAAATAATTCTTATTTATTTTCAGTGATAACATTTTATAAATAAACCATTAGATCTATATCATATATGGTATTCTATGTGTTTTGAGAAATTTATTGAAATAAAGAATTTATTCATTAAAATATGCCACTAATGGTGTAGAGATCAAGTCAATTATATTTTAATTTTTTTGAATAAACTATTTTATCCCCCTTATCTTATTATAAAGTTTTTTATAGTATCTGATGAATGAAAAACCATGCACATTAATCACCCAGTGTTCCTAAAAACTCATCATTAGTTACCAACTCTCCTTATTATATAATAAAAAAGAAATAATTATATACATCCTTAATTTAGATATATTTCTAAAATACTAATACCTGATATGAACATTCCATGAGGTTTCCAAAACTGATTTAGTGACACAACCTAACCCATTGGGGCCCACCCGAGCTAATAATATGCTGAGGGTTCCATCCCAACCCCACCTTTCATAGGCTAGGGGTTGGTGACTAGTGTTGAGTAGGCATATCACACAATATGGAAGGCCTTAGCCTATATCAACATGTAATGGACACATATATCCAATGAATCAAATCTACAAAAATACAAGTAGTATATATAGAAACAACTGAACTATACACAATACATGAATGAGACATTAGGTAAAACAACACTACCAAGGAAATACCGAAGGAATTGTACTTCTAACTGACCTTTGAATCTAACACACACATGATTATAGAAATATCCTCTTCACCTCATGTATTCTTGGATAAATCACTAGATATAATAGTCACTATCACTATCCCAAATCATCATACTCCAACATGGATTGCCAAGTGTTACTGGGAACCTACTTCAAACAAGACACAACAACTTCACATCCACCATGAAAATATCTGAACTATGAATGATATTCATAGACACAACATATGTGGGAAATAGGTCTGTGTAGGGGTGAGTATAAACAAACCTAGTAAGATTCCCCAAAACCAAAAAGGAAAGACAAGAAACAATTCATATCAAACACTAGTATAGGAAAGTAACTAAGATGAATATAAGAAAGGATCTAGATATGATTGATATCTAGAAGGCTTGGGGATGAAAATAAGTTTGAGTAATCTCATATATAATCAAGTAAGGTCATATCTCATGGAAAACCATGGATTCATAGAGTACGAAAAAAACATAAAGTCAATGGCTGATAACTGAGTTGAATGTCACATATCAAAGGAAACCAAGGGTTTATTGAGGAGTCACAAGTCTCTAAGTATCTACTCTTCTTATCCTTCCTTCCACACTACCATTATAATCTATAAGGGGGAAACAATCCTCACTAAATTATGTATATAAGTCATGGAAGTATTGTACCTTACTACCCACCATTACTGAGTCAGTATTCTAGAAACATATAGGGGAACCCTCACCTCAACCAAGGATAAGTGTCAATAAAGGGATAACTAACCCTTACTATTATAACTACCCACCTATGAGAAAACCCATATCACCTTTCAAAAATAGTAATGGTTGAATCAAACCTCATTGATTAGAACACATCAAATGAGGGAGTACCTAAATCCATAGATAGAGGAATTGTTCCTCGAGTAGTACAAAATGGACAAGGGATTACTTGAATTGTTAGATAAAGGACTTGCACCTTGACACATTAGAGAGTACCAAAATAATTCAGTTTTTAGGGAGCCACACCTCATTAATGTTGAGGGGGTATCGATCCTTTACCAAATTGGAGGACCCACACCCTGAGTGTGTGTGTGTGGGGGTATTGAATGTCGGAAGAATATTGCAACATATCATATTTTCCATGTATTATTTTTAGATACTATATGGATTATTTTTGAGACTAGGTGCAGAGATAGTGTGTGATTATGAGCCCTAGTGTGCCTTGAACAAATGTTTGAAAAGTATGAAAAAATTTAATATCACACACGTGAAGTTTCCTAAAAAGTAGAGTAAATCTTAAACAGGTTCCTAGATCAGAAATCTGAGGGAACCGTTCAGTTCAGAATATCAGCTTTACCCTAGGTGGGCCCTAACATTGGTAGGCATGAGGCGTTTGTGAAAAACTTGTCGCAGGCATAACATGAATAAAATAATTTGATAAAAAAATATTTTAATTCATTGTGTTGACATAGTGACTTGTTTCCTTTAAAATTATCCTTATATCAAAATTCTAGGGTTAGTGGCATAACACTATACCTTTTAGAGGATCGTTGGAGGTGATCATTCATGGAATATAAAAACGGGCCAGGATCAGATCATGGATTATCATTCCAGAGGAGTTGGAGGATCTTATAAATGATGACAACACAAAATTTTCTTTTTCAATGATCATTACAAACTCTATGTAGGGTGTGTGTTTTAATAGGCTTATTCCCCATTCTTTATTTCTATGATGAACATGAATCAATTGATGAAAGAATTGATTCAAAGATCGTGCGTATTACAAGATGAGTTTTTATTCTATGAGATTTATTTAATATGGTTTTCTAACCCAAATCCCTATATTTTGATCATTGGCCAAGAATTCTTAGCCAATGATGATAAACCTTTTTTTCTTGTTCCTTTTCTCCCTCTGTTTTTTGCATTCTTCACTGTTGTATCCATGTGCTTCTAATCGAAATTTCCAGGTGGTTTTGAAATAGATAGGATCCCTGATTTTATGGAAAATCAACAACCAAGGCTAGATCAATGTAGATTGGGACCCAAGGAGCACAGATATACGTTTGATTTAACTTTTGGGCATCATAGGAAGTGCGGTGGTCCGTGAAAGGGACCACCGGTGCGTGGTGGCAGTGACACATGTTGGCGGCCCACATGTGGGTGACAAAGACATGTGCGGCTGTATAAGGGGCCATGTGAGGCACAGAAAATGCGATGGGGCTAGTGGATGCAGAATAAAGGAGGCAGACATGAGATACAGAGCAGGTCGGCCGGGTTGGCCACGTGTGAGCGGGCCCAAGAGAGCATGTGGGCTAGGCCTAGGTAGGCAGTTGGGTCAGTTCAGGTCAGTGGGATGGATCAGACAAGGTGGAACTAGGTCAGATATTGAGTCAACTGGGGTGGAGCTAGGCGTGGTTGACTGTGCAGTGTGATTGACAGCGAGGCAGAGCGGCATGTGGAGTTGCCGCGGGCACAATGACTATGTGGACAGTCCACTAGCAGTCGACCGTAGTGGCTAGTCAGGTGTGACAGGTGGACTAACCATGAAGGTTGTTCCACAGGTGGCCAGCCCACATGGTAGGTGGACCGACTGTGGAGATAGGGGGACCTACCTTAGTGGTAGGTCCGCAGGCCCCGGTAGGTCTACAGGCAACATCATTCAAACAGTCATAACTCCTAAATAGAGCGGCAAAACAACGTTTCATCATAAGCAATGTGTCCCTGATTTTAATATGGTAAAATCAAGACCAATTTTGGGTAACCTATTCTGATTTGAGGCTCTTATTTTTCTTAGTTTATACTAGTATAGTTTGAATGTGTTCCCTTGGTACTTTCCTCAAGGGTATCGTGTGACATTACACCCACACCACTGGATTGTAATCCCCTCTAGAGGCCGAGTCTCATATTGAGTTGTGACATCCCTACATAATACTAGAGTACTCTCCTCTATCATCCCTAGTGGAGTTTTTGGAATCAACATGACCTCCCTAATAAGGACATTGATCCTCTATCTAGCGGGCCACATTGCTAGGGTTTGTTAAATAATTGTAATACGATCCCCTACATAGCAGGTTGATCAAGATTGGGTTCGTGGTGTCCCCCAATGTATCTGGGAATGACCCTCTCTCTATGTATAACAGTCTTCTAAGACCAATGCGTTCTCATTAGGTAGGACCCAAATGAGGAATACCTCTTTGTCGAGTGTCTCTGAAGGTAGCGTGGCTCGTGGAGTGAGTTCTACCGAAACAATCATTGATTAAAACAAAATCCTATGGCTAGAAGTTGGTTATGACGAATTGATGGCACGGTGTCTCTCTTAAGTATACCTAATTTTTCCTTATTGTATCTGTTACATCTTGTATTAGGATGACTATATGTGGTGGTTTGTGTTTAGTGTTTTTAGGGTATCCTACTGACTATTGTTATACTCAACCCTACACAAGATTTTCCCACATGCATCATGTCTTGTGAAGATGGTGGACCTTTTTATGGTGTCTTAGTAGGACTAGGAGAAGGTGGATCATAGCTGCAGTTAGGCAGACCGATGTTTTTACTGGGAACGTATCTTGACATATTCCTCGCCCATGGAGAAGGTTAGACTTATACAGTTTCTATTAGACTTGTGTTAGATACTCTTTGTGGTGGGATTTTATTTGGCCCTAGTTACTTTTTCTTTACTTCATGTTGTTCTTTGGTAGTAATATCTTAGTGGTATATATTCATTTTATCAGTTTTTTTTTACATTTCTACATTTTGTGGAATGAAGATGTGTGCATGTGTATAGGTACTTTAGGATGATGCCTCCTATTTTTGGGAAATTACTACTTGGTTCTAATCACCGGTCCCTAGCCTATCGAAGGGAGACTTGGGGTAGTCACTACATGATCCCCTCTGAGACGGGTCATGAAAGTGTGGTATCAGAGTAGGTCAGTTCTACTTTAGGACCAAGAGTTTGCGAGACTGGTTTAGGGAAAAAATATTCAGTGTTTTGAGTTTGGATTTTAGGCTAGGGACTCTAGTGTTGGTATGAAGTTTGACATATCCATACACCAGGACTCTGAGCACTTGCTTTTCAACTCAGTACATGAAAACAATGACTGTAGGTAAAAACAAAGGTACATGCATCATATAGGAAAGATTGTGTCTTCCATATCCTTCTTGAGTCAGCTCTCCAGATATACTCTATTGAACATGGTGCATCTTGTTTTATTTCAGGATGCCTACATATAGATATCCAGCCAAGATTCCAATGCATGATCACAGAGATAATCCATCTAGCGATAAAGCATCGGTATAGGTTCCTATACCTGAGATAGAACCTCCAGGTGGTTTACCAACTATACCACCACCCGTCGAGTAGTAGATACTACCAGCACTACCAGCTGAGAATGCATGCAGGTTGAGTGCATTGCATGAGTTTTATAGGTTAAGAACTTTTCTATTTTAGGGTGATACATACCCCCCGGTGGATGAGGATTGGTTAGAGGCAGTCTCCCATGTTTTCCTCCTTGTGAGGCAACCTACTGACCATATGGAATTCCTTGTCGTGAGTCTTATTTAGGGATATATGGGGCGATGGTGGAGCTTGGTGACTCAATAACACAACAAGACAACTCTATCCTAGATAGAATTCAAGAATATTTTTAGATAGGAGTTCTATCCAGACATGTCACAATCGATACGCATAAATGAGCTTTTGCATCTATAGTAGGGTAGTATGATCGTGACAGATTATTCACTGAGATTTACTGATCTATTGTGCTACTATTTGGATATAGTATGAGACTTTTTATTCAGGGATCATACCTTTAATTAGAGATTAATATAGGACATTAGGGAATAAGTGGTAACCCTTATAATTTCTACTTATATTGGCGTACTTGAGAAAGGCCTATTAGTATAAAGTTTTTTTGCAGAGTAGACCCTAGTAGTGGGAGATAGTAGTGGGAACTCAGTAGCTGAGACCTCAAAAACAAGTAGTCGATGGTATTCATAGGAATCTAAGAAGGTCAGTAACTTTAGGAGGAAATCCCAAGACTCAGGGTTAGTGGTGCATGGATTCTAGGGTGGCTCAAATTAGCTAAGGTATAAGTAGTGTCTCTCATGCGATAGTCAATGACATGTGGCATGAAATTTCCTGACCCATCATGTAGTTTATTTAGAGATGATCGAGGGACCAACTAGGAAGAGATGGAGATAGGATCAAGGTGGTATTTAGGGAGGAATACATGGTATATGAGATGAAAGGGTAGTATGAGGTGATTGAAGTTTTGATCTATTACCACCACCACCTCTAGGTGGTCCAATCCAGGCTCTGGGATCTAGTGGATAGGGATGAGGCCAACTGTAGGCTATAGAGGATTATGACCCTGAGGCCCCAGAGATGATACGAGGTATGATCTGTGTCTTTTCTACCTTAGCTGCAGTATTGATAGACACATATTCTTGTCATTATTTTCTTTCCATGAATCTTTTTCAAGACTTATAGATTCTGGTTGAACCATTGACTCAAACCTTATTCTTAGAGACTCATATTGGAGGAGACTTGATGATCACACACTGGTTCCAAAAGTGTGACCTGACTCTTTGAGGTGATATTTTTAGTTTTTATCTCTTATTAGTGGCGTTGAGGGCTTACATATTAATTATTGGTATAAACTAGTTATCCACAATTCATGCTTAGATTGAATGTTTTAGGCTAAGTGTGCGGTGTGTCTACAATAATGGAGTTAAGTTTTATTTTTTCCATGAAAGGTAAATCCAGAAAGTGTAGGATGGACTCAAACATAGGATAGTGAAGCCAATTACTCATCAGTTTTCTAGCCTCACCCTCGATGCAGTGGATGATTTGAGTCCTCAGTTTCCTGCAGTGGTGGTGGATTATTATGATGTCTTTCCTGAAGATTATCTAGGATTACCTCCCCACCAGGAGATGGACTTATAACATTGATATACACCCTAGGATAGAACTAATATCTACACCGGAAAATCAGATGGCTCCCATATAGATTCATGATATGAGGATACAGTTGGATGACTTGCAGAGGAAGGGCTTCGTGAGACCTAGTGTTTCACCCTAGGCAGCCCTAGTTTTATTTTCCAAGAAGGAAGATGGGAGCTTGAGGTTGTTTGTGGATTACCAATGATTAAACTAGGTGAATGTAAAGAAAAATAATTCACTACTTAGGATCAAAGAGATCTTTGATCAGCAGAAAGGAGTGCAATAGTTCTTGAAGATTGGCCTCAGGTCAGGCTATCACTAGCTATGATTACATGATGAATATATATCAAAGATAGCCTTCACATGTCATTATGGTCACTATGAGTACTTGGTGAATCCATTTGGTGTGATGAACGCACTATCACTATTCATGGGACTCATGAACTGAATCTTTCCGCCTTACTTAGACTGGTTCATGGTAGTATTCATCAATGAAATCCTAGTGTATTCAGTATCCGAGGAGGAGCACATGATACACTTAAGCATAGTTCTAGACACTCTTCAAGAGAACCATATTTATGAATAGATCTTGAAGTGTTAGTTCTATATTTGAGAAGTCCATTTTCTAGGACACTTCATCCCAGAGGCTAGAGTTTCAGTGGATCTAGCGAAGGATGAGGCAATGCCTTCTTAGGAAGCTTCCAAAAGTGTTACTAAGGTTTGGAGTTTCTTTGGATTTTAGGGGTAATATCAGAGGTTTGAACCCAAATTATACAGATAAGAAGCACCCTTGATAGATTTGACATGAAAGAGGAAGCCTTTCGGGTGGATATAAAAGTGCCAATAGTTCTTTCAGGAGCTGAGGTATAGGTTGAAGAGCGCACCCATCTTGAGGTTACCAGAGTAAGGTTTAAATTACATGGTGTTCTGTTATGGATCGAGGACCTATCTTGTTTGTTTCTAGATTTAGAGTCAAGTGGTGATTGCCTATAGTTCACACCATTTGAGACCACACTAGTAGAACTACGTGACCCGTGATCTTGAGTTAGCAACATTAGTATTCACATTGAATATGTGGTGAAACAACCAGATGGGTGAGTGGTTTATCATCTAATTTTATCCTAATAGATTCAAGTATATCTTCTCTCAAAAATATCTTAACTTGAGATAGAGGTGATGTCTAGAGTTCCTCCAGGAATATGACTTTGAGATTTTCTATACTCCTAGGAATGGGAATGTGGTGGAAGATTCTCTCAGCAGAAGATCTAGTTTTCATTTTCTGAATGAGGTGTTAGATAAGTTGGCCTCATTGACATTATCTTTTATAGATGGAGATGATGTATCTTACCTCCAGTCGATGGTTGCCACCCCTCCTATCTTACAATAATCCAGGGAGGCATAACTTAGGGATATCGACTATGAGACCCTAAATTCTCATATGTCTATAGATAATGCTCTTTATGGATATTCAAAAGGTGGGGAGCCATTTTTCTATTTATAGGACGCATGATGGTACCCGTGACATTACATGAGGAGGTTTTGAAGGAGTTTTATACACCCCCTTTGGCAGTACATCCAGGAATGGTGAGGATGTACCTGGACCTCCAACACTAGTTTTGGTGGCCATAAATGAATAAAGGAGTTGTAGTGTTTGTTTTTTGATGCCTTACTTGTTATCAAGTAGAGTATGAACACTAAGTTCCAGTGGGTTTAGCTCAACCCCCTGAGGTGCCAAAATGGAAGTGGGTTGGGATATAGATGGACTTCGTGACGAGTTTACCGCATACATCTATGGGACACAATTCTATATGGATGATCATTAACTAACTCACCAAGTTAGACCATATCCTAGCTATATGAGAGTAGAGTTCAATAGAGATATTGGGACAACTCTACATTCAGAAGATAGTTTAACTACATGGAGTTGCATCAATGATTGTTTCTGATCATGATGCTCATTTCAGATCCCAATTATGGAAGGGATTACAAGAGGTGTTTGGGACCTAGATACACTTGAGTGAAACGTTTCACCCACAAAAGTGTGGACCAATTAAGAGGACTATTCAGATTCTGTAGGACATGTTGCAGACTTTCATGTTTGACTTTCAATGTAGTTGGGAGTATCACCTACAACCAGTGGAGTTTGCATACAACAAAATCTACCATTCCATCATTGGTATGGCACCATTTTAGTATTTTTATGAGTGACCATGAAGGTCACCAATTTTATAGATTTACCTAGGAGAGTCAGCACTCACAGGCTTAGAGTTGGTGCAAGCTACTACAGAGAAGGTGTAGATCATCCATGAGTGGATGAAGGTTGCACAGATCCATCTAAAGTCTTTTGTCGACAAGTGACAAAGGACTTAAGAGTTTGAGGAAGGAGAACATGTGTTCCTTCATGTTTTACATTGATGGGGATTATGGAGATTTTTATGGGGGTAGAAATCTATTTCTAAGGTTCATCGACCCTTTCTATATACTATGTAGAGTTGGAGAGGTGGCGTACTGCTTAGATCTACCGATGTAGTTAGATCGGGTATACGACGTCTTCCACATGTTGCAATTGAGGAGGTACGTGCATGAACCATCAAAAGTTATCAATTAGGGTGAGTTGGACATCAATTAAGGAGAAAAGTTTTCTAATTACCCAATAGAGATCGAGGATTGGTAGAAGAGGATCCTTCATGGGTGATCAATTACTTTAATGTGTGTCCAGTGGTAGCATGAGAATCTCCAAGAGAGAACATGGGAGCAGGAGGCTCAGATTTATGCTTAGTAACCCCATCTATTTGAGTATCCCTTGTTTTGGATTTTTAAGGATGTAAACCCCCAAGGTGGGTAGAATGTAATGTATCATATTTTCCATGTATTATTTTTAGATATTATATAGATTATTTTTGAGAATAGGCACTGAGATAGAATGAAATTTCAAGGCCTGGTGTTCCTGGAACAAATTTTTTGAAAAATATTAAAACATTTAATAGAACATACAATCATTTTCCCTAAAAAAGTGAAATAAATATTAAATTATTACTCAGATAAAAAATTTGAGGGCACTATTGAGTTCAAAATAGCAACTTTACCCTATGTATGACTGAACATTGGTCAGCGCAGGTCATTTGTGAAAATGTTGTTGTGGACGTAAAATGAATACAAATAATTTGATAAAAAATTATTTTAATTCACTATGTTAATGAAGAAACTTTTTTCCTTTAAAAGTATCATTATGTAAGAATTCTAGGGTTATCTGTATAACCCTGGAACTTTTGGAGGATCATTGGAGGGGAATGTTCTTGGAAGAAAACAACAGACTAGGATTGGATCATGGATCTTCATGCCAGAGGAGTTGGAGGATCTCGTCAACAATGACAATGAAACCATTCTTCATGAACGATCAATCCAAAATCAAAGTAGGGAATGTTTTTTAATTGGATTATTCCCTATTCTTTATTTTTATGATGAATATGAATCAATTAATGAACATATTGATTCATGGATCATATGTATTTCAAGATGAGGTTTTATTCTATGAGATTTATTTAATATTATATTCTAACCCAAATCCCCTATTTTTGATAATTGTACAAGAACACTCTTCCAATGATGATAAACCTTTGTTCTTGTGACTTTTATCCCTTCATTCTTCACATTCTTTATCATTGAATCATTGTGGTTCTAGATCGATGTTTCTGGGAGGTTCCAAAATCGATCAGACACCCGGATTTGTTGAAAATCGTCAACTGAGGTTGGATCAGTATAAATCGGGACCCAAGGTGATCTAATATAAGATCATTTCAATTTTAAGTCATAATAGGAGGAACTGTGCTCTGTGGAAGGGACCATCAATGCACGATGACAACGACCGACAGTAGCCCACCTATGGGTGGTGGAGCTACATTCGACCCCGATAGGGGCCTCGTGGTGTGGAGAAGATACATCGAAGATGGATGGTATAATGAAGGTAGATGAGAGGTGCAGAGAGGGCCACCTGTGAATGAGACCAAGAGATCAGGTGGACCAGGCCTAGGAGGGTAGTTGGGCTGGGTTAGGTCAGTGGGATGGACCAGACAAGGTGTACCCAGGTTAGATATCAGGTAAACCAGGGAAGAGCTGGGGGCTGTCAACCATGTGGTGCGGTCGACCGTGCAGTGTGATTGACCATGTGGCGGAGCTGTCAAGGGCACAATGACTGTACGACTAGTCTGTGAGTGGTCAACTATGGGGGTCGACCATAGTGGTTGGTCAGGATTGGTAGGTGGACTGACCACGATGGTCGGTCCATGGGAGGCCAGTCTATGTGGTAGAAGGATTGACCATAGTGGTAGGTGGATCAACCATGGTGGTAGGTGGACCTGCCACAACGATAGTTCTGTAGGCCCTAGAAGGTGTCTGGGAAGCTTTGTTCAAACTATCATAACTCCTAAACGGAGCATCCAAATGTTTTTCCATCTGCAATAGTGTAACCTTGATTTTAATAATGATGACTCAAGATCATTGTTGGGAACCTTATTTGGATTTAAGGATCTTATTTTTCTTAGTTTGGATCAATATAGGTTGAGTGCGTTCCCTCGGTCCTTTCCTCAAGGGTACAATGTGACATTACATCCACATCACTAGATTGTAATTTCCTATAGAGGCCAAGTCTCAGCTAGAGTTGTGGAATCCCTCCATGATATTGGAGTGATATCCTCTATCAATCCTAGTGGAGTTTGTGTAATCAGTGTGACCTCACTGATTAAGATGTTGATCCTCTATCCAGTGGGCCATATCAGTAAGGTTTGTGGAATCATTTCCTTACGATCCCCTATGCAGTGGGTTGATCCAGATTGGGTTCATGATGTCCCCCAATGATTCTGGGAATAAACCCACTCTATGTATGTTAATATTATCATACAAATGTGTTCTCTTTGGGTATGGCCCAAATGATCTAGAACTCTTCACCGAGTGTCTCCCAAGGTAGCATGGATCATAGAGTGAGTTCTCCTGGAACGAGCATTTCTTTAAAAAAAATCTCATGGATGGAAGTTGGTTATGAACACCTGATGGCATGGTGTTTCTCTTGAGTATATTAAGGTTTTACTTATTTTATCTTTTACACCTTTTATTAAGCTTACTATACTTGGTACTTCATGTTTAGTGTTTTCAAGGTGTCTTGTTGAGTATTGTTATACTCACCCTTACATGGGTTTTTCCCAAACGTGTCATGTATTGTGAAGATAAAAACCCTTTTAATTGTGTCCTAGGAGGAACATGAGTGGGTGGAGAATATCTAGAGGTGGTAAGAACTAGGTCTTTACCGGGAGCATATCTTGACTTATCCCTTTCCCTTGGAGTAGGTTAGACTTCTACATTTTCAATGAGACATGTGTTAAAAACTCTTTGTGGTGGGATTTTATTTGGCTCTGTTTACTTTTAATTTACTTCCTTTTATACTCTGGTTGTGGGATATTAGTGTTATGAATTAATTCCATCAATTGTTTTACATTTCGGTATTATGTGTCTTGGAGATGTATGAGTGTGTACAAGTACTTTAGGCTAATGACTCCCATTTATGGGAAATGCCTACTTGGTGCTAGTCACTAGCTTTTAGCCTATCGGAGGTGGGCTTGGGGTAGTCACGACATGAGCCCTTCTGGGACGGGTCATGACAAATATGGGGGGTGGGTCACACCATATGGTGTGCACATCACCTAGGGAGATCTTATCTCATATTTGTTCTAATCATGTCACCCAAACCCATTTGATGGACCTATAGAGATAAGGAGGATTAAATGTTAATATCACCTTGTTCTAAACCTCTGATTCCAAAGATAATCCCACCATCATGTTCTATATGAACAAATTTTCCGGATGGAATACTCACATATCCAAATATGTGTATTGAGAAGGTCGATATGAAAAGACACTAAATCTTAAACACTACACGATATATACTATAGTGGTTCATGATGTGTATCCCCTCATTACTAGTCTGGTCATGTACATACTCACTACATGGCATGTAAGTATCTACCTACATGGAATGTGTAGTTTTTTACATATCTTATGGGGAAAGTTGGATTCCCAAATTAATTTTAATACTAGAAAAGGAAATCCTAATTAATCCTACATAGACTACACAATGTTCTAGTATATGTACAAGGTGTGTAGACTCTGCCAACTCACCCAACATGTCTTATTGGGGAGGATACGTCGTGTATGGCCAAGGGTACATAGCATGTTGTCTTGACTCACATTTATGTGTCTACAAACATCTATTAGGTTTTTAATCTATATACATACAATTTTAGAAAAATCTAGTAAAAGTTACATGTGTAAAAAGGTAACAAAACCTATTATCCTTAACTTATTTTGAACCCTAGACACCAAAAAATAGATGAAACACAACATGTGGTTCTATATTGAATGCTCTGTGATCATGTATTTAATCCCAAGATCTCCAAAATGCTCAAAATTTACAAACCATCTTTTTTCTCACCTCTAATCAAACATAAAAGACTTTTTAAATCCTTATCCCTCACTATTATTCCTCAAGTGGTATATTTCCAACCATCCTTTGATGAACATAGGGGATTCAATCACATTACACATATCCCAAATACCCTCATTCACTAATTCTCTTTGAAAAACAACAACAATGCTCCTCTAACATTTTTTCATTACTTAATGATCCTACCACACACAGTGATCTTCACATTCAAACCCAAATCCATCCCTCAAGGTCCCATATATAGAAATTCAATTATTTGGGACCGAGATTCATCAAACGAATACCCATGGAAAATGCCTATGAATATTTTTAAAATAAAATGGGAAAGGTAATTAAAGGATAACCCTAGAAGAAAAATTTATTGTGGTCCTTGAAAATCCTGACCACAAATAATTGAAAAAATGATAAAATTGTGGGGAAATGAATTGAACACCATTAAAATCAAGATATGAATTTTATAGGCTCAAAATAAAAAATATGTAAAAAATAAAAATATAAAAAAACCCAACTCATGGAATAATGAAATTTTCTTCAATATATCATTAACACTACAGTTTCATTTTTCATCATCACACAATATGATCATTAATGTCATTGTGAATCTGGGCACCTCTATCCACTGAAACCTATTTTTGAATTCTTAAGATAGGATCCACAATACCTATAACCTCCCCTTTCCCTATAGGATTTCATAATCGGCCTTGAAAAAAATATTTGGTCCCTAACCCGACACTCGAGTATAAAAATTACACCCTATATAGGTAAAAAACCACATTCTAGACACAAATGTGGTGTCAGAATTTCTTTATGAGCTTCCATTTTGGATATATAACTATTAATGATCATGGAAAAAATATTTATTTAATTAATAAATATTTAAAATCCTTTAAAATTTAGTATTCTAAAAATTCTACCAAAAATATGTCTTTCGGTAAACATTTCATCCTAAGATCAGTGAAACCATCATAAAATTTTTCCGAGGTTCTCTTCTAGGGTTTATTTATTGCTTTTCCTTAAGTTGGTCCCAATTATTAGAATCCTAAAAGTTGAGTTATGTATTGATTTAAAAAACATAGTTTGATACATTCTCAACACCTTTAAAACTATTAATCCTTGAAAAGAAAATTACTTAAGTGGATAAAAAAGGTCTATTACTAAAAAATCTCATGTGGAAAATAACCCACCTTCACATGAACTTCTTTTGTATTTAGAGGTCAATGCTCCGAAAAAACTCAATACATAGAACAATAAGAAGGGAACATCCTCTATAATTATTAATACTATCAACTCCAAATATTCTCAAATAATTACTGCAATAGGAATATAAAAATACTCCATGAAAGAATTTATAAGCCTTAACACTCAAGGATCATCTGACCACATGAGGTGAAATGAAATAAATAACTACTTCCATCCTACTCAGAATGGTTCATCACCAAGTATGACTTCAGGGGGAGAGATTCACTCATAAACTTAAAAAATAATCCAAGATAGTTGTTATATGAAAACTACCCATATATTATATAATCCACGACTAAGATATTTATAAATATATTTCACTGACACTAGAATATTTCCATGGTAGCATGCTTCTCTAGATCTACATCAGTTTCTTCATTATCTCCTACTCATAATGTACATGAACTAATGTCACTATCTCATGGAAAAGATCCTACACGGGCATTGTTTCTCAACCTATTATCAAATATTCATAGAAATTCTATATCTTTTTCTTGATCTAAACCAAGATCAAACCCACTGCTGAAGCCAAACTGATTGTGTTGTCATCATTATTTTGTTAAATCTACCGAAGAGCACATTAGAAAAACAACAACATTATACAAATTCTTAACACCAAACCACAAAAAATTAGGTGTCCTAATCAAACTCAATATTAAGTGGATAATTTTGACCATTCATATGATCCAAGATTGTCAACTCCAGAAACAAAGATAATACCAGCCAAAACATCAGTGACCAAGAAGTATTACCTTTAGAGAAAACTTTATCCACTACTGAAAACAAGAGTTTTTTATGATGGAAACATTCAAAAAGTTCTATTAGACACATCATAACTAGTTCCATTATCCACTATAGAGGTTGTCACTCATGATATTCATCATGGAATTAAATATTAACACCATGGGGAAAAAATATTTTCTTTGGGGGTAGATGAAATACTCCCCACCTTAAAGAATAAACTTCAAGTTCATTACTTGAGAACATATGGTCACCAAGGACCACTAAATTGACATCACTATTATAGTTACTTCTCATAAAAGGGAAGAATATGGGGATAAAAATATCATCAAAGGGTGAGAAATGTATCCCTCTCTACATAATTATCAAATTCTCAGAATCTTCCTACTCATGTATTCCCTCCATATTTTGTACATAGATACCCCTACCAAGGGCCTTATCCACCATACCACTTCTGGGACTCTCAGATGTCATCAACCACCATGGTTCCAACTTCATTAAGGCTAATCACTACTCCATGAATCTATAAACCATGCTACAAGAGGCTATTACATAGCTGGAACTCTCTTATAAAGATGAGGGAAATTCCATAAATTATTAATATGCTCTTCTAAAAAAAAGGAAATATTCAGTCTATCATCTCACTCAATAAAACTTAAATACCATAGATGGAATTCAATATGATACATACATCTATCTCCTATTAAGGTAAAACAAAGTGTCACCCTTTAAAATCATTAATGTATTCCTCTACACTCATAATATGTGAATTCTAATCTATGAAAATATCTCAAAAATCTATTCTCATTTCCTAATAGAAAGATGACTAAAAATTATTGAGGGTAGGGTAGGCCCTATCACTACACCTCACAATACTAGATATTGGAAACTAATTGAAACTATGGTAGGTACCACTATATCTCATTTCTTCTATGAAGGAATCTATTATAATACCTCTTTATCCACTAAGGATAAAATCAATTTACTAAAGGGGGTGAGTGAATAAGATCACAATTAGTGGGAAATTTCTAATTGAAAATAGTCTAGATAGGGGTTTAACTACATTCTCCAACTCTTGAACATACAGTGAAAGAAGAATTACTTGTTCCTACACCATTCATTATGATGGTCCATGAAGAGAGGACATGAACCACACTTTGAACTGCATTCGTTGACACCTGACTATAAGCATCTGTTATGGGTGTCATCTCATAAATATGAACTTGAGTTCCCCTTAAGAGACATGAAATAAAAAAGGAAGAGATTATGGGAATGAATTGATGAATTATCCACCCCTGACTAGTCTCACACAACTGGCTATTATACTGAATAGCTTCATAGTAGGAAACTAGGCCTCTAACAAAGAAGTCTTCACTATCACCACTTTCTCACAAAGAGGTGAATCGATGACACCACTCTATGTGTATCTAAATGAAACTCTATATTTCTACCAAATCATGGCTACATCGTTTTAACGAATACTCAATATTCAAGGATTTATTGGGGGTCTCTAACATATGTGGTGTTTCATGAAGATACAACCAAAAATTAATAACTATTATTAACAAGTCCCCATCCGAACCATTGAGATCAAACAATTCCACCATAAAACATGTGAAAGGAAAACCTCATGAGGTCTATCGGCCCCTATGCATACTTGGACAATGTTTTATTACTATTAATAGAATATAAAATCCTTGGATAGAATTCCATCCTGAAAAAGTTTTTAAACTCTAAACACAGTAGATCAGTCCCATTGAGAGTTTAAGAAAAACAATATACACTAATGATTCATTATTCTATATAGGGATTTAAATGAAAGAATATTCATCTGGATTGTGAGAGTCTAAACTAGATATACATTTGAGTCCAAAACTCTATCAAAATCTCTATAACTTGGGGATCGGGCACTCCTCAAAAACCCATGAGGTATCTATCATTAGAATACATACAGCTCACTAAACCTATAATAGTTTTTTCTAGATAAGTGGAAACTACCATTCACTCTATATGAAATATATTCATTAATAACAAAAGGTAGGGAAACCACATTAGATAATATGAAAAGGAAATATCTCAACCAAGCCTCTAAAAGAACACATAATCTCTCACTAACTGATTGTGAGAGGGCCAAATACAATCTTGGGATCAACACAACATACCTTTGAAAACATGATAGCTATCAGCAAGTGGTACCCTTAATTTAACATAAGAATTATAAAATATCTGAATGATATGGAATTAAAATGAAATGAAATATCCTAAATGACTACTATATGATTCTTGTACCAACTTTAGTGTACCTCACAATAATTTGTTAGAGATCTTTTTTGAATAATAGGTTATCATATTCATAGGGAAAGGATATTTTTTCCACTAAACATACACTGATCTCCCTATTCAGATAACTAAAATCAATTCTCCCTTAACATTATTGAATTAAATTACCAAATCAGTCCCTATATTATTGTTAACTCCAAGCTCCATCCCGATTACTTGAGCACTATGATACAACTCTAACATGAACATACGCACCTGCCCCCTCTCAATATAAAGATAAACTGAGGGGTCTAACCCAATCCCACCTCCAATAAGTCAGAGGCTGGTGACTAGCATTGAGTAGTCATATCACACAATATGGGAGGACTTAGCCTACATCAACCTACAAGAGACACATATCTCCATTTAATTAAGTAACATAAACACTAGTATTATATATATAAATAGTTGAACTATATAAAATTCATGTATGAGAGATCAAATACAATTATAACCCAAAAAAATAAAATGCCAATGGAACTGTACATATGATAAGCTTATGAATCTGATAGAAACATGATATTGAAAATCTATGTAGTTCCCAAATAGGATGGAAACCACTGAGGGGGGGGGGGGTAAATCTATGGTTCATTTTTCTTTTATAAGAAAGTTTATTAACTTATTTAGTAAACATTAATAACAACTAAATCTTGTCAATTTTATGATGCACTCAATTATAACATCTCAACATCCCCATTATATGTAACAAATATAAAGAGAAGGCATCATATGATATTTAAAAGGTTTGGTACAAATACCTACTCCTTTCCATATTGGATAGTCCCACCAACATGGATTCTTTCAGCATATTCTTTCTGGAATAAAATGGAATAAGCAATGAGTAACTGTACAAAACTTATAGAAACTTTACTTATTTAGTTGGTTATACCCCCCAAATATCCGTTTTAGTATCCATTTTCCCACAACTAGTTATACAACCCAACAAAACAATTAATCCTTTTCAGTATCTGGTAAGTATCCATATTTACAAGCTTTACATTACTTATCATCTGATCTACTTAAGAAAGACCTCAATTCCTATAAAAGTAAGCTAAATCAAGATTTAACTCAATATAATATTTAATAACATCAACAATTCTCTGAGGAACTTGTTGGTATTGAAAATTATTCCGAATACTCAGTCTGGAAAACCTCCTCAACAAAGTTAGTTTGATCTACCTCAGTCTGGTAACTTATGTCTGATAATATCTATATAATTAGACTCAGTATGATTCTTCTCATTTTATCCCTTATTAAACGGAGTAAAAAATCAATTGGAAGCTCACACTTCCCCAGTCCAATGGAACTTGGTCTAATGAACCATACTTTGATGTATGTCACTCCGATGAACTCACTCTAATGGACTTTCTCTGATGAATCATCATTCATTGGAACTTTCTATGATGATTGGATTGAACCTCACTCTGATGGAATCATTCCAATAGAACTTACTTAGAATCAAACTAAAAAAAAACTTTAGTTGGAAACTCAATACTTGAAAAAAATCTAGATATCTTGGCGTACATTAACTATTCATGTTCCACTACATATATGAATGTATTGGGCTTTCCTTTTATTGGAAATTCAAAATGGAAAATGTGGGAAAAATAATTTTGCTTCTCGCTAAAAGATATTTTAAAATCCTAAATTTATCATTATTTTAAGTCTTCATATTTAAAATTTTAAACCATTCATAATACTTATGGGAGTTTCTCAAATCTTCTCAAGACTTCAAACTTCTTCAAGTATACAAAAATTTCTTCATTCTAATTATACAGTCTGATTCTTCATTATGATGAAGATATATGAAAAACAGAAGATAAACCATTACAATGACCTCTTGTAAACACTAAAAGTCTTCTCATATAGATGCTCCATACCAATTATTTAATAAAACATATAAAATATCTTAAAATATATTTATCCCTTTATTCAATTCCTTAGACCGATGATATTGTATCTGATGAAGTTCAACATCCAATGAGTTTATTAGTGTCATCATGTGTCTGATAGATCAACCTCTAATTCACTCCGATGAACATTGTTAGTGCCATACTGATGAGAGTACATCACTTCTTGACAAACACTCAATAATTTTCTTCTTTTTATTTTTACTCAATACGAAATAAAATTCAACCCGATGATAATGGTTGACTACATTATTGATCATTATCTAGTTGATCGGTATTTGATCTCACCTATTTCATTGACCTCAACAAATTTACCACTCAATTATACCTCCAATGGAACTCTATATCTAATGTTTTAAATATGACAACAACTTATGAAATGAATCGGTGTCAGAATCCATTATGATGAATTACTGGCATACCAAATCCAATGGACCAATGTTAGTAGTGACTTCTTTACTTAATCGAGATCAATCTTCCAGCCTTATGATATTGTCAAACCGATGATTCTCATTCCGATGATGATCATCCTTCTATGTCCGTTAAACCTCACACTGATGAGTAGCACATCGTATTCTCCTATTTTTCATAAATTCTAGCTTATATCATGACTTCTTAATGATTTTGAGTATGAATATGATCGATATAGCATCATCTGAATTATAATGGAAAGTATTATACTTACCATTCTTCCAAAACTAACTTTATTTCCAACCAAACCTCAATAGGATTTGCAGAACTTATTCTCCAACTTTACTTCATATGGCTTGCATTATAAGTTTCTAGAAAACTTAGGAATTTTTTGAATTAAAAATCTGTAAATCACCATTAGATTGAGAATCGAATGTAGACTCCAATAAAACATCCCATTAGGATCATAAATTTCATTCTAGGATCAATAGGATTTTCAAAAAATTATAACTTTTTGTTAAAACCCCAATCCGATGAATCATATTCAATGACACAAACTGATGGACTGAGTCTAATAGTGTTTTTTATTATCAACTTTGAAAATACACTTCTTTTATCCATATTTACATCACCTTCTCACCAGGTAAGTGGTTTAATTTTTTAACTCACTTTGTTTAAAATTTTACATATATTTTTTTATTGATAACAAATAAAACCATAACAAAAATCATGCCTTACAATCCCCCCATTTGTGTTTGTTGTTAATTCCCACTTTAACCACTTCAAAAAAATTCCACACATTGTTTAATTTTATCACCTTTTATTTTATTTCTCTCAATATTTCTTATATCTCCTTGATTCCTTTTCTCTCATCCTTTTCTTTATCTCTCCTACTTATTGAAAATAAAATTCAAAGGGGCCATCATGAAAAGTTTTCCCCTTATTTAAAAATGATCTCATTTCCAAGGGTTAGAAATTTTCCTCTCAAACACTTGTATCTCATCTTTAGGATAACATAACTATCACATTAGTTTCTTAAAAAATAGCCTTTAACTAAAGAACTCTAAGTCTATATGGGTGAAACTGGTGTAAAAAAGAGTGAATAATCAAGGTTGGAAATATTTCTATTTAAAAACTTCCATGTAACACCCTTTCCATGTTTCATTCAAAATTATAATTTCTTGGGGAAATATTGAAAGGATTTTTTTAAGATAAAAGTAACCTTCACCAATCTCAATAGAAATATCAGAAAGTCCAAGTTTATAAACAAAAATTTCAAAAAGTCATATTTTTTAACCTCATTACTTTATTTTTCATGAATAATAAGAGACACACTCATCAGTTTTCTTATTTAAACTCCTTAAATTCCTTGAAAGCTAGTAAAAATAAAAATATTTTGGGAATAAGAAGGAACCTTAGCTACTACTTTGATGAATCTTTAAAAATGAGAGTCCTCTCTTATCCTTGATTCTCTCTTCTTATTCTTGGATTTTGTATTGGATGTATTTTCTTCCTTCTATTCATACTTCTCATATTTTATAAGAAGTTTCTTTTCATCTATAGAATCTTATGATGAGGATGTCAATTTATTTTTCCCCTTTTGAACCTTTTTATTATAGTGATTTTGTAACAACTATTTTATACCTACTTATTATTTTGGAAGGATAATAAAACAAATTTTAATAACATTCCCTTATTGATAACATCTCTTACATATTTTTTGAATTTTCAAATCATATTCTATTGATATATTTTTATCAAATTTTCCCATATATTCAAAAAACTTTTTCTTTCCCTTTTCTTCATTATATTTTTGTGCTTCTTCTAACTTTCTAGACATAATAACTTATTCTATCCAGATAACTAATCAATCCTTATTTTCAGACTAAACATGTTTGTTTTCCTCTACTTTCTTAACGTACTCAACTTTCATCATATTTATGTTTTTCTTTATTGAGGATTCAATATTCTCCAACTTATGAGTTTTCTTTTCTAATTCTACAAACCTTTTAGAAAAATTTGATCTTCTCTGGTCATCATATCCCCCCCTTTATTTATACCTATTTCTTGGTAGAGACATGTTATTCTTGCATGAATAAGCTGTGTCTGAAAATTACACAAAACCAATAGTGACCTCTAAGTCTCTATCTTATTTACTAAGAGTAAAACTGATCAGAACATTATTGTTTTTGTTTTTTTATAACCCATGGATCAATATTTTTGGGAGATAACATCCTAGGGAATTCTTCTCTTTCTTGGAGAAAGATGTTTTCTCACTAACTTGCTTCTATAAACCCTTTATTTCACCATATTTAGAAGTATAATAGTTGACATTAACTTCTTTGGTGAAATTTCATCTCATATTTCTCATATCACTTTGGATTGTACAAACCATTTATTTGGTTTCTAATAAAACTTATTCTTTCTTAGCCAAATGGTTTTTCAAAACATCTATTATCTTTTCATATTTGACTATCTTCAAGTTGTTCTATTTACTTTCTTTTACAAGTGTAGATTATATAATGTTGAGATTATCATTTCTTACTAAATTTTCTTTATATATTTTCATTTTTATTTCAATCTCACCATTATAAAAAGTTATGTATTTAACATATTGCTACAAATTACTTATATATTTATTGAGTGGATTATTTTGTTCAATTGAAATCACTAAATTTTCTTTGAGAATCCATTCCATTTCTATAAATTTTTCATCATCATCATCACTGTCTTTCCCTTTTTAACTTGATAAATTAAGTTTAGTTGATGATCATGTTCATCACTAGATGAGGAATCATCCTTATTTATCTTGATTAGATAACTTTTATTCTTCTTTTCATAAGAAAATATTTCCTTATGTTTCTTCCACTTTTTTTGATATTCATCATCATCTTCATTAGACTCATACTCTTCAACTTTCTTCCTAGGAAAATTCTATGAAAAATTTACCTTACCTTCAAAATTATAACATTTTATGATTTTACTTTTCTATTCGCCTTATTGTATTTCTAAGAAATAAGGGACAAAATTGTGTTGATATCTTTAGCTTCTTCTTATGCTTCTGAATCAACTGATTCTTCATAAATATATTTATCCTTGTTTTTCCTTTTTAACAATGATTTGAATGCCATTTCTTGATCAAAACTTTCTTTAATTTTCATAACCTTCTCTCTTCTAATTTCATATATAACAAGATTATTGTATAGATCATCCAAGGATAGATTTTTAGGATCTATATCTTCTAAAGATGATAATTTGGCATCAAACTTATGAAGAATAATTCTAGAGATCTTTTAAACAATGGTTGGGTATTCTAAATTATCACCAAGACATATTATGGTGCTAAAAATATCATTAACCCTTGTAAAGAAATACCCAATAGATTCATACTCACCCATTTTCATATCTACATACTTTAGCCTCTAAAGTTGTAACTTTTCCTTCATTACTTTTTTATTTCCTTCATAATTTTCTTCAACTTATCCCATGCACCTTTAGCAGTTCCAACTCCTTTTACTCTAAGAAAATCAATTTTATTTAGCGATGAGAATAAAACATTTTTAACTTTTCCATAATTCTCAAGATTTTTCTTATCAATAGATGTAAGTTGAGCATTCTCAATGTGAGGAGGAAATCCCTCTGTTAGAGTTTCCAAAATACCATACCTAAGAGACATAAGATATGGAAGAATTATATATTTATAGATATGACAGTTCTTACCATTGAAAACTAGAATTCCCATATAATTTAAAGAATTGAGATTATCCATTCACATAGATAGATCTTTATGAGGAACCTTTCTTTGATACCAATTGTAGTTCCCAAAGAGGATCAAGACCACTGGGGTGGGGGGTGAATCAGAGGTTCCTTTTTTATTTTATAATAAAGTTTCTTAACTTATTTAGTAAACTCTATTAACCTCTAAAACTTGTTAAAGTTACGATCCACACAAGTATAACTTCTCAACCTCACCTTTGATTTGAAAAAAATATAAAGAGAATGTAGAACATGATATTTACATGTTTCTATACAAATAAATACTTCTTTCCATATTGGATATTCCCACAAACATGGATTATTTCACAATCTTATTTCTGGAATAAAAAGGCGCAAGTACTGAATAATTATACAAAACTATTAGAAACTTTCCTACTATAGTTGGTTATACCCCTCAAATATTCTTTTCATTATACACTTTCCCATAGATCGTTATACACTCCAGCAACACAATAAATTCTTTTTAGAAATTGGTAAGTATCCATATTTACAAGCGTTACATTCCTTCTTTTCCAAACCACTTTAGAAAGTATTCACTTCCTCCATAAATAAGATGGATCAAAATATATGTAACACCTACGACTTTTATGTTATCATCAAAGGAATCTTTCACTACACACAACACTTTCTTCTCTTGCTTTACACGCAATCACGACCTTCCTCGATAGCTTGCGTCGTACGCAATACCGAGTTTCACTAAACAACGGTATGCTATCAAAATATTATTAAAACTAGCCTTTATGAATAGTAATAACCACTTTTTGAAATTTTTTAAATTTTATTTTTCAAAATTGACTTCATTTCTGGATTCGGAATATCGAAATTATCCTAGGGTGAAATTTTGGTATTTTTCTGAAAACGTTCAATTTTTGATGAATAGTGAAACCACTAAGTGGTAGTTAAAAAACTGAATTTTTCATAAAACTTAATTTTACCGCTTCTGTGAGTGGAATTTCAAAAATCCCAGAGACATGGTTGATGTGAGTAAGTAAAATGTGGTTCAATGAGATGAAAATAATTTTTGGTGAATAGTAACTTTTTACTTTTATTTACCACGGTTAAAAGTAAATAGGGTAATTAAGGGTACAAATGTTATTATTATTTCCCTAACACATGTCCTAATTCTATTGGATAAGTGAAATTTGACCAAAAACAACCTTAGGAATAAAATATTACCATTTAGGGCCACTTGGATTAGATTAGGACATTTATTATTAATTTATTTAAAGAAGGGTTAAAATAGTTAAAATCAAAGTTTAATAACTAAATCATTTTTAATATAGGGTTATACAAAAGATAAATTAGACTATAAATATTCCTTAGAAATCTAAAAAGATTTCATACATAATGATATTTTATTTGTAACTTTTAGACTTTAAATAATTTAATTTATTTATGACACAATGATGATGCAGTAATTATCTTATTAATGAAATATTGACATAATTGATGTTATAAATACCCAAATAAATATAATTTGAGACTTTTTTATGAATTACACTAATTTATAAATTAATTTGAAATTCTATTATTGATTTAATTAACTTTGTTAGAACTAATCATTCTGTTATGATTTTCACAAAAATCAATTACTAAATAGTGTCAAAATTGACATAAAATAGTTTTTAAAACAAATATTATATTATTAATTATTATTTTCTTCCTAAAAATCTAAGGTTCGGACAAATGACTTAGATAAGGTAATATATATTAATAATAAACAACTTTGGGTTCGTTTGGCTGCTTATAGTAAGTTTATTAACCTTATAGTATAAGAACACAAGAAGACACGGTAAAAGTAAAATTATTTAACTTAATGTTAAATCTAAATGATAAGGTTATAATAGGAACCTAAACTTGTATAAATTCTATTGGATGAGAGGATTTCGACCCATACCCACCTTATCTTCTAAATATATCAATTTGGAGCTATTAAAAACCGAATTTGACTTTATAATAAAATAATAGTTTTTGTTATTCCAAAGGTGCCCCTCTCCTCCCTTATAAAAGGGAACCTACTCCCTCTCCTCCTCACACCAATTTGAGCCTTCAAGCTCGTCCAAACCCTGACAATTTCTCCTCTCCACTTCCCTAGAAACATCATAGAGGTCCCGATCTTCTTTAAAGACCAATTTTAGTGCCCTAAAAGGAGGTCTCAAAGAAGCACTTCAAAGAAGAGGTAATGTCCGTTACCGATTATTTCAACTTTATTTCTTCTTCCACTTATTCTTATTTAGTTGTTTCATTATGAAGTAATAACATAAGTATCACTAATATACTTATATGTTATTATAAGTATGAAACAACCCTATTTCACCATCTATCCATCCTACGGAAAACGAAATCACCGCGCGTGTGTACGTACAGAATACCGTCTCCACGCCGTGGTGTAATATATTTTCCACCACCACCTTACTTGGATGGGTATAATGGTGTAAATAATGACTATATATGACTATTGTAAAGTGATATTGATTCTGAAATAGTATACATACACTCCAATACAATTCAACGATCATGAGAACGATATCATCGCTCGTGCGTACGTACGGACTACCGTCTCCACAACGCGATGAGATTCATTCTCCACGTTAACCATTCAGGAATGATTTTAAAGTATATATAATAATTAATAATGAAATATATGATATAATAATACTACTGGATTTATGTATATATATATTTATTTCATCTACTTAATTCCACTCAATTCAATAAGGAAACGAAAACAGCATTCATGCGCACGTACGGCCTACCGTCTCCATGAACGGTGTATTTCTTTCCATTTATCGATCCATTATATATATGTATATTCTGAATATATATTATATATAAATAATGTTTTAAATTCTAAATTTAAGTAATCATGATCTAAGTAATCATATTAATAATTACAAGTTAAAACACGAACGACAAATGAGACGATTTTACCCAAAACGCTACTTTAACATGAATTTAAAAAAGAACGGGTAATATAAAGTCATAAGTGAACCATATATGATATAATAACAATGAATATGATTCTGGAATAAGTCAATAACATTATTTAAATCATTATACAGGAGGTTTGGACACTTACGAAGCAAATTGGACCTGAGGTAAGGGAAATATCACAATCTCATTTTTATCTGAGATTGTTTATACTTTGGTATTTACTGGGGTGTATTTTATCATCCACATCCATGTTTCCTCAATATGTAATATTATTTCCATCCACCTAAAATTGTTTAAATCCTATTTTACCCTTCGGTGAGTTTTTAGTAAAAGATATGAAATGAATCTTTTGTCGTTTTTTGTACGAGGTACTTTTTTGACTTTTCCGACAAAAGTACGAGAAGAATGTTTTTTTAACTTATACGGCATGAATGGATTTTTAAAAAATTATTTCCAAGAATCTTCCTTTAAAATTTTTCAAGTTTATTTTTAATCAACTTCTTTTAGTTTAGAATTGTATGACATGTTAAGAAAGGAAAAGTGTTTTTGAAGTAGAAAGGATATTTTCTTCAAGAATGGAGTTCAAGTGTTTTATCAAAATTATTTTCCATCTAAGACAATAAAGGGTTTTGTTTCTATCCCTATTATTACATTGATTTGATTATTTTGTGATGGAATTAAATTTATGAATTCCTTTATCTTATATGAATTGTTTTATGATTTCATGATGTTTAAGAATCCCATTTTTATTACATGGGTTATGCAATGATGTATGATTTATGATTTTATGGAACACATAAGAATGGTATCATTATGAGATGGGTGGGACCTATATCTACCTCCAATGCATTGGGTAAAGATTTTATATCTCATGAGATAGACATGGCTGGAACGGCAGGTTAAACCGGTTCAGTGAAACAGGACTGAAACGATGAGTGAACTCGGTTCAGAAATGGACTTTGTCCACTAAGATAGTCTTGGCAATGAGTCTTGACTAATAAGAAATGATTCTCTATGATTATGTGTGTATAACACAAAGTTTCATGTTTTAAGTTATAATTATTGGGATTACATTTCACTACTATGATTTATCCCATGTTATGAAATTATGATTTCTTTTGCAGGTTAAGATTTCCAAAAGTTATGTTCTTATGTATATGATGTGATTGATATTTCTTTTGTTTACCCTTACTGAGCATTTGATCTCACCCTTTTGTATGTTTTATTTCCCCAGGTCAAGAAGAAGGTTATTAAGTAGGATATGCCAAAAAGGGACTCTAGATATGATGAAATAAATGGGAGGAAAAGTAGATGCTTTATGAACCAGTTGTTTATGTTTCCCAGTTTCTAAAGACTCTATACCTATACGGTCCTTTCCTGGTTTTGTTATACGTTATAATAAGTGTGCTTAAATTCTGAAGTAATGACAATGTATGTAATGTATGGGTTTTTATAGTTGGTATCAGAGGCCAAGGAGGTAGGAATGTATCCGATCCTTGGGAACTCTCACATGTGAGCGTTGGACGAAGCATGGCTCTCCGCCCAAGGGATTCATGAGGAAATGGCTGCCACTGGGGATGGTGGTGTGTCCCACCCAGGGGGTGTAGCCGCCCATAGAGTGCCCTGATAGGTATCAATTATAGTCCACGGGAAGTAATTCTAGACTATTATAGTTGGTATCAGAGGAAAGGTATAGTCAACCTTTGGAAACTAGGATGTGAAAGCCTTAGTAAGAACCCTAAGGATAAGTCTAAGCATAGAACACTATCTTAGTGTTTTAGAAATGGCCATGAATAACCTAGGATAAGACCTTAAGTGTGAAATTTTATTCTTGATTATGTGGTTTTTCTATTTTAATTAGTGTTTCTCACACTATTCTTCTTGGTTTTAGTCAATGGCTGGAACCTGAAAGAACCGTGTTAATGAGGAATGCGATGGGAAATGAAATGATTGTCCCCCTAAGCAACCAAACGTTATGGGAGCTGAAATGAAAAATCTTGTAGCCATGCTCACACAACTTTCTCAAGCTATGAATTATGCAGGACTTCCAAACGAGCAAAGGAAGGAGCAACATTCTGTTGAATCCTTCATGAGGCAGCGTCCACCTTTATTCAGCGGGTCTACTGATCCATTAGTTTCTGAACAATGGATTAGTACTACTGAAAAGATATTTTCAGTTCTTCAATGTTCTGAACATGATAAATTCATCTTAGCAGTGTATCGTTTGGAAGGTGATGCTGATCAATGGTGGAATCTTATCAAGAATACGAGGTAAAGAGATAAAATTGATTCCATGGAATGGGACGAGTTCAAGAACTTATTTTTCAATAAGTACTTCCCTCGTATTCTCCGAACAAAGATGGAGAAAGAGTTTCTTGAACTGAAGCAAAAGGATGATGAATCTGTTGGTACCTATGAAGAAAATTTTACAAGACTTGCAAGGTATGCTTTTGGTATTATTATCCAACCTGAGAGTAAAATCGATCAATTCTTTAGTGGATTAAAACCAAGTCTTCGAAGGGCGTTAGCCATAAATGACTTCAATAGCTACAAGGAAATCGTTCGATGTTCTCTCAAAGTTGATATGGAGATTGGAGTAACCCATCAGTCATATGGGTTTGATAAAAAGAGGAAAATGGAATTCAAAGGAAAATCTAAAGAGCACACTGAAAAGAATATGAGATTTCCCTTATGCTCAAAGTTTGGAAAGAAAAATGGAGGGAGTTGTCTTAAAGGGACAAGTAAATGTTTCAAATGTGTAAAGGAAGGTCATAGGGCATTTGAATGCCGTAATGATGGGAAGAAGATGTCTAATTATGCAAACAAAGGAAGGGATACACAGAATGAACCTACTACACTTCAATGTTTCAAGTGAAAGGAGATGGGGCATTATGCCAATCAATGCCCAAATCCAAGGGTTGATGATGATGGTCGATGTCAACAAACTCTTAAGGATAAAGACAAAGGAAAGTCACATGTAATTTCTATCAGCGATGTGGAGTACGATAACGATGTGGTGAAAGGTATACTTACCATCCACTCTAAAGTAGCAAATGTTTTATTTGATTCTGGATCTACCCACTCCTTTATTTCTGAAGAATTTTCTAAGGGTATCACCGTATTACCTAAACAATTAGATGTTGAGTTAGCTGTGACAACCCCTAATGGCACAACAGTCGCATCAAAAGTTTATAATTCTTCTTCGATTGAAGTTTGTGGGAAAATGCTTCCTGAAAATCTTGTGATCCTTCCTATAGTGGAATTTGATGTGATTCTTGGCATGGATTGGATTTCTCTACATGGAGCTCATATCAATTTCCAAATAAGGGAAGTCACATTTCATATTCCAGATCAATCTATGATCTTCTATCGATGCAAGGATGAACATAACCTTACAGTGGAAATTTCTTCCATCTTATGGGTCTTGATTCCACTAAATGAAGGTTATTTATCTCAAATGTTTGGTTAGAAACTCACGATTAAGAATATTCCCATTGTACGGGAGTTTGACGATGTCTTTCCGGAGGAATTTCCAGGTCTTCCACCAAATCGTGAAGTTGAGTTTTCAATAGAACTCGTACCAGGTGCTTTGCCTATTTCAAAGACACCTTATAGAATGGCCCCAATTGGGTTGCAGGAATTAAAGAAGCAACTCCAAGAGAATCTTGATAAGGGGTTCATACGCCCTAGTGCGTCACCTTGGGGAGCACCTGTTCTGTTTGTTAAGAAGAAATATGGATCAATGAGACTGTGCATTAATTATCGAGAACTTAACAAGATCACTATCAAGAACAAATATCCTCTCCCACACATTGATGACTTATTTGACCAACTACGCAGAGCTCAATACTTTTCCAAGATTGATCTTCGTTCAGGGTATCATCAATTAAGGGTAAAAATGGAGGATATACCAAAGACAACTTTCCGTACAAGGTATGGACACTATGAATTTATAGTGATGCCATTTGGTCTTACTAATGCCCCTGCTATCTTTATGGATCTGATGAATAGAGTCTTTAGAGACTATCTTGATCAGTTTGTGGTAGTCTTTATAGATGATATTCTTATCTATTCAAAGAACAAGGAAGAACATGAAGATCACTTGAGAATTATATTTAAGACCCTGAGAAAGGAGAAGCTTTATGAAAAATTTACCAAGTTTGAATTTTGGCTTCAAAAAGTTTCATTTTTGGGTCACATAATCTCAAAAGAGGGGATATCTATGGATCCATCAAAAACAGATGTTATCAAAAGATGGTCGAGACCAACAACAGTAACTGAGATCCGAAGTTTTCTTGGTTTGGCGGGATATTATCGTAGTTTTTTTGAAAGATTTTTCACGATTATATAATCCACTCACCAAGTTGACTCGGAAAGGAGTTAAGTTTGTCTGGACGGAGGAATGTGAAGATAATTTCAAGGAGTTAAAAAGAAGGTTATCCAGTGCACCTGTGCTCACACTGCCTTGTAGTGGAGAAAGGTTTGTGATCTATAGTGATGCATCCAAGAAGGGATTGGGGTGTGTTCTCATGCAAAATGATATGGTGATAGCTTATGCCTCACGACAGTTGAAAATACCTGAGCAAAATTACCCAACTCATGATTTGGAGTTAACTGCGGTAATCTTTGCATTAATGATTTGGAGGTATTATCTTTATGGAGAAAGGTGTGACATTTATACTGATAATAAAGGTTTAAAGTATATTTTCACACAAAAGGAGCTGAATATGCGCCAAAGAAGATGGTTGGAGCTGATTAAGGATTATGACTGCTCAATTCATTACCACCCTGGGAAAGAAAACAAGGTGGCCAATACATTAAGTCGACAAGACCATGCCATTTTATCCATGATGAGGATAAAAAAAGATCCAATATTTATGGATTTACAAAGGATGGATCTTGGAATTATAATGAAAGGGGAAAAATCGTATCTTTCTCAAATGAATGTTCAACCATATATACATGTGAAGATTAAAGAGGCACATAAAGAAGATGTCGAGTTACAAAAGAAGGTGAGAAATGTTCCTGAATTGAACCTTGATTGTGATGGGATAATAAAGTTTAGGAATCGGGTTTGTGTTCCTCCCATCCCCGAATTAAAGAAGGAGCTGCTGGATGAGGCTCATAGTTCTTCATTCTCTATTCATCCTGGAAGCACGAAGATGTATAGGGACCTAAAAGAGTACTTCTGGTGGGATGGAATGAAAAGAGATGTTGCTGAGTATGTCTCTCGATGCTTGGTTTATCAGCAAGTTAAAGATGAGAGACAAAAGTCTAAGGGGATGTTACAACCATTACCCATACACGAATGGAAATGGGAAAACATCACTATAGACTTTGTCAAAGGACTTCCTAAAACATCCAAAGGCAATAATGCTATCTGGGTCATAGTTGATCTTCTTACAAAGTCTGCACACTTCATCTCTATTTGATAGGATTTCTCTCTAGATCAGCTTGCCAGGATATATGTGAAGGAAGTGGTAAGATTGCATGGAGTACCACTTTCTATTATATCTGATCGGGATCTGAGGTTTACCTCAGAGTTCTGGCAAAGTCTTCAGCATACTCTGGATACAGAGTTGAGTTTCAGCACTGCTTATCATCCTCAGACAGACGGTCAGTCTGAGAGAACAATTCAAACTCTAGAAGATATGTTGAGAGCTTGCTCTATGGATTTTAAAGGTGGTTGGGATCAACACCTACCTTTGGTGGAATTTTCTTATAATAATAGCTTTCACTCTAGTATTCAGATGGCTCCTTATGAAGCTCTCTATGGAAAGAAATGCAGGACTCCAACTTGCTAGGATGAAGTTTGGGAAAGAAAGCTATTAGGACCTGATATTGTTGATGAGATGGCAGAAAAGGTCTGATCTATTCAACAACACATAAGAGAAGCTCAGAGTCGACAGAAAAGTTATGCCGAAAACCAAAGAAAAGACCTAGAGTTTGAAGTGGGTGATAAAGTTTTCTTACGAATATCTCCCTAGAAGAGGGTCATGAGATTTGGAAAGAAGGGGAAGTTGAGCCCTAGATATATCGGTCCTTTCAAAATACTGGATCGTGTTGGGAAGGTAGCTTACCGATTGGCGCTTCCACCGAATCTCTCTCAAGTTCACGATGCGTTCCATGTATCTCTCCTGGGAAAGTACATACCTGATCCTTCACATGTACTCAGCTCAGAAGTTGTACCACTGGAGCAAGATCTTTCTTATGAAGAACAGCCGATAGAGATTCTAGATCGTAGCGAAAAAGTCCTACAAAAAAAGACCACTCGATTGGTGAAAGTTTTATGGATGAACCACCAATTAGAAGAAGCTACATGGGAGCTTGAGGATATGATGAGGGAGAGGTATCCTCATCTGTTTGTTACAAAGTGACGAATTTCAAGGGCGAAATTCATTTTAAGGGGGGTAGAATGTAACACCTGCGACTTTTATGTTATCATCAAAGGAATCTTTCACTACACACAACACTTGATTCACTTGCTTTACAGTCAATCGCGACCTTCCTCAATAGCTTGCGTCGTACGCAATACCGAGTTTCACTAAACAACGATATGCTATTAAAATATTATTAAAACTAGCCGTTATGAATAGTAGTAACCACTTTTTAAAATTTTGTAAATTTTATTTTTCAAAATTTACTTCATTTTTGGATTCGGAATATCGAAATTATCCTAGGGTGAAATTTTGGTATTTTTCTGAAAACTTTGATGAATAGTGAAACCACTAAGTGGTAGTTAAAAAACTGAATTTTTCATAAAACTTAATTTTACCGCTTCTGTGAGTGGAATTTCAAAAATCCTAGAGACACGGTTGATGTCAGTAAGTAAAATGTGGTTCAATGAGATGAAAATAATTTTTGGTGAATAGTAACTTTTTACTCTTATTTACCACGGTTAAAAGTAAATAGGGTTATTAAGGGTAAAAATGTTATTATTATTTCCCTAACACATGTAATAATTATATTGTATAAGTGAAATTAGACCAAAAAACAACCTTATGAATAAAATATGACCATTTAGGCCCACTTGGATTAGATTAGGACATTTATTATTAATTTATTTAAAGAAGGGTTAAAATAGTTAAAATCAAAGTTTAATAACTAAATCATTTTTAATATAGGTTTATACATAAGATAAATTCGACTATAAATATTCATTAGAAAGATAAATAGATTTCCTACATAATGATATTTTATTTGTAATTTTTAGACTTTAAATAATTTAATTTACTTATGACACAATGATGATGCAGTAATTATCTTATTAATGAAATATTGACATAATTGATGTTATAAATACCCAAATAAATATAATTTTAGATTTTTTATGAATTCAAATACTTTTATAGGTTAATATGACATGTTATTATTTATTTCATTAACTTTTTTCGAACTAATCATTCTGTTATGATTTTCAAAAAAATAAATTACTAAATAGTGTCAAAATTTACATAAATTAGTTTTTAAAACAAATATTATATTATTAATTATTATTTTATTCCTAAAAATATAAGGTTCAGCCAAATGACTTATATAAGGTTATATATATTAATAATAAACAAATTGGGGTTCGTTTGGCTGCTTATATTAAGTTTATTAACCTTATAGTATAAGAACACAAGAAGACACAGTAAAAGTAAAATTATTTAACTTAATGTTAAATCTAAATGATAAGGTTAAAATAGGAACCTAAACTTGTCTAAATTCTATTGGATGAGAGTATTTCGACCCATACCCACCTTAACTTCGAAATATATCAATTTGGAGCTATTAAAAACTGAATTTTACTTTATAATAAAATAATAGTTTTAGTTATTCCAAAGGTGCCCCTCTCCTCCCTTATAAAAGGGCACCTCCTCCCTCTCCTCCTCACACCAATTTGAGCCTTCAGGATCGTCCAACCCCTTCCAATTTCTACTCTCCACTTCCCTATAAACATCCTAGAGGTCCCGGTCTTCTTCAAAGACCAATTTTAGTGCCCTAAAAGGAGGTCTCAAAGAAGCACTTCAAAGAAGAGGTAATGTCCGTTACCGATTCTTTCAACTTTATTTCTTCTTTCACTTATTCTTCTTTAGTTGTTTCATTATGAAGTAATAACATGAGTATCACTCATATACTGATATTCTATTATAATTATGAAACAACCCTATTTCACCATCTATCCATCCTACGGAAAACGAAATCACCGCGCGTGCGTACGTACAGAATACCATCTCCACACCGTGGTGTAATCTATTTTCCACCACCACCTTACTTGGATGGGTATAATGGTGTAAATAATAACTATATATGACTATTTTAAAGTGATATTGATTCTGAAATAGTATACATACACTCCAATAAAATTCAACGATCATGAGAACAATATCATCACTCGTGCGTACGTACGGACTACCGTCTCCACGACGCGATGAGATTCATTCTGCACGTTAACCATTAATGAATGATTATAAAGTATATATAATAAGTAATCATGAAATATATGACATAATAATAATACTGGATTTATGTATATATATATTTATGTCATCTACTTAATTCCACCCAATTCAATAAGGAAACGAAAACAGCGTTCATGCGTACGTACGACCTACCGTCTCCATGAACGGTGTATTTCATTCCATTTATCGATCAATTATATATATGTATATTCTGAATATATATTATATATAAATAATGTTTTACATTCTGAATTTAAGTAATCATGATCTAAGGAATCATATGAATAATTACAAGTTAAAAAACGAACGACAAATGAGACGATTATACCCAAAACGCTAATTTAACATGAATTTACAAAAGAACGGGTAATATAAAGTCATAAGTGAACCATATTTGATATAATAACAATGAATATGATTCTGGAATAAGTCAATAACATTATTTAAATCATTATACAGGAGGTTCGGACACTTACGAAGCAAATCAGACCCAAGGTAAGGGAAATATCACAATCTCATTTTTATCCGAGATTGTTTATACTTTGGTATTTACTGGGGTGTATTTTATCATCGACATACATGTTTCCTCAATATGTAATATTATTTCCATCCACCTACAATTTTTTAAATCCTATTTTACCCTTCGGTGAGTTTTTAGTAAAAGATATGAAAGGAATCTTTTGTCGTTTTTTGTACGAGGTACTTTTTTAACTTTTCCAACAAAAGTACGAGAAGAATGTTTTTTTAACTTATAAGACATGAATGGATTTTTAAAACATTATTTCTAAGAATATTCCTTTACAATTTTTCTAGTTTATTTTTAATCAACTTCTTTTAGTTTAGAATTTTATGACATGTTAAGAAAGGAAAAGTGTTTTTGAAGTAGAAAGGATATTTTCCTCAAGAATGGAGTTCAAGTGTTTTATCAAAATTATATTCCATATAAGATAATAAAGGGTTATGTTTATATCCCTATTATTACATTTATTTTATTATGTTGTGATGGAATTATATTTATGAATTCCTTTATCTTATATGAATTGTCTTATGATGTCACGATGTTTAAGATTCCCATTTTTATTACATGGGTTATGTAATGATGTATGATTTATGATTTTATGGCACACATAAGAATGGTATCATTATGAGATGGGTGGGACCTATATCTCCCTCCAATGCATTGGGTAAAGATTTTATATCTCATGAGATAGACATGGCTGGAACAGCAGGTTAAACCGGTTCAGTGAAACAGGACTGAAACGAGGAGTGAACTCGGTTCAGAAATGGACTTTGTCCACTAAGATAGTCTTGGAAATGAGTCTTGACTAATAAGAAATGATTCTATATGATTATGTGTTTATGCCAAAAAGTTTCATGTTTTAATTTATTATTATTGGGATTGCATTTCACTACTATGATTTATCCCATGTTATGAAATTATGATTTCTTTTGCAGGTTAAGATTTCCAAAAGTTATGTTCTTATGTATATGATGTGATTGATATTTCTTTTGTTTACCCTTACTGAGCCTTTGAGCTCACCCTTTTTTATGTTTTATTTCCCCAGGTCAGGAAGAAGGTTTTTAAGTAGGATATTCCAAAAAGGGACTCTAGATATGATGAAATAAATGGGAGGAAAAGTTGATGCTTTATAAACCAGTTTATGTTTCCCAGTTTCTAAAGACTCTATACCTATACGGTCCTTTCCTGGTTTTGTTATATGTTGTAATAAGTGTACTTAAATTCTGAAGTAATGAAAATGTATGTAAAGTATGGGTCGTTATAATCTACATTCATACAATCTTCAATAACTTCAACAAATATTTAAGGAACTTGTTGGTCTTAAAAATTTGTTTAGAAAGCAAGTCTAGAAAACTTCCTAAGAAAAGTCAGTCTGATATGCCTCATTCTAGTAACCTATGTCTAATAGTCTCCATCTGATTAGCCTCGGTCCAATTCTACTTATGATCTTCCTTCTTCAACTGAGAATAAACTCAATTGGAAACTCACACTTCCTTCATCCAATATAACTTGATATGATGAAACTTTCTTCGATGGATGTCACTATGATGGCCTCATTACAATGGACTTCATCCGATGAAGCATTGTCCATTGAAAATTTCTCCGATGATCGGATTAAACTTCATTCTGATGGAATTGTTCCAATGGAACTTCCTTAATATCAACCTGACCAAAATATCCGATTGGAAAATTAATACCTAACAAAACAAAAGTCATATCTCTCAACACACATTGACCATTCAAGTTCTTCTGCATATATGAATGTACTATTCTATCATTTTATAGGAACCCCAAAAAGGAAAAGGTAGTAAAACCAATTTCATTTCCCTCTCAATTAAATTCATAAATACTAGATTTTTATTTCATTTAAGTCTTCATATTTTAATTATTCAACACTTCATAATACTTCTAGAAGATTCTAAAATATTCTAAAAACTTCAGAATTATTCAAGTTTACAAACATTTATTCAATATGATTATCCTGTCTAATTATTTATTTTGATTCTTTATTACGATGAAGATATATGAAAAATTGAATATGGACCATTAGAATGACCTCTTTTAAACACCAAAAGTATTATAATATAGATTCTCCATACCAATTATTTAAAAACACATCTGAAATATCTTCAAGATATTTTTCCCTTTCTTCAATTCCTCAGACTGATGATCCTGTGTTTGATGAAGTTTAGTATCCAATGAGTTTATTAGTGTCATCATGAATCTAATGGATTGGTCTTTTCTTCACTTCGATGAACTTTGTCAACACTACTCCGATGAGACTGCAACTTCTTGAAAAATTATAAATACTTTTGTTCTTTTTATGTTGAATCAATTGAAAATAAAATCCAACCTGATGACAATATTTGACTACATTTTTGATCATCATCAGGTTGATCGGTCTGGGATATCATATTTTAATTAATATCAAAAACTTAACCACTCAATTCTGCCTCTAATAGAACTTTATATATGAATTCATAAAGGTGACAATGTCAGACTCCATTATGGTGAATCAGTGGAAAACCATGTCTGATGGACCAGTGTTAGTAGTGACTTATTTACTTCAATAATATCAACCTTAAATCCTTCTAATAATGTCACACTGATGATTCTCATAATAATGATCAACATACTTCTATGTCTAGTGAACCTCACACTGATGAGCAACAACCAGAATAATTCACATCGTATTCTCCTCTCTTTCACAAACTCCATCATGTATCATGAATTATTAATGATTTTGAGTATAATTAAGATCTATATAGCATCGTAGGAATTATAATGGAAAGTATTATAAATTCCCATTATTCTAGAAGTATCTTTCTTTACAACCAAACACCAACAAGATTGGAAACATGTGTTCTCCCCCTTTCATTCATAAGGCTTACATCATAAGTTTGCAAAAAAAATATTACTTTTATGAATTAAAAATTTGAAAAGAATTATTGGATTTAGTATTGAATGTAGACTCTGATAATACTTCCCATTACGATTAGAACTTTCATTCTAGGCTTAATATGAATGTTAGTAGCTTCTATCTTTCTATTAAAACCCAAATCTGATGAATCATATTCAATGACTCACACTGATGGATTGAGTCTGATGGTGGTTCTAATTGTAAACTTTGAAAACACCATAATTTTATTTATATTTCCATCACCATCTTACTAGGTAAGTTTTTTACCTACTTAACTCACTTTATTGAATATTTTACATATATTTTTCATCTGAAAACAAATACAACCCAAACCCAACTTGGGCCTAACAATCTATTCTTCACTGCATATGATCATGGATCGATCAACCGTTACAATGATCACCACCACCATAAAAAACCACTATGGATAACCTTGAATCTTTAAGAATCACCAAGCAATATCTTTAAATATGACCACATTCTTCATATCTACCAAGACCATCTTTGAACTATGCATCATCTATATAGACACAACATGTGTGGGAATAAGGCCCATGAAAGTGTGAGTGTAAACATACCCAGAAGGATGATCCAAAACCAAAAAAAATATAATAAATAATTCAACTTAAAATATATTATAGGAAAATAATCAGGCAAAAAAATTAAGGATCTAGATATGATCGATAACCTAAATTCACAGGGGCACAAAGATGTCCCATCATCTCAACTCTAATCCACAAAGGAAATATCTCACATGAAACTTGGGATGGAAAAATATATAAAAAATGAAATCAATAACCCAAATATATATCACATATTAAAGTAAACCAAGGGGTGTTTGAGGTGTCACAAGTCTTTAAGTGTCTCACAAACTCAACATTCCTTCCATAACTCTACTAAGATAAATTAAGAGAACCTACTCCTCATTGAAGTACATGAATCAATCAAGGGAGTACCACACCTTAATATCCACCATTACTAAGTCAATATTCTTTAAACCTATCAGATATATTTAAAATCAATCAAAGATAAGTATTGGCCAAGTGAGTAGTAACCTAAACAAAAATAACTTCCTTGACCTGAGAAAACCCACATTGTAACACCCTGAGATTTTAAAAGTGGAACAACATGTTCGATAAAATTTATGACATGAAACCCCAAGAATAAAATATAATTTGACACCCCAAGACATTATGATATATTTATTTATAAATAAATTCAATCTCTTCAAAATCTTGTGATGCACACAACACTAGGTTTAAATGAAACATGACACTCTATTAAAATATTATTATTTAAACATGACCGTAATAACATAACCATTAAGTTGTAAGGTTGGAATAAGAATAAATAAATTATGAAACTTATATGGTTTATACATCTATTAGATAAAATCAATGGCTATTTATTTATTATAAATATAATAATAATATTTTGAAAGAAAAGAAATTTTTCTAAAAAAATTTATTTTTATAAAAAGAGGTGATTTTATGCTTTCCATTCATAATTTAAAATTAATTTTTATCACTTTTATATTTTTTTTGATAAAATAAAATTAATTTTTCAAATATATATTGCAAAATTATCTCTGAGTTAAATGTTTTATAATTTCCTGAATGAGTTTAATTTTTTAGTGAATAATGAAAAATACCGATTTTTGTTAAAAAATGCCGTTTCATTTATATTATTTATAGATTTAAAATATATTTTAAATTGGTTTTAATGTAAAATTTATTCAATTATTTTAAAATTTAACTAATTTAGGTCATTGGAAAAAAATTCATATTGAATTCCGATATAAAACTTTTTAAACTCTTGAATGTTTTTCTTTGGAAAAACCTTTTTTCGACACATCTGTTGGTTTAATTTTAAATTAGATAATTTCTATTATATGAATTTAATTTGAAAAAATGGAATCAATATTTTTAATAAACATAATTTATATTATATAATATGTTCAAATCAATTTTTGGTCATAATTACTAGTAGAAATAGTAAATATTATTTTCCATGTTTAAGGTTAAAAGAAGTTTACTGTGGGGTTAAACTAAAGATATAGGTTATAAATGATCCGAAACTTGTATAAATTATATTTTATAGAAATATTTAGACCTTATATCTTAAATGGTTTGTGAATGATTTTTTTGGAGTCTTTGTTTCATGATAAAAAATCAAGTATCACTTTTTCTTTTCAAAAATTCCAACTATATCCTCCCCCACTTATAAATGGTCACCCCCTCTCCTATTCTTTTCACACTCCAAAATACATTTTTATCAAAAAATAAATGTCCAAATATTTTTTTTATACTTCAAAACATCCTATAGTCATTTTTTATCAAAAATATAACCTATAAGTATTTTGATACAACCTTAAAGAAGTTGTCTGAAGAAGAGGTAACAGTCTTAAATGAGCATTTTTATTTTGATTCTTATTTACACCTCATTAAAATATTATTAAAAATGATTATATAATAAAATAAGTATCTTATATATAATTATATATTAATATTTTAATCTAATTACATATATACATATCATATTTTATCAAATGGGAAATGAAACTATCAATTGTGTGTACGACAGAATACCGCCTTGCTACTATATGTAATTAGTTTTCCATAACCACCATTCATTTTTGGATATAATGACGAATTTAAATTATTTATATAATATTTATTACATTAATATAATTATTTAATTATAATATCACATCTATATTCTTACCTTTCAACCCATTGGAAAACAACAGTGTCGCTCGTGTGTACGACAGACTACGACCTCATAAACTGATGCGATGTGTTTTTCCCATTTCCATTTTACCTGGATGGTAAAAAGTTTATATTAAATTAATATATATTATATTTTTAACACATAATTACCTTTTTAATTATGATATCACATATAACTTCTTAATTTCCATTATGTGGTTGATACAATAACGCTGATCGTGTGTATGGCGGACAATCGCCTCGCGAAGCGATGTGACTCAATTTTCACTAATGATTTACATGGAAGGTAATAAGGATATATTTAATTAATATATATATTATATATAATAAATCATAATTTATCTTTAAAATGTTACGTAATTTTCTTTTTCCTTTTTTTAACCCATTGATAAAAATAGAAACAATGTTCATGCATACATACGACCTACTATATCCATGAATGGTGTAATCCATTTTCTATATATAACTTTTATATATTACTATAAATAAAAATATAATTAATATATATTATATTTATATCATGTTTAAAATTATATATATTATTTAAATATTATCAAAGTAAAAGGACCAAAACTACCGATCCAAAACATTCATGAAAAACAAACAATTATCGCCCGAAATAGTGATTTTAACAAAAAATTTATAATTAATGTGTGATAAAATACAATAAGTAAATAATATATGGTATGAGATATATTATTATATTTATTTAGTAGATTTATAATTAATATATATTTATTATACTGGAGGATCAGATAGATATGAATGAAGTTGAACTTGAGGTAAAGGTTTCCCGTCTCACTTTTACTTCTGTGAGACATATTCCATATTCACCACTTATTTCTCTATGTGGTGCATATAAAACAAATTTAAGGTGTTATATCAGGAATATATTTATATTTATGGAATTTTATGTTTCATATGAATTTATTTCTTTCATGGGGTTTGTGATTCAAAATTTACCAAACCAGTAATGGTTTATTTCAGAATCTCATTATTATTCAGGATTGTTTCTATTGAGTACTATATTGGGAGAATTATTTGATATATCTACATTGAAAAAAATTTATTGTCTTATAATATGGTTATTCATGAAATTTTAAATTATTAGTACTATTTTACCTCTCTTTTCAATATAAAATAATTAATAAAATATTTTAAAGAAAATCCCACTTTATTTCTCTATTCAGTTAGAAATATTTTTTTTATAAATCCATGTTTTATAAACATATTTTCAATTTTTTTAACATTATATGAATGATTTATTAAATAATTTTTTACCCATGATTGGATTTTTAATTTTCTTTAAAAGGAATCCCCCTATCATTTTCTAAATAAGGCACTTTTTGAATTTTCCTACAAAAATGTGAAACAAATATTTGTTTTAACATGTATGGAATGAACAGAATTTCATAATATCATAACCACTCAATATTTTCAGTATTACTTTATGATTTGAAAATTTTATTTTCAAGTAAAGCGTTTCTTACAATTTTTTGTGAACTTTTAGTTATAAGAATGGTTTTTTCAAAGCGAAATGTTTATTTTCCTCATGAATTTTTTAAGGATATCCTTATAGAATTTTTATTCATAAATATAAAAAAACATTTATTATACTTATGATACAATAGGGATATATTTTAATGATACCTTCCTTATTATTTATCTAGATTGGTTATGATAATTTTTACTAGGGATGTACTATTTTGTTACCGTTCGACGCATTACTCTGGATGGTTTATCATTACTGATTATGATAAGTATTAACAATTTATATGTTAGTTTTTAAATAAAAATATTTATAATGATTATGTTTCACCCATTTTATAAGAGTAATGAATTAGACTTATTATGTGATGGGTGGGGCCTATAATTACAAAGACTCTCGATGTATTGGTAGGTGTTATGATACAAATCAATAGGTCGAAGTAAATAGTTTTTACCCAAAGTTTTAAACTATATTGTGAAGGGTATTGACAATATGTTTATGATGTTTGGAATTATGTATTCCCTTCTTATGAGATTAGTTATTGATTTCCATGTGATTATTTTATTAGTTAGAATATTTATGGATAATTTTCAAGCTCAGGTGATTATTTACATGGATTTATTTAATCATCCTTTATGCCTACAAAATTGTGATTAGGTTATTATTTAAATGGAATTTGTTTCAGTTATTTGCCTTGACATGTTGATAATGATTATTTATTCATGATATCTTCAATTGTATGCATACCCTTACTGAGCATATGATATTACCCCTTTATTATGTTTTATTTTCACAAAGATACTAGAAAGTGTTCTGTGATTGTTATATAGGGATATACTAAGGGAAATAATAGAATTATATATTAATCACTTTGTGTATTTTTTGTTTTTAAAATGTAATATGAATTTATCATACATATTTATTTTAACAAAACTACTAAAATTTTTGGTTCTTTGGGATGAGATTTCTTGTATTTAGTTCCAATGTAATAAAATAACCATTGAATCTAGGATACTAAGATTAGGATCTTTATAGTTGGTATTCGAGAAAGTTTAGTAGATACATTGAGAACTATATTTAGGAAAACATATATTAGGGAATATAAATCTAAGACTTACTTTAAGGATAATTCTAAATATTGGATAAAATCTTAATGTTTTGGTAAGGTAGATATTTTGTGGTTTTCTAAGAAATACATCCCTGTTTGGATACTATAAGTGGACATGGTTCTAGAATATATGTAACTAGGTGTAATAACTATAAAAAAGGAACATCAAGATTGAATTGAGCATTACCTGGTACATGAAAATGGGCTTTAAAATGAACATGGTTTGACACTCATGGAGGATATGCTTGCATTAATTCAATTTTTTGACAAAACATTATGAAATATTATAAAATATTTTTATAATTTGAAAATTTTCCAAAAGAAACCATGTTTATGATAATGAGATTATCCATGGATAATTATTTCAATTTATGTTATGTGTTTCACCAGTTTTTGGATTATAAATTATATTTCATAATGTTATGATTTAACATATTGTATGCCACTTTTTAAAAATTGAACCTAGTAGAAGGAATAAAAACCATATCAATTAATATACCCTATGTAGGGATTTACTTACTAGGTGAGATAATGAAGCTGGAGTTGGGGATATAGCTAGAACTAGTCAAATTATAACCATATTAGGGAAGCTGAATAAGGTTATAAGAAGTAACCTTTATCATATAGATAATCTGAATGATACACCACATAATTTAATAATGTTAGACCGATTTATGCGTTATAATCATCCATCATTTAATGGGACAATATATCCATTTATAGACAAGAAATGAATAAGTTCATTATAGGAGCTATTTATCTCTTTGGGAAGTAATGAAAGAGATAAAGTTATCATGGAAGTTTATAATCTCTAAAGAGATGTAGATAAATCATGGTCATTGATTGAAAACACTATGTATGGAGAAGAAATATAAAACATGGAAGGGAAGTATCTTTAGGTACTCTTCTTGTAAAAGTATATTTCTCATGAGTAATAAGTCAATATGGATAAAAAATTCTTAAGTATATTGAAAAATGATGATGAAAATATTTATATATATGAATCCAACCTTAAAAGGTTATAATGGAATGCTACGGACTACATAAATAATCCAAATAGTAATACTGATCATTTTTTTGATAGGATTAAGAAAATTATTTAAAGGGAACAAGTATCCCAAAAATTTCTCATCATATGAGGACTTAATATCATGTGATATAAAGATAGATAAATATTTATCAAAGTATTATAGCTTCTAAGGGAAGATATATAAGAAGAGGAATACAAATCAAAAGATGGATAAAGGGAAAAAGGGAAAGAAGGATTTCCCAATGTGATAATCGTGGAATGAAACACCTTGGTACTTTCCTGAGAGGAATGATAGTTTGGTAAATGTGTGGAGAGAAAGGATGACATGATCATGATTTCAAGGGAAATAAATAAGTTTCCAATATTCAATGATTCAATTATAAGGATACGAGGAACTATACAAATAAATAACCTGAGAATCAAGGGAATATACCCTAGAAGAATCTAAGGGATCAAGGTCAAGCTGATGCTATTACTATGAATTAAGTGGAAAGATTAAATTGATTGTGTATTTGGTTTCAATAATTATATTTTATTGGTATTTTATCAATGATATTATCTTTATAATATTTATAAGGATTGTATTTTACTAGTTTTTCTATAAGTATCTGAAGATATGTGGAGTGGTACTGATGACCAAAAAAGTGATTCAGTAGAAAGTTGATCTTTTAGGAAAACACATGATTGAGGGAGGATAAACATTAATATATACCCAATGTTTAGATAATAATGATAAATATATTCTTATGGGATAGTATTGGTGTCCTTGAAATAGGTGAGTGATTTGATGGCTTATGTTATCTTTGTGGTAGTTTGCTATATTTTTGGAATTATAAAATAAATTTGATACTTTGAGATTTTATTTAAGGAATAAGGATAAAAATAATTTTTGGAATCTTGAAGGTTTTAATTAAGGTTTTAAGGTGATTAAACTATTCACATATTTGGTATGTGAAATTAAGAGTTACATTATAATGTTTGGGGAATTTAATTTTATGTTGATTTTGGAAATTTTGTGACATTCCTTCTAAATTTTTTGACTTTGAATTTGGGAAGACATATTTTAGACGAGTCTTAAGGTTAAATATTTATGAAATGGATTAAGTTTAACTTTGGGGTTATTGTTGAGGTTTTATAAATTAATTCATTATTGTATAACTCTTTATAACCATTTTTTTCTTGGGAAATATCAAGGGACATGAGGAATGACTTGTCATTATTCTTATGATCCATTAAGTGTTGATTTTAGTGCTTCAGGCATAAAAATTCATTTTAGATATTCATTTATTATAGTAATAAATGAAGTGGGAATTGATCGAAGCACAAAAAAATGATGAAATTTTACCTATGAAATAGAATGATATCAAGTAAGTATATATTCTTATGCTCCTAGTCTAGATGGTAAAGGAATTCATCAACGTAAGGAAAATGATCTTGAAACAAAAATGTTATCCTAGTACCTTAATTTATAATAAATAAAATAGAATTTTAACTAATTATAAATTAACCAATTTTTGTTATTTAAATTTTCTAGATTATTCACATTATTGTGTTCAATGATCTCTATCACTCTCCATAATTATTTACATTTTTATCCAATGTCCATATCTTTACTTCCCACCAATGATTTCCAACTTAGAAACCTATTAATATATTATTATAGATGCCCTTCATACTTCAATTTATCTCTTATCAAGACTAAAATTTATTAACCCATTTTATGATATGGGTTTCCAAAGAATTTATTTTAAAATTTCAAACCCTTGATAACCTATATCAAGATTAAATTGTGAGGATGTAATTTATTTAAGGGGATAGAATGTAACACCTCAATATTTTAAAAGAGAAAAATCAGGTTTGATAGCATATATAACACAACAAACAATGATTATTGTAGAATGTATCACCCCAATAAATTATGATATATTTTTTTTAAATAAATTCAATCTATTTGATAGCTTGTGATGCACACAACACCAGGTTTAAAAGAAACACGATACTCTATTAAAATATTATTATTTAAACTTGACTATTATAACCTAGCCTTTAAGTTAGAGGGTATGAATATGAATAAATGAATTATTAAAATTATATGTTTTACACATTTATAAAATAAATTAAATGGTTATATAATGATTATAAATAAAATAAAAATCATTTGAAAGAAAAAAAATGTTTTCTAAAAAACTATATTTTTCTAAAAGGAAGTTTGGTCATGCTTTGCGCACATAATTTAAAATTAATCTTTACCAATTATAGAAAATTTATTTAGGAAAAAATTAATTTTTGAAATATATATACCAAAATTATATTTGATTAATTTTTTTAATATTTTCTAAAAAACTTAATTTTCTGATGAATAGTGAAAATATTTATTTTTATTTAAAAATGTTTTTTTAAATTATTTACAAAGATAAAATATATCTTAAATTGGTTTTTAAGTAAAATTTGTAAAATTATATTAAAATATAAAATATTTAGTTCATTTTACTCAATTTCCTATTGAATTATAATATAAAAACTTTTTAAACTTTTGAAAGTTTTTCTTTGGAAAAACTATTTTTAACGTGTCTATGAGTTTAATTTTGAATTGGATTATGCAAATTTTATGAATTGAATTTAAAAAAATGTGATCCATATTTGTAATTAGAATAATTTATATTATATAATATGGTCATAATAATCTTTTATCATAATTAATTATAAAAATAGTAAAAATTATTTAGCCCGGTTAAGGTTAAAATGTGTTTACTGGGTGGTTAAACTAAAAATATAAGGGTTAAAAATGACTCAAAACTTGTATAAATCCTATTTTATGAACATATTTAGACTCTAACATCTACATGATTCAATAATTATCATTTTAGGCCTTTTCTATGAGAAAACATGGGTATCACCTTTTCTTTTTAAAATTTCCAAGTGTATCTTCTCTCCCACATATAAAAGGGAACCATATCTCCTCTCCTATTTCCACTCATAAAGCCATTTTGTTTGGAAAATATCTACCCAAATATATTAATTATATCCCTAAAAACATACTATATTCATTTTTTTGATCATAAATCTATCCTATAAAATCTTATGGTGCAACCCTAAAGAAGTTGTCCGAAGAAGAGGCAACGTTATTAAACCAGTATTTTAATTTTGTTTCTTCTTCCACCTTATTAAAATATAAAAAACTATGATTATATAAAAAATAATTATAAAAAATATATTTATATGTTATTATGTTAAGTTTATGACCTATATCTATCTCCTCTTCCATCAAATGGGAAACGAAACTACCAATCATGTGTACAATGAACAATCTCCTCGTGAACCAATGTAATTTGTTTTCAATCACCACCTACCATAATTTAATATAATGATGTATTTAATATATTTATATATATTTAAGAAATTAAAACAATTTTTTATTTATAATATCACATCTAACTTTTTACCTTCCAACTCATTGGAAAAAATAACGTCACTCGTGTGTAAGGCTGACTACCACTTCGTAAACCAATGTGATGTGTTTTTTCCATTTCTATTTACTTGGATGGTAATAAGGATATATTATATGAATATATTTTATATTTTTAAAATAATTATAACAATTTAATTATTTTATTATATATACCTTCTTACTTTCCATTCTGTGGGGGATACGATAACGTTGCTCATGTGTATGGCGGACTGCCACCTCATGTAGCGATGTGACTCATTTTTCATAAAAGGTTTTCATTGAAGGTAATAATGATAAATTTAATTAATATATGTGATATATAAGACATAATAATTACTCTATAAAAGGTGATATGTTATTTACCGTCCTTTTGTTCTTTCAGTCGAGAAAAATGGAAACGATATTCATATGTACGTACGACTAACCGTCTCCATGAATGGTGTAATCCATTTTCTATCTCTAAATTTTATAGATTACTCTAAATAAATTTATAATGAATATATAATATATTTATATCATGTTTAAATTTTTTTATTTTATTCAACCATGATCAAAGTAAAAGGATCAAAATTACTGAACAAAGAAATACTTGAAAAATGAATCAATTATCACCCAAAATAGTGATTTTAATAAAGAATTATTAATAAAAGGGTTATAAAATACTATAAGTAAATAATATATGGTATGAGATATATTATTATGGTTATTTAATATTTTTTAAAAAAACTGATAGATATTATACCGGTTTTTAGACAGATACAAACGAATTCAAACCAGATGTAAGGGTTTCTCATCTCATTTTTACTTCTGTGAGACATATGCCATATTCACCAATTATTGCTTTGTGTAGTGTATGTAATGAAAATTTTATGTGTTATATCATGAAAAAATTATATTCATGGTATTTGAAGTTTCATTTTATGTAATTTATTTCAAGGGGCTTATGATTCAAAAGTTACCAAAATGTTAAGGGTTTATTTCCCAATCTCATCATTATTCAAGATTGTTTAAGTTTAAGTCTCAATTGAGAGAATTATTTGATATATCTATCTTTAAACCACTTAATTTTCTTCTCATATGTTTATTCATGAACTTTTAGAGTAATAGTACCATTCTCCCTCTCTTTGGTACTTAAAATAATTGAGAAAACAGTTTTATGAAAATCCAACTTTATTTCTCGATTTATTCGCAAAGCATTTTTCATCCAAATCCATGATTTATAAAAATATTTTCAAAAAATATTTTTCACATTAAAAAAATTATTTATTAAATAAATATTTATCCATGATTTAATTTTTACAAAATATTTTAAAATCGATATTCCCATCATTTTATAAATAAGGTACCTTTTGAATTTTAGTACAAAAATTTGAATGAAATATATATTTTAACATGTATGACATGAAAATAATTTACATCCGTTATGACCAATCAATGTTTTAAAGATTAATTTATAAGCTATAAATATTATTTTTATAGAAAAGGATTTTTATATATTTTTTTAACATTTTGTTTTACAAATTCATTTTGAAAGTGGAAAAGTTATTTTCCTTAAGAATGTTTTAATGATCTATTTATAGAATTTATATTCCTCAAAATCGACAAGCCTTATTCTACTTATTCTCCACTGAGGATATGTTTTAATGAAACTATCCTTATTATTTCTCCAAATGGGTCATAATAATTTTACTAGGGATATACTATTTTGTTACCATTCACCATATTACTCTGGATGGTTTATGATTAATGATTGAGGTAAGTATTATCATCTCATATGTTAGTTTTTCAAAAAGTATACTTATATTGATTATATTTAAACTATTTTATATTAGAAATGAATTAGACTTACTTTGTGATGTGTGGGCGCTATAATTACATAGCCCCTCAATGCATAAACAAGTATTATGAGATAAATCACTTGGATAAATTAAATGGGGGTTTACCAATTGTTTTAAACTATCTTGTGAAAGGTCTTGACAGTACATTTATGATGTCTAACATTATGAATTCTCTCATTATGAGATTAGTTATTGATATCCATGTGATTGTTCAATTAGTTAAAATATACATGAATAAGTTTCAAGATCATGTGATTATTTATATGGATTTATTTGAACATCCTTTCTTCTTACCATTTTATGCTCAAGTTATTGTTTAAATAGAATGTGATTCAATTATTGACCTTTACATATTTATTATTTATGTTTATTCATGATAGCTTAGGTTTTATACATACCCTTACTAAGAATATGAGGTCACCCATTTCTTATGTTTTATTTTCCTTTTGATACTATGAATGGTTTTTTTATTAATATGTAGGGATATTCTAATGGGAATAATGATGTTCTTAATGAAAATTTTTATGCCTTTTATGTTTTAAAAATGTATTAGGAATTTCAAGTATGTATCTTGTTTACCAAGAATACTAAACTATTCGGTACTTTGGGATCTGATTGCTTATATCTAGTGAAAATGTAATAAAGTAACCACCATATATAGGTTACTCGGGTCAAGGTATTTACGCACGTTAACTCTTAGAAATAGTAATGGAGTACCTACATGTCATTGAGTAAAACACAATATATAAGGGAGTACATAACTATATAGATATAGGATCAACACCCCGATTATAAAAAAATAAATGGGAGAGGACCTAACTCTATAAATTGATGAACCACACCATAAATTATGAGGGGGTTTCAGGCTCTATTAGTTGTGTGTGGGGGGGCCCACACCTCGTCAGTTCCGAGGGGGTTTCAACCCCATGATGATTTGAAATACCTATGGACTGAGTATGTGTGGGTAAAAAATATAAAAAGATTATGGGGGGAATCACACCCTATCAACCACACCTCACTATGGGAGATGAAAACCCACATCTAGTTTGATAACATCACTTGAACCAATTTGACCACCCTATGGAGATAAGGAGGCCAAAATGTTTGTATCATCTTGCATTACACCTTTGATTCTAAATAGAATCATATCATTATAGTTCATGTGAAAAAATGACCACTACAGACTAATATGTTGTCCAAATTTGGGTCTTGATCATGGTGAGACTAAAATACCCTATGGTTAGAATAGTACACAACATTTACAATAGGGGTGTATAGTGAGTAACCCCTCAACTGAAGTCTGGTATTGTATTAAATCACTATATAGTGTATAGAGGCAGAGTTATACAATGTGTGTAATATGTTACATGGTGTGTGAGACTAGTGAAATTCAAAAATTAATTTTCAAACCTAAAAACGAAACTCCCATTTACTCCTACATATACTAAAAGGTGTTCTAGAAGGGGTACACGGTGTGTATACTGAGCTGTCTCATTCAACATGTACTTCTAGGGAGGATAAACCTTTTATGGATATGTGTTCTTGACATGTGGTACTAACCCACACAACCTGTGAATATGACCATCTGGGCTTGTACTCCATGTTCACATTATGTCGATCGGCTGAGGGGAACAAGAAATGTGTAAAAAGGTCACATGAAGTGTGATCAGTAACATCTTATGAAATTGTAGCCATCATAGCCTGAATGATACATAGAATTTGACTATATATCATATGTTGTGTGATCCATTCATTAAGACTAGAATTATTTAATTTTCTAAATTACTCTGTTTTTATTTTTCTATCCTTTTATTATTCTAAAACACTACTGAAATCATCAACCATCATTGTCACGCCTCAAGTGATTGACTTCCAGCAATCCATTACTAGAAACTAGGTCCACAATTTCTTTACACAAAATATTGAATCCCCATTCACCAATTCTCTTTAGGAAACCACACCAACAAAACTCAAGTGATATTCTATTTCTTATTGATCCTCCCATACACCTTGATATAAATATTCAAACCAAAATCTATTTCCTATGATTCAGAATATCAGCTGCCTATTATTCCAAACCAATATTCATCAAATTGCCGACTATAGTGAATGATAACAATGAATTTGTAAATAATAAGGAAAGGAAATTAAAGGAGAATCATAGATTTAAAATTTATAGTGGTTGTTTTGAATCTCAACCACTTACCATTGGGTCCAGAATTTAGTAATGAAGAAAAAATAGGCTATATAATCAAAATCAAGTAATATAAATTCATCAAGATATGGGGACATGAAATTATATCTATGAATATAAATTAATTAATCCCCTAGGATCATAAAAAAAATACCAAGAAATAAATAACAAAAAAAATCCATGACTTATGGAACAAAATTCATCTCTTCAATCCGTCATTGATTCCATGGTTCTGTTTATCATTGACGTGCAACCCGCTCGTCAATGTTGTGATGAATATAATTCTTTGTATACTTTATAATTCATTATAATATTCTTGAGTAAGGATCTAAAATCCCTATAACTCTCTCTCTTCCTCTAGGTTTTCATCATTGGTGGAAACATATATCACAAGTAAAAGACATAGTAGGGTAATTATAACCCATAAATTTAATGACCCAAAATTTTATTAATAGAATTTCTATTCTAAAAAGATAATTGTGTTAAATTCTATAATTTAATATAATATAATGAATAAATACCACATGATGAAACCCAAATCATTTTTATAATAATTTTAACATCACATTTATAGAACAAATATGGCCAAAATAATTGAAAGTATTACAATGGAACAATAAATAGAAAATAAGACAACGAGAATACAAAAATTGAATATAATTGATCCCCCCAGAATAACCACACTCATACAATACAATATATGAAGAATATTAATAATGAAATATAAATTTTGAAAATAAAAATATATATAAACTTTAGAGAAAAAGATAAATAAATTAAATGATTTGTATTTATATAAAGTAGGGAACCCACATGACCATTACAAATATGATCATTGGAATAGTAATCTAACTGTTAAGAATAGTAACATAACTTTTAAAATAGTATAATCAACTGTTTAAGTATAAATGAATATATAAGTATCTTATAAAATGAAAATATTACATATGTATATTATAATACAAGTAAATAAATGTTTCAAAAATTATAAATTAAGTGTCCACATTTATGTATAATATGTATGTTTTATTTTCATAATTATAATAAATATAATGATTTAAAAGAAATTTTATTTACATAAAATGGATTTATAAATTAATATTAAGTTTTGTTATAATGATATAATAATTTTATGAGACTGTAATTAATTCTTCAAAGGGTGAAAAATTGATCATAATATTAAAATTGGATTTTTTTAAATAAATGTGTATTTTATTTAAAAATCAAATTTATCAAATTTATAAAATTATTTTAATAAAATTGATTTCAATTTTGGAATATATATGTAAGAAAAATGTTATGGTTATTTTTTGGTATTTTTGTAAAATAGTTGAATTTTTGGTGAATAATGATATACGGTAAATTACAGAATTAAGCATTATACGATACATACATGAATTTTTGAGTCATGGATGATATAAGAACCCATTATCATGGAATAAAATTCACTAGTTATTATATATAGGTATTATTATCAATAATATTTATATTATTCTGGAAAAATAATAAACTAATGAATATAATATTAAAAAACACCCCCTTATTATTACCACCCCTTATCACCCCTTCTCCTCACACCTTCTAAGACTTAGATATTGCTAAAATTATACCCAAAAACCTTCCTAGATATCTACCTAACTTTATAGTTCTTATTTTCACACCAAAAGATCAATTATAACTACCTTAAGGAGTATTTCAAGGAGGCATCATTCAAGAGGTAATATTCTCAAACTACCTCTTTTAAAATCTTTTCTTATTATACCTTACCCTCACCCCCATCATATAAAATTAATTTATGACTATAGTATCACACAAACACACACACACACACATATTGTAATTTAATGTTTATAATAGAATATCCACCATCTATCCTCATTTTTCCTCCTCTTGTTCAAATAACAAAACCATTGTCCATATTATACTAGTTAACCGTCTCAGTGGATAATGAGTTTTAATTTTCCATTACAACCTACAAGTATGGTAATAAAACTATTATTATAGTTAAATAAGATTTAAATTAGTATATTACAACTTATTTCATGTTCTAGAACTAATATATATAATTAATATTAAATAAAACAAAATTAGTTCATGATGGTCGTTAAAACCTTCTAAATGAACTAACCACATAATGTTAACGTTTTTAATCAATGAACCAACCCTATATCAGAACACATATGGATATTTTGAACCATTTAAATTTATTTAATTTCATAAACACCATTTTGTTTCACTTATGGATTTTTATTCCCATATGAAAATTACTTACATAATTATACAAAAGTGATACAACAATGAAACCATGAAATAAACACTCTCAGAACAATAAAATTGAACATTATATCTCATCTAGATGAACATAGATAAACACAATGAAATTATATTAAATAAAATATAAATATAAAACCTTCGGAATTATGTAATTAATGAATATAATTTAGTTATTTATGACTTTAAGGTCAAGTGAAGAATGAATCTGGAACATACGGTAAATGATCTTTCTGAACCTACCTATTTTCTTTTGGGATAACATTTCTCTCTCTATTACCTCACTTTATCACTATTATATTCTTAATTAATTATTATATATTATTTATATATGTTCCAAACACTTATTTATAGATTAATTAGTCTTTCTTTGATGGGTAAATACATGTTTTAAAAGGTCCCCTCCACAATTCCTCTCAATAAGCAAACCCAATTAATGGGAACTTCTCTGTTTCTTACCCCTTTGCATGTAACACTCCTTAAAATATTTTAAATAGAAATTGTTATATAAAATCTCTCATTTTATCATTTAAATCCATTTTATTTCATTTCTAGTATTATGGAAATAATTATTTCTTTATCCTCTTTAATGACTCTTTACTGTTTTCCCAAAAACCTTACTTAAGTGGCACATTTCCTTAGTTACCTAACCACTCTTTTTTGTGTTTTAACTTTATTTGGACATAATTTATCCTGATATATATATATATATATACTTTATGAATATCCAATAATTATTCAAACCCTTATTTCATGAAATACATTATGATATACCCTTTGGATATGCCTTATGACATGATTATGAAACCCATTTCTTCCCAAGGAAAATCCTTATGTTTATGTTTTATGTTTGATTTATTTATGTTGAAAAAATATTCATGTACTTTTTATGATGGGTGAACCCAGATAGTGCTCCAATTAATTGGGTAATGTTTTAGTCTCATGTGATGTTATTTATGGGATTAAGGAGTAAACCTAATACACTATAGGACTCTGTCCACTATGTGATATCATCTTGGCAGCTAGCCTTGATGCATGTTTATGTCATGCTATATGTTTTCACCAAATTCTTATATTTCCATGATATTATGATTCTATTATTTTTTATGTTTTTCCTCTATATTATTATTCATGAACTATGACTTTTATTTAGTCATGTTATTCCTTATGATTCAGATGTTATGCTTATTTTTCATGTTTATTCCCCTAATATTGTTTTTAGCTCACTACTTTTTCATATGTATTCCCTAGGTTATACTATTTAGATTTATAAGATCAAAGGAAGTTAATTACCCATTATGGAGATTATAATAAAGTAGTTTAATTTTATATTCATGTTATCTATTTGTGTACCTATTATTCCAAAGACATTAGGTTTTTCAATCCTTGGTTTTCAATTAATGGTTATTAATGTTAAAAATCTATTAATAATATGTGTAAAATTATTGAGTCTCTATAGTTGGTATCAGAGAAAAATATAGTTATTTTTGGGGATTAGGACTAGAATTTTTTTTGAGAACAATAGGGATAATCCTATATATGTGAATAATTACAGTGGATAATCTAAATTGAAATGTATGGACTCATAAGTTATAAAATAATTTTCATTTATATGATATTATTTATATGTTCTTAGTTGTATTTTTTTACGATCATTAGCTTAGTATTAAAACCCCTAATTTTATTTATTTTTATTTTCTTAGTTAATGGTGGTAAATAAGAGAACTTATGACAAAAAAATGTGATAGTAAATGTGATAATTTCCTTAATCTGATTCATAACCTGATGGGAGAGGGACCTTATAACCTCTTGATAATACTCACTCAATTTTCACAAGTTATGAATAATAACTTGAATCAAGGGGAAAACTCCCCTTATCCTAATAAATATCAATCTATGGTTGAATAATTTATGTTACAAATGCCTCCTACCATTAGTATATATTCTAATACCCTCATCACGAAACAATGAATTAACTCCATTGAGAAGATATTAACTGTCCTCTAATTCTCATAAGAAGAGAAAGACATGTTGGCGGTCTATAATTTTTATGGGGAAGTTGATCAATAGTGGAAAATAATAATGAACTTGAAGTATAAAGAGGAAATTGATTCCATGGAATGGGAAGGATTTAAGAAAATATTTTTCAATAAATATATCCCCAAAACTCTTTATCTTAAAATTGAGAGGGAGTTTTTTATAATGAAGAAAAAGTAAGATGAGTCTATTAGGGTGTATGAGGAAAAATTTACAAGGCTTTCATGATATTCCTCCAACCTTTTTATGATAACTAAAAGAAACATGGATCACTTATTTAGTGGATTAATGATGAGTTTATGAAAACCATTAGTGATTTGAGACTTTGAAAACTATGAGGATATTGTATATTTTTCCTTTAAGGTCAAGATAGATATTGGTGAATCTTAATGGTCTCATGGCCCTAGAGATAAAAATCTAAAAATAGAGTTTAATATGAGAGGATCAACAGATAAATCCCATAGAGGAATGAAAATCCAACATCACACGTGTCCAAATTGTGGGAAAAGGTATCTTAGAGACTATCTAAAAGGGAAATTGGAGATGTTTAAAAAGTGTAAAATAGGGGCATTGGGGTAATCCATGTTGAAGGGAAATGAAGAAAACCACTAATTTGGATTAATAAAATAATGTTCGAATCAATAATCTGCCTATGATATAATGTTTGAATTAAAATTAACATGGGAATTATGTGATCCAATTCCCTAAGAAAAGGGTATTAAGATACAATTAATGAAAATAACCTAAAAAGTAGTAATAAAGGTAATATTATTTCACTACTACTGAGGTGGATCCTGAAAATGATGTGGTGAAAATTATGATGGTTATTCATTCATGAATATAAAATGTTCTATTTTATTTAATTTCTACACATTATTTTATATCTTTCAATTTTAGTAGAACTATTCAAATATAACCTCAAAACATGGGGTTTGAGCTATTTGTGAGAATATAAAATTGATAAACTATTACATCTCAAGTATATAACCCCTCCCAAGAAAATGTTTTTGGATGAACCTATTATAAAATATCATCTTACTTATTTTAGAGGAGTTTGATTCTATATTGGAAATAGATTGGAAATATTTATATAAATTTAACATCAAATTTTGGGTGAGGGAGATCACTCTTCACATCCCAAGTCATCCGTTGATTATATATAAGTGTAATGAGAAGGATGATTCATATATAGAATCATTATCTAAAGTATGGATATTATTGTTATATGATAAAACATATCTTGAAAAAATGGTTAATAAAAAGGAGAGGATCACACTATAATACATTCACATTTTGAGGGGTTACACTGATGCATTCCCTAAAGAATTTATCAATTTTACTTCTCACCTAGAGTTTGAGTTATAAATCAAACTTATACTAAGATATCTTCTCATATCAAAGAATACCTATAGAATGGCCACCATCAAGTTATAATAACTGAAGAAGAAGGTTTAAGAAAATTTAAAAAAGTGTTTTATACAACCGAGTGATTCAACTTGAGGTGTTTCAGTCCTCTTCATCAAGAAGAAGTATGGATCAATGCACCTCTACAATGATTAAAATGATCTTAACAAAATAATGATAAATAAAAAGTACCCCTTTCCATAGATAGATGAGTTTTTCAATCAATTACATGGGTCACAATATTTCTCTAAGGTGGAAAGTTGGTAAAGATATAAATAATTTAAGGTAAATAAGGAATATATTCCCAATACTACCTTTTATATAATATATATACACTATGATTTCATAGTGATGCCTTTCAGACTCACTAATGCTCCAAAAATATGCATGGACTTAATGAATAGAGTTTTTATAGATTATCTTAACAAATAAATGGTACTCTTTATAGATTATATTTTAATATACTCCAAAAGTAAGGAGGCATATTAGGAGAATTTGAATACTATGTTAATGACTTTTTGAATGGATAAGATATATGAAAAGTACATTAAATTTGATTTCTAGGTGGAGGAATTAGCATTATTGGGGCATGTTATCACCAATAAAGGGATATCTATGGACCCTTCTAGGGAAAATGAAATTGATTTTTGGCCAAAGAAAAAATATATAATGTATATCCATAGTTTTCTTAGACTATATGGGTATTAATGGGGATTTTTTAGAAAATTATAACAATCCACAAAACCTTCTAACCAAGATGACTCATAAGTGAGTAAAGTTTTTCTGGACTAGTGGATATGAGGAGGTCTTTAATGAGTTGAAAAGGAGGCCTATAATTTCACTAGTACTTATACTACTCTCAAGTGGGGAAATTTTTGTGGTATACAACAATGCATTAGAGATGGTATTAATTTTGTTACTAGTGTATAATGATAAACAAATTTCCTATGCTTTAATCTAGTTGAAAGTTAACGAGTTGAATTATCTAATGCATGATCTGGAGTTGGATGAAATAATCATTGCATTGAAAATATGTTGCAATTATCTTTATATAGAGAAGTTTGATATAAATAAGAATCATAAGAGCCTCAAATATATATTCACATAGAAGTATCTTAATTAGTTCCATAAAAGATAGTTAGATATGATGAAGGATTATGAATTTTCACTCCAATACCATCCTAGAAAATAAAATAAAGTGGAATATTCTCTAAGTAGAAATGATCTTGAGACCTTATTAATGATTATAATTGAGAGTGATCTAATATTATTATACATAAAAAGGATAGACATGGGGATCATAAAATAAGGAAATCCATATTTCATTTATCAAATTATTTCCCAAAATCCCTTATAAAAATGATAAATGATTCTCAATGAGATGATGTGAAAATTTAGAAGAAGGTGGAAGCTATAAGAAATGTGAAATCCTTAGAGTTCAAAATTGATGAGGAATGATTTTTATGATTTGAGTCAAGACTACGGGTACTATTAAAACCCAATATAAAGAAGGCTATTTTTAATAATGCACATAACTTGAAATTCTCTATACACCTAGGTAGCATGAAGATGTGTCATGATATCTAAAAGAACTAATAGTGGGAAAATATGATGAAAAGGATAGTGGAGTATATATCTAAGTGCTTTGTATATCAGAAAGTGAAGGATACAAGGAAAACCATTAAGGGGATGAGGCAACCATTTACCACACCTACATAGAAATGGAAAAACATTACCATGAAATTTGTAACTTGTATTCTAAATACATCCATAGGAAATAATTCTATATAGGTTATTATGGATCATCTTATAAAGACTGGTCACATCATTATAATTCCATAGGACTTCTCACTTGATCAAATTACATGGATATACATATGAGAAGTGGAGAGGTTGCATGGAATACCATTATCGATTGTATCCAATCAATATTCTAGATTCACCTCCAAGTTTTGGATGAGTCTCCAACATTATATAAACACTAAGTTGAAATTAAGTATGTATTATCACCCCTAAACTATTGCACAATCTAAGAGGACTATCCACAAACTATAATACATGTTGAGGGAATGTTCAATGGACTTTAAAGGAGGATGGGAAAACAATCTTCCTCTGGTTGAGTTATCTTTCATCAATAGTTTCAACTTAAGAATCCAAATGGTTCCATATGAATCCCTTGATGGGAAAAGATGTTAAACACCTACTTTCTAGGATGAAGTTAGTGAATGCAATATGTTGGGACCTGAAGTGGTATAAAGGGTCAGGGATATTCATTTACACATATAGACTTCTCAAAGTTGATTGAAATGATACGTTGGAAACAATCAAAGAGACATGGATTTTGAGGTTAGAGATCAGGTTTTCCTCTTCATATATCTATGGAAGAGAGTCATGAGATTTGGGAAGAAGAAAATGCTAAGTCCCAATAACATCAAACTCTTTGATATTTTTTATCATGATGGAGATGTAATCTATCGACTAGTACTTACACCAACAATGTATGAAATACCTGATTTATTCCATGTATCCATCTTGAGTAAGTACATCGAAGATCCATAACTTGTACCAAATTTAAAGGTTGTACAACTGGAAAATGATCTCTCTTATGAAGAGTAGCTGATAAAGATCTTGGACTATATAGATAATGTAATATAAAACAATAAAACTCACCTAGTAAAAGTACTATTGTGAAACCAAAAAGTATGAAGAGGTGACATGTGAATTGGAGGAAATGATGAAGGATAATTACATTCTCCTATTTTCACATTAGTATGTAAAATAAAATTTTGAGGGAGAAATTTATTAAGGGGGAATAATTTAATGACCCTAACTGTTATGAAAAGAATTTACCTTCTGAAAATACAATTGTGTTAGATTTAGTAATATAATATTATCTAATGGACTCATAACACATGATGAAACCAATAAAATTTTATTATAATAATTTTAACATTAAATTTAGAGAAAAAATATGGCCATAAAAATTGAAAGTATTTCAATGCGATAATAAATATAAGACAAGACAATAAGAATAGAAAAATTGGATCTGATCGATCCCCCAGAATTATCACACACACACACACCATAAAAAAGATAAATAATATTAGTAATAAAATATCCATTTTGAAAGTGAAAATATATAAAAAATTGAAAAAAAAATGAAGAATAAATAAAATTATAGGTGTTAATGGAAGGTAGGTAACCCATATAACCATTAAATATATAACCATTTGAATAGTAATATAACCATTAGGAATAGTAACCTAACTGTTAAAATAATATCCTCACCAATTTAACAGTAAAATAATATTTAGGTATCTTATAAATTGAAAATATGACATATTTATATCATAATACAAGTAAATAAATATTTTAAAAACTATAAACTAAGTGGTTGTATTTTTGTAAAACATATATGTTTTATTTTCATATTTATACTAAATATAATGATTTAAAAGAAAATTTATTTTTATAAAATGTATTTATAAAACAATATTATATTTTATTATAATGATAAGATAATTTTATGGGACCATAAGTAATTTTTCAAATGGTCTGAAAATCTATCCTAAGATTAAAAATTGATTATTTTTTAAATAAATAAGGATTTTATTTAAAAATTAAATTTATCACATATATAAAATTATTTTTTAGAAAACTGATTCCATTTTTGGAATCTACATGTTGAAAATGTTTTATGATGTTTTTTTTTGTATTTTTCTAAAATAGTCTAATTTTTGGTGAATAGTGAAATATAATAAATTACGTTATTAAGAATTATATGAAAAATACATGTTTTTTTGAGTCATGGATGATATAAGAAACCATTAGTAAGAAATAAAATTCCCTAGTTACTATATATATTCACAATAATTAATAATTTTTATATTCTTTAAGAAAAATAATAAACTAATAATACAATATTCAAAAATACCCCTGTCCTCCCCTTATAAATACCACCCCTAACCAATCATTCTTCTCACATATTATAAACTTTGGAGCATGAAAATATTATTTTGAAAACCCTTACCAAACCTATCCCCCATGTACAAGTGCTTATGGTCTCACCAAAAGACCAATTCAATGTGACTTAAGGAGTATTTCAAGGAGATATCATTCAAGAGGTAATATTCTCAAACTACATATTTTAAATTCTTTTATTCTTCTACCTTACCATCACCTAACCTATAAAACATGAATTAATGAATATATCATCATATATATAATTTAATTTTATTATGATAATGTAATATCCACCATATTTCCTCACCTTTCCTTCTATTATTCTTTGAATAAAACCTTTGTCCATCTCATGTAAGTTAATCATCTATGTGGATAATGACTTTTTATTTTCTATTACTGCCTTAAATCATGGTCATAAAACTATTATTATGGTTAAATATTATTTTAATTATGAAAACCCAATAATTTATGGTATTTATATTCTTAAATAAATTCAATTTATTCAATAGCTTACATTACACAGAATACCGAGCTTAAACAAATGATTAAATATTATTATTCAATTGTGATAGTTATCACCTACATGTTAGAATGGGGGGAATGCATGAGATTAAATAAATTATGAAAATATAGTTTAAAAATATTTATAAAATGAATTAATTTGTTACTAATTAATTGTAAATAAAAATGATAACCAATTGAACAGAAAAGGACATATTTTTATAAAAAACTATTTTTATGCCCAAAATGACATTTTATCATAATAAATTTAATTAATCACCATTTGTAAAATATATTAATGAAATTTATAAGATATATATTAAATAAAATGTTTTTAAATTCATGAAATAAGTTTTATAGGATTAATATAAGAATAAATTTAATTTTAAATATACAGGCTATATATTTCTAAAGGCAGTTTTACCACCTTTTGATGACACACTTGTTTCAAATATAAATTTTGGAAATTTTATAAGTTTTATTTGAAAATATAAATTTCATTTTTAAGATTAATATCAAAATTATATCAGGGTAAAATTTTGGTTTTTTCAGAGAAGTTTCATTTTTTTTGTTGAATAGTGAAAAATATTACATTTTTATTAAAAACTACTTTTTAGTCTAACTTATTTATATATTTAAATTATATTTTAAATTGGGTTTTAAGTATAATTAGTTCAATTATACATAAATAAAACAAATTTAGGTCATTTTAACCAATATCAAATTGAAATAGGATATAAATGTTTTTCAAAATTTCAAACTTTTCACTTTAAAAACCCACTTTTTCATTGTGTATGCGGGATTAATTTTAAAACTAATTTTTCAAGTTATGTGAATTGAATTTGGTAAAATGGATTCCATAATTGGAATTATAAGGTCCAAATTATATTTTAAGGTCATTATTATATTTATACATAAACATGTTACCATGGTAAAAAAATTATTTACCACAATACAAGTATAATAATAAAAAAAGTTAAAGTAAAAAGCTAAAAGCTTAAACTACAAAACAAATAAAAATTTTAAGGGGTGTTTGAGGTATTTATTGACCCTAAACGGCCTCAAAAAAATGAATTAATAATATAATTAGTTTAAATAAATTCCACCATAATGTAGTATGGATTAATTATAAAATATTCATTATTTAATCATTTAACCCACCTCTCACCAAATATAAATACCACCCATCACCTCCCCATTTCAAATCAAAAGTATTTTAGCATATAAAATATCTAAAAAAACATATATTAATAACTATCCCTATATACAAGTGTTTCTGGGCTAAAAAAAAGACCAAATCCAAGGTCCTCAAGGCTCTCTCAAGTAGGTGATATCCAAGAGGTAATTTTCTCAAAACACCTATCTTAATTTCTTTTTTTTTCATATAATTTCTCCTAAAATCCTTTATACATCATAAAATAAAAATTTTGGAATATTTTAAATACTATAATTTTATTTTTATAATGATATATCATTTATCCATAGATTTTATTACCTCCCCTTTATCAAAAAAATGAAATTATTGTCCAATTATGCCAGTTAATCGCCTATGTGAATAATTTTTTTGTTCTTTTTCCATTACCGCATTCATGGATGGTCATAAAAATATTATTTTGGTTAAATAAGATTTTAATAGGTATATTATAACCTATTTCATGTTTTGTAACTGATATATACTCAAAATAGTATGTAAAATGAAATTGGTCCAAGGTGTTCAGAAAAGCTACCAAGATAAACTAAACATTTATCCTTAACATTTTATCTAATTAATAATCCTCAAATAAGAAATAAAAATTATATATGGTACCATTTATACTGATATTATTTTATTAATACTATTTCATTCCCCTATGAGGGATGTATTCCCATTTGAAAAGATAATCCATAATTATACACAAATGAACCGATCATGAGACCATGAAATAGACGCACTTGAAACCATGAAAATAATGAAATATTATGAATTAATGGGTCATATGTTGTTATAAAATAATCACATAAGGTATTATAAATATTAATATAGTTCTTTAATGAGTTGATAACATTATTTAAAACATTATATAGAAGGTTAAAGTATACTACACTAAAGGAAAGTGTGAGGTAAGGGTTTTCTCATCTCACCTTTACTTTTGTGAGATATATGACATATTAACCACTTATTTATTACATGTGTTGTATTTAATAAAATTTAATATATAATATCATGAATATAATTATATTAATGGTATTAAATGTCTATTTTTATAATTATTACTTTCACGTGGCAAATGATTCGACTGATTAAAAGTGGTAAGGGGTTTCTCAATTTTTTTTCATTCATTGGGTTAAACTTCTATATCGTTGATTATTTCATTCTAAGGTTATGTGTGAAATGAATTTTGATTATGTCATGTTTTATTTCCACATTTTTATGTGTATTTATAGTAAATACACATAATTGATCCATTTTATTATCAAAATGACCTTTATAAGGGACTTCATATCAATCTCCTTTCATTGAGACATATTTTGATTTTATACACCCACCTTTTTTCTGAGGTGTATATACAAACCCTTTGACATTTAAAATCTTTTTAATGTTATTTAATGTTTTTTTAAATTCTATTTATTCATGGGTATTACTATTCACATGTTTAAAAGTGGTATAAGACATGTTTATTTAAATATATATTTTTTAAATCATTTATTTGATATATGAGGAACCACAAAAAATGATAATTAATGAAGTTTTTTTACATTAAAGATGTTTAGAAGCATTCATAATTCATTTGATGACATTTATAGAAAACATCACTAAATGAGGTGTCACTAAATTAGTGAAAATTTTAAATTTTTCCAATTTAGAGACTTTTATAAATGTTGCTAATTTAGCAACATTTGTAAATGTTGTCATTTATGGAAATTTATAAGTGTCACTAATTTAGCGATATTTAAAAATGTTACTAATTAGATACACCCCATTTGCTGTTTTTTTATAAATGTCCATAAATAAACTTCACTAATTTATCGATGTTTCTAAATGTCACTAAATTAGTAACACCACATTTACTGATGTTTCCGAGAAATATTTTTAAGTAACACCTCATTTACCGACGTTTCTCTAAAACATCGATAAATTGTTCTTTTTTTTAATTTATTATATATTTTTATATTAATAATAAAAATATTAACCCACTTATGTCCCTCAAAACCCCTCCTATTCCCCTATTCCATGCCCCTCCTATATCCACGCACTCCCTAGGCATGCTCACCTGTTCTTCCTATAGCCACACAGCCCCAAACCCTCCCCTTGTGTTCCTCTTATAGCCACGCACCCACAAACCCCCAGCTCCTCCCCTCCCATTCCTCCAATAGCTACACACCCACGAAACCCCAACTCCCTCCCCTCCCATTACTATTATATCCACACACCCCCAGCCCCTCCTGTTCCCCTATGAACCGACCCCTACACCCTGCCCCATCCCGTACCGTTCCCCTACACCATGCACCCTAATCACATATCTTCAGTAGTTCACTCCACATCACCTTGTACCCTCTCATGCTCAACACAAAATAATTAAATCGATCTCTACGAGAGTAGAACCCGAGACCTATAGCTTAAGAACGAAGCATACAAACCATCGCACCACTCACGATTTTGTTATATTATGGTGTTATCAAATATTTATATATATAAACATATATTTAAATTTTTAAGAAATTAATATTATACATACATATATATATATATATATATTCATATATTAATATTTTTTTTATATTTTATATTTTAAACTTTATGTTCATGCACACATACATATATATATATATATAGATATTAATATTTCAAATATATATTCATATTTTAAATATACATACACATATATATATATATTATTGTATATATGTTTATATATATGTATGTGTGTGTGTGTGTATAAATATATATATAATTATAATTATAAATTTTAAAACAATAGTAATAATGTTACTAAAATAGTCACATTTTCTTAAAAACATGACTAAATTTAAAATATTTAATTTTATTATGTTATATTTTTAATATATATAAATAGATTCCAACATTTAAAAATTAATATTATATATATATATTAATATATATATATATATTAAGATATATATATATTAAGATATATATATATATAAATATTATGATATACATATATATATGTTTATATATTTATATTTTATGTTTAAATATATATATGTTTATATTATATTATATATATATATGTTTATATTTTATATTATATATATATTTATGTTTATTATATATATATATGTTTATATTATATATATATGTTTATAACTTATATTATATATAAATTTTTATAATATATATAAGTTTATATTATATAGATATATGTGTGTTTTTATAATATATATACATATATATGTTTATGATTTATATTATATATATATATGTTTATATATATATGTTTATATATATATGTTTATATTATATATGTATGTTTATGTGTGTGTGTGTGTAAATATATATGTTTATGCATATATATATATATATATATAAATATATAAAATTTTCCATGTTTTAAGACACTCATAAAAATGCCACGAGAATAGACACGTTTTCTTAAAAATGTGACTAAATTTAAAAGATATATGTGTTTATATATATATATATATGTATATGTGTGTGTCTTTTCTTATACATATATATATATATATATATTAATATATAATAATATATAAATAAACTATATATATATATATATATATATATAGCAACATTTTTGGGGAAGTGTCGCTAATTTAGCGACGTTTTTAGGGAATCATCACTAAAAAAAACATCGCTAAATTACATTTTTTTTATTGAGGAATGATTTGGATATATAGACATGGGTGGGTACCTTTTATAGATATCCCCTAAATTCATTGGCAGTATCCTGAGACAAAATATTTTCCCAAATTAAATAGGTTTTTACCCACAATGATTAAACTATATTGTGAAAGGTCTTGATGGTAGATGTACCATTTTTCCTAAGATCATGGTGTCCAAATTATTAATAATTTCTTTCATCCATATTTCAACTATTATTATACATGATATTTTCACTATGAAAAAAATCTATGGATGCATTTTAATTATCAGCTTATTAATTACATGGAATGTATGTTTAGTTATTTACATTTCCATATTGATTATTCTCTTTGATTCATTATTGATACCACTGTACTTAACCCTTACTAATCATTTGGGATCACCCCATTATTATGTTTTATTTTATCCAGGTTTCCAAGAAGTTTATTATTATTGATATGCAAGGTTACACTAAGGGGAATAATGGTGATCTCAAAGAAAATACTTTTTGATATTTTGTCTAAAATTAATTTGAATTTCAAATATGTATCTAGTTTTCTAAGACTACTAAACTATTCAGTCCTTTAGGATGAAATTTCATATATCTATATCAATGTAATAATGTTAGGAACCAACTCGAGGATACTAGGGTCAGGGTCATTACAGTTATTATCAGAGAAATTTTAATAGAAACTTTGAGAACTAGATTGAGAAAAACATAGATTATGGAATATAACCCTATGATAGACTTTGAGGATAAGTCTAAGTATATGACATCATCCTATAAATTTGGTAATGACCATGTATAACCTAGGTTAAAATAAAATCCTATAAATGATTCCTCATGACTTTGTGATAAATATCTATGATTTGTGTTGCTCACACTGTACTTTTTGGTTTTAGTCAAAGGATGGAACTAGAAGGAACTAGGTTAATGTTGAATAAACTAGACAATATGTTTATGATAAACCAAATGGGATAAAAACTAGAGGTTATTTTTATTATTTCTAATCAATTATTATGATATATAATTAAAAATACACACTATCACCAACTCTATGACTCACAAAAGAAGATACAGATAGAAGTTCATTGAGAGCTTGAGTGGTGAATATCATGGAGAAAAGAAGATTCAGTTTTATATATGTTAAGAATGTGAGAAGAAACACCCATGTGAATGTATTAGAGGAATAATAAGATGTATTGGTATTGTAAATAAGGATAAAATGAAAGTAATTTCTTCAAAAAGATAAAAAGTTTGGAATAATAGTCTCTTTAATGTGTTATCGACTGTTGACTTTTTTAAATGTTGAAAGTATGATCATTATGAAAATCTATGTCCTGAGGGGGGTAACTCATGATGCAAAGTAGTAATGTTATATTAGTAATATTTATACTTCTGTTGATGATGAGACTACAAATTGAATATAAAAATAATGAGTAATAAGATGATGAAGTGTATTTAATGGTGTAAAAATGAAATTGAATGATTAATTTATGGTGTATTTGGATTCATGAATTAGGATGTAAAAATTATCAATGATATTCTAGTTTTAAGAATAAAGAGATATATATAAGGATTTTAATTTAATACTTCTTTTTAAGAATTTGGAAGCATGTGATAAATAGTACTAGTAACCAAGTGAATTTATTATGTTTCAATTTGATCTTTTGTAAAACACATTATTTGGGGAATACAAACTTTATATGTACTTAATGTTGAGATAATAATGATAAAGCGATGTTTATGAGATAGTATTGGTGACCATAAATTGGTTAGTGATTTTATGGTTTATGTTTTCTTTTCTATATTTACCACATGACTAGATTTATGGAATATATTCACCAATATAATATTTTATTTTAGGAAGCATGCATGTTTTCATTAAGGTTATTTGGTGATCAAGTTATTCATATATTTTTTATATAATGATAAGATCTAATTTATGTTGTGTGGGGAATATAATGCTAAGTTTATTTTAGAAATTTCATGACTATCCTTAAATATTTTTTGTCTTTGAATTTGGAAAAACATATTTTGGATGAGTCTTAAAATTAACTACTTATGGAATGGATTAAGTTGAACATTGGATACTATTGTTTGAGGTTAATCTATGATTTATTAGATTAGATATAATGTTTTCACCATTTTGGTTTCAGTAAACATGTAAAGGTTGAAATAATTACTTGTGGATCTTATGATCCATTAATGTGCTTTAGGCGTAGAAAAAATTCATCATGAACATTCATTTTCTGGTGTAAGGGATGAAGTGAAAGTAGATCGACGAACAACCAAATGATGAGATTATATTTATGAAATGAAAAGTAATCAAGTAATTTTATTTTTATAAAGTTATTATTTGGATAGTAAAATAATTACTCAATAATAGTAAAGAATTTTGGAATGAAAAATTGCATTCGTTTAATTTTCTAACCAGGATTTCAATGGACTCTTTAAGCAATCATATTTTTACGGTTTTGTGATGGTAGACTTTTTGAAGACCATGTTTTATATCACTCCCCATCAGAACATGATAGTTTTATTTTTTATTAAATGTACTAATTTTCACTTCACACTAATGTAATCTTTTACAAAATCTTAATTTTGCGGTAACATTCACATTTCCCTTTTACTTTTATTAAGGTGATATCTTATTAACCCTATTTGTGGTGTGATTTTTCCACAATGGTATTTTCAAGTATGAAATTATTATTTTCAAAGTGTAATTTCAAAATGAGAAGAAAAAATTTATTTATGGTAGGTAAAATGTAAAGCCCCAAGATTTTATGGTATGTCTCTTCTTAAATAAATTTAATTTCTTCGATAGCTTATGTTATACATAACACTTAGCTTAAACAAACAATTAAATATTATTATTTAATTATGATAGTTATCACCTAGACATTGTAATGATGTGAATGAATGAGATTAACTAAATTATGAACATATATTTTAAAATTTTTTATAAAATTAATTCCTTTATTACCAATTAATTGGAAATAAAAATGGAAACCAATTGAACATAAAGGATGCATTTCTTATAAAAAACTATTTTTATGCCCACAATGACATTTTAACTTAATAAATTGAATTAATAAATATTATTAAAATATATTAATGAAATTTATATGTTAAAAATTCAATAATTTTTTTTAAATTTCATCCAATAATTTTTATATGCTTAAGATAAGAATAAGTCCAATTTTAGGAATAAAAGATATAAATTTCTAAAGGCAGTTTTACCTCCTTTTGCAGCCCCATCTATTTTAAATCTAAATTTTAACAATTTTATATGTTTTATTTTTAAAAATAAATTTAAAATTCTAATATGAATATCAAAATTAGTTTAGGGTAAATTTTTTGATTTTTTTGGGGAAGTTTCATTTTTTGATTAATCATGAAAAATATTGTTTTTTAATTAAAAACAGCTTTTTAGTCTAATTTATTTATATATATAAGTTATATTTTAAATTGGTTTTAAAGTATAATTAGTAATATTTAACATAAATAAAACCAATTTAGGCCATTTTAACCATGGTAAAATTGAAATTCAATATAAAATAATTTCTAACTTTTGAACATTTTTACATTAAAAACCCGCTTTTTCGTTGTGTCAGTGGGGTTAATTTTAAATCTATTTTTTCCAATTTTGTGAATTTAATTTTTTAAAAAGGATTTATTATTTGGAATTAAAAGGAAAAAATTAGTTTTTAAAGTCATTTTAATTTTTATAGATAAAAAATTTATCATGTTAAAAAATTATTCACCATAGTATAGGTAAAATAATGAAAAGGGTTAAAATTAAAAGGTAAGAGCTTAAAATACCAAAAAAATAAAATTTTTAAGGGATTTATGAGGTATTCTTAGAACTTAAAAATCCTTAAAAACATTAAGTAAAAATATAATTCATTTAAATTAATTCCACCTCAATGTGGTTTTCTTTAATTATAAAATATTCATTATTTAATCACTAAAAATCACCTCTCCTCAAGTAAAATACCACCCCTCACCTCTATATTTCGACTCAAATGAATTTTATATCCTTAGATATCTTACAAAAAAATATACTTCTCACACTACACACGTCCAAGTGCTTATAGTCTCACCAAAATATCAAATCCAAGGCCCTAAAGGGTGTCGCAAGGAGGTGATATCCAATAGGTAATTTTCTTAAAACACCACGCTTAATTTATTTTATTATTATACTTTGTCCAAAAATACTTCACCCATCATTTAAAAATAATTCCATAATCATTTAAATACTTTAATTTTATGTTTCTGATTAAATATATTATGTCCATACATTTTATTACCTCCTCTTAATCAAATAAATGAAACTATTGTCCAATTATGCCGGTTAATCGCCTCTGTGAATAATGTTTTAGTTATTTTTACATTACCACCTTCATGGATGGTAAAAAAAACTAAAGTTATGGTTAAATAAGGTTATATTAGGTATATTATAAACTTTTTTATGTTCTCTAACAAATATATACTCATAATATTAAATAAAATGAAACTGGTTCTTAGTGTTCCGAAAAACCGCTAAGATAAACTAAGCATTCTTCATTAATGTTTTATTTAATGAATAATACTCATGTAAGAAATAAAAATTATATATGGGACCATTTATACTTATTGGAGTTAATTAATACTATTTTATTACACTTTTCTAGTTTTATTCACATTTGACAAGATAATCCATGATTATACACAAATGAAACAATCATGAAACCATGAAACGAACGCACCTAAAACCATGAAAATAATGAAATATTATTAATTAATGGTTCATATGATGTTATAAAATCATCACATAAGGTATTGAAAATATTATATAGTTATTTAATGTGTTTATAAAATTTTTTAAACCACTATATATGAAGTTAAGATACACTACACTAAAGGGAAATGTGAGGTAAGGGTTTTCTCATCTCACTTTTACTTCTGTGAGATATATTAGTTATTCACCACTTATTTATTGTTTGTGGTGTACTTACTTCCAATTGATATATAATATAATTAATCTCGTTCTATTCATGGTATTAAAAGTGTCTTTTTATAATTATTACTTTTATAAGGAATACGATTCGATTGATTACAAGTGTTAAGGGGTTTCTTAACTCAATTTTCATTTATTAGGTTAAACTTATATTTCATTGATTATATAATTATAAGGTTATGTGAGAAATTAAATTTGATTATATAATGTGTTATTTCCTTATTTTTAGGTTGATTTATATAGAATACACATAATCAATTCATTTGATTAACAAAATGATCTTTATAAGGGACTTTGTCTCAATCTCCTTTCATTGAGGAATATTTTTATGTTATACACCCACATTCTTTTATGAGTTGTATATAAAGAACCTTTGAAATATCATATAATTTTCATGGTGTTTAATTTTTTGTTAAATGATATTACTTATAGGTCCATCTGATTGAAACATTTCAAAGTGGCATGGGGCACTTTGATTTAATGATCTCGTTATAAAACATTTATTAGATATATGAAGAATACTTTCGATATTTAGACACAGGTGGGGCTTGGTTATATATATCCCCTAGATCAATAGGTAGTATCATGAGATGACAATTTTTCCCAAACTAAATGGTATTTTACTAAAAATTATTAAATAGCCTTGTGAAAGGTCTTGACGATAGATGTCCCAAGATGCTTGAGATCATAGTGTTAAAATTATTAAGAATTTATTTCATCAAACTTTCAATTATTATTATCCATGATATTTTCACTATGAAAAAAAATATTAATGCATTTTAATTCATATTTTACTGATTACATGGAATGTATGTTCTATTATTTACCATTCTATATTGATTATTCTCATTGATTTATTATTTCTTCCACTATAATTAACCCTCACTGAGCATTTGAGCTCACCCCTTTTTTCTATTTTATTTTACCCTGGTCTAAAATAATTTTACTATAATTGATTTGATGAGTTATGCTAAGTGGAATAATTATGATCTTAAATAAAATACTTCTTGATTTTTTTGCCTAAAATGTAATTTTAATTTCAAATATGTGTCTAGTTTACTAAGACTACTAAACTATTCAATTATTTGGGATGTGATTCCTTCTATCTATGCCAATGTAATAAAGTAAGGCACCAGCTCCAGGCTATAGGGTTTGGGGTCAATATAGTAATAATTACATGAAAACTTATTTCATGTTCTAGAACTAATATATAGACGTAATATTAAATTTTAAAAAACTAGTTCGTAATGATTAGTAAAATCACTTAAATTAACTAGCAACATAATGTTAACATTTTTAATCAATGAAATGTTCCTATTTTAGTAAAAATGTAGATATTTTGTACCATTTAACTTCCTATAAGTACATGAACATCATTTCATTTCACTGTTGTAGTTTTAGTCCCATTTTATAAGAAATTCCATAATTATAGATAAGTGATATGACAATTAAAGCATGAAAAAATTAACATGTGATAATGAAATTGGACATTTTATCTCATTGAGATGACTATAAATAAACAAAATAAAGTGGAAGTAAATAAAATATAAATATCAAAGGTTATAAATTAAGTAATTAATGAATATAATTTGGTTATTCATGGATTTAAGGTCAAGTTCTACAATGATTCTGGAACATAAGGTGAGGGATATTTTTAAACCTCCCTATTTCAATTGGGGTTATGCTTTCTCTCTCTTACCTCACTTTCTCACTATAATTTTCTTAATTAATTTTTCTATATTTTTTATATATTATCCAAATATATATAGCTTAATACATCTTTATTTGATTGGTAAATACATGATTTTAAAGGCTCCCTCCTCAATTCCTCTCAATAAACAAACCCTATTAAAGGGAACCTCTCTATTTCTTACACCTTTTCAAGTACCACAACTTTAAATATTTTAAAACAACCATGTTTTCTAAAATAACTCATTTTATCATTGAAATATATTTCAGTCCATTTATTTTTTTATGGAAATAATTATTCCTTTATCATCCTTGAAGACTCTTTACTAATTTTTCTAAAACCCTGCTTAAGTGGATCATTTTAAAATTTACCAAACCAATATTTTTGTATTTTTACATAATTATGTCTTTATTTATCATGATCTACACTTAATTTTCCTTTATAAATTTCCAAGGAAGATTCAAACCCTCATGGATTGATTTGGAGATACATTTATTCCCATGGGTAATCCTTATGTTAATGCCTTATGCTTGATTTATTAATATGGAACACATATTCATGTACATGTTATAATGAGTACACCCAGATAGTGCTCCAATGAATTGGGTAATGTTTTAGTCTCATTAGGTTTTGTGTTTAGCATTAGGTAGTAAACTTAATCCCTTATGGTACTCTATCTACCATGTGATATAGTTTAGGAAGTTAGCCATGACTAATGTTTATGTCATGCTATATGTTGTCACCACTTTCCTATATTTACATGATTTTATGATTCCATGTTTTTATTTTATTTTATTCCTATATATTATTATTCATAAACCATCCCTTTTAAGTTATCATTTTATACTTTATGACTCATATGTCATGCTTTATTTCCATGTTTATTCCATTATTGGGCTTTTTAGATAATCCATTTTTTCAATGTATTCCCCATGTTATCCTATGTTGTTTTAGAAGATAAAAGGAAGTTATAAGATCCTTATGTAGATTAAAATAAGGAAGTTTTATTTTAGTTTCATGTTGTCTATTTGTGTGCCTATTCTTCCAAAGACATAAGGCTTTTCGATCCTTGGTTTATAATTAATGGACATTCATGTTAATCCTTGATTAGAAAAATTTAGGCCACTACATTCAAGTATTAATGACATTCCAAAACTATAAAATCATTAATCCTCCTTTGTGATGTTTCATTTAGGTTCCTATTACCTTGATTCCCTACTAAAATAAACATCGTTGGATTCTATAACTAACTTTTTTTCTTCAAGTTTAAACTTTTACCGACTTGTATAATCAAAATAATACTATAACCTATAAATTATTTTGATCATTTAGGTCCATGTCTAGACCTTTGAGTTTGTTTTATTTAAGGAAATTATGCCTCTATGTATTTTATGGGTTCCATACTTACCCATTCTTAAAATAGTTTTTTATTTTATATTCAATAAAGAGGGATTGGCCCTAAAACTATTTAATAAAACATTTATTAAACATTTATTCAATAATGTTTTCTACTAACACAAAAACATTACTTTATTAAGAATAAATCATATTTATTGTACCTATTCAGGATATTACTTACAATAAGATTCTCCTTTATATTGGGAGGGTCACAAAGTTAGGTTTTATGATGATGATTTTATTTATCTACGACATTTGATTTTATCAAATGATTATCATGTTTTACATTCATCTAATAAGTAATTTTATTATATTTCCATCCATTAAAATGGTGAACCCTTTAAACATATATCATATCAATTAATGGGGAAACATCTATTTTTTACTAAGATTTAGTTCTCTTTAGTGTTTATCCCATCACTTATCTTATTAGGCATTCCATAATTCCAGTCATATCATATATGAATCTTGGATTCTTAAGTCCACAACTCTTTATCATAATCATTATATAAATAAACTCAATAGAATTCATCTAGTAACCTAATCCTATTTGGTTATCCTGAATAAGTGTAACACAAATAAAATTCCAATTACAGGAACCTAATCATATTAGGTACATCCATTACATTATTTTCTTACCCAAGATAATTCCAGGAACCCAAATTTAGCATGGCCTACCAGGTTGGATGATCTAGGACTTGAAAAGTGTTTCATTGTATAGAATACAACAGTTATTATTTTAAAGGGGATTTAATCTTACCATATTATATTGTATATTCCATTAACATGTATTCATGAATTTAGTGATTTAGTTTTGAATCCATTTCCTTTCATCAAATCAATATGTTAAAACCATATTGATTCATAACACTTTACACAACTCATAGATTGTGTTACTAACTCAAATTAAAATCCAACTACATTCATACATATCCAAATTCATCCCATGAATAAGATACACAGATCCCTTTCATGTAAAGGATTAAAATCAAAATAATTAACAATCACCACATGAGTAATCCTAGAACCATTGATAGTTAACCTATACTTTTCTAGAAAAGGAATAAGCCTCTAGTTTGGTGAACTGTCTAACCCAAAAGTCTATTTACCCAGGGATACTTCACTTAATATAGTCTTTAATCCCATTAATAATCTTACACCTTGTTTTTATAAATCATAATTTAGATAATAATGATAAAAAGATTTTTATGAGATATTATTAGTGACTATGAATTGGTTGGAGATTTTATGGTTTATGTTTTATTTTATGGATTTACCACATGATTGGATTTAAGGAATATATTCAACAATCTATTATTTTATTTCTTGAATCATTCTTTTTTTCATTAAGGTTATTTGGGGATCAATTTATTCATATATTTGGTATATAAAGATAAGATCTACTTTATTTTATGTGTGTAATTTAATGATAAGTTTATTTTAGAAATTTAGTGACCTTCATTCAAAATTTTTGGTCTTTGAATTTGGACAAAAATATTTTGGATGAGTCTTAAAATTAACTACTTATGAAATGGATTAATTTGAACATTGGTTACTATTGTTTGAGGTTAATATATGATTTATTATATTGGATATCATGTTTTATCCATTTTGGTTTCATTATACATGTAAAGGTTGAAGGAACTACTTGTGGATCTTATGATCCATTAATGTGCTTTAGGTATACAAAAAATTCACGGTGAACATTCATTTACTAGTGTAAGGTATGAAGTGAAAGAAGATCAAAGCACAACCAAATTATGAGATTATATTTATGAAATGAAAAATAATAAATTTTATTTTTATCAAGTTATTATTTTGATAGTAAGATAATTTCTCAACTATCGTAAAGAAATTTGGAATGAAAAAAGCTATTCATTTAATTTTATTATTGAGAAATCAATGGCCTCTTTAACCCATCACATATTTATGGTTTTGTGATGGTAGAATTTCTGATGACCATGTTCTCTATCACTACCAATAAGAAATTGATAGTTTGATTTCTATTTCATGTACTAGTTTTTTCTTTACACTAATGTAATCCTATTCAAAATCCTAATTTTGCAGTAACCTTTACATTTCCCTTTCCCTTTTATTAAGGGGATTTTTTATCAACCCTATTTACGATGTGAGTTTTCCACAATGGTATTTTTAAGTATCAAACTTTGATTTTCAAATTGTAATTGAAAATTGAGTGGAACAAATTTATTAAATGTGGGTATAATGAAAAAAACCAAGATTTTTTGGTATGTCTCTTTTTAAATAAATTTAATTTCTTCGATATCTTACGTTACAAAGAACACCGAACTTAATCAAATAATTAAAAATTATTTTTTAATTGTGATAGTTATAACCTAGAAATTGGAATGATATGAATGAATGAGATTAACTAAATTATGAAAATATAGTTTAATTTTTTTTTAAAAATAAATTCATTGGTTACCAATTAATTAGAAATAAAAATGAGAACCAGTTGAACATAAAGGATGCGTTTTTATAAAAACTATTTTTATACCCAAAATAACATTTTATATTAATAAAATGAATTAATCACTATTAATAAAATATATTAGAAAAATTTATATGTTAAATATTCAATAGAATGTTTTTAATTTCATCCAATAAGTTTTATATGCTTAAGATAATAATAAATCCAATTTTAAGCATAAAAGCAATAAATTTCTAATGGCAGTTTTGCCTCCATTTGATGGAACACCTGTTTTAAATATAAATTTGGACAATTTTATATTTTTTCTTTGAAAAAATAAATTTCAAAATTTTAAGATAAATATAAAAATTAGTTTAGGTTAAAATTTAGGGTTTTTTTGGAGAAGATTCATTTTTTGATGAATATTGAAAAATATTGATTTTTAACTAAAAACCTCTTTTTAGTTTAATTTATTTATAGAGTGAAGTTATATTTTAAATTTGTTTTAAAGTATAAATTGAAAAATTATACATCAATAAAACCAATTTAGTTCATTGTAAACAAGTTTACATTGAAACGAGATATAAAGACATTTCAAACTTTTGAACACTTTACTTTAAAAACCATCTTTTTCGTTGGGTCTGTGGGGTTAATTTAAAATATATTTTTTCCAATTATGTGAATTTAATTTGGTAAAATGGATTTAATATTTGGAGTGAAAATTTAAAAATTAGTATTTAAAGTCATTTTCATTTTTATAGATAAAAAATTTATCATGGTAAAAAAATTACTCACCGTAGTATAGGTAAAATAATGAAAAGGGTTAAAGTTAAAAGGTAAGAGCTAAAACTACCTAAAAAATACAACTTTTAATGGGTGTCTGAGGTATTTTTAGACCCTAAAATCCTAAAAAACATTAATTAACAATGTAATTCATTTAAATTAATTCCACCTCAATGTGGTTGGCTTTAATTATAAAATATTCATTATTTAATCACTTAAACACACCTCTCCTCAAGTAAAATACCACCCCTCATCTCCCCATTTCATGTTGAAAGCCTTTTAGATCCAAATATATCTTAAAAAAACATCGTTACCACTATCCCTACTTATAAGCACCGATGGTATCTCCAAAATACCAAATCTAAGGTTCTAAAGGGTCTCTCTAGGAGGTGACATACACGAGGTAATTTTCTCAAAACACCACTCTTAATTCTTTTATTCTTATACTTTATCTTCAAATAATTTATACATCATGAAAAAATAATTACTTAATCAATTAATTAATTTAATTTTTTCATTTTTGATGAAATATATTATATCCATACACTTTATTACCTCCTCTCAATCAAAAAAATGAAACTATTATCCAATTATGTCAGTTAATTGCCTCTATGAATAATGTTTTTTGTATTTATTCATTACTTATTTCATAGATGGTAATAAAACCATAGTTATGGTTAAATAAGATTATAGTAGGTATATTATAACCTATTTCATGTTCTGGAACTAATTTATACTCAAAATATTAAATAAAATGAAACTGGTTCATGGTGTTCCAAAAAACCACCAATATAAACTAAACATTCTTCATTAATGTTTTATCTAATGAATCATCATAATGTAAGAAATAAAAATAATATATGAGACCATTTATACTTATTGAATTTCATTAATACTATTTCATTCCAATTTTCTATTTTTATAAACATTTTAAAAGATAATCCATTATTATACACAAATGAACCGATCATGAAACCATGAAACAAACGCACCTGAAACCATTAAAATAATGAAATATTATTAATGAATGGGTAATATGATGTTATAAAATCATCACATAGGGTATTATAAATATGAATATAGTTATTTAATGTGTTTATAAAATTATTTAAATCATTATACATGTGGTTAAGGTACACTACACTAAAGATAAGCGTGAGGTAAGGCTTTTCTGATCTCACTTCTACTTCTATGAGATATATTACTTATTAACGACTCATTTATTATGTGTGGTGTATGTACTTAAAATAGATTTATAATATCATTAATCTCAATATATTCATGTTATTTAATATATATTTTTATAATTATTACTTTTATAGGGAATATGATTTGACTGATTATAAGTGGTAAGGGATTTCTTAACTCAATTTTCATTCATTGGGTTAAAATTTTATTTAATAAATTATGTAATTATAAGTTTATGTGTGAAATTAAATTTTATTATATAATGTTTTACTTCAAATTTTTAGGTTAATTTATAGAGAATACACATTGTCGATTCACTTGATTAACAAAATGATCTTTGTAAGGGACTTCATCTTCATATCCTTTCATTGAGGAATATTTTGATGTTATACACCCACCTTATTTTATGAGGTGTATATACATACCCTTTGAAATATCATATAATTTTAATGTGATTTAATGTTTTTTTATATGATATTACTTATTGGGACTTATGATTAAAACATTTCAAAGTTGTATGGGACACTTTGATTTAAAGATCTCATTTGAAATCATTTATTCGATATATGAGGAATGATTTGGATATGTAGACATAGGTAGAGCCTAGTTATGGATACCCCCTTGATCCATAGATAATATCATGAATTTTGACCAAATTAAATGTGTTTTTACTCAAAATTATTAAACCTTCTTGTAAAAGGTCTTGACAGTAAAGGTTCCATGATGCTTTAGATTATGGTGTTCAAATTATTAAGTATTTATTTCATCCCAATTTAAATTATTTTTATATAGGATATTTTCACTTAGAAAAAATATATTAATTCATTTTCATTCTTATTTTATGAATTACATGGCATGAATGTTTTTATTTACTTTTCTATATTGATTACTCTCATTAAATCAATATTTCTGCCATTGTACATAACCCTTACTGAGCATTTGAGATCACCCATTTTTTATAATTTATTTTCTCCTAGTTTACAAGAATTTTACTACAATTAATATAATGGGTTAAGAATAATGGAATAATGGTGATATTAAATAAAATACTTCCTGATTTTTTTCTTCTAAAATGTAATTTGAATTTGAAATATGTATCTTGTTTATTATGACTACTAAACTATTCGGTCCTTTGGGATGTGATTCCTTGTATCTATGGCAATTTAATAAAGTAAGGCACCATATCCAAGCTATTGGAGTCAGGGTGAATATAGTAATAAGTATATGAAAACTTATTTCATGTTTTGGAACTAATATATATACATAATATTAAATAAAATAAAACTTGTTTATAATGGTCGGTAAACTCACTTAAATTAACTAACCACATAACGTTACCATTTTTACTCAATTAACTATATATATTTTTGGAAAATATAGATATTTTAGACCATTTAATTTTCTATATGTACATGAACATCATTTAAATTCAATTTTTTATTTTTATTCCCATTTTACAAGAACTTTCATAATTATAGACATGTGATACGACAATGAAAGCATGAAACAAACACTCATGGGACAATGAAATTAAACATTTTATCTCATCGAGATGACCATAAATAAAATAATAAAGTTAAATTAAATAATAAATAAATAAAAAAGGTTATAAATTATGTAATTAATGAATTTAATTTGGATATTCAGATATTTAAGGTCATGTTCTATAATGATTCTGGAACATAAGGCAAGGGATCTTTCTGAACCTCCCTATTTACATTAGGGTTATTCTTTCTCTTTCGTACCTTAGTTTATCACTCTAATTTTATTAATTAATTAATATATATTTTTTATATATTTTCCACACACACACACACATATATGGAAATAATTATTTTTTTATCACCTTTAAAGACTCCTTTGTCTTTTTCCTAAACCCCGACTTAAATGGCTCATTTTCAAAGTTACCTAACCACTATTTTTATGTTTTCAATTAATTTGTACATAATTTATCATTTTATATACTTATATTTCCTTTTATAAATGCCCAAAAAAGATTAAAACCCTTATGAATTAATTTGTAAATCCATTTCTTCCCAAGGGTAATCCTTATGTTTATGTCTTATGGTTGATTTATTAATACAGAACACATATGCATAGACATGATATGATGGGTTCACCAAGATAGTGCTTTAATGTGTTGGTTAATGTTTTAGTCTCATTAGGCGTTATGTATAGGATTATGGAGTAAACATTATCTATTATGGTACTCTGTCTACCATGTGATATCAGCTAGCAAGTTAGGATTGACTCATGTTTATGTAATTTTATATGTTGTCACCACATTCCAATATTGACATGATTTTATGATTTAGTATTTTTTTTTATTTTATGCCTCTATATTTATATTAATAAACCATGCATTTTAATTTATCATTTTATACTTTATGACTCATATTTCATGCTTTATTTCCATGTTTATTCCCTTACTGGGTTTTTTAGATCACCCCTTTTGTCTATGTATTCCCTATATTATCCTATGTAGTTTTAGGTGATCAAAGGAAGTTATGATATCATTATAAATATTAAAATAAAGATGTTTTACTTTAGTTTCATGTTGTCTATTTTCATTTCTATTTATCCAAATACACCAGGCTTTTCGATCCTCTGTTTTTAATTAATGGACATTCATGTTAAATTTTTTGTAATAATATATGTAAAAGTCTTGGGTATCATTTATAGTAATTTCTTTCAGCGTTTTAATGAAAATACCTGAATATATTCATCCCATGGCCTAAAACACAAGTGTGTAAATTACACCCAATATAGGAAAAAACACATTATAAACATAACCAAGATGTGAGAATTTCGATATGAGCCCCCATTTAGGAGATATCTCCATTCACAATAGTGGAACACATGTTTATTTAATTAGAAAATATTAAAAACCCATCAAAATTAACCATGCTTGAATAGCCACCCAAAATTTTCCTAGGGTTAAACACCACATCACATGAGAAATGAAAAAATATGATTTTTTGTGGTCAAATTCTAGGATAAGTTTACTATTTTACCCCAAAGGAGGTCCCAAGACATGGAAATTTCAAAATTTAGTTAATCCATGATTATAAAAACTTGGGTCACTAAATTCAAGTATTCATGACATTCCAAACTATAAAATCATTACTCGACCTTCATGGTGCTTCCTTTAGGTACCTATTACCTTGATTCTATACTCAAATAAACATCAATGGATTCTCTAACTAACTTTTCCTCTTCTATTTTAAACTTTTACCCACTCGTATAGTCAAAATATTACTATAACCTGTAAATCTATTTGATCATTCATGACCATGTTCGGACCTTTGAGTCTTGTTTATTTAAGAAAATTATGACTATATGTATTTTATGGGTTCCATCCTTATAAATTCTTAAAATGATATTTTTATTTTCTGTTTAATAAAGAGGTATTAACCCACAACCAGTTTAAAAAAACTGCAATTATTCATTTATTCAAGAAGGATTTTTATTAACAAATAGACTTTCATTTCTTAAGAACAATTATTAATTACTATACCATTTCAGGATGTTTCTTACAATAAGATTCTATTTTATATTAGGATGGTCTCAAAGTTATGTTTTATGATGATGATTTCATTTATCTATAACATTTATCAGATGATTATCATGTTTTACATTCATATAAAATGTAATTTTATTATATTTTCTTCCATTAAAATGGTGAAACCTTTAAAAAAATATCATATCCATTAATGGGAAAATATCTGTATATTACTACGATTCAGTTCACTTTAGTATTTCTCCCATCACTCATCTTAGTAGGTATTCCATAATTCCAATCACATCATATATGACTCTTGTATGGTTAATTCCACAACTCATTATCCTATCCATTATATAAATAAACTCAATTGAATTCATCCGGTAACCTAATCCTATTAGTATATCTTGACTAAGTATAACAAAAATAAAATTACAATAACATGCACTTAATCTTATTAGGGACATCCATTACATGATTTTCTTACATAATATAATTTTTGGCACCCAATGTTAGCAATTCTTACCCGGTTGGATGATCGAGGACATGAAAAGTGTTGCATTGTTGGGAATGTAATACTTATTATTTTAAAGGGGATTTAATATCACCATATTATCTCATGCATTCCATTAACATGTATTCATGATTTTAGTGATTTAGTTAGAATCCATTTCCTTTCATTAAATCAATTTGTCTAAACAATATTGTTTCATAACAATTTACACAACTCATAGATTGTGTTACTAAATCAAATTAAAATCCAAATATATTCATACATATCCAACTTCATCCCATGTATAAGATACACAAAGCCCTTTCATGTAAAGGCTTAGAATCATAATAAATTCACAATCCCCACATGAGTAAGCCTACAACCAAGGATAATCAACCTCCACTTTTCTTGACAAGGAATAAGCATCTAGTTTTCAGAACAGTCTAATCTAAAGTCTATTTACCCAGGGATACGTTACTCAATACAGGATTCAGTCCCATTAAGAACCTTACAACTAATTTGTATAAAATCATAATAAACTACTTAATTTAATCTCATAAACTAGTAAAATAAAAACCCAAGGTATAATGAAACTAAATCAATCGTCAATAGTCATAGATATCATTTATTTTGAATATATTATATTATATGAAATAGAAAAAAAATTATTTCCTTTACACAATGTAAGAATTTTAAATAACCTAAAAAACACATATTTTATATTGTTTAAACCTACATCAAATGAGTTATCAAAACCTCTTTTGATGTGGTTATATTAATTTCTAAAATAATGATTTAATTTGAATAATTCAAAATTAAGTAATTATGACAAATTCACGACTTTAAATATGAACACTTTTATATTAATTCATTATTTTTTAATTTATAAAAACTTTATAAATCACATTTATAATTTGGATTTTTTTGATATTAATAATTAATATTTAGGGATATTTATTTACTAAATATTTCATAAAAATTTACTTAACTAAATATAAACAATTTATAATTGATTAATCTATAAAAATTTGAGAAATAAAATTGATATCACAAAATACCTTTTATTATGATTTATAAACATTTTATAAATAATTTAATTTGATTCTTAATTGAAATATTGAATTTTTTTAATTTTCTCTAAATATCATTTTTAATGATATCCCTATATCATTAGGTTAGATATAATGCATGCAATAAGTGGAGTGGGAGCACATCTATGACACCTTAGAAATGATATACTATATATCATGTAAGAAAAACCTGGTGCACATTTCCTACATTGGAATAAATCACATATTTTGAAATCAAAGCCTATGATTTAAGGCATTGTGTAATATTAAACCTGATTCTAGATGACTCACGTAGCATAAACCTTGTGGCATTTAGATATCATGTATAACATTAACTAATAATGGTGATGCCCCGTGTAGGAATAAATTGATGCGTGGTGATCATGAATGTGATGATAATGGGGTTTTATTAACACACTGTGTGAGGACCTATACAAAGATAAATCCATGCCACTACCATTATAGACTATGCCAGGTGGCCTCATAATATTAACCCAATGAAACAATCATATATAATGATAAGAATTGATATCAAAAGAGTGATATTATGCTATATTTTTAAACCATGGATTAACTCTTTCATACTAAACAATACCCATGTTATATGTCATGATATATCAAAACTGATAAGGGTTAAACTACATCACTGGCTATAATATCACATTTCTTACGCACAACTAGAGTTCAGAATTTTTATTGTATCTCGTGATATGAAATATGATATCTATATGATATCAAATATTATTCATTTTAAACATGATTTTGATAATTTAAATCCTCGGTAAATCTCTGATACCACGGAAGGGATTCTAAGGATAAAATAAAACACTATTTTTATGGTGAAAGCAATCTAAAAACCATAATCCCAAAAACATTATGAATGAAACCTGAAACTAGGAAAATCTAAACTTAATAACACCATCATGCATATCTTACACTATTAATCACTACCTCATCATTATTTGATCATCCTTGTTAAATATCACTAAGTGGTAGCATAGGGACTCCATCCATAGTGTATCCATTGGCTGATGTGAAGCACTCATCACATGGGCATGAATTACCTTCACTCTATGGCATGCTAGTACCTATCATGGAAAAGAATGATGAAGAAGAGTTATATTAGGATAAGTAGAATCAATTGAGACAAAGTTAAGAATAAACCATGGTATCTTGATGAATTTTGATTCCCTATATAACCACTGGGAAATTACCATGCATTAACTCATACATTTATAATGTATTATTTAATTCTATAACCAACCATGAATTCATCTTATGAATGCATCACACCTCCCATATTTTTATCTTATGAAATATATAATTTAATGACAATATACATGGATGAATAATCAGAATATTTATAACATAAATTCAATCCGAAGAAGAATTATATAATAAAAAACATGATTTATGACACACCATCAATAAGGAATATAATATTCTTTATTTTATTTATATCCTAACATATGATATATCCAAACTTGAATCATATGTGAATGGATTTGGGGCATATATTCTTTAGGTACTAACTACCAAAGAATAATAAAAATGTGTTGTGGGAAGTAAGTAGACACTTTTAACCGATTACCTTCACACACAGACACAAAACATAGAGATATATATATAACCTTCCTATTATACCATAAAAAACATAATTTCTCCACCAAAAACATAGATACCCCATCCATCACCTACTACTACTCCTTTTCACCAGTCACAACTTCTACCAGTTCCCAATTGTTTTCCCAATTTTCCCTCTTTATCAATGTACACCATATAGGTTTCCTAGAATTTATATGATTATAGACATAATTATATCATTACCCATCCCAAACCCCTACCCTTTCTCCCCTCCTCCATCATTTACTCCATCCAAAATTCCATATTGGCCACCCCATCCCCGATCCCCTGTCAACACCTCATCCTCGACCCCATGCAGGTGAATCCTTCATTAATGGATTACAAAACCCCCCACTAAACTCTACCAAACCCTTTAGTAATACTTAAACCTACCAATAAATTTAAATAAAATTCATTTATAATTTTTAATATATATTTTTTGGAAATTTTTTTATATATTATTTTCTGTAATTTATTAGTAAATTTTGGTATGTGTGTTTGTTTTTTAGACATCGAATAATGGAAAATATTGGGAAAATGTTTTTATAATTTAATTAAATTATTTAATTCAAAAAAATTTATAAATAGTTATGGGTTTTTATTTATTTAAATATTTCATTTTGAATAATAAATATAATCCACATTTAATGCTATAATTTTTAACTATATATATTTTGTAAGAAACATAATTAAAATAAAATTGTTATATGTGATAATAGGTAATTTATATGATTTGGATTTATTAATTGGAATAAATTTTATGGACACTATTTTTGATAGATTTTTCATTTGAATAACTCTATGTATATATCTAGATTTATCGTCAGAGTTATAGAGGTTTTTGGGTGTCTCATGACCCTAGAATTAATATATTAAAGATATAAATATATTTTATCAAACAAAAATGCATCATTTTTGTTTAATTGGTTTTTGAATTGTTAATGACATTTTATTGGAAATATGTGACCAAAGTTGATTTTGGAACCTGGGGTTTACCCTAGGTGTGACTTAAGATTTGTCAGTGTTAGACGTTCTGAGGGGGGTGAATTTTGGCGGGTGTAATAAAATAAATAATTTTATTTACTTATTGTTATAAATGTTCTAAATATAAAACATTATAAATATACCATTATAGAAACTCTTAGAGTTATCTACATAACCCTGGGAAGATTTTAGAGGAGGAAAATAGGTTTTCTTCATTGGTGGATTGGGATCAGACAATGAATGATGATGAAATCGAGGTGGATTGATAGGTAGTGAATGCGTTAGATATTTTTCACCACTAGAGACAATAATCCTCAACATAGGTCAAACCTAAATCAAATTAGGGAATTTTATTTGTTATATTTATTCCCTTTTGATTTAATCAATCTAGAATTAATTTATCTGGTTTTATTTATTGTGTTTTTAAATCATTTCATGAGCCCTACCAATTTTTTGATATTATTAATACAATAATTATTTGTTTCACCTTTATATCACCCCTAGATACCCTAAGTTTTTTTATCATTGGTTTATATCTTCAGTATAATGAAATATTTAATTTTTTTTGTTTTCTTTGTCCCACACTATTCTTGACATTCTTCTGCATTGGACCTCAGGGTCATGGATCAAAATTTATAGGGCAAGTTTGAGTGTGATCAAACCCCTAGATTCACAATAGTTATGAGAATGAAAAATGAGATAGTGTTTTATGGATGGATTGGGATAGGTTATGGGTGATTACTTCATAGATATGGTATTTGGAGAGGTAATAAAAGTGGCGTTGTGCGAGGGATGGAGCCGTGCGGGGTTCGGGTGGTTGGAATCTATCCACCAATGATGGATCATCTATATATGACCTTATATCTAGAACCCCCAATGCGAATAAAGGTGGAAGAGGTAGTGGTGGTGGTGTAGAAAAAAATTTAGAGTTTTTTTGTATTTTTTTGAAAAACATGACTACACGACATGTAGTCTAGGAACACATGGAGTGTAGCCATCCCAATGTAGAAGATAATATTTTTGGGTAGATAAAGATCACATAATTTATAAGAAACCATACATTCTGTGTGACCCTGTGATGGTGTCCTGGTCTATACTCCGAGAGTACACGGGCATGGGCACAACAAGACACATAGGCATGACCTTGGGTACATGGAAAAAACCTAGTACTTTGACATGTCTAGGTATATATCCATGACCTAAAGTACCATGGATATACCCAAAGTACACAGGAACAAATAGAAATACATGGGAATATCCAAGAGCACTTGGTCTGGACCTAAGCGGCTGAGAGACACTGTGTAGTACACTTAAAGTCATGTAGTAAGACATATCTATCCAATATGTGTGAAAGTGATGGAACACACATTTATGAGAGTTAAAACATCAAAGAACACTAAGGTTTCTTTGTGATCTAGATCCCTAGGTAGTAGAGGAATGACTTGAGTTATTGATTCGAGTCTCTAGTCTTATATGGACCCCAACTGATCATATAATTGTTCTATAAGTAAGTCTTTTCCATGGAGCAACATAGTACTAGTGGATTCTAGTCATATAAACCCATGATGATACGAATCTCACATGGAATGACTTTCAGATGCTATTTTTTTAAGGATTAATACCCTTCATAGTTACACTCTATGTTGATTCAGGTGCTTATTGAGTTATAGCAGGGTAGTATGATGGTGTATGAGTATGCTCTGTGGTTCACAGAACTCATACGTTACTCCCTCAACATGTTTTAGATTGTAATCTTCTAAGTAAGAAAGTAAATGCAGGGTCTCTATATAAAAATCCATGTTGGCATAGTCTCATCATATATACTGATTTATGTTGGATTACTAGAGAAGGTTCTAGTTATATAGAGATTACTGGTGGAGGGATACCGAGTGGATGGAGCCAACAATGTTCATCATAGATTTAAGTCATATGTAGTACCTAGAAGGCACCAGTCTTCTAGGTCTTGACATAGGAGACCCTACCATAGTAGGACTCAAGCACATGAATCAGCGGCGCATGGATCACATAGATGATCTACTCATTTAGGAGAGGGTAGGTGATATGCATGTGGTGGTCAAGGTTATACGGTATGTGATTTTTTGACCTAATGCATTAAGGATCTAAAGAATGTAGAGGATGTTCTATGGTATCACCAAAAATTACCCATGTTTTTAGGGTTTAAGAAGTTATTTGTAGTGTATCTTGAGTTGTTAAATCCTCATAGACCTACAAACAAACCTAAAGAAACATACATTCTAAGAAGGATATTTGGATATGAAGTTTCAAACATTGGTTATATTTGATATGTATTAAATAAAATCTATGATACCTATGTGAATTCAATTTATGATAATGGGTTTATCCTAGGTTTTTATAAGGGATGTATTAGATGAAATTATTTCTAAATTATTTCAATTTCATTAACTCGAGAAGAATTCATTCAATAAAATCAATCCAACCTCAACAATTACTTCTTTAAAACATTTGTATATATATTCTAATCACCTATACACTTGGAGTATAATTTTCATGAGAACTCCAATGTCAAGGATCATATTGTCACATGAAAATAATGGGGATAAAATTCATTAAAAAATATGAAGAAAGAAATCCATTGAATGAAAAACTCAAATAAAATAAATGATTAAAAATTTAAATAGAGAGAAATAACATCCAATGTTTCCCATTTCTACTACCTTAGATAAATCCATGAGAGGTTAAACCTTAAATTTATTCAAATATTCTGATAGAAGATGAGATTAGACTCATGAGGGTGGATTTGAAGTAGTAAAATAATGAATAACGATCACTCCACCATTGTGTGAAGAATTTCACAAGTGTTAGTGTAAATAAGTTCACACATTGTAAAAATGGTATCAACGTGATATAAATAATAAAATAATAATATAAAATTAATAACTTTTATTAATAAAATAAGATTATTCTAGCTATTGACATGAAATAGAAATGTGATTACGACATCAAATTGGGAGAAGAACATTAAAATGAAAACATACACAACATCCTACAACTTTTTCACCACCACTACATTAAATAAGAATTTAAAGAGGAATATTTTGAGACAAAAATATTACAATTATACCTAGTTAATTATGGTAGGAATAGGGTGGTGGAAACTTTGTGAAATGTGGACTTTTCCACCCTTGACTCGAAATGGGATTAAATTTTCATGCGTCCAACTCATGTGTTCAAAAGAGCTTATATATGGTTGATTTGGGTTATTCTATAGAATAATAAATTTAATCCTAGTATGTTTCTAACATCCTAAAAAAATAATCCTAATTGTATGTTTGGTTTCATATATATGACTAAAATGGTGGGATGTCATTCTGGGCCACAGAATCTGGTCCAGAATTTCAACTTCAACATGGACCGTCTAGAAATACAATCAATTATCTAAATTAGATCTATAAACTATTTAATTAAATGATACCCATTATGTATTATATATCTAGTTAAAATATAAGCATTAATTATATTTTATCATGGCTTCTATAATTATTTTATTGGGATTCTATCTAGTTCACTTCACCCAGAATTTCCAAGGTTCAAGGCCCACTTTGGTCATCATCCTAATTGAATCTTCAATAGATCTACAAGGATTAAATTTTCATTATATAATTGAGTACCTAGAAATAAAATAAAAAAAAATTATCTCTATTGTTTTTTTAGTAGCTGTTAAAAAATGCACCATGTAATAGTTTATTTTAAGAAGTAATTTCAAACATGATAAGAAAAGAAGTCCTATTTTAAAGTGGATAGTGTTTATGAACATTTAATCACATGAATATTATAATATAAACAATTAATATTAGCCTCTTTTAGTGTCTAATCAATTCCCCAACTTGAGTTTTTCTAGTAATGAGATAAATGTATCTCTAAAATATGAAATTTTATTCCCTTTTCCATTTTTTTAATATACAATTCTAAAAAAAACACCTCATAAAAAAAGAATTATGAAACCCATAAAAATAATTTAGTGAAATTTAGGTTCACAATCATATCACAAGTACAATACGATTCCTATATTCAAATCCATCTCCAAATTTCATCCATTCCCAACTAAGTATGATGATGTGTTGTGCATCACAATAGACATGGGAGTTCATTTTTATTCAAGGGGGGAGGGAAGATAGAAGAACTAGGGGGAATCAAATTTTATTATTAAGATGAGTATTTTTTTGTTTTTTTAACATTTCCATGTTAATTTAAATTAAACACAGTTAAGTCAACCCTTATTGTGGGACTTTGTTGATGACTCCCAAGCTCAAAGACATTAGGGCACCAAGTGAGGATCACATAATTGGGAATCATCTCGAGTTAACTGAATCAAAAACAAATTCAATTTATCAAAAATAGAGAAAAATGCCAAAATCCGGGCCCAAAAACTATGGAGTCCTAATTCCCCAGTTCCAAAAGCCACACAGTAGGTTAATCCATTCTCTACATGCAATTGTATTTTTTTTATTTTTTTCGTATTTTAATACTCATGATAAAAATAAAATGATCATCAAACCCATGATATTTATTATGGGATCCTAGGAACTCAAACTAATAACTTATAATCCAAAGGACGTGCATTGCGATTTTTTTATTAAATGGATATAAATGTTAATGGTGAAAATCACATTAAAAGACCAAAATTTCGAAAATCTATTATCATGAACTAAAACATGGATGAAAATTAAAATCAAGGAATGCTAAATTAGTTGATATTTAGTTTTAAAATTTTCAATTCTTATTATCATGTTCAAGGTTAAATGTAACACCCCAAGCTTCCACGGTACGTTTCCCTTCGAATAACGCAATAGCGTGTGTTGTACGCAACCTCAAGCTCTAACACACACCACAAATAATTAAACTAGCCGTTGTGAATAGTAATACCTAATTTTTGAAATTTTATAAATTTTATTTATCAAAATGGACTTCATTTTTGGATTCGGAATATCGAAATTAGCCTATGTTTAATTTTTGGTATTTTTCTGAGAACTAATTTTTTATGAATAGTGAAAAATACTTAAAAAACAATTTTTTAATCAAAATAATTTATAGTGATAAATTATACTATTTATAGGTTTCAGAGTATAATTAGTATATATTTTTACCATTTTATCCAATGGTGGTCATTAGAATTAATTTCACTTTGAAATTGGACATAAACAATTGTCAATATTTTGATATATATTGTTTCTTAAAAACACGCTATTTGTTGTGACAACGTGAATTAATTATAAAATTAATTAATGCAACTTATATGTTTGGAATTTTTTAAAATAGACATTGTTTTTGAATTCGGAATATCAATTATAGCTTAGGGTGAAATTTTGGCATTGTTCTGAAAAACTTCAATTTTTGATGAATAGTGAAACCACTAAGTGGTAGTTAAATAACTGATTTTTCGTTTAAATGAAATATTACCACTTCTGTGTTTTGAATTTCAAAAATCCGATATACATGGTTGTCATTAGGATGTAAAATGTGGTTCAATGGGATTAAAATATTTTTTTGGTGAATAGTAACTTTTAAGTTTAATTAATTGCGATTAGAGGTAATTAGTGTAGTTTAAGGTAAAAATAATGTTTTAATAATATGAGATGAGCTTGACACATGTACTACCCTCATTTGTTGTTCCATGGCCGACCAAGAAAATCCATGGGTCAACTTGGGGACCCCATGGAGCCACTTTAGTTGGAAAATGACATAAATACCTTTTATTTAATGTTAAAGTAAAAAAATGACACAAACATGAAATGTTTTACTAAAACAATTTTACATAGGGTTATACAAGTCATATTTTTGACTATAAATAGTCATTGGAAAGCTAAAAATATTTCCTACATCATAGTATTTTTTTTATAATTTTTAGACATTAAATAAATTAAATTATTTATGAAATCATTATGATGCAACGATGACCTCATTATTTAACGATTTTAATAAAATGAAAAGATAATGTAAAATCCAAGGCTTACACTTGTCCAAAGACTATTGGATGGGTAGATTTTGAACCCTTATCACCTTATCCACGAATTATATAAGTGCGGGACCTTTATAATCCTAAAATCATTGTATAATAATGTAACATTTCAATCTTTCCAAAAGAGCCCCTCCTCTCCTCTTATAAAAGGCCCCCACCTCTACCACCTTATTCACAATTTCAAGCCTTTTGGTTCGGCCAACCTCTGCCAAAATACTCTCCCAACTTCTCTCCCTTCATCCTAGAAGATTTACTTTAGTCAGAAAGCCATCCTAAGGAGTCCTTTTGATCAAATCAAAAGGAAGAACCCGAAGAAGAGGTAACATTTTCATCACCCTCTTTCAAGTTTCTTTCTTCTTCCACTCCCTCTTTGTTTATTATTTCAATTCTAAAATTATAAATCCAGTATCTTCTATATACTGTGATGTTATTATAAATATGGAACAACCATATTCAGTATTCTACCCATCATTTGAATGACATGTCACCATACGTGCGTACGTACGGCTTACCGTCTCCACGTCGTGGTGTAATTGTTATTCAATATATTATTATTTAGATGGGTATAATAATGATATGTAATTCATGTAAATAATAAATTTAACATGATAATGATTCTGTATATATGATATAATATCCAATTATATATTTTTTTAATATCAAAATAATGATATTGTCGCTCGTGCGTACGTACGGACTACCGTCTCCACGAACGCGATGAGATTCATTCTCCGTCGTATCCATTCAAGTATAATTATCATTTGATGATTTAAAAATAATGTTTAAGGACATGATATAATTCTGGATATGAATAAGATACATCCTATCCATGAAAAACATGACTTACGTAACAAAACATATAAAGGAAAACGAGTAAGTTAACACCCGAAACAACGATTAATCTAAGATATCATTAACAAAGAAATGTTAAAAGATCATATATGATATCATATGAATGTATATGATTCTTGTATAATTTAATAAAAATTATTTCACCATTATACAGGAGGTTAACCTACCCCAACCAAGGAAAATTACAAGGTAAGGGTTTACTTCACAACCTCTTTATTATCCAAGGTTGTTTATACATAATTATCTACTGGGACCTCGTTATCATCCACATCCATATTTCTTTAAAATGTATTTCAAAACATTTTTACTATTAAATGGAAAATGGGTTAAAGTCATTTATACCCTTATATGTTTTTGAAAGGAATCTTACCGTTGTTTTCCAAACAATGTAATTTTTGACCTTTTTGACAAATTTAAGGTAAGAATGTTTTTTTAACTTATACGGCAGGTGCGGCTATTTTCCGCCATTATAACTTCGTCAAAGCTTCCCTTACAAGCTTATAAGAATATTTTCAAAGTAAATGTATTATTTTATAATTATGGGACTTTTAAATGATTTCAAAAAAGGAGAGATATTTCTCTCAAATAGCTTTGATTTCATCCATATCAACATCCTTTGATGGGTTTTAAGTTTAATTGAAATTGATTTATGATAAAAAACTTCCATTGAACATTTTGTGAAATATTTGACTGTGGATGTTTTATTTTTATACCATCCATAGTTTATGGAGAAATGTTTGACATTTCGTATGCTAGTTTTAATATGAATATTTATGTTATGTTTAAACCTATTCATATGAGGAATGTATTGGACTTTATAAGTGACGGGTGGAGCCCACTATAGATCCTCGATGCATCAGTAGGTCTCATGAGACAACTAGACGTGGAATTGGCTGAGGCCCTTTCCCAATTTGATTTATGGTTTTGGCCGAGGCCTTAATCATTTTAGACGTCTTGGTCGAGGCCTTGACAAAATGTTTCAGAATGTCTGGAATTATACATTCCCTCATTATGAAAGTGGTTATTGATATTTCAAGTGATTATTCGTCTAGTATAATATCCATGTGAGTAAGTAATGGCATTATTTTATTTCACTTTTTCTATATTATGCTGAAGTTCAAGTTTAATAAGGCTTTTGTTTTAGTTATACATTGCCTTAAATGCTTATGTTTTCTTATGAAAGTTTCCGCTATATTGTTATCCTTAATGAGCATCTGAGCTCACCCCTTTCAATGTTTTAATATTTTCCAGGATGTGAAGAAGTATTTTATGAATGAACTGCAGGGATAGTCAGAAGAGGATATGAGTGTGGACTATGGAGACTTTGTTATTGTAGTTTTTCACATTATGATGTAATGTAATATTTATGAATGTATCTAGTGTTTCCAAGGCTACTAAACTAATCGGTCTTTCGAGACTTGATCTTTTGTGATCATGCCAATGTTACGAAGTAATGCACCAACTCCGGGTAGCTGGGGTCGGGGTGTTACATTAAATAAATTTTTCCTTCAATTAACATACATTTTTTCTTTACATTTTTTCTAATTTTTTTTTGTTTTTTAATACACAAAATTTTATTTTATTTAACCCCTTTAACTTATAATAATACTATCTCCATGTTTTAATGAAAATAAAATTTTTATGGGGCAGTGGTAGAGGAGGGAAGATCTAAAATAAAATTTTAAAATGAGAATCATGAAATAATTTCACCTAGTGGTTGAAGTTAAATTTCAAGATTATACCATTTAATCCTTTGATATCCATGTTACTTGAAGAAGCCTCATTAATGATGACAGTTTGTGTTTCTACACCTTAAAGAAATGTGATTTTCCTAAGAATTCATCAATCTCACCATCCCCTAAATCATACACACCAATAAAATTATAACACAATGAAAACCCCTTGAGGTTCCCTTAACTAAAAAAAGGAAAGGAAAAAATGAACCTATTTTTTCGAAACTCCAAAAACCAAGTCAATGTACATGTGAAAACTAGGATGCCTCTGAGAATTTTATTTTTTTAATGTCGTTAGCTTAACATGATCCCTAAATCTATCAATTTTTCTGGTAATAGGTTGGATCAGTTAAATCATCCTCTTTTTATTATTTCTCGAATGATTTAATGAATGGTTTTAATCTATGACCATTGAATTTGAAGTTATAAACATTGGTGGGATCCTCAATCTCCACTACCCTATGGGGGTACAAATGATGAATTATGCATGGACATAACTATATTAACCTTAAATTTCCTAGGTGTAAGTTATGTTTGAAACTATTGATGAGCATAAATTTTTATGGTTCAATTTTTTTGAATTAAAGACTACTTGATTGGTAGGCTTGAAATATAGCTTTATCGATCCTTGTTTTTTTTCATAACCCTCTATCCTAAGTTCCTCAAGTTCATTAAGATATAACTTCCTCCTTGTTTTGGCCAAATAAATATCAAATTTCATTTTTTTTGATTTCCCAAAAGGAATTATGTTTAATTTCATCTAGTAAATGGCATGAATTTACATTAACAACCTATATGGTGACATTCTTGGTATGGTTTTAAACATAGTATGATATTACCAAAGTAAATACATGATTTTCTCAGAACAATTGTTCTTAAAGGGATTGAAATTTTTTTCAAGAATTTTCTTAATTTCCCTATTTTCCAACTCATCCTGACCATTAGTTTCAGGATTATAGGAAGTGGAAATTTTTGAGAAATACCATACTTATAAATGAGTTCCAAGAAGGTACAGTTTAAAAAATGGGTTCCATGATCACTGACAGTAGCCCTAGGAATTCCAAATCTAGAAAATATGTGTTCTTTAAAGAATCAGATCACAACATGATGATCATTAGACTTGGAGGGAAGAGAATCTACCCATTTTGAGACATAATAAATTTCTAATTGGATGTATTGGTATCCCCTATAGTTTGGAAAGGGTCCAAATAAATCAATTTCCCAAAAATCAAATATTTCGATGACTAGAGTGGGAGTAAGGGGAATTTAATTCCCTTTAGTTATAGATCCTAATTTTTGACATCAAGAAAAACTTTAGTAGAATGTGAATAAATCTTTAGTGAGGGTAGGCTAGAAGAAACCACTTTGGAAGACATTTGAAGTTGGGTTTTTATGGAAAAGTGGCCTCCACACGCCTCTCTATGAAAAAATTTAAGGATAAACTCTTTCTCAAACCCAGGAATACATCTTCTAATGAATTCATTAGGATAGAACTTGAAGACGTATGGATTATCAAATGCATAGTGTTTGAAAACAGAAATTAATTTACTATTATCTTGGGTCATGAAATTTTTTGGAATGAAACCCATAACCAAGTGGTTTTCTATATCAGAATACCATGGGTTATCACTCAAAGAATATAGGTTCTAATAAAAAAATGAATCAGTCACAGAGCAGTGATGTGAGTTGTCATTGAATTCCAACCTAGAGAGGTGATTAGCTATAAGATTTTATACACTGATTTTTATCCTTAATTGTTATATCAAACTCTTGAATAATTAGGACCCAAATAAACAATTTATCCTTGAAATCTTGTTTTTGGAAAAGGTATTTTAGAGTTTAATTATCTATAAAGATAATGATTGGGGATCCTAAGAGACAAGACCTAAATTGTTCAAAGGTAAATGAAATAATAAGAAACTTATTTCTAATGGTGGTGTAGTTCATTTTTAAATAATTTAATGATATACTTTTATAAGAAATGAAACATGGAATTTTATCAATATGTTTTCCTAATACACCCACAACAAAAAAGGCAATCACATCACATATGAGTTTGAATGGATGTTTCTAATTGGGAGTTTTCATGATAGGTGGAGAGATTAGAGATGAATTTAGTGTCAATAATAATTACTCACTGCTTTCTATCTACAAAATGGAGCATATTTCACTAAAAGAGTACAAATTGGTTAGGAAATGGAGCTAAAATTCATAATGAACCATTTATTGAAACCAAAATTTCCTAATAATGAAATCAATTCCTTGATAGTTTTAGGATAGGGAGGGTGAAAAATGATATCAAACATAGATTTATCAAATTAAATCCCTCCACCAGTGTCACAAACCAGCTCGGGTCGACCCCAAAATAGGCATCTGAACTGATCCATGGCATGGCCTGAAGGGCGTTCCTGATCCCCATAGGCAAGAAACTAGTGTCAGGAATCAACATAGTACTCAAGGGAATGATTTTTCCCAAATATAATCAAGAACTAAGAAGTAGAAAGAAACACACAACCCAACATACATTTATATTAAATTAAACTGAACATTATTTATATAAAAAACCAAAAGTAAAACTAAACAAAATAACCAACCAACCAAACCTAATAAACAAAATAACAGAATGTGAACCCACAATTTACTCTCCAACACAACAAATAATTTTATCCCAAAGAGACCAAACTCAATCTGAAACATGAACAAGGGCTAAAAACAAAATAAAACTATAGGCGTGAGTATTAAAAGTTAGTAGGTTAGCCTGATATTCTATTCCCAATGAAAATAATTTAAAATAAAAGAAACAAAAATTTCATGTTATAGATAAAATATACTAAAATATTTTTTCCAAATGGGGTTCCATGCTTTAAAAATTACCAGACTAAAACTTTTATTCTTTTTAAACAAGAATGCTAGTAACAAATTTTCAAATATATGAAACTTCAAAATGAAAATAGTTTTCAAGAGGGATTATTTAAAGAATGTAAAATTTTAAATAAAACACACACACTTCAGAATTTACAAACTAAAAACACTATATTATGATAGTGAGTACAAAATAGCCAATAAGAACAAGTCATGGGAACATCCCTTGGCACTAGTTCATTGTGGGCCCCAGATAACTTTTATCTCAGTGTAAAAATAACCATAAAAATATCCATTCACGTACACACAAGCCACTAGTAGGAGAATCAAAAATAACCTATTAGTCCTAAAAATCATCATCATCATCATCATTTTTTAGTTAGTGGTTTCATCGTCAAACATTCTATGTGAAACAGAGAAAAAACCCCTCTGAATCACTGGCATAATAGTATACGTTCACCCACCTAGATACTCAGTTTTTCCCTTTTTGTGCTCAAAAAAGTTTCAAATCTATAAAATACCATTTTATAATGAATATTACATTTTAAAATAATACACACATCAAACATCCCGCACACATGTCTCACATTTCTTTCACAGATCAATAAACCATCTAATTTTTCATAAAACAATTTCAAGAAGTATAACAAGGCCATGCACATAAAATGTATTCAAAAATGATCTTTGAAGGAAAAAAACCCACCAATACCATATAAAACCAGATTTTGAAGCCCCAAAAACATTTAATAAATCAAATTCATTGACCATAAAATGGTACCAAATTATACAACATGAAATATATATGGAAACCATTTTTAAAAGAAAAATGCCAAACGGGCCTTTACGCATTTCTCAAAACTAAAATTTTTCAAATGTACAAATTTAAATTTTAAAAAATAGGTTTATACACAACATTTAATTAATAATAAAATTTTTATAAATCCATTAAAACATTCAAGTTACACATCCAAAGCACGACCACTTTTATAAGGATGCCAAACATGCCATTTTCCAGCAACTCGGGCAAAAATATGTTTACCACAAGAAACCCATAAGTTTATAAAAAAAACTAAATTTCATAGACATAAAAGACCCTAAAATACCATTTTTCATGTTGAAAATGTATTTATAAATCTAGAAAAATCATTTTAAATCGCACTAAGCACAAAAAATCCATCCGAGCAATTTACCGAACACATGACATTCACTTTTAAACAAAAAACTTATTTTAAGAACTTGAAAAGGGAAAAAATATCATTAGTATACCATAAAGTTATTAAATATAATTAAACACATTCAAAATACAATAAACCATGTGTGTAATCTAACAAAACATTTAAGTAAGCAAGAGATGTACACATTTATAACAAAACAATACTATTTTTCAGAAAACAAGGCTTAAACAACCGTTTTGCACACCGAGAAAATTACCCAAAGGCCAAAAAACAATAATAATAATATATATCAGGTTATAATATAAATAAAACTATGAAACATAAATGATAAAGTCATGTGAAAGGGATATCCTTCCTCAAAACCATGGCAGAAAGGAACAACACACCTGATATCACCCACTAAGGTTCCCAACACTCTAGATCTATGAAGATAAGACCTAAACGAACCAAAAACCCATAAAAAATAATGGTATAACATTAAAATAGGTCTTTAATGACAAATTCAGAAGAGGAAACCAAAATAAAATGGAAGGAGAAGGAAGAGGGAGGAGAAAGGAGAAGGAATCTCACCTTGGAAACTAGAGAACTCTTTATCTTCCCTTAGATCTACACCCTTAGAGGAAAGGTAATGGATTGAAATTCTTTGAGAGTATCCATAGGTCTGTAAAAAACATGTAAATAAGATTTGGAAGGGAATAGAGAAAAAAATTAATGATTCATGAAATAAACAAATTACCTTACCAAATCTGGACGATTTGAGAAGTCTTGAGAAATTTTTCCATAATCCGAGACTATGATGAGCTCCAAAGAGGGAAAATTAAACTTGGGGGTGAGACTAGGGATCTTTTTCTCGAGTTATAGGTGTAATAAATAAAAAATACACAAAATTAATAAGATATAAAATAAACAATTTATTTTTTTAAAACTAGAAGTGGGCTCACGGGCTGTCCCAATACCTGAATAAATAACCCAAATCCACCCTAATTATGAATTCCTAAGGGGGTAAAAAAGGATATTTTTGTTTTAATAGGTTAGGTAAGGAAAATTAGGAAGTATAATGAGTAAATTTTTTTAAAACAAGTATTATTTATAAAATATTTTTTTTTAAAATCTTGAAATGGGCTCACGGTTGGCCCAAATCTTGAAGTAACCACCCATTTCTCTAGAAACTCTCAAACAAAATATGAGGAATTAATGGTAGGATTATTATAAAGAGATTATAGTTAAAAACTAAACATTAATATCACCCAAAACCCCATAAAATTATTAGGATTTCAAACTAACTATATCAAAACCAAGACATGAAAAAAAACCTTATGTGATAACCAGAGGAAAAATATCTAAGAACTAGTCCTTATTTTCCCATGAAATGGAATTTTCCTAGTTATGATGAGATTATTATCCTCAAATATATAAAAAACCACTCAAAATTTAAAATATATCCCTCAAATATATCCCCAAATATGGATAATTCATCCATAAATACCTCTAAAAAATTCCTTCTATGTCAGAGAAGATTCTAATCATGCACCACTAGAATGTACTTGGATAATTACATAACTGAAAAGGCATGAAATTGGAGGAAAAAGTTTTGAATGTAAAGATTAAGGTTTTTTTACTTGATATTATAAGGTTAAATCAATTTTATTATACCCTAAGTATCCATCTAGAATACAAAAAAACTGACAGCCTGCTACTCACTCAAGGAATTGATTAATGAATGGAAAGGGGAAATAGTATTTATTAGTACATGAGTTTATCTTTATATAGTCAATGAAAACTATCCATAAACTTATTAACATTGTGATGAGAATATCAACATCTTAATTGGTAATCACAATGATTTCATCCTTCTTTATAACCACATGAATTGAGCTTACCAACTCACTCTAAGCAATGAGGTAGATGACACATGCTTTCAACAGATTTATAAGTTATTTATTTACCACACCCATAAGATTGGGATTGATTATTTTATGAGGTTGATGATATAGATTATAGTGAGATTATAGAACAATTCTAGGAGTTCCAATAATTTTTATAATCTTAGGAATATCATACAAGGTCTATCTAATTACTTTCTTATAATTTCCCAGGACAGCCAGAAGCATTTTCTCTTGATTTGATTCAAGATAATATTAAATTAAAATAGGGATGATTCAATTTTCCCATAATAATTAATAATAAGTGATGAAGTAATGAACTTAAATTTTATATTATGATGATTAACACTTTCAAAATAAGGATGGGACTTTTCATAAAAATAGACTTTTCTTTTAAGATTTATTGATAGAATTGGTTTCTTTTGAATAGATGTTTTCGCCACCATATTGGTAAGATCAATGTCAGGAATGGATATAAAATAAATATTTTTTATTTAAACAATAGTTTCATGAATTACTAATTCAAAATAATCAAAGGATCTATATGAAACAGATTCAATCTAAGGAGGAAATTTCCCTCTTGTGATCAAAGGAAATCAATATCATCTTGAATTAAAAATCCTTTAAAAATTCTTTAATGTTACTCTAGTTCAATTTCACCACTTACTATACAATTAAACTAATTAAATTACTTATCATCCCCAATCATAGAGTTTTCATTTTGGATGTCTATGTTAAGACTAATGTTTACGACAACAATTTCCAAGTTACCATTCCTAACTTAGATAATAGAGTTTATTTTTTCTAATAAGCGAAAACCAGGGATGATGGAAGTTTTCTCCCTTTTACCTAGTCTTGGGTAATTTTCAATGAAAATTAAGTAATCAGGGTAAATGAAATTTTTAACTTTCACCAAAACATCCATTAATACCCCCTTAAGAACTAGAACACTACGATCAACAAATTGAATAATGACAGATGCGGGTTGGATTTCCTCAATCCCTAACTAACAATACATGGAATGTGGAATGAGGTTCACACTCTCTATAACAAAATGGTCTTTTAAAAATTTATTCTATCCTAACTCAACATTGATGTAAGTACATATTGGGTATTTCAACTTAGGATGAATTTTCCCTTGAATGGTGGTAGTCACATTAATAGCCAAAATGACTTAGTTTTTATGTGACCCAATAATTTTAAAAATGAAAAAGTTCTTAAGGTACTTTGAGTAGACATGAATGGTTTGGATTTTATCTATAAGGGGAATGCTCAACTTAAACTAAGAGAACATTTCCCCCAATGTTTCACTCAGCTTTGGTTTATATTTTCCTCTCATGTGTTGAGAGAATGGAGAATGTTGTTTGATTGTTTGGTGTAATTATGGTTCCCTCACATTCTCATTTTATTTTTCCGATTACGAGGGTGGTTATTCAACATTTTTATGTGATATTGAATATTTTAATGGTTCTAGAATGATTTTTTTATGTTTTTCAATGTATTACCATCTTCTGAAGACAATCAATGATTTTAGTTGTTTAAGTAATGATTATGTGCAGCTTGATTCTCCCCTCAAGGTTGGGCCAGCCTGATTCGGCATAAATGATTTTATAGTTTTAATGGTTTACAATTCATTTTTAAGTGATGAAACTTTATAAATCATTATTTATATCTGTTTACATATTTCTTTAAAGGTTTGGGAGAGGGAAAAATTGGAAAGGGGCTTATGTCAGTTAGTTTATCCTGAGAGGATACTTTGTATGTTATATTAGCTAATGAATGGGTTTCTAGATTGGTTGTTGGTATTATAATGGTTGTGGTTAGAACTAATTATGGTTTTGAAAATTCTATATTTTGTAGGGGTTTGGTCTTTGTGGCTAACTATGTTATTGGATGGGCAGTTGGTTATATTTATAATAGAATCTATTATAGCCATTGTACCTTGGATTGAAAGTGTTTTGATATCATGGATTTCAAAAATTCAATGCATTGAAGTCCACTGGTGGTCCTCCTAAATAAAGTCATATATGTAAGAGATGTTTGGGTAGTTGTTAGTCCTATGGTCATGTTTGTCACAAATTGTGTAAATAGGGTCAATAGTTTTGATATCTTGGAACATTCTATTATCGATCTCCTCAAACTTCTAGGTGATTGAATCAAGTTTTTTCCCGAGACATACTTCTTCCAAAAGAGTGTGAATTTCATTGGATTATAATAGTACAATGATGTTACCCATGTTTGGTTATGTTTGGAATTTTTTTTTATATATTAGTAATCATCATTTAGGGGTTGGTTTTTGAAGGTTCCATTACACATCATGTAAATGATTTTTTTGTTTCCCAAAACCATACCTTTATATAAAATTTTAACTTATTATAGGATTGAAAATCCATGGTGAGGTACCAGTTTGAGTGTGTATTTGAACCTTTCTAATGTTTCATAAAATTACTCCCCTTCTTCTTCAAAAAAGTTATGGATACTCTTTTAAAGTATAATTGTTTTCTGATGGGGGATTTTTTTATTTAATTCTATTTGCAATTGGTCCCTGGAGGGGATTTATTTAGGTATCATTTTTTAACCAATTCATTTATTGATCCTTCAGTTATAAAGTAAGGAGAATCATCTTAGCGAAATCAAGTTAAAGTGGTGTGCATATGGTTTCAACAATTTCATTGAATTCCTTGACATGAAGGTATGGAATTTCCAACTCCACCCTGAAAAAGTTCTGAAGGTGGTTTAGGACATGAGATTTAATGATGTAACACCCAAAGATTCCATGGTACGCTTCTCTTTGAATAATACAATAGCTTGCGATGTACGTAACTTCGAGTTCTAGCACACTACAACCAATCAAACTAGTTGTTTAAAAAGTAGTTATGAATAGTAATACCCACTTTTTGAAATTTTATAAATTTTATTTTTCAAAATGGTATTCAGTTTTGGATTCATAATATCAAAATTATCTTAGTGTGAAGTTTTGTTATTTTTATGAAAACTTTCATTTTTGGATGAATAGGGAAAAACACTTTGTTATTGTTTAAAACCAAATTTTATTTAAATAATAATAATTATTATTTAAATTTATTTTAAAGTCAAAATAGATACATAATACCTGTATTAGTACAATGTAATTTATTGGAGTCATTTTATAATAAGAATAGATATATAAAATTTTATTGAACTATTTAACGCCTTTACCCACCTTCTAGGCACATTTGAAAATTTTCATAAAATGTAATTTTACCACTTTTGTGAATTGAATTTGAAAAATTTGAGAGACATGGTTGAAATTAGTATGTAAAAAGTGGTTCAATAGGATGAAAATATTTTTTTGGTGAATAATAACTTTTGAATTTTATTTACCACGGTTAAAAGTAAATTGGGTAATTAAAGGTAAAAATGATATTATAATTACCATAACACATGTCATAATTATATTAGATAAGTTTTTTTGAACACAATAAACCTTAGGAATAAAATAGGATCCTTTTTGATCCACATAGATTAGATTAGGACACTTATTATTATATTATTTAAAGAAGAGTTAAAAGTGTAAAATTTAATGTTTAATAATTAAAACATTTTTAATATAGGGTTATATATAATATAAATTCAACTCTAAATATTCATTATAAATATAAAAATTTTTCCTACATCATGGTATTTTATTTAATTTTTTTGACCTTAAATAATTAAATTTATTTATGAAACAATGATGATGCAGTAATTACCTTATTAACGAAAGATTAAAATAATTGATATTATAAAAATTAAAATAAATGTAAATTAAGACTTTGGATTCATTCCACTAATTTTCTAGGTTAATATGACATGTTACGATTGATTTAATTTTTTTTTTCAAATTGATAAATTTTTTATGACTTTCACAAAAACCAAATACAAAATAGTGTCAAAATTGACATAAATGAGTTTTTAAAAAGTACTATATTATAAAATGATATAATATTCTTGAATATACAAGGTTCAAACATGGGACCTATATAAGGTTAGATATGTCAATAAATAACCACTTAGGGTTCTCTTGTCTTTTTATAGTAATTTTATTAACCATTTATTATAATAATACAAGATGACATGGTAAAAGTTAAACTATTTAACTAAGAGTAAAAACTAAAATACAATGTTAATATGGTGACCTAAACTTGTCTAAAACCTATTGGTTAAGTGGTAATAGTTTCATCACATCTTTCAAAGTTCTTTTACACCTCCAAAGACAAACCCTGCTCAAATACCCTTCTCTTAATTTCACACCTCCAAAGACATTTTTCTCAGACAAAACCTGCTCAAATATCCTCCCAACTACCCTCACTTCAACCTAGAGGCCTTACTTTGATCAGAAATCCAACTTAAGGATCACTTTTATCAAATCAAAAGGAATCACCCGAAGAAGAGGTAATAATTTCATCACCTCTTTCAAAGTTCTTTTCTTCTTCCACTTCCTCTTTCATTTTTTTTTCCATACAAAAATAATAAATCCAGTAACTTATACATACTGTGATGTTATTATAAATATGTTTCAACCATATTCATTATTCTATCGATCATATGAATGAAAAAGTCACCATATGTACGTACGTATAGCTTACCGTCTCAACATCGAGGTGTAGTTTGTTATTCAACACTTCATTATTTGGATGGGTATAATAATGAGTATAATTGATGTAAATAATAAATATAACATTTTAATGATTCTATATATGTAATATACCATCAAATTACATTCTATTTCACCATCAACAGATTGATATTGTCACTCATGCGTACGTATGGATTACCATCTCCATGAACACGATAAGATTCATTACCCATCATAAACATTCAAGAATAATTTTGATTTGAATATTTAAAAATAATGTTTAAGAACATAATATAATTCTTAATAAGAATCAAATACATAATATCTATAACAAATAGGACTTACGTAACAAAACATATAAAGGAAAACGAATCAGTTAGCACTCGAAACAATGATACTACTGAAATATCATTAACAAAGTAATATTAGAAGAGTATATATGATATCATATTTATGTATTAGGTTCTTTTATAATTTAATAACAATGAGTTAACTATTATACAAGAGGTTAACATACCCTTGAAGAAGTAAAAGTACAAGGTAAGGGTTAATTTTACAATCTCTTTGTTATCCTAGGTTGTTTATACGTAAGTATATACTGTGACTTCTTTATCATCCACATATGTGTTTCTTAAAAATGTATTCAAAATATTTTTTATATTTACTAGAATCTGGGTTAAATTCATATATACCCTCATTTGAATTTTTATAAAATGTTTTGAAAGGAATCTTTCCTTCATTTTCCAAACAAGGTACTTTATGACATTTTCGACAAATTAAAGAATGAATGTTTTTAACTTATACAGAGGGTGAAAATATTTTACACCTTTATAACACCTTATAATATTCCCTTACAAGATTATAATAATATTATAAAAAATAAATGTTTTCTTTTATAATTACGTGACTTTTAAATGATTTCAAAATAGAAAGATATATTTCTCTCAAATAGTTTTGATTTCATCTATGTCAACATCCTTTGTTGGATTTTACGCTTATTTGAAATTGATTTATTATGATACAATCTTCCATATTGTATTGAAGGTTTTGTGATATGTTTGAATATTTATGTGATATTTATATACCATTCATGGTTTATGGTTAAAGTATTGACATTTCGTATGCTATTTTTAATACAAATATTTATGTTATGTTTCAAAATTTTCATATGAGGAATGTGTTGGATTTATTAAGTGATGAGTGGAGCCCACTATAGCTCCTCGATGCATCAGTATGTCTCATGAGACAAACTAGTGTATTGGACCAAGGCCTTGACAAAATCTTATTTGTAGTATTGGAATGAGGCATTGACTATGTGGTTTTGATATAAGACATTATGCATTACATCATTATGAAATTGGCTATAGATATTACATGTGATTATTCAACTAGTAGAATATCCATGTGAATAAGTAAATGGAATTATTTGTTTTATCTTTTCCATATTATGCCAAATTTTATGTTTAAGAGGCTTGTGTTTTAGTCTTATACATTGCCTTAAATGTTTATGCTTATTTATGATAGTTTCTCTATATTTTTATTCTTACTGAGCATCTAAACTCACCCCTTTATTTTTTTATTTTCCTAGGATGTGAAAAAGTATATTATGATTGAACTTCAATAATAGGCTAAGGAATTTTAGTGTGTTCAAAGGGGTACAATAATGTTGTCTTTTTTTTATTTCATGATTTAATGAAAAACTTATGTTTTTATCTAGTACTTCCAAGTCTACTAAACTAATCGGTATTTTGAGACATTATTTCTTGTGATCATGTCAATGTTATGTAATAATGCACCGACTCTGGGTAACTAGGGATGATGCATTATAGTTGGTATCATATGAAGTATATTACAAACCTTGCAAACTATACTTAGAAAAACTTAGATTAGAGAAAATTACCCTAAGATGAAATTTGAGGAATAGTATAGAAGAACTTCATATAATTTTGGTAATATAGAGATTTTGTGAGTTTTACAAGAAATATATCCCTATCTGGATACGATCAGGTAGAGGAATCTCTGAAATAGATGTACCTAGGAGTGAAAACTTGAACAAGAAGTTTCAGGCTTGACTTGGGGTATCATAGTATACGACAACGAGCCTTGCTTCCCTCTCAATTATGACAATCCCAGGGGATATGCTTAGGATAATTAAAATTTTCTTTACAAACCATTATGAAGGATTTATGAGTAAATAATTCCTTAAAGAAAACATTTTTTATGATTGTATTTTATATGCATAAATTTCTCAATTTATGTTAGGTATTTTACTAGTTTGAAATTATTTATTGCGACTCATAAACTATTATATTGTATTCAATTATTTAGAAATGGAACCCAGTTGAAGGAATGAAAACTGCATCAATACAGGTAATCCATGTAGGGATTTCCCTCCTACTCAAGATAATTATAATAGAGCTGGTGATGCAACTGGTTCTGAACAACTTATAACCATATTGGGACAACTCACTCAGATTATGAATTATAACCATACCCGTTTGGAGCACCCTGATCCATAACATTGAGGATCAATGTTAGACCGCTTAATGAAGCAACAACCACCAACAATCAATGGGACTACAAATCCATTTGTAGCTGAGCAATGAATAAGTTCTTTAGAGAAAATATTTCATGCTTTGGGGAGTAATGAAAGGGAAAAAGTTGTCATGGTAGTTTATCACCTTATAGAAGATGAAAATCAATGGTGGTCATTAATTAATAATACAAAGTAGGATGAAGAAGTATCAAATATGGAATGGAGGGAGTTTAAAGAGATTTTATTAGAAAAATACTTTCCTCGTGACCATCAAGCAGATATGAAAAGGAAATTTATGAGTTTTAGGAAAAAGGAGGATGAGAATGTCGCAAAGTATGCGGCTAACTTTATAAGGTTAGCAAGGCACGCTGTAGATTATATACCACACCAATGGAGTAATATTGATCAATTCTTTGACCAGTTAAAACCATTTCTCTGTTGATAATTATTCTCATAGTCCTTCTCAGCGTATGAAGATATAGTATTATGTGCTATCAAGACATAAAAAGTAATTCTCTAAGTCTTATGAATTAAAATAAAATCAATAGAATAAGAGATCTGCTGAAAACTCTAAAAATAGAAATAAGGGGAATAAGAGAAAAGTTTAATTTCCATAATCTAGTAAATGTGGGAAGAAACACCCCGTACTTGCCTGAAGGGAATATGAGTCTATTACCAGTGTGGTGAAAAAGGCCTCCAAGCTCGTGATTTCAAGGGAAAGAAAGAGGCTTTCAATGTTGAATTCTACAATTGTTGAGAAATGGGGCATTATGGAAATTAATGTCCTAAGCACCAAGGAAAATTAAATCAGAAAAGACCAAGGGAGCATGGCCAAGCTTATTTGATCACTACTACTGAGGTTGAAGCTCTGAATGACGTTTTGGAAGGTACTTTAATCATTTCCTCAAAATTAGGCAATGCTTTATTGGATTTTGGATCATCACATTCTTTCATATCTTCCCAATTTTCCAAGAAAATTAGATATTTACAATTTGACTTAACAAGGGAGTTTTCAATCAAAACTCCTAAGGGAAGTATCATTGTAACAAATATTTGTCAATCAGTTACCATTTTGGCATACAAACATACTTTATTTGTTGATATTATTGTCTTAACCATGATTGAATTTGATATAATACATTGTATGGATTGGATTTTAGACCATGATGTAAAAATATGTTTTAAGAAGACGGAGGTTATAATTTTTGATGATGATAAGGAATACCTTATATTTAGAATAGAAAAATCACCATCTGATTCTTATCTAAATCAACCCCCAGTAGCTCTACCAAATTCAATTATTGGGGGGGGGGGAGAGTGAAATAACTATGGGTGAGGAAAGAAATGTTCAAATAAAGGACTTACCTATTGTGAATGGATATGTTGATGTGTTTCTAGAGGATTTACTTGGACATCCTCTATAATGAGAAATTGAGTTTTCCATTGAATTAATTCCTGGTTCAAGGCCCATATCAAAGACCGCTTATAGAATGGACATTGTGGAATTAGTAGAACTAAAGAAACAACTAGAAGAATTGAGTTGTAAAGGATTTATTCTCCCTAGTGTTTATCCATGGGGAGCACCTATTCTTTTTTTAAGAAGAAAGATGGATCTATGAGGTTGGGAATTGACTACAGGGAGATCAATGCTATAAAAATAAAGAACAAGTATCCCCTACCTCACATTCATGATTTATTTTATCAAATTCATAGAGCACAATATTTTTCAAAGATTGACTTTCGATGTGGATATCATCAGTTGTGCATGAAGAAGGAAGAAATTCCAAAGATAGCATTTCGAACCAGGTATGAGCATTAGGAGTTTAAAGTAATTTCTTTTTGATTGACTAATGCACCCTCTATTTTCATGGATCTAATTAATAAAATTTTCAAGGAATATCTTGTTTACTTTGTAGTGGTATTTATTGATTATATCTTAGTATACTCCAAAAGCTACGAAGATGATGAAAATCACTTTCACACTATTATAAGGACTCTTAGATGAAATAAATTATATGGGAAGTTTAGAAAGTGTGAATTATGGCTTCTGGATATTTCTTTTCTTGGCCATATTTTCTATAAGGATGGAATCTCTGTTGAGCCTTCTAAGACAAAGGCAATCCAATAATGGCCAACACTGATGAGTATAACTGAGGTACCCAATTTTATTGGTTTAGTAGGTTACTATCAACATTTCATCCATAATTTTTCCTGATTGTGTAACCCATTAACCAAGCTCACATATAAAGTGGTTAAATTTTTTTGGACAAAAGAGTGTGGAGAATGTTTTGAGGAATTGAATAAAATATTAGTCAATGATTCTATTTTGGAACTGCCATCGGGGAATGATGAGTTTGTTATTTATAGTGATTTTTCAAAGAAAGGACTTGGTTGTGTCCTTATACAGAATGTAAGAGATATTGCCTATGCATCAAGACAACTAAAAATTCATGAACAAAACTCTCCCACTCATGATCATGAGTTAGCAGCTGTAATATTTACTCCGAATATATAAAGACACTATCTCTGTGGTAAATATTTTGAGATATATACATATCACAAGTGTTTGAAGTATATTTTATCACAAAAAGAACTCAACATGAGTTAAAGAAGATGGCTTGAACTACTCATTGATTTTAATTTCACTATACACTACCACCTAGGGAAGGAAAATAAGATGGAAAATGGTTTTATTAGAAAGGATCATAGAGTTCTGAAAAATATTAGAGTTGAAATGGATCCTATGTTTATGGATCTAGTAAATATGGATATAAGAATAATCATGGAAGGTTAAACATTGATACTTTTTCAAATGGTTGCCAAACTATCTTTACTAGAAAGGATAAAAAGTTCTCAAACTAATGATGAAGAGTTTCAAAAGTAAATTAAAGCTGTGAATGATGGGAAATTGATCAACTTCATATATGAAGATGGGATTTTGAAATTTAGAAAGAGGGTTTGTGTTCCCGAAATACCTGATCTAAAAAGGGAATTGTTGGATGATTCTCATAGCTCCAATTTCTCCATACACCTCAGTAGTAGTAAGTTGTATAGAGATTTAAAGGAACACTTTTTTTGGGAAAAAATGATGAGAGAGATTTCTGATTATGTGTCAAGATGTATGGTTTGTTAGAAGGTGAAAACTGGAAGACAACATCCTAAAGGAATTATGTAACATCTTTCCATACCTAAGTAGGAATGGGACAACATTACGATGGAATTTATCAAGGGGATACCAAAGACTCCTAGAAGGAATGATGCAACATGGGTCATTGTTGATCATATTACCAAGTCAAAACATTTTCTTACTATAAGAGAAGATTTACCACTTAAAAGATTAATAAGAATATATATTAATAAAGTTGTAAGACTTCATGGTGTACCCCTATTGATCATTTCTGATTATGATCCCTTTTTACATCAAGATTTTGGAAAGGTATTCAAAAATCCATAGAGAGTAAACTTTGTTTGAGCACTGACTACCACCCTCAAACTAATGGACAATCATAATGGACTCATAAAACCTTAGAATACATGTTGAGATCTTGCTCACTTCACTTTCAAGGTATGTAGGATCATTATTTACCTCTGGTAGAATTTTCCTATAACAATATCCTCCATTAAAGTATTCAGATGACACCATATGAAGTGTTATATAGAAAGAGAGGTCACACACCAACTTGTTGGAATGATGTTGGTGAAGGAAAACTCGTAGGCTCAGAACTTGTTGAGTAAACAATAGAAAAGGTGAAGATTATCCAAACTCACATCAAAGAAGCTCAAAGTAGGCAAAAGATCTATGTCAATAACCGAAGGAAGGATTTTCAATTTCAAGTAGGTGATCATGTTTTCATGAAGGTATCTCCATAGAAGGGTGTTATATGATCCAGTAAGAAGGGAAAATTAAGTCCCAGGTATATAGTACCTTTCAAAATTCTAGAACGAATTGGAGTTGTAGCTTTCCGTTTGGTAATACCGCCCGATCTCTCCAAAGTTCATGATGTGTTCTACCTATCACGGTTGAGAAAATACATGCCTGGCCCAACACATTTACTCACCTATGTATAAATAGAATTGGAACCCAATCTATATTATTGCGAAGATCCTATTAGAATTCTTGATACCAAAGAACAAGTGTTGAGAAACCAGATGACTCGTCTGGTGAAAGTTCTTTGGAGAAACCATAAAATGGAAGAGGCAACATGGGAACCCAAGGAAATTATGATAAAGAACTACCCAAATATTTTTATGTAGTTATTTTATATAAATTTATAGGATGAAATTATTTAAATGAGGGAAGAATGTAACACCCCAAGCTTCCACGATGCACTCCTCTTTGAATAAAGAAATAGCTTGCATTATACACAACTTCGAGTTCCAGCAGACCACGATCAATAAAACTAGCCATTTTAAAAATTAATTATGAAAAGTAATACCCACTTTTTAAAATTTTATAAATTTTATTTTTCAAAATGGACTTTAGTTTTGAATTCAAAAGATCAAAATTATCATAGGGTGAATTTTTTGTATTTTTCTATAGACTTTCATTTTTTGATGAATAGTGAAAACACTACGTTATTGTTTAAAACCTACTATAATTTAAATAATTATTATTTTTATTTAAATTTATATCAATGTAAAAATAGATACATAATAACTATATTTTTCCAATTTAATTCATTTGAGTCATTTTATAATAAGATTAGATATATAAAATTTTATTGAACTATTTAACGCCTTTTACCCACCTTCTAGGAATATTTGAAAATTTGCATCAAATGTAATTTTAACACTTTTGGAAATTGAATTTCAAAAATCGAAGAGGCACAGTTGACATCAGTAATTATAATATGGTTCAATAGGTTGAAAATATTTTTTAGTGAATAGTAACTTTTGAATTTTATTTACCACTGTTAAAAGTAAATAGGGTAATTAAAGGTTAAAATTATATTATAATTACCCTAACACATGTCTTAATTCTATTGGGTAAGTTTTTTTGACCACAATCAACCTTAATAATACAATATTACCCTCTTTGATCAACTTGGATTATATTAAGACATTTATTATTATTTTATTTAAAGAAGAGTTAAAAGTGTAAAATTCAAAGTTTAATAACTAAACCATTTTTAATACAGGGTTATACATAAGATAAATTCAACTATAAATATTAATTAGAAATATAAAAAGATTTCCTACATCATGGTATTTTATTTATAAATTTTAAACATTAAATAATAAAATTTATTTATGACACAATGATGATGCAGTAATTACCTTATTAATGAAATATTAAAATAATTGATATTATAAACTTTAAAATTAATGTAAATTGAGACTTTTGATACAATACACTAATTTTCAAGGTTAATATGTAATGTTAAGGTTGATTTAACAATTTTTTTGAAGTGATAAAGTTGTTATTACATTCACAAAAACCAAATACAAAATAGTGTCAAAATTGACATAAATGAGTTTAAAAAAAATACTATATTATTAAATGATATAATATTTATTAAAGTCATAGGTTCCGAAAAAGGACCTATATAAGGTTATATATTTTAATAATGAACCAATTTGGGTTATATTTTCTATTTATATTATGTTTATTAATAATTTATTATAATTATACAAGAAGACATGGTAAAAGTTAAAATATTTAACTAAGAGTTAAAACTAAAAGACAAAGTTAATATGGTGACACAAACTTGTATAAAACCTATTGGTTAAGAGGTTCTTGACCTATCACCACCTTAGCCTCTAAATAAATTATTTTGGAGCTATTAGAAACCGAAAATGATTTTATAATAAAATAATATTTCAAGCTTTTCCTAAAGTGACCCTCACCTCTCTTATAAAAGGGTACTTCTCCTTCTCTTAATTTCACACCCCCAAAGAAATTTGTCTCATCCGAACCCTGCTCAAATATCCTCTTAACTACCCTCAATTCAACCTATAGTCCTTAATTTTATCAGAAAGTCAACCTAAGGAGCCCTTTTTATCAAATCAAAAGAAAGCACCTGAAGTAGAGGTAATAATTTCATCACCTCTTTCAAAGTTCTTTTCTTCTTCCACTTTCTCTTTCTTTGTTGTTTCTATAGAAAAATAATAACTCCAGTAACTTATACATACTATGTTTTTATTATAAATATGGAACAACCATATTCACTATTTTATCCATCCTATGAATGAAAAAGTCACTATACATGCATACGTACGACTTACCATCTCCACGTCGTGGTGTAGTTTGTTATTCAACATTTCACTATTTGTATGGGTATAATAAGGAGTATAATTGATGCTAATAAGAAATATAACTTTTTAATGAGTCTATATATGTAATTTACTATCAAATTACATTCTACTTCACCATCAACAGAATGATATTGTCGCTCGTGCGTACGTACAGATTACCATCTCCACGAAAGCGATACGATTCATTCCCCATGGTAACCATTAAAGAATAATATTGATTTTATGGTTTAAAAATAATGTATAAGAACATAATATCATTCTAGATATGAATCAAATACATCATATCCATAAAAAACATGAATTATGTAACAAAACATATAAAAGAAAACAAACCAGTTAACACTCAAAATAATGATACTACTGAAATATCATTATTAAAGAAATATTAGAAGATCATATATTATATCATATTTATGTATGTGGTTCTTTTGTAATTTAATAACAATTATTTTACTATTATACATAAGGTTAATGTACCCTCGACCAAGGAAAAGTAAAAGGTAAGGGTTAATTTTACAATCTCTTTAATATCATAGGTTGTTTATACATATGTATCTACTGGGACATCTTTATCATCAACATCTTTGTTTCTTAGAAATGTATACAATTTTTTTTACCATTTACTAGAATATGTGTTAAATTCATCTATTCCCTTATTTTACTTTTTATAATTTTTTTTGAAAGGAATCTTTCTATCGTTTTCCAAAACAAAGTACTTTATGACATTTTTGACAAATTAAGGAAAGAATGTTTTTTAACTTATATGGAGGGTGAAGCTATTTTACACCATTATAACACATTATAAGCTTCCCTTACAAGTTATAATAATACTATAAAAATAAATGTTTTCTTTTATAATTACATGACTTTTAAATGATTTTAAAATAGAAAGATATATTTCTCTCAAATTGTTTTGATTTCATATATGTCAGCATCCTTTATTGGATCGTATGCTTATTTGAAGTTGATTAATTATTATACAATATTGAAGGTTTTGTGATATGTTTGACTATTTATGTGATATTTTTATACCAATCATGTTTTATGGTTAAAGTATTTACATTTCATATGCTAGTTTTAATATGAATTTTTATATTATGTTTTAACATTTTCATATAAGGAATGCAATCGACTTAGTAAGTGACGAGTGGAGCCTACTATAGCTTCTCGATGCATCAGTAGGTCCCATGAGACAAACTAGTGTCTTGAAACAAGGCCTTGAAAAAAATATTATTTTTAGTCTTGGAACGAGGCATTGACTATGTGGTTTTAATGTTTGACATTATGCATTCCATCATTATGAAATTGGATATTGATATTACATGTGATTTTTCAACTAGTAGAATATCCATGTGAATAAGTAAATAGAATTATTTGTTTTATCATTTCCATATTATACTGAAGTTTAAGTTTAAAAGGCTTGTTTTTTATTCTTATACATTTCTTTAAATGTTTATTATTATTTATAATAGTTTCTTCTATATTGTTATCCTTAATGAGCATCTGAACTTACCCCTTTCTTATGTTTTCTTTTCATATAATGTAAAGAAATATATTATAATTGACCATTATTGATAGGATAAGGAATTTAAGTTTGTTCAAATGGGACACAATGATGTTGTCTTTTTTTATTTCATGATGCAATGAAAAACTTATGTATGTATCTAGTACTTCCAAGGATACTAAACTAATTGGTATTTTGAGACTTAATTTCTTGTGATCATGACAATGTTATGTATTAATGCACCGAATTTGGGTAACTAGGTCCAAGGAATTACAGTTAGTATCAGAGGAAGTATAATACAAATCTTGGAAACTATATTTAGAAAAACTCTAATTAGAGAACATTACCCTAAGATGAAAATTGAGGAATAACATAGAAGAACTTCCTAGAATGTTGGTAATCTAGAGATTTATGAGTTTTACAAGAAATATACCCCTATCTGGATATGAGCAGGTAGAGGTGGCTCTGAAGCAAATGTACCTAGGAGTGAAAAATCTGACAAAGATTTTTAGGCTTGACCCATGGTATCCTGGTACACGACAAAAAGCCTTGCTTCCCTCTTGGTTATGACACTCCTGGGGGATATGCTCAGGATAATTCACATCTTATTTACAAACCATTATGAAGGATTTATGAGTAAATACTTCCTTAAAGAATTTTTTTTATGATTATATATTATATGCATGAACTGTTCAATTTATGTTAGGTATTTTACTAGTTTGGAATTATGTATTGTGATTCATAAACTAATCTAGTGTATTCCATTATTAAGAAATGGCTCCTAGTTGAAGGAATGAAAACTATATCAATGCATGTAATCCATGTAGGGATTGTCCTCCTACTCAAGATAATTATAGTGGAGCTGGTGATGCAACTAGTACTAAACACCTTTTAATAATTCTTGGAAAACTCACTCAGGTTATGGATAATAACTTTACCCGTATGAAGCTCTCAGATCTACAATGTGGTGGATCAATGTTATACCACTTAATGAGGAAAAAACCACCAACATTAAATGGGACTACAAATCCATTTTTAGCTAAGTAAGGGATAAGTTCCTTAGAGAAAATATTTCATGCTTTGGGGAGTAGCGAAAGGGAAAAAGTTGTCATGGCAGTTTATTGCCTTATAGAAGATGCACATCAATGGTGGTCATTAATTCAAAACACAAAGAAGGATAAAAACATAAAATATGCAATGGATAAGGTTTAAATAGATTTTCTTATAAAAATACTTTTCTCGTGACCATCAAGCGGATATGGAAAGTCAATTTCTAAGTTTGAGGCAAAAGGAGGATGATAATGTCGCAAAGTATATGGCTAATATTACAAGGTTAGCAAGGCATGCTGAAGATTATATAAATAACCCAAGGAGTAAGATTGATCGATTCTTTAATGGTTTAAAACCATTTCCCCATTGAGAATTTGTCTCACAATCCTTCTCATCATACGAAGATATAGTCTTATGGGCTATCAAGACAGAAAAGGAATTATCCAAGTCTTAAGATTTTAAAGAAAAGCAAGAGAAGGAGAGATCTGTCGAACACTATGGAAATGGAAATAAAAGAAATAGGGAAAAGTTGAATTTCTATCCTGTAGTAAATGGGGGAAGAAACACCCCAGTACTTTCTTGAAGGGAATGAGAGTCTGTTACAAGTGTAGTGAAAAATGCCACCAAGCTCGTGATTGATAGGGAAAGAAAGAGGCTGTAAACATTGAATTCTACAATTGTTGAGAAATGGGGAATTATGCAAATGAATTTCCTAATCTCCAAGGAAAATTACCTCAGAAAAGGCCAAGGGAGAAAGACCAAGCTTATTCGATCACTACTACTAAGTTTGAAGCTCCTAATGATATAGTGGATTGTGCTTTAATTGTTTCATCAAAAGTATGCAATACTTTATTGGATTCTGGATCATCTCATTCTTTCATATCTTCCCATTTTTCCAAGAAAATTATATATTTCCAATTTGACTTAACAAGGTATTTGTTAGTAAAAACTCCCATGGGAAGTATCATTACAACAAATATTTTTCAATAAGTTACCATTATGACATATAAACATGTTTTATCTACGGATCTTATTGTCATAAACTTGATTGAATTTGATATAATCCTTGGTATGGATTGGATTTCAGACCATGATGTGGAAATTGTTTGTAAGAAGAAGGAGGTTACAATTTTTGATGATGGTAAAGAATATGTTATCTTTAGAGGAGAAACATAACCATATGATTCTCATCTATATCCACCCCAATAGCCCTACTAAATTCAATTATTGGGGAGGAAGAGAGTGAAATAACTATGGGTGAGGAAAGGAAAGTTCAAATAGAGTACACACCTATTTTGCAAGAATATGTTGTTGCATTTCTAGAGGATTTACCTGTAAATCCTCCAGATCTAGAAATTGAGTTTTCCATTGACTCAATTCCCGGTTCAAGGCCTATATTAAAGACCCCTTTTAGAATGGAAACTGTGGAATTAGTGTAACTAAATTAAAAACTATAAGAATAGAGTAATAAAGGATTTATTCTCCCTAGTGTTTCTCCATGAGGAGCCCCTATTCTTTTTTAAGGAGAAAGATGGATCTATGAGGTTGGGCATTGACTATAGAGAGATCAATGCTATAAAAATAAAGAACAAGTATCCCCTACCTCTCATTGATGATTTATTCAATCAACATCATAGAGAGAAATATTTATCAAAGATTGAACTTAGATATGGATATCATCAGTTGTGCATGAATAAGGAAGACATTCCAAAGACAACATTTCAAACTAGGTACGGGAATTACGAGTTTAAAGTAATTTCTTTTGGACTAACTAATGCACCCTCTTTTTTCATGGATCTAATCAATAGAGTTTTCAAGGAATTTCTTCTTGACTTTGTAGTGGTATTTATTGATGATATCTTGGTATACTCCAAAATCTATGAAGATCATAAGAATCAATTGCGCAGTATTCTAAGGACTCTTAGAATAAATGAATTATATGGGAAGTTTAGAAAGTGTGAATTATGGCTTCAAGAGATTCCTTTTCTGAGATACATTTTATCTAAATATGGAATCTATGTTGACCCTTCTAAGAAAAAGGAAATTCAAGAATGTCCAGCACCGATGAGTATAACTGAGGCACCCAATTTTATTAGTTTAGAAGGTTATTATCAGCATTTCAACCAGAATTTTTCCTGACTGTCTAACCCATTAACCAAGATCACAGTTAAAGGGGTTAATTTTGTTTTCACAAAAGAGCGTGAAGAATGTTTTGAGGAATTGAATAAAAGATTATTCAATGCTTCTATTTTGACTCTTCCAACAGGGAATTATGGGTTTGTTATTTATAGTTATGCTTTAAAGAAAGGACTTGGTTGTGTCTTTATATAGAATGATAGAGTTACTGCCTATGCATCACGACAACTAAAAATTATTGAACAAAACTATCCCACTCATTATTTTGAGTTAGAAGCTATAATATTTGCTATAAAGATATAGAGACACTATATATATGTTGAAAAATGCAAGATATATACTAATCACAAGAGTTTGAAGTATATTTTATCACAAAAACAACTCAACATGAGGCAAAGATGGTGACTTGAACTAATGATGGATTTTGATTATACTATACATTACCACCCAGGGATGAAAAATAAGGTGGCAGATGATTTGAGTAGAAAGGATCATGGAGTTATGAACAAGATGATTATTGAAAGGGATCCTATGTTCATGGATCTAGTAAAGATGGATATGGGAATAATCATGGAAGGTGAAACATCGATAATTTTTCAAATGGTTGGCACACAATCTTTACTAAAAAGGACAATGAGGAGTTTCAAAAAAAAATTAAAGCTATGAATGATAGGAGATTGATTTACTTCATATATGAAGATGAATTTTTTAAATTTTGAAAGAGGATTTTTGTTCCTGATATACCTAATATAAAAATAGAATTGTTGGATGATGCTCATAGCTCAAATTTATCTATACACCTCCATAGCACTAAGATGTATAGATATTTAAATGAACATTTTTGGTGGCACAACATGAAGAGGGAGATTGCTGATTATGTTTCAAGATGTATGGTTTTTTAGCTGGTGAAAACTGGAATGAAACATCCTGGAGGAATCATGTAACCTCTTCCCATACCTAAGTGGAAATGAGATAACATTATGATGGAATTTGTCATGGGGATACCAAATACTCTTAGAAGGATTGATGCAATATGGGTCATTGTTTATTGTGTTACCAATTCAACACATTTTCTTACTATATGAGAAGATTTATCACTTTAAAGTTTAGAAATAATATATATTAATGAAGTTTTAAGACTTCATGTTGTACCCCTATCGATCGTTTCTGATCGTGACCCCTGTTTTACATCAAGATTATAGAAAAGTCTTTAGAAATCCCTAGATACTAAACTTTGTTTGATCACTGACTACCACCCTCAAACCGATGGAAAATCAAAATGGAATATTCAAACCTTATAAGACATGTTTATATCTTGCTCACTTGACTTTCAAGGTATGTTGGATCAGTATTTACCTCTGGTAGAATTTTTCTATAACAATAGCTTCCATTCAATTATCCAGATGACACTATATGAAGTGTTATATGGAAAGAGATTTTTCACACCAAATTTTTGGGATGATGTTGGTGAAAGAAAACTCATAGGCCCAAAACTTGTTGAGGAAACAATGGAAAATGTGAAGATTATCCAAACCCACATCAAAGTAGCTCAAAGTAGGCAAAAGAGCTATGCCAATAACTGAAGTAAGGATTTGGAATTTCAACTAGGTGATATTGTTTTTGTGAAAGTATCTCCATGGAAGGGTGTTATACGATTTGGTAAGAAGGGAAAATTAAGACCCAGGTACATCAGAACATTTGAAATTCTAAAACAAATTGGAGTTTTAGCTTACCGTTTGACAATACCGCCAAGTCTCTCCAAAGATCATGACGTGTTCTATGTATCACTATTGAGAAAATACATGCCTGACCCAACGCATGTACTCACCTATAAAGAAATAGAAATAGAACCCAATCTATCTTATTGTGAATATCCTATTATAATTCTTGATACTATAGAACAAGTGTTGAGAAACCGGATGACTCTTCTGGTGAAAGTTGTTTGGAGAAACCATAAAATGGAAGAGGATACATGGGAAACAGAGGAACCTTTGGTGAAGAACCACCCAAATCTTTTTATGTATTAATATTAATGAAATTTAGAGGATGAAATTATTTTAATGAGGGAATAATGTAACACCCCATGAATCCATGGTACACTTCTCTTTGAATAATGCAATAGCTTGCACTGTACGCAACTTCAAGTTCCAACACACCACGTCCAATCAATATAGCCATTTAAAAATTAGTTATGAATAGTAATACCCACTTTTTTGAAATTTTATAAATTTTATTTTTTAAAATGGACTTTAGTTTTGAATTCGAAATATCAAAATTAGATTAGGGTGAATTTTTGGTATTTTTCTGAAAACTTTCATTTTTTAAAGAATAGTGGAAAACACAGCGTTATTGTTTAAAACTGACTATAATTTTAATAATAATTATTTTTATTTAAATTTATTTTAAATGTTAAAATAGATACATAATACCTATATTAATCCAATTTAATTCATTGGAGAAATTTTATAATAAGATAAGATATATAAAATTTTATTGAACTATTTAACACCTTTTACCGACATTTTAGGCGCATTTGCAAATTTGCATAAAATGTAATTTTACTGCTTCTGTGAATTTAATTTCAAATATCCGAGAGACACGTTTGACATCAATAAGTAAAATTTGGTTCAATAGGATGAAAATATTTTTTGGCAAATAATAACTTTTGAATTTTATTTACCACGGTTAAAAGTAAATAGGGTAATTAAAGGTAAAAATGATATAATAATTACCCTAAAACATGTCCTAATTGTATTGGATAAGTTGTTTTTGACCATAATCAACCTTATGAATAAAATATTATCCTCTTTGATCCACTTATATTAGATTAGGACATTTATTATTATTTTATTTAAAGAAGAGTTAAATGTGTAAAATTCAATGTTTAATTACTAAACCATTTTTAATATAGTGTTATACATAGGATAAATTCAACTATAAATATTAATTATAAATATAAAAATATTTCATACATCATGGAATTTTATTTAGAATTTTTAGATATTAATTATTTAAATTTATTTATGACACAATGATGATGAAATAATTACCTTATTAATGAAATATTAAAATAATCAATATTATAAATATTAAAATAAATGTAAATTGAGAACTTTGATGTATTAAAATAATTTTATAGGTTAATATGTCAAGTTAGGGTTTATTTAATAATTTTATTTTGAATTGATAAAGTTTTAATCGCTTTCACAAAAACCAAATACTAAATAGTGTCAAAATTGACATAAATGAGTTTAAAAAAAATACTATATTATTAAATGATTTAATATTTATGAAAATATAAGGTTTAGAAAAAGGACCAATATAAGGTTATATATGTCAATAATGAACCACTTGAGGTTATCTTGGATTTTTATAGTATGTTTATTAACCATTTATTATAATAATACAAGAAGACATGGTAAAAGTTAAACTACTTAACTAAGAGTTAAAACTAAAAGTCAAGGTTAATATGGTGACCTAAACTTATCTAAAACCAATTGGTTAAGAATTTATCGAACCATCCCCACCTTTTCCTCTAAATAAATAATTCTTGATCCATTAGAAACCAAAAATGATTTTATAATGATATAATATTTCAAGCTTTTCCTAAAGTGACCCTCACCTCTCTTATAAAAGGGTACTTCTACTTCTCTTAATTTCACACCTCCAAAGACATTTGGCTCAGCCAAACCCTACTCAAATATCCTCCCAAATACCTTTACTTTAACCTATCGGTATTACTTAGATCAGAAATATATCCTAAGGAAACCTTTTTATCAAATCAAAAGGAAGCACCCGAAGAACAGTTAATAATTTCATCACCTCTTTAAAAGTTCCTTTCTTCAACCACTTCCTATTTCTTTGTTGTTTCCATACCAAAATAATAAATCCAATACCTTATACATAATGTGATAATATTAAAAATATGGTACAACCATATTCATTATTCTATCCATCCCATGAATGAAAAATTCACCATACATGTGTACGTACGACTTACCGTCTCTACGCCATGGTGTAGTTTGTTATTCAACACTTCATTATTTGGATGGGTATAATAATGAGTATAATTGATTTAAATAAAGAATATAACATGATAATTACTCTGTATATATAATATACGATCAAATTACATACAATTTCACTATTAACAGAATAATATTGTTGCTCTTGCGGATGTATGGATTACTGTATCCACGAACGCGATAAGATTCATTCCCCATCATAAACATTCAAGAATAATTTTCATTTGATGATTTAAAAATAATTTTTAAGAACATAATATCATTATGGATATGAATCAAACACATCCTATCCATAAAAAACATGACTTATGTAACAAAACATATAAAGAAAAACAAATCAGTTAAAACTTGAAAAAAATGATACAATTGAAATATCATTAACAGAGCAATATTAGAAGATCCTATATGATATCATATTTATGTATGAGGTTCTTTTATAACTTAATAACAATTATTTAACTATTATATAGGAGGTTAACGTACCCTCTACCAAGAAAAAGTTCAAGGTATGGGTTAATTTTACAATCTCTTTATTATCTAAGGTTGTTTTTACGTATGTATCTACTGGGACATCTTTATCATCCACATATGTATTTCTAAACAAGGTACTTTATGACATTTTTGAAAAATTAAGAAAAGAATGTTTTTTAACTTATACAGTGGGTGTAAGTATTTTTCACCATTATAACACCTTATAAGCTTCCCATAAAAGCTTATAATAATATTATAAAAATAAATACTTTCTTTTATAATTACATCTCTTTTAAATGATTTCAAAATAGAAACATATATTTCTCACAAATATTTTTTATTACATCTATGTCAATATCATTTTTTGTATTTTACACTTATTTGATGTTGATTTATTATGATACATTTTCCATATTTTATTGAAGGTTTTGTGATATGTTTGACTATTTATGTGATATTTTTTATATTATTCATGGTTTATGGTTAAAGTATTGAAATTTCATATGCTTGTTTTAATACAAATTTTTATGTTATGTTTCAATATTTTCATATGAGGAATGCATTGGACTTAGTAAGTGACGAGTGGAGCCCACTATAGCTCCTCAATGCATCAGTAGGTCTCACGAGACAAAATAGTGTCTTGGCACAAGGCCTTGACAAAATATTATTTGTAGTCTTGGAATGAGGCACTGAATATGTGGTTTAAATGTCCTACATTATGCATTCCATCATTAAGAAATTGGATATTTATATTACATGTGATTATTCAACTAGTAGAATATACATGTGAATAAGTAAATGAAATTATTTGTTTTATCTTTTCCATATTATGCTGAAGTTTAAGTTTAAAAGGCTTGTGTTTTAGTCTTATACATTTCCTTAGATGTTTATTCTTATTTATAATAGTGTCTGCTATATTTTTATCCTTAATGAGAATTTTAAATCACCCATTTCTTATGATTTCTTTTCCTAGGATGTGAAGAAGTATATAATTATTGAACTTCAGTGATATTCTTAGGAATTTAAGTGTGTTAAAAGGGGACACAATGATGTTGTCTTTTTTTATTTGATGATGTAATGAAAAACTTATGTATGTATCTAGACTTCCAAGGCTACTAAACTAATATTTCTTTTGAGACCTGATTTCTTGTGATCATGCCAACGTTAGGTAATAATGCACCAACTCTGTGTAACAAGGGTTGGGGCGTTATAGTTGGTATCATAGGAAGTATAGTAAAAACCTTAGAAAATATATTTAGAAAAAATCTGATTAGATAACATTATCCCAAGATGAACTTTGAGGATTAATATAGAAGAACTTCCTAGAATTTTGGTAATGTAGAGATTTTGTGAGTCTTCCATGCAATACATCCCTGTCTAGATACGAGTAGATAGAGGCATCTCTGACACATATTTACCTGGTAGTGTAAACTCTGAGAAAGAGTTTCTGGCTTGACCCGAGGTATCGTGGTACACGACAACGAGCCTTGTTTACCTCTTGATTATGATACTCCTAAGGGATATGATTAGGATAGTTCACATTTTCTTTACAAATAATTATGAAATATTTATGAGTAAATACTTTCTCAAAGAAAACATTTTTTATGATTATGGATTATATGCATAAACTATTCAACTTATGTTAGGTATTTTACTAGTTTTTAATTTTTTATTGTGATTCATAAACTTATCTAGTGTATTCCATTGTTTAGAAATGGTGCCTAGTTGAATGAATGAAAACTGTATCAAAGAACGTAATCCATGTAGGGATTTCCCTCCTACTCAAGATAATTATAGTGGAGCTGGTGATGCAATTGGTGCTGAACATCTTATAACCATACTGAGACAACTAACTCAGGTTAGGAATAATAACCTCACCCGTATAGAGCACCCTAATCCACAATATGGAGGATCAATGTAGACCGCTTAATGAAGAAACAACCACTAACATTCAATGGGACAAAAAATCCATTTTTAGATGAGAAATGGATAAGTTCCTCAAAGAAAATATTTCATGATTTGGGGAGTAGCGAATGGGAAAAAATTGTCATGGTAGTTTATCACCTCATAGGAGATTCAAATCAATGGTGGTCATTAATTCAAAACACAAAGGAGGATGAAGAAGTATCAAATATGAAATAGAGGGAGATTAAAGAGATTTTATTAGAAAAATACTTTCCTCGTGACCATCAATAGGATATGGAAAGACAATTTCTGAGTCTGAGGCAAAAGTAGGATGAGAATGTCGCCAAGTAGGAGGATAACTTGAAAAGGTTATCAAGGCATGCTTTAGATTATATACTTGACCCGAGGAGTAAGATTGATCGATTCTTTAATGGGTTAAAACTATTTCTCTATCGAGAATTAGTCTCAAAATCCTTCTCATCGTATGAAGATATAGTCTTTTGTACTATCAAGACAGAAAATGAATTCTCCAATTATTACGAATTAAAAGCAAAGCAAGAGAAGAAGAGATATGTTGAACACTCTAGAAATAGAAATAATGGGAATAAGGGAAAAGTTTAATTTCCATCCTGTAGTAAATGTGGTAAAAAACACCCTGGTACTTGCCTAAAGGGAATGAAAGTCTGCACTACTGGAAATATGATCTATACCAACGGTTTTGGAGAAATTTTTGGTATAGTTCACTAATTTGGACCTATACCGACGATTTTTCCAAAACCGTTGGTATAAGTCCCTAAATCAAAGAACCTATACCAACGGTTCTCAAAACCACTGGTATAGGTCTATACTAATGGTTTTGAGAACTGTTAGTATAGGTAAATGTATTTTTAATAGAATATTCTTACATCATACATTAAATAAATCAAAATTTTAAATACTTACGATAATAAATATACATATATATATATATGAAATTATGTTCACAAAAGTAAGTTAGGTTAGTGGTTAGATCATTCAATCACAAGCAGGAGGTGCTGGGATCAAAACCAACCAGATGATTATTTTTTGAATTACATATACAAATGTTTTATGGAACCATTGGTATAGATTTTCATATTACTTATACCAACAGTTTTCAAAATCGTTGGTATAGGTCTATACAAACGATTTTCCCAAAATTATTGGTATAGACCTATCCTCACAGCTTACAAGTAAACAGTTCTCCAAACCGTTGGTATAGCCTATACCAATGGTTTGGAGGCCTATACCAACAGTTTGGAATTGTTGGTATAGGGTATTTTTCTAGTAGTGATGTTACAAGTGTGGTGAAAAAGGTTATAAAGCTCGTGATTACAAGGGACAGAAAGAGGCTGTCAATTTTAAATCTTAAAATTATAGAGAAATAGGGAATTATGAAAATGAATTTCCTAAGAGCCAAGGAAAATTACCTCAGAAAAGGACAAGGGAGAAAGGACAAAATTATTCAATCACTACTAATGAGGTTGAAGCTTTGAATGACATTGTGTCAGGTACATTAATCATTTCCTAAAAATCAGGCAATGATTTATTGGATTTCAGATCATTTCATTTTTTCATATCTTCCCAGTTTTCGAAGAAAATTAGATATTTTCAATTTGACTTAATAAGGTATTTTCAGTCAAAACTCATAAGGTATGTATCATTTCAACCAATATTTGTCAATCAGTTACCATTATGGAATATAAATTTACTTTATCTACTGATCTTATTGCCACACCCATGATTATATTTGATATAATCCTCTGTATGAATTGGATTTCAGACCATGATATGAAAAGTTTTTATTTAGAAGGAGGTCACAATTTTTGATGATGATAAAGAATACCTTATATTTAGGGTAGAAACATCACCATCTGATTCTCATCCAGGTCCACCCCCAGTAGCTCTACTAAATTAAATTATTGGGGGTGAAGAGAGTGAAATAACTATATGTGAGGAAAGGAATGTTCAAATAGAGAAAGTACCTATTGGGTAAGAATATGTTGATGTGTTTTCAGAGGATTTACCTTGACATCCTCCAGAACTAGAAATTGAGTTTTCCATTGACTTAATTTTGGGTTCAAGTCCCATATCAAAGACCCCTTATAGAATGGATACTATGGAATTAGTGGAACTAAAGAATCAACTAGAATAATTGAGTAAAAAATGATTTATTCTCTACAGTGTTTCCTTATGGGGAGGCCCTGTTCTTTAAATAGAAATAAAGATAGATCTATGAGGTTGGGCATTCACTGTAGGTAGATCAATGCTATAAAAATAAAGAACAAGTATCCCCTAACTCACATTGATGATTTATTCAATCAACTTCATAGAGTATAATATTTTTCAAAGATTGGCCTTCGATAAGGATATTATCAGTTGTGCATGAATAAGGAATACATTCCAAAGACCGAATTTCGAACCAAGTACGAGCATTATGAGTTTAAAGTAATTCCTTTTGGACTGACTAATGCACCCCCTGTTTTCATAGATCTAATTAATAGATTTTTCTAGGAATATCGTGTTGACTTTGTAGTGGTATTGATTGATTATATCTTGGTATACTCCAAAAGATAAAAAGATCATGAAAATCACTTGGGAACTATTATAAAGACTCACAGAAGAAATGAATTATATTAAAAGTTTAGATATTGTGAATTCTGGCTTCAGGAGATTTCTTTTCTTGGCTTTATTTTCTCTAAGGATGAAATCTTTATCGATTATTCTAAGACAAAGTCAATCCAAGAATGGATAGCACCAATGAGTATAACCGAGGTACCCTATTTTATTGGTTTAGTAGGTTATTATTGGTGTTTCGTCTAGATTTTGGCCCGATTGTCTGACCCATTCACCAAGCTCACTTGTAAAGGGTTTAAATTTGTCTGGGAAAAAGAGGGCAAAGAATGTTTTGAGGAATTTAAGAAAAGATTAGTCAATGATCATATTTTGACTCTACCATCGGAGAATGATGGGTTTGTTATTTATAGTGATGATTCAAAGAAAGGAATTGGGTTTTTCCTTATAGGGAATGATAGAGTTATTTCCAATGCATCATTAAAGCTAAAAATTCATGAAAAAAATTATCCCACTCATGATCTTGAGTTATCAGCTGTAATATTTTCTTTGAATATATATAGAAACTATATCTATGGTAAAAAATGTGATATATATACTGATCATAAGATTTTGAAGGGTATTTTATCACAAAAATAACTCAACATGAAGCAAAGATGATGGCTTGAACTACTCAAGGATTTCGATTGCACTATACACTACCACATGGGGAAGGTAAATAAGGTGGAAGATGCTTTTAGCAGAAAGGATCAAGGAGTTATGAATAAGATGAGAGTTGAAAGGGGTACTATGTTCATGGATATTGTAAAGATCGATATGGGAATAATCATGGAAGGTGAAACATCGATACTTTTTCAAATGTTTTCCAAACCATCTTTACTAGAAAGAATAATAAGTTCTCAGACTGATGACGAGGTGTTTCAAAAGAAAATTAATGCTGTGAATGATGGGAGATTGATCTGCTTCATATATGAAGATGAAAATTTGAAATTTGTAAAGAGGCTTTGTGTTCCCGACATACCTGATCTCAAAAGGGAATTATTGGGCGATGCTCATAGATCCAATTTTTCTATACACCCCGGTAAAAAACTAAGATTTATAGATATTTAAAGGAACATTTTTGGTGGGAAAACATAAAGAGGGATATTACTGATTATGTGTCAAGATTTATGGTTTGTTAGCAGGTAAAAATTGGAAGGAAACATCCTGAAGGAATCATGCAACCTCTTCCCATACCTAAGTGTAAATGGGATGACATTACGATGGAATTTTTCATGGGGCTACCAAAGGCTCATAGAAGGAATGATGAAATATGGGTCATTTTTGATCATCTTACCAATTCAACACATTTTATTTCTATAAGATAAGATTTACCATTAGAAAATTTAGCAAGACTATATATTAATGAAGTTGTAAGACTTCATGGTGTACCCCTATTGAATGTTTCTGATCGTGATCCCCATTTTACATCAAAATTATGGAAAAGTATTCCGAAAGCCTTAGATACTAAACTTTGTTTAAGCACTTAATACCACCCTCAAACTAATGGACAATTAGAATAGATTATTCAAACCTTAGAAGACATGTTGAGATCTTTCTCACTTGACTTTCAAGGTATTAAGGATCAATATTTAACTCTGGTATAATTTTCCGATAATAATAGATTCCATTAAAGTATTCATATGGCACCATATGAAGTGTTATATGGAAAGAGATGTCACACACCAACATGTTGGGATGATGTTGGTGAAATAAAACTCGTAGGGCTAGAACTTGTTGAGGAAACAATGTAAAAGGTGGAGATTATCCAAACCCACATCAAAGCAGCTCAAAGTAGGAAAAATAGCTTGGCCGATAAATGATGGAGGGATTTGGAATTTCAAGTAGGTAATCATGTTTTATTGAATGTTTCTTCATGGAAGGGTATTATAAGATTCAGTAAGAAGGGAAAATTAAGTCCCAGGTACATCGGACCTCTTGAAATTCTTGAATGAATTGGAGTTGTAGCTAATTATTTAGCAATACCACCAAGTCTATATAAAGTTCATGATGTGTTCTATGTATCAATATTGAGAAAATGAATGCCTCACCCAACACATGTAATCACCTATGAAGAAATAGAACTAGAACCCAATCTGTCTTATTGTGAAGATACTATTAGAATTCTTGATACAAAAGAACAAGTGTTGAGAAATGAACGACTCGTTTGGTGAATGTTCTTTGGAGAAACCATAAAATGGAAGTGGCAACGTGGGAACTCGAGGAAACTATGATGAAGAACCCCCAAAATATTTTTATGTAGTAATATTAATGAAATTTAGAGGATGAAAATATTTTAAGGAGGGAAGAATGTAACACCCCAAGCTTCCATGGTACACTTCTCTTTGAATAATGCAATAACTGGCACTATACGCAACTTCGAGTTCCAGCACACCATGACCAATCAAAATAGCTTTTTAAAAATTATTTATGAATAATAATACCCATTTTCTAATATTTTATAAATTTTATTTTTCAAAATTTACGTAGTTTTGAATCTGGAATATCGAAATTATCTTATAGTGAATTTCTGGTATTTTTCTGAAAACATTCATTTTTTAATAAATAGTGAAAAACATTGTGTTGTGGTTTAAAACAGATTTTTTAAAACTAATTATTATTTTTATTTAAATTTATTTTAAAGTAAAAATATATGCATAATACCTATATTAGTCCAATGTAATTCATTGGAGTCATTTTATAATAATATTAGATATATAAAATTTTATTGAACAATTTAACTCCTTTTACCCACCTTCTAGGCAAATTTTCAAATTTGAATAAAAAGTAATTTTACCGCTTTTGTGAATTGAATTTACAAAATACTAAAGATATGATTGAAATCAGTAAGTAAAATATGGTTCAATAGGATGAAAATGACTTTTGGTGAATAGCAACTTTTGAATTTTATTTACCAGAGTTAAAAGTAAACAGGGTAATTATAGGTAAAAATGAAATTATAATTTTCATAACACATGTCCTAATTCTTTTGGATAAGTGTTTTTTAACCAAAATAAACCATAGGAACAAAATATGATACTATTTTATTCACTTAGATTAAATTAGGACATTTATTATTATTTTATTTAATGAAGAGTTAAAATTATAAAATTAAAAGTTTTATTACTAAACCATTTTTAATATATGTTTATAGATAAGATAAATTCTACAATAAATTTTAATTAAAAGTTTGAAAAAATTTCCTACATCATGGTTATTTATTTTTAATTTTTTAACATTAAATAATTAAATTTATTTATGACACAATGATGATATAGTAATTACCTTATTAATGAATGATTAAAATAATTGATATTATAAATATTAAAATAAATGTAAATTGATAATTTTGATGAATTAATAGAATTTTCTAGGTTGATATGAAATTTTAGGGTTTATTAAATAATTTTTTTCCTAGTGATAAATTTGTTAGGACTTTCACAAAAACCAAATAATAAATAGTGTCAAAATTGACATATATTAGTTTTTTAAAAAATACAGTATTATTAAATGATATAATATTCCTAAAATATAAGGTTTAGAAAATGGACCTATATAAGGTTAGATCTATCAATAATTAACCACTTGGGATTATCATGGCGTTTTATAGTAAGTTTATTAACCATTTATAATAATAATACAAGAAGACATGGTAAAAGTTAAACTATTTAACTAAGAGTTAAAACTAAAAGATATGGTAAATATAGTGACCTAAACTTGTATAAAACAGATTGGTTGAGAGAGTTTTGACCCAAAACCACCATATCATTAAAATAAATCCATTTTGAGCCATTATAAACTGAAAATTATTTTATAATTAAATAATATTTCAAGATTTTCCTAAAGTGACCCTCACCACTGTTATTAATGGGTACTTCCCCTTCTCTTAATTTCTCACCTCCAAAGCCATTTGGCTTGGCCAAACCCTACTCAAATACCCTCCCAACTTCCCTCACTTAAATCTAAAGGCCTTACTTTGATCAAAAATCCAACCTATAGAGACCTTTTGATCAAATCAAAAGAAATCACCTGAAGAAAAGGTAATAATTTCATCACCTATTTCAATGTTATTTTGTTCTTACACTTCCTCTTTGTTGGTTGTTTTCATATCAAAATAATAACTCTAGTACCTTATACATACTATGATGTTATTATAAATATGGTACAACCATATTCAATATTTCATCCATCTTATAAATGAAAAAGTCACCGTACGTGCGTACATATGGATTACCGTCTCCACATCATGGTGTAGTTTGTTATTCAACATTTCATTATTTGTATGAGAATAATAACGAGTATAATTAATGTAAATAATAAATATATCATGTTAATTATTCATTATATGTAATATACCTTCCAATTACATACAATTTCACCATCAACAGAATGATATTGTTCCCATGCGTACATACGTATTACCGTCTCCACGAATGCGATAAGATTCATTCCCCATGGTAACCATTCAAGAATAATTTTGATTTGATGATTTAAAAATAATGTATAAGATCATAATATCATTATATATATGAGTCAAATACAAATTATCCATAACAAACATGACCTATGTAACAAAACATATAAAGCAGAACAAAGTGGTTAACACCCAAAATAATAATACTATTGAAATATCATTATCAAATCAATATTAGAAGATCATATATGATATCATATTTATCCATGAGGTTCTAGTATAATTTAATAAAAATGATTTAACTATTATACAGGAGGTTAATTTACCCTCTACCAAGTAAAAGTAAAATGTAAGGGTTAATTTTACTATCTCTTTATTATCCAGGGTTGTTTATACATAAGTATCTACTGGGAATTCTTTATCATCAACATCCCTATTTTATAAAAATGTATTCAAAACATTTTTATTGTTTACTAGACTATGGATTAAGGTCATATATATCTTTTTTTAACTTTTTATAATTTTTTTTGAAAGGAATCTTTCCGTCGTTTTCCATAAAAGGTACTTTATGACCTTTTCAACAAATTATGGAAAGAATGTTTTTTAACTTATACAGTTGGTGCAGATATTTTCTACCGTTATAACACCTTCGAAGCTTCCTTTTCAAGATTGTAAGAATATTATAAAAATAAATGTTTTCTTTTATAATTGTGTGAATTTTAAATGATTTCAAAATAGAAAGATATATTTCTCTCAAATAGTTTTGATTTCATCTATATCAACATCCTTTGTTAGATTTTACACTTATTTGAAGCTGATTTATTATGATACAATATTCCATATTGTATTAAAGGTTTTGTGATATTTTTGACTGTGGATGTTCTATTTTTATACTAATAATGGTTTATGGTTAATTTAGTGACATTTCATATGCTAGTTTTAATATTAATGTCTATGATATGTTTCAACATTTTCATATGAGGAATGCATTGGACTTAGTAAGTGACAGGTGGAGCCCTCTATAGCTCCTTGATGCATCGATAGGTCTAATTAGACAAACTAGTGTCTTGGAATAAGTCCTTGACAAAATATTAGTTGTAGTATTAGCATGAGGCCTTGAATATGTGATTATGATTTATGACATTATGCATTTCATCATTATGAAATTGGATATTGATATTACATGTGATTATTTGACTAGTATAATATCCTTGTGAATAATTAAATTAAGTTATTTGTTTTATCTTTTATATATTGTGATGAATTTTAAGTTTAAAAGTCTTGTGTTTTAGTCTTATACATTTCCTTAAATGATTATTCTATTTATGATAGTTTTCACTATATTGTTATCCTTATTGAGAATCTGAGATCACCCCTTGCTTATGTTTTATTTTCCCAGGATGTGAAGGAGTATATTATGATTGACCTTTAAGGATAGGATAAGGGATATAAGTGTGTTCAAAGGGTACAAAATGATGTTGTTTTTTATTTCATGATGTAATGAAAAACTTATGTATGTATCCAATATTTTCAAGGCCACTAAACTAATCGATCTTTCAAAACTTGAACTTTTGTGATCATGACAATTTTATATAATAATGCACCGAGTTTGGGTAACTAGGGTTGGGGTGTTAGAAATGATATAGTGGGATTATCATAGGAAATTATTTCAAATGAAATATAGTGCATTGGTCCAGGCTAGTGTGAGGTATTAATTCATGGTTTGATTGACTGCATTCCCCAAGTTAGGGACTTCCTCATTTGGATTTCCACTTTGGTTCCCTCCCCAATTTATGAGTTTGATTCATTGAAAACAATCCATTGGAATGGGATAAATTTTTTAATCTAGGGTATTAGAAATATTAGGATATTATGGGAAGATACCGTTAGGTGTTATTGACTCCCCAACCCAAGGACTATCCACAATAACTAGATGGTTTGATTGGTTAGGGGTATAAGCAGACATGTGCCATGAAAATTGAAAAAATAAAGGGGAAAATATTATAGAAATTGAGGTGAGAAAATAGGAATGGGAGAGAATAGAATTATTGTCAAGATGAATATATTGGGTCCTAGAGAAAATCACCAAAATTATGACTCTCCCAAATTTACCAATGTTTTTAGGGTTAAAAGAGTCTCTTGTAGTGTAGTTTCGGTTGTTAAATCCTCAGAGACCAAAGAAGAAGCATAAAGAAACACACATTACAATATGGAGGTTTGTATATGAAGTGAAAAACTATGGTTTTATTTAATATATGTAAAATTAACACTAAGAGACCTAAGTGAATTCAATTTATGAGAAAGGGTTGATCCTATGTTATTATAAGGGATGAATTAGATGAAATTATTTGTAAAATATTTGAATTTCATTACTCAAGAAGGATTAATTCAATGAAATAAATATAAAATCATAAACTAATGGTTTAATATAGTGAAATTATATTTACACATATTATTACATGATTTTAAGCATAATTAAATATCAAATTACAAGATAAGGATCATAAAGTCCAGTGTCTTGGAGATTTGGTGCATAATTAAACATCATGAATCTAAAATAAAAACCTATTTTATTTAATATTAATAAATATATCCCAAATTCATATAATAAATTAAAAATTCATAGGATAACCTGGGAGAGTGCATGAATAAAGGGATGAGCTAAAAATACGAGTAAGGAAATATACATTAAAATAAAGCTTAGCACATGAGTCCGAATCCATAAAATAATGATATAAAAAGGCATGAAACATGATTAAAAATATAAAATAATAACATATATAACATGGGATCATATAATAATGAATAATAGTAATGTGTAATAAACATAAAACATGACTTTATCATGATTCAAGGCTCATTTCACATGGAGGAGCCCGAGTCAATGCTAATCACCAAGTCCATTGCATATGGAGCAGACGTCAAGGCTAACCAACAAGACCGTTGTATAAGATATCTAATGAGTCTAAAATTTACCCAAATAATTGGAGTGATATCTAGTGGAACCCATCATAACTTCTTCATTAATATTTTCTCAACATAAATAATCATACATAAACAATCAAACATAAACATAAGGTTTACCCATGGAAAGAATTGGGTATCATAATCATGTCGAAAAGAATACCAAAAGGGAATATCATAATGGTGTCCATGAAAGGATGGATTTAAATCATAAAAGAACATTAATAATTTAATATATTAATAGATCCTGATAAGTGATGTCAAATTGAAGTTAAAACATGTAAAAAGAGAGTTTAAGAAACTTTAGAAATAAAACATTTTATTATGGTTTAAGAGAAAACATTCAAGATTATTTAAAATGAAAATGGAATAATTGTTTGTTTTAAAAAATAATTGAACTAAGATAGTTTTTTATGATAAAATTAGTTAATTTATAAAAATAATGGTGGATTAAAATAGATTATGAAGTGCACTTGAAAATGTGTAAGAAATCGGGAAGTTCCTTTGAATCAGGTTTACTTTTCTGAAAGATTTGAGATGAGAACCTTATTAAAACATGTAATACCCTATCAAAAAAAGATTATATTATATGGATATATAATTTTGTAAGATATAAATATAATTTATAATAAATTAATAAAAATAAATAGGAATTATATTTGGTAAAGAGAGAGAAAGAGCAACCCAAACGAAAAATAGATGTTCGGAAAGGACCCCTTACCTTATGTCTAAAAGTGTTATGAACTTGATCTTAATGTCCTAGGTAATCAAATATAATTAATTAATTTACAAATAAATAACCTTTTATACATTAATTTTATTCATTATAGTTTTATTGAGATCATTTATTGTCTTTTTGATGAGTTATAATGTTCAATTTCATCGTTCAGGAGTGTTCGTTCACAAGGTTTCATGATTAGTTCGCTTATATATGAGTATGAAAGTTCATGTAGAATGGATATAATTCTAAAGAGTTAAAATTATATGTTATTAGTGAAAATAAATAATTTTAATTGGTCTTATATATATATTTTTACAGATACGAGGTTGAATCATTAGATAACATGTTAATGATAATTGTTTAGATTAATTATAGCGGTTTTTCGATCACAACAAACTAGTTTTGTGCAATTATTTAATATCTTTTATATATAATGGTTATAGAAAATTAAATAAGATATAATAAATATATTATAATCTATTTAAAAAACAAAAATGTTTTCATGACCATACTTTAAGATGATTATAGAAATTGATAACCCATCGTCCTCGAATGTAATAAATTAACACATCACAGATATTGTTTTCATTTTTAAAAAAAGAAGAGGGGAAAGAATTAAAGATGGTTTATTAAATAAAAATAATAAAAATAAATTATATGTAATTTATTAAAGTTATCATTCCATTTTTATGAGGTATTGTGAGGAGAGAATAATAAAATAAAGAACTTGAAAAAAATAAAAGAAAAGGAAAGAGGAATTTACCTCTTGAATTTCTCCTATTTGAGAGCCTCCCAAGAGCAAGGGTTTTGATCTTTTGATGAGAAAAAGCTCACAGTTCTGGGGGATATTATTTTAAAGAAATTTGGGAAGAATTTGTAAAAGGATAAAACCTTTAGATGTGTGAGGAGAAAAGATAGCGTGGGGTCGTATTTATAGCAGAGGAGAGCAGTGTTTTCTCATTATTTTACTCATTGGTTTATTATTTTTCCTCAAGATTGTGAATAGTTTGAGTATTATCATAAAAAATATTAAAATAATGAATTATAGTTCAACAATTTGGGCTTACATCAACCATATATCTTTTATGACCTAATAAATCTTGTATTTAGCTTATACTGCAAATTATCGTATTTTTCTATTCACAAAAATCAAATATTTCAGAAAAATCCAAAAAATTCAGCCTAATTTTTTTTAGACTTATAGAATAAAAAAATGAAATTCATTTTATGAAAATTATTTTCGAAATATGAGAAATATAATTTTCAATTAAAATCATCATTTACTTGAAAAATACATATTTTAAAATTATAACTAATTTTATAACACTTTGAAAAATTAAATAATTTCTCATAAAATTATATTAAAATAAGAAGACAAAAAAATATTAATTAATGAATACTTTATAACAAAATAATTTTTATTTTGAATCCTTAAATTAATTATAAAATTTTAACTAAATATTTAAAACTTACAAAAACACCATTACTTAATTAATAATTTTTAAAACATTTATTTACTTATACTATGATACAATTATATCAAACATTAATTTATAAGATGCATAAATTTTATTTATAATTTCATAAGTGAGGTTACTATTCATTTTTATAGTTTAATATTCATAATTTTTATATTACTATTCCTAAGGTTAAGTTACTATTTCACATGTATTGGTTTCTTAACTTCTAGAAATACATCTTTTTTATTAATTATTCATTTATAATGTTTGTATTGTGTTATTAATGTTTTTTGTGCGATTATACTATATAACCTAATTATAAGAAAAGAATTTCCATTGATAATATTTTGGGTTGTTACATTCTTTCCTCCATATGAAATTTAGTCCTCGAAATTTTGTTGTACATACTATGGGGAAAACATGTGAAGGTACTTCTCCTTCATCACCTCCTCTAGTTCCCATTTTGCCTCTTCGTACTTATGGTTACACTAAAGCACATTAACCAAGTGACTAGTCTTACTACATATAAATTTGTCTATATGGTCGAAGATCTTCATCGGCTGTTCCTCGTAAGAGAGATCATTTTCCAACCGTAGAATCTCTGAATTGAGTACATGTGTGGAATCTAGTATGTACTTCCTCAATAGGGATACATGGAATACATCGTTTACTTTATACATGGTTGGTGTAAGTTCTAGTCGATTGGACACAACTTCAACACGATCATGGATCTTGAAGGGCCCAATGTACTAGGGAATTATCTTTCATTTCTTCCCAAATCTCATGATCCTCTTATATAGAGATATGTAATGGAATACAATGTCTCCAACCTTAAAATCAAGGTCTCATTGATGATTGTCTACATAGATCTTCTATCGACTTTGGGTAGTCTTGATGTGCTGCTGAATGGTTTTCACCTTTTCCACCATTTCTTCAACCATTTAGGGTTCTAAAAGCTTATGTTTACCATCTTCATCCCATCATGCTAGTGTTCTGCATATTTTCCCATAAAGGGAATCATATGGTTCTATTTGGATGTTGGAGTGTAAACTATTGTTTTAGGAGAATTCAACCACTAGAAGATGTTGGTCCCATCCTCTTTTAAAGTCCATATAACATTCTCTTAATATGTATTCTAGTGTCTGAATAGTTTGATTGCATTTTACATCTGTTTGAGGATGATATTCCTTATTGAAGTTCAGTTTAGTGCTTAGAGAATATTAGAGAATTTTCCAAAAATTAGAGGTGAATCTTAGATCTCGATCATATACAATCTATAGTGGTACTCCATGAAACCTTACCACTTATTTGATGTATATCCGTGCAATTTGATCTAGTGAGAAGTCCTATCAAATTGTGTTAAAGTGAGCTATTTTTATAAGACGATTGAAAATAACCCATATAAAATTCTTTCCTCTAGATGTATTTTTAAGTCCATTGACAATGTCCATGGTAGTGTTCTCTCAATTCCATGTCGGTATGAGTAGTGGTTGAATCAACCCATTAGAATTTTGTCTTTAAGCCTTTACTTTCTAATATACTAAGCACTTTGATTTATATTCATCGATCTCCTTCGTCATATTGTACCACCAATATTTCTCTTGAAAACTTGATACATCTTTGTGCTACTTGGGTGAATAGAGAAGGTTGATCTATGCATGTCATTCAAAATATCCTTCTTTATCTCTCAATAGTATTGTACACATATCCATGACCCAAATATTACAAAACCTTCCTCATCAATTTTAAACAATGAGGATTTCCCATTTCTTATAACTTCCACCTTATTATGGATTTACACATTATTCCTTTGAGCATCATTAATTTTCCCATAAGGGATAGTTGAGAAATCATTTGAGAAAGGATTGATTATGTTCCTTCCTTAATGATTCCCATGTACATTATTTTTAAATATAATATGATTTTATCCCTATCAATTCTCATCATTGATAAAGTCTCTAGGTTCTTTCTATTTTGATCATATTCTACCTTATTTTCCTTACCAGGATGGTAGTGGCTTCGGTAGTTATAATCCTTGATGAGCTCTAACCATCTTTATTGGGAAATATTAAGACCCATCTATGTGAATATATATTTAAAAATATTGTGATCTATATATATCTAACACTTCTTCTCATAGCGATAATGCCACCATATTTTCAAAACAAAGATCACAACTAATAACTCTAGATCATAAGTGGGATAGTTTTTATCATGAATTTTTAACTGGATTAAGGCATAGACTATCACTTTATCATTTTTCATTAGCACAAAGCCTAATAGATTGTTTAAAGCATCATATTATAATACAAAGAGTACCCCACTTGTCATTAGTGTGAGAATAGGTGCACTGATAAGCTCTTTAAAGCAATATTCACATTCACTCATCCATAAACAAATTTACTCCCTTTTGAGTCATCTTGGTTAGTTTTTTTTAAAACTATGATAAGTTCCTCAAAAATAATTGTTAATACCCTGATAGACAAAGGGAACTAAGGATATCCATTACAGATATTGTCTGGCCCTACTCTTTGATTTCCTTTATCTTGGAAGGGTCTATAAATATTCCTTTTTTAGTGATAACATGCCCCAAGAATGATACTTCCTTCATCTAGAACTCATATTTACTATACATTGCATAAATTTTCTCCCTTTGCATAGCCTTTATCATAGTATTCAAATGCTCTTAATTCTCATTTTTCTCACGTAGTATATTAGAATACCATAATTAAAGACTACCACAAATTTATTGGGGTAATATATAAAGGCTCTATTCATTAAAACCATGAAAATAGTTGGATAATTAGTGAGATTGAAAAACATCACAATGAACTCATAGTGTCAATACCTCATTCAAAAGGTAGACTTGAGAATATCTTCCTCCCTTACCTTTAATTGGTGATATCCCATCCGAAGTTCCACCATAGAGAGATAATTGTCCCCACATAGTTGATCAAAAAAATCATCTATCTTTGGTACGAGATACTTGTTATTTATCATTATTTTATTAAGCTCATGATAATAAATGTAGAGGTACATTGATCCATCTTTCTTCTTGATAAAGAGGGCTGGTGGACCCTATTGTGAAGCACTCAGGCATATAAAAACCATGTCCATAATCTTCTGTAACCAATTCTTCAGTTCCTCTAGCTCAATAGTGGACTTTCTATATGGTGTATTTGATATATTTAGATATCCATGAGTTAGTTAAATTGAGAAATTAACCTCTCTATTAGGTGGAAGACTAGAAAAATCTTCAGGGAATCACATCAGTGTAGTCCCTCATAATGGGCATGTATTCAAATGAGATTCTCCCTATATAAATTATTTGAGCTAGGTATGTTTTCTTATAAGGAATAAATATCCACTACTTAATACAATGATTCTGAATGATATTCATCCTTCTTCTTACACTTTTACAGAATTGAAGGATGCTTCGGGATGTGAAAAGTGATATCCTTTTCCCAATAATCGATGTTAGATTTGTATAAGGATAGAAAATCCAATCCCAAAATAACATCAAACTCTACCAAAGTGAGTATGACATGATTTGAAGGGAGGTTTATTTCATTAACATTCACTAGAGGGAGTTATAAACTTTGGATGTGATAATTTCCCCATTTGTTTTCCTCACCAAAAACTCAACCTTCATATTTTGAGGTGGTGTTTGAATAGTTATACTAAACATAAAAGATATGATAGAATGTGTAGAACCATAATCAAATAGTAGGTTCATAATTCTTGATTGAACAATAAACATACCTATCACCACATCATTTTTTGGTACCACCTCAGTATTAATTATATCATATTCCCTTCTTTTCCACCTTAGAGGTTATTGTTGTTGATTGCCTCCAAAACAACATTACCTAGGGAAATGGTTTTTATAATTCCCATGTTACTTGTAGTTTTAACACTTCACTATAGGCTAAGTGTTAATATAACCATTCCATTTTCTTCTAAATTAGTGGGATTATTCATATCCCTTTAGTGGTTATTATCCAAATTCCCCATTCTTCCACATTTGAAGCATTTCCTAGTTCCCTTTAGAAAGCTCCTAGGATGTTTTTTCCCACAATTTAGACATGTGGGATATCGGGTATTCTTTCCATCATGGGATTTATTTGCTGATACACCCATAATAAACTCTATTTTCCTATTATCACTGGGACCACAAGATCACTAAGAGTCTCTGATCTCTATTTTATCTTTAAGAGCCCAATGTGAAATCTCTTTATAGCTATCCAAGTATTAAATTTCCAATTATTTTTGTAGACTCAAATTTAGTCCAGTAAAGAAGCAATCCACCTTACTTTTGGTCTTTATAAAAATCCAAAGTCATAACTTTCATTCCTTTTTATGTTTTCTTCATACGTCCAGATGAAATCATCTTCCTTCTTCTTAAGTCTGAGGAACTCTCTTTCTATATTGAGATAGAGGGTTCAGGGGATTTTTTTATCGAAAAACATTTTATTATATTCATCCCAATCCATGGAATAAAATTCCTCTTTAGACTTCATGTTTTTGACCAATTTCCACCACTGATCATCTTTCCCATCTAAATGATATACCATCATCACAACCTTCTCTTCTTCTGAGCGCTAGAGGATAGAAAATATCTTTTCAATGATGTTAATATACTATTACATAGGTAGGGGATCAAAATATCAACTAAACATGAGAGGCCTTTTACCTATAAAAAATTTGGACAAAAATTGATATTTCTTATGAGAATGAGGGAGTTCCGTGAAATTCAAGTTATTATTCATTACTTGATCCAGTTGAGCAAGTAATATCATGAGGTTTTGAGCACCTGTTCCCATCATATATAGAATATAATTAGGGATATCATTAAATTTCCTATAACATTTATTTTTGGCATATTTTCTTATATTCCCAACCTTTAACTAATATAAATAAAGTACAATTAGGGAGTATTGAATATTTAACTAATAAGTATAATAAAAGGAAACTTTTAACACAAAAGGATAAAATTCTAAAGTAATAGTATATTCTAACTTGTGATTACCTAGGATTAAATCTAGGTTATCAATGATTTTTTTCCTAAGATATATTCTTATGGTAATTTTTTGGTCCCTTAATAATGGTTTGTAATATTCTTATGAATTTACCAAAGTATATCCCCCAGGAGTTTTTAACCAGGTGTGCAGTAAGGCCCATTGTCATGTTCCAGGTTACCCCGAGTCAGGCCTGAAACACCTTGTCAGAGTTGTTACTCATAGGTATATCTTCTATATAACCATATACACTTGTAGTATATATACAAATATGTATTTTCTTGATAAAAAACTTTCTCTGTACTAACCAAAATATAGGGATGTTTTCTGACACATAGTCTTATCCCTAAGGTTCTTACTATAGTGATCTATTCCTAATCTCCAAAAATAACTAAAAATTTATTTGATAAAAACTATAGAGACCCTAGTATTTAACACATATTATTACATGATTTTTATCATTATTAAATATCAAATTAAATGCCAAGTTTCATAAAGTCTAGTGTCTTAGAGATTGGGTACATAATTAAACATCATGAATCCAAAATAAAAACATATTTATTTAATATTTATAAATAGAACCTTACTTCATTTGAGACCTTACATATTCATAAAATAAAATGAGGGAATACATGAACAAATGGATGAGCCAAAAATCCTAGAAATCAAATAAACATTAAAATAATTCTTAGCACATGGGTTAGAAGGCAAACATGACAGAAAAAGGAATGGAATATGATTAAACAAAAGGAATCATAACATATAGAAAATGGGATCATATAATAAGGGAATCATAGTAACGTGTAATCAAAATAAAATATTAATTTAGCATTATTCAAGTCTTATTGAACATGTAAGAGAACGAGTCAAGGATAACCACCAAAACCATTACACATGGAACATGAGCCAAGCCTAACCACTAAGACCGTTGCACATGACATCCCGTGAGGCCAAAAATTACCCAAATAATTGGAGAAATATCTTATTACACCCTTCGTAACATGTTGATGAAGATATTTTCAATATAAACAATCACACATAAGCAATCAAATATAAACATAAGGGTTACCCATGAAAGGAACTGGGTATCATAATCATGTTAAAAGACATATCAAAATGGAATATCATAAAGGTTTCCATGAGAAGTTGGGATTGAATTATAAATGGACATTTATAAGTGAATATTGGAATATATCATGATATTGATGTCAAAATTAAGTGAAAACACGTAAAAAGAGTGTTTAAGAAACTTTAAAATAAAACATTTTAGTACAGTTTAAGGGAAAACATTCAAGATTATTTAAAATAGAAAAGGAATATTTTTTTGTTTAAAAAAAGAATTAAAAAAATATTTTTTTAATGATAAAATTAGTGAATTATAAAAATAATGGTTCCTTAAAAGAGATTACAGAGTTCACTTTAAAATGGGTTATAAATCGTTAAGTTACCTTGAATCGGGTTTTCTTTTTAAAAGGATTTGGGAAGGGAACCTTATTCAAACATGTATTAGACCATAAAATAAAGATGATATGATCTAGATATATGAGTTTGGAATATATAAAAATAATTTATAAGAATTAAATAAAAAAAAGTGGAATTAAATTGAGGTAAAGAGAGATAAATATGAACCTGAAGGAAAAAATAGAGGTTCGTAAAGGATCCCTTACCTTATGTACAAAAGTGTTCCACACTTGATCTTAATGTCATGGATAATAAAATTAGATCCATTAATTTAAAAATAAATAACATTTTATAGATTAATTTTATTCATTATAGTTTTATTGAAATCTTTTATGGGCTTTTAGATGAGTTTTAGAGTTTAATTTCATCGTCTGAGAGTGTTTGTTTTCTTAGTTTTCATGATCGGTTCGCTTGTATACGAGTATCAAAGCTCATTTAGAATGAGTATAATTATCCATAATTGAAATTATATGTTCTAAATGAACATAAATAAGTGTAATCAGTATTTTATATTAATTGTTTTCATATATGAGGATTAATCAATAGATAACATGTTAATGATAATTGTTTAGATTAATTTTAGTGGTTTTTCGATCACAACGATCTAGTTTTGTTCTATCACTCAATATCATGTATATATAATTGTTATATAACATTAAAGAAGATATAATATGTATATTAAAATATTTTTGATCCATAAAAATAGTTTCATGACTATTATTAAATATTTTAATATAAATTGAAAACCCATCATCCTTGAATGTGAAAAATTAACACATCACATATGATGTTTTCATTTTTCAACAAAGGAGAGGGGAAATAATTAAGGATGCATTATTAAATAAACATAATAATATTCTATTATATGTATGTTATTGGAGTTATCATTCCATTTGGATGGGTGGAGGCGATGTGAGAATAAGAAAATAATGAGCATGAAAAGAAAATAAAAGGAAATAGGGATTTACCTCTTGAATTTCTCCTCCTTGAGAGCCTCCTTAGGGTAAAGGTTTTTGTATTTTGATGTGACCAAAACTACTGTATGTGGGGGAGATACTTGGAAAAGTATTTGATAATAATTTTTACATGGATAAAATATTTAGAGGTGTGAGAAGAAGATGTGGTGAGGGGTGGTGTTTATAGTGAAGGAGAGGGGTGTTTTCCCATTATTTTACTCATTAGATTATTATTTTTTCTCAAGACTCTGAATAGTTTGAGAATTTTCCAAAAATATTTTAAAATAATTAATTATATTGTGATATTTTGGGTTTACATCATCAATATATCATCTATTAATCTTTAAATCAAGTATTTAGCTTATACCATAAATTACCGTATTTTACTATTCAAAAAAATTAAAGTATTTTTGAAAAATCCCAAAAAATCACCCAAACCATTTTTGATATGTATAATTTTAAAATGAACTCTATTTTATAAAAATATTTTTTATAAATATGATAAATTTATTTTTTAATTAAATTTCTCATTTACTTGAATAGTATATATTTTAAAATTATAACTAATTTTATAACACTTTGAATAATTAAATAAGTTCTCATAAAATTACCTTAAAATCACAATATGAAAAAATATTATTTTTTGAATAATTTTTTGGAAAATAAATTTTACTTTAAATCCTTATATTAATTATAAAATTTTAATTAAATATTTATAACTTTCAAAAAACACCAATACTTAATTAATAATTTTTTAAAGCATTTAATTACTTGTGGTATGATACAATTATATTATAATTTAATTTATAAGTTTCCAATTTTTTAAAACTTTCATAGGTGAGGTTACTATTTATTTGGTTGGTTTACTATTCATAAGGGTGATATTTCTATTCCTAATTTGAAGTTACTATTTCCTCAGTATAGATTTCTTAACTTGTCAAAATACCTCTTATTTCATTCATTATTCATTTATAATGTTTTTATTACATTCTTAATGTTTTTTGTGATTATACTATTTTAACTAATTATTAGAAAAGGATTTCCATTGATAAAATTTTGGGTTGTTACATTTATCAACTTCACATACACAATCTATTCACCTATACATTTTGAGGATCATTTTCATGAGCACTCCAATGTAAAGGATATTATTAGTACATGAAAAAATGGTGATAAAATTCCATAAGGAAGAGGAAGAAATAAAATCATTGAATGAAAAAATAAAATAAAATAAATGATTAAACATTTAAATATAGAGAAATAAAATCTAATCCATCCACATGATAATAATTTATATGAACCCATTAGAGGGTTTTCCTTCCATTGATGAAATTATTTCAATGGAAGACAAGAGTAGACTCATGAGGGTCGAATTAAAGAAGTAAAAATAATGAAATAATGACCACACCACTATTGTGTGAAGAATTTCACAAGTTTTGGTGTGAATAATTTCACACATTGAGGAAATGATATCAATGTGAAATGAAGAATAACATAATTAGATAAAATAAAGAACAGTTATTAATAAACTAATTTTATTCAAGAAACTTACATGAGAAAGAAATGTGATTACAACATCAAATTGGCAGCATAACATAAAAATGAAAACATACACAACCTCCTCCAACTCTTCCGCCACCACTAATTTAAATATAATTGGGTTGATACCAAAATATTTTATGTCTTTACACTTATTGTTTGCCTAGGGTGGTGGAATTTTTTTGGGAATGTGGACTTTTCCACCCTTGACTCGAAATGGGATCTAAGTTTCTTACCTCTGACTAATGTTTTCAAATGAGATTCTAGATGGAATAATTGGAGTGGGGAATAGCAGAAGAAATTAAAAACATGGATTTGTTATAATATCATGTAAAATTTAAGACCAATTGTTTTTTTTGTTTTAGAGATATGACTGAAATGGTGGGATGTCATTCTAGGCTACAAAATCTGGCTCAAAATTTCATCTTCATATTGGAATGCCTAAAACTCCATTCAAATATCATAATTATCTCTAAAAAATGTTGAATTAAATATTCACCATGATATATTATATCCACAGTTCAAATTTAATCTTCATTGATCTTGTATAATGGTTGCTATAGTTATTTTATTAGGCTGCTATTCAGTTTACTTCACCCAGAATTTCAAAGGTTCAAGGAAAAAAGTAATCATCATCCTAATTTAATTTCCAATTGATCTAGAAGGATATAATTATCCTCTAAAAGTGGGAGAGCTAAAAATAAAATATGAAAATAAAATCAATACTATTGGGTGTTTTATAAGTGGTTAAAAAATGTACAATGTTATATTACATTTTAAAATGGAATTACAAACATGATATAAAAATAATGACAAACTATAAAATTCTCTAATATAAGTGTTTAGGAAAATTAAATTTGAAGAATATTATAATATAAAAAATGAATATTATCCTCTTTTTGTGGTGACTCATACTTCCATAGAAGAAGAAACACTGTGATCGGAGATTTCCCAAGCATGGATAGGGAGACCCATAGGGAGGTGGTGCTGGTAGAGGAGTAGGTGCATCTTGAGAGTGGGGAGATTATTGTGGAGGGAGACACTTTGAGTTTCTTTCACCTCCACCACCATGTGGACCATGATAGGCTTATAGAGATAGCTGTTGGGGGTGTGGGAAGCTATAGACTACGAGGGGATATTAATGGGATACAGATGGTATGGTTTGGGGTATGATATGTTTATTTTTTACTCATTCTCCATTATATGTAGACACGAGTGTGAGTCATTCCTTCATCTCATTATCCCTCATGTGAGATATGGACCTTCAATTTGAGACTTTAAACTAGAATATATGACTAAATGTTTCTAAAGGGATAGACTCATTAATATATGATATCTTCTAGTAGTGTGAGATGACACTTGGTGGAGATAAAGTTTCTAATGGGACCTTTTGTTCATCATGATGAAACCTTAAGACATCATCTTGGACATGGACTTGTTGTCCATAGTTCAATCCTAGATTTATTGAAATCATGGATGAGGTAGATGTATTCAAGTTCATGGGATGATATTCTCTATTACATTCATGAGATATCTCATGGCTGATGAAGTGGGTCATGTGAGTTAGAAGATGAAACCCATAACCCATCACCACTTGGTGAGTTTAACCTTTGTAACAGTGATCTCCTCAGGAATTTGGATTCCTTTGGTAGTGGAGGACTACATGGACCTCTTCAACAAGGATTTTTTTTGGGAATTCCTTTGTAGTGGGATATGGTTTTATACATTTTCTTTCACCCTGATACACCAATAATAACTTTTTCATCACATCAGATTACCCCAATAGAGCTTCGAGAGCTGAGGGAGTGGTTGGTGGACCTTCAATAGAAGGGATTCATCATACCCTATATATACCCACTAGGAAACTCTAGTTTTTGTGTGTGAAAAATTTGGATGAGAGCTTGAGTATTAGTTTTGATTACTATTTTCTTAACCAAAAAATGATAAAGAAAAATTACCCCTTTCTAAGTATTGATGTCATATTTGACCATTTATGAGGTATGAGTTGGTTCTCAAGGATCGATCTCCAGTCTGACTACCACCAGTTGGGGGTTCACAATAATGATATCCCAAAGGCAACATTACAATATCACTATGAACACTATGACTTCCTGGTGATTCATTTCAATCTGACTAATGCCCCCATGGTGTTCATGGATATTATGAAATATATCTTTCATCCATACTTGGATCGATTTTTGGTTGTCTTCATTGATGGTATAACTATTTACTCTGTGTAAGAGTAAGAGAATTCATATAATCTAAAGATGATCCTAGAATTAATATGGGAGATCCAATATTATGGAAATCTCTTAAAGTGAATGTTTTAGATTTTTGAGGTTATGTTTTTGGGGAATGTAATTTTTGAGAATGGTTTAGTTATTGACCCAAATAATTTTGATGCAGTGCTTTATTGGGATCCACCTCGGAGAATATCAGAGGAGTGAAGTTTTCTTGGAATTTATGGGTATTATAAGAGGTTTATAGAAGAATTATCTAGGATTGAAACCCCTTTGACTAACCTGTCATGGAAAGGGAAGATGCTTACCTATAAAGAGCAGTGTCAAGACTCTTTCAAGGATTTGAGGTTGAGGCGGACCAACGCACCTATGTTGATACTAATAGAGGAGAGAATGGGGTACATAGTTTTTTGTGATTAATTTTGATATGTGATTTCTTTTTTGTTAATATAGAGGTTGGTAGTGATCACTTATGGATCAAGGTAGTTTAGACCCCAAAATCAGAACTATGCGATTCATGACATAGAGTTGTCAGTAGTAGTCTTCGCTCTGAAGATGTGGAGGAACTATCTTCTAGGGAAGATATTAGCTGTATAATTAGACCACCAGAGTCTCAGGTGAATATTAATTCTAATATATATTAACCTATGGAAAAAGAACTAGTCATAGGAGGAGTTTGAGCAATTGGATTCAATGCATCTGATCTTGTTGGAGGAGAGGCGTGTAATTTTTCTTCAATCTATGATGGATACTCCTATGATTCTTTAGTATGTGAGAGAATTTTAGTTGGGAGACATTGACTATTAGGTTCTACATCACCAGATATTTTTTGGAGATTCATTAAATGTATTTTATGAAGGTGGTATGGATGAAATCATTTTTAGGGACAAATAGTGGTTCCAATCAAATTTAATGAGGAGGTGATGAGGGAGTTTCACCTGTATCCATTGGTTATACATTATGATGTGTAAAAGATGTATATAGACCTTTAGTGGTACTTTTGATGGGATTGAATAAGGTAGATAGTTTCTGAGTTTTTTTGGTGTCTCACAAGATGGTAGGAGAAGACTGAACACCAAATTTTAGTAGGTTTGATAAAGCCTCTTGAGATACCAGAGTGGAAATGGGATGAAAAATCCATGGAATTTGTGATTTGGATTACATCCAAAATAAGAAAACATGATTCTATCTGGGTGATTATTTACTGACTCCCTAAGCCAGTATAATTACTTTCCATGAAGGAGTAGAGTTCAATAGGGAGTCTGGGGTAGTTGTATGTGCGTGAGATCATTGAGCTTCATGGGGAACCCCCGATGATCATATCCAAACATGATTATCGGTTCACATCATGGTTATAGAGGGTATTACAGGAGGCCTTAGGGACATATTTGAGTATGAGTATAATGTTTCACCCCCATAGGGATGGGAAGATTGATCAGACAATCAAGGTATTAGAGGATATGCTGAGGACCTATGTATTAGACTTAAGCCAGAGTTAGGAGGATCACTTTCCATTGGTAGAGTTTTCTTATATTAATAGCTATCACTCAACTACAAGCATGAAAGCCTTAGAGGACTAGTATAGGAGACCTTTTAGGTCACCATTATTTTGGATTGAGATTAGCGACATGTCTCTTTTTAGGATAGAGATGATGTTTGTGATAAACGATATGGTTGTTGTAATTCGTAATGGCATTAGGACAAATCATAGAAGATATAAATATTACATAAATCAATATTATTTGACCTTTTAGTTTGATAAGGGAGACCATGTTTTTATAAGAGTCTCTCCATGATGAGGAATAAATAGATCTGGTTAGGGAAAAAATATATCCCTTAGATTCATCTAGCAATTCAAGATCCTACAGAGGGTTAGTGAGGTTTCTTACCATATAATCTTTCCCCTACAGTTAGATCAGGTGCATGACATATTCTATGTGTCACAATAAAAGAGGTAATTGTATGACCCTACACATGTTATTGATTTTGGTGATATGGACATCAAGGATGGATGAAACTTCATGGAGTATCCAATGGATATAGAGGATCATCATGAGAAGATCTTGTAAGGATAGACTATTCCCTTGATTCATATGCTATAAAAGTGAGAGAGCATGTATGAAATCCCCTTGGAGTGAGAGAGTCAGATGCCAAATAAGTACCCCCAAAAATTTTTGTATCTTATGATTTTCTGGGTGAAAAGTATTAAAGGTTGAGAGAATTTAGTTTTTTTGGTTTTGATGGATCTATCTTTTCAATATTTCTCCATATATAATTATATTTATCCTCAGATTTGGTATAGTTAATGGGCTTGTCGGGACACTAGAATTAATATATTAAAAATAATAATATTTTTTAATTTACGTGTGCACATTATTTCGGTTTAATTGGCTTTCCTACTGTTGGGGACCTCAGATAAGAAATCCAAGACCATGGTTGATTTCAGAATGCAGGGATTACCCTAGGCATTACCAAAGATTGGTCAACATCAAATGTTCCAAGGGAGTTAACTATTGGTAGATGTATTTAATAAAATAAATAATTTTATTTATTTATTTTTATTAAATGACTTACATATAATCCTATATAAATAGACCATTATAATAAATCAATAGGGTTATCTACAAAACCCATGGATGATTTGGTAGGAGAAAAATGACTGTTCTTCATTGGAGGATTAGGATCGGACAATGAATGATGATTAGATCAAGGTGGACTAAGAGGTACTGGACATAGTAGATCTTCTTCATCACTAGAGAATGAAATATTCACTAATTATCGATCCTAAACTGATTTAGGTAATTCTATTTTTTATTACCTTCATTTTTATTTAATCAAAAAAGGATTAATGTATCTAATTTTATTTCTTTTATTTGTCAATATTCTCATGAGACCTACCAAATTTTCATTAATATTATTGATACAATAATTACTTGTTAAACCTTTATATAACACTTGGATACCTATATTTTATGATCATTGGATGAGATCACTTTTCCAATGACGGATTCACTTTTTTATTATGCTTCCTACCCCATCAGTCTTTGTCGTTGGCCCTCACGGTCACTGTTTGAAATTTTCAGGGTAGGTTAGAGTGTGATCGAACCCCCAAATCCATGGTGGTTATGTGAATTATGTAAGAGATGGTTATTAGTAGATGTGTTGGGATGGAATTATGGTTTCAGGAGACACCTCTATGGATTTGGGATCAAGAACAATAACAATAGTGGTGTTGTACGATAGATGGAGCCATGAGGGGTTTGGGTGGCCTAAATCCAACCACTGATGAAGAATCAAGCTTAGAAAACCCCAAATTCAAAACCCCAAGTAAAAATCAAGGTTGAAGAAGATGGGAATATGGATTAGTGATTCACATTGTGATTTATTGGGTTTATTCTAAAAACCCAACTGCATGACGTGTAGTCTAGGAACAAATGTTGTGTAGTCCCTAGCTACTTCAACTAGGGTTTCGTGGAAGATAAATATCATATGCCATGTATGACCCCATAAATTATTTGTAACCCTATTCTAGGAGCCCGATGTGTGAATCAAGAATACCTAAGAACTAGCATAAATAGGCACATGGGAAAAGATAGGAGTACATGGGAACGACCTAGTACTAAAACATGTAAAGATACACATGAATGACCTAAAGTACATAGGAATAACCAGAAGTACATGGGTGTATCTAGATATACACAGACACAACTAGAAGAACATGGGAAGACCCTAGGTGGCCAGGAAATTACTTTTAGTACACTTACACACCATGTAGTATTACACGTCTATCCAAACTATGAGTAGAGGAGACGATCAAGTGTCCAACCAAGGACACATTCCATGTGACCCTAGGTTTATGCCGTGTAGTTTTGTAGAGGAAATTTACCTTACATATATCCTTCTTTGGAACTCGGATTTTTTCCCATGATTATCCTATCATGAACAATTTTCCACTTAGTATATGATGGTAGTCTTCATAGTGGATTTCAAGATATGACATGAGATGTTTCAAGATTAATGCTTTTTTGGGAGATGCTGAACCAAAAACAGTGATCAGGTAAGATCAATAGAGAGATGTTTGGGTTAGAAACCCCCTGTATCACCAAGGTGTAAGTCCCCTATACTTTTTTCACTGGATGAGTGGTACCCCCTATCACACTAGGGAGAAACTCCTCTATATATATACCTAGTGGGACCCCATTGATGAAACTGTAAACTGTTCCCCCATGCATTGAGTGGAACCCCCATGATGCACCAAGGAATGGGTCCTCTATATACTGAGTTGTACCACCTCTTGTATCACAGTGTGAGTCATCTCTTTGTTAAGTGTAGCCCCCCTAATGCACTAGAGCATGTGTCCTCTATCTATTCAGTAGTTCCCCCATATTATACTAGGGTGAGGGTCCTCTATCTACTGAGTGGAACCACCCTACCGTACTAGGGAGTGGTTCCTCTAATGAGGATTATTCCCCCTATTGATGTGGGAAAGTGGTGATATGTAGTTCCCCCACATAGATTTATCATATAGAGATGTGCGATGATGGGAATCAAAGATAGACCCTTGGAGCTTCAGGTAAAATCATCATCCTGGGCCGATATGTGGAGATAGAGATCCCCTTTCTCTCTTGTTTGGGTTTCATTATGAGTATATATATTAGGTTTTGTTTTCCCTCTTGTTATGGGTTGATTTGAATTCTATTTTATCATTCTACTACTCCTTTTGTGGTTCTTGGGTTGTCCTAATGGGTATGTATATATGAAACCCTAAATGGGGTTTTCCCATACGTGTCATGTATTATACAAATAATAGGAATTTTTATGGTTACATTAGTAGAGTATAGTAATAGTTGGGTGAATAGGCCGTATACGATGGTCAGACTTGGAGATCAGGAGCTGAACTCTCTCAATTCTCTATATTCAAATTGTTTTCTGGTTGGGAATTTATTTCTCGTTGGGCATGTAATTTCACCTTTAATCTTTGGTTTTATTTTTTCGTACTCTGATGTATTCAATAGAGGTTATTACATTCATTTTTTTACTCTTGATGTTACATCCCCCTTTATTATTCCTCTACACTTTTTCATGGATACAGTTGCGTTCATGTGTACATGTACATTAGGGAATGGCCTCCCATTTTAGTTATTCCTTCTCGGTGCTTGTCACCAACCCCGATCCCCTTAGAGGTAGGATTGTAGTTGTCAGAGTAAGTTTTCCAATGACCAGGTCGGCCCTAGTGGGTTAGGGAATGACATACATCTGATTAATAAATTTCTTCATTTGTTCTAAATTAATTTATATTTACTTATAAAATTATTTTTAGGGGACACCTATTGTCCAGAAAAAGTGAAAATAGTCAACCAAAACCCATTTTACTATAATATTATCAATATGTTTGAATTGAATAAAATACATGAAGCACATTTACCTTATTCATTGGTGATTTAATTTGTCCAAGATTCTCCACATGATCTTGATAGGGATCACTTGGACGTATCTAACAAAATCCTAGCTCCTAAGGCTTCCTTGGTCTATGTGAGTCTACCAATTATTAGGACAAATTTTCTCTTCATCATGGACTACAAGTTCCCTTGATTATAGAGGAAGAGAGAGATAGTGAGAGTTTTAGTGACCTTTGACATGAGATGTTTCTATGAAAATAATGATACATCACCCATATCATGGTCTTAGCCTCTGACTACAGTCCTCATGGATGATCCTTGATCATAGAACTTTTCATAAACATTAATTATTATATTAACATTAAGAAATGATTAAAATATAAAACCTGGTACAAACCATTTGTAACATTGAACCATAATCAATAAAACATTTAAATCTTTTAAAATTATGAATTATATTATTTAAACTCCTATGAATATCATTAAATAACTTTATAAATCAATTAAGATAGATTATGTGGAAGAAAACAAATAAATTTGATAATTATCTCATAATTAATTAATTTCTATGTACTAAACCAAGATGCAGTAACCTAAACTAAGTTATGGTTTATAGTAGAAAAAACCAGGATGTGGTTTACTCAACCATCCATGGATTGGATTTAGTAAATATTTATAATAATATCCCACTTGTATTAAATCCCTATACAACTTATGTTACATCATATGTAACAAATTTCAAACTATATCCAAAATTTAATTTAAATATCTTCCAAAAATTCTTTTTAAAAAATATAATTCATTTTCATCACATGCTACATCATATGTATCAACTTGTTAAAATTCATCCTAAAATTCATTTTTATATCCTTAAAAACCTATTGGGTTAGATCTTAATGTTTTATATAAACAATTCATAAAAAACCATAATCTTCATTTGTATAACCAATAATTTTGACCCCTTTAAACATTAAAGAATTGATAATGATTACGATTTTCCCAATTCAAAATTGTAAGAAAAAAAATTCCTTTAGAAAAGTGTCAATGCTACTCAATCTATAAATATATGTGGTGTGATCTATATCAAAAACATGCATCTTCATACCTATTTATACTTCTTATATCACATACAAGTAATAATAACAAAACAATCCCATTTTTTAAGACACCAAGTGACCACAAAACATGGAGTATTTAAATTTAATATAGTCTACTCTTATCCTCAATTCTCATTGTATATACTAACTAGAGTGTTGAACATATTACATGTCATTCACCCTGATGGATGAGTATATCACATGCCCCTCACCCAAAGAGAGAAAAGAATATCATGTCGATTGTCTATATATGTCCATACACTTCCTTTGTTTATATGAATTGGGGCCTTATAGTCATACTCATCATATGAGAGGAAAAATATCATATTGGTTAAACCCCAACTAATGAAATAATTAACAATATACCCAAAAAACCCTTGATTTTATCATACCGAAGTCTATTATAAGAAAGCTATGAACAAATAAAAATTTCTATGTTAGGAATCATGTGAACCTTCGGTAATAGCGATTCAATAAAAAACATGCACCCCTGGTATAAAAAATATATAGTCTATGATGAACCATGTGTTATATGTTGTGGGTCATCCAAAAAAATAATTACTTTTGTTCCTCAAGATTATATTCCTTGTGTCTATATGAAACCCAACCCATTCTAATCTTCACATAGCATTATAACCAATAATACTCTATGATGACTATAAGAATAACATAATATATTTTATATTCTTAATATCAATTAAGAAAAATAAAAATACCATACATAAGTACCAATATAAACATATCTATTGGTTCTACAAAAGGAAGGAATATTGATGGGGGGGAGGGGGTGAATCCAGGTATAAAGATTTCAAACATCCCTTCCCAAAAGTCATGTTTTATGATTAGTTAAATTAATATTCTCTACCTTATAGAGAATATATAAGTTCTAAATAACAAAATAGATACATAAATATTTTTACATTGTTTAACTACACTAAGATACATCCATGAAGCATATACTTAGTGATTTGTCAGTGTAAAAAAAATCATTATAATTTCATTAGTTGTTCATATAAATTCAAAGTGGAATCACTATCTATCTTGGTCTAAAACCTTCAAAAATATTTTATAATTCATTGACTGTATATCTCAGAAAGCACAATACTTCTCTAAACAAACACCTTGATCATCCATGAACCAAGAATACAAAATTATAGTAAGATAGGTGTAACACCATGATCATTATTTATCTAAATGATGACCTCCAAAAACACATGACAAGATAATCTACTATAACTCCATTAAACTGTCACTTTTCTAGTAATATAAATTCTTAAATACTTTATTCTTATTTTATAATCTTATATTTTGTGTGAATATATCTCATTAACTTCCATGGAGAATATTCTAGTCTCCCTTCATGAATTTCATCAAGTTTCCATAAATAACATGGAAAAATTCATCAATAATTTTCCTTTAACTCCAATTAAAATAATCCACATTTATATAAAAAAATTCAGTAATATATAGAAATTTAAATACTGTGAAAACTTATAGGTTAATAAAATAAAATCATGATTGTTTTTATCACAACATAATCTCTTAAATATTAAAAAACTCATAGGGTTAGATGCTTTAAACCCTACATTTTATAGTACATTGAATCATTTAAATTGTATCTCCATTCATCATGTCATAGTATAATGATGCCTCTACAACGTAATGAACCTGAAATAGAGAAAAACAAAAACCTCCTGTGTAACATCCCAAGTAAGTAATGAATAATAGATATTTCTATCTATGTCTTTTAATGATTAAGATAGTGTTATAGAGGCTTAAAATGAAAATAGATACAATCTTAAGCATGGAATACACTAATATTCTTAAAAGATTGTTTTACTGCCTTTTGATGGAAAACCATTTTTGAATCTATATTTTGACAATTTTATAAACTATGTTTGTCAAAATAAACTTATCCTTTATTATTGGGACATCAAAATTTACCTTGTGTGAATTTTTGGTATTTTTCTGACAATGTTCATTTTTTAATGAATAGTGAAAAATACTGCATTTTACATCAAAACTGATTTTTAATCTAATTTATTTATATGATTAGATTATGTTTTTAATTGGTTTTGAAGTGAAATTAGAATATATTTTTACCATTTTATCCAATGGTGGTCATTGGAATCAATTTCACTTTGAAATTAGACTTAAACTGGTGTCAATCTTTTGATACTTATTGTTTTGTAAAAACACGCTATTTGCTCTGGCAGCTGGAATTAATTATTTATTTTAATTAATGTGACTTATATGATTTGAATTTTGTAAAATAGACTTCATTTTTGAATTCGGAATATCAAATATAGATTAGGGTGAATTTTTGGTAATTTTCTGAAAAACTTCAATTTTTGATGAATAGTGAAACCACTAAGTGGTAATCAAGCAAACTGATTTTTCAGTTTAATGAAAGTTTACCACTAATGTGTATTGAATTTTGAAAATCCGACATACATGGTTGTCATTAAGAAGTAAAATGTGGTTCAATGAGATTAAAATAATTTTTTGGTGAATAGTAACTTATTAAGTTCTTAATCGCAATTAGTGGTAATTAGGGTAGTTTAACGTATAAATAATGCTTTAATAATAGGAAATGACCTAGACACATGTCCCAACCTTATTGGTTGTGTCATGGCCGACCAAAACAAGCCATGGGTCAACTTGGGGACCCCATGGAGACACTTTGGTTTGGAAATGACATAAATAACTTTTTATTAAATGTTAAAGTAAAAATGACACAAACAAGAGATGTTTTACGAAAACAATTTTTACATGGGGTTATAAAGATCAGATATTTGATTATAAATAGTCATTGGAAATATAAAAATATTTCCTACATCATAGTATTTTTTTTATGATTTTTATACATTAAATAAATTAAATTATTTATGACATAATAATGATGCAGCGATGACATCATTATTTGATGATTTAAATAAAATGGAAAGATAATGTAAAATATATGAACTACACATGGCCAAAACCAATTGGATGAGTGGATTTAGAACCCTTATCACCTTATCCACGAATTATATCAATGTGGGACCTTTTAAAACCGAAACCAATTTTCAAATAAAGTAATATTTCTTTACTTTCCAAAAGTGCCCCTCCTCTCCTCTTATAAAAGGCCCCCACCTCTACCTCATTTCACACACTCCTAAAGCCTTTGGATCGGCCAACCCCTGCCCATTTACTCTCTCCACATCCCTCTACTCATCCTAGAGTATTCCCTTTGGGCATAATCCTTTCAAAGGAAGCCTTTAGGCTCAAATCAAAAGGAGTTACACTTTTTAAGGTAATTCATTCTCTAATGTTCATTTGTTTTATTTTGCTTCTCCAACCCCCTAAACTCTTTTTATTTACTTATTTTGTAACAACACCAGTATCTTAAATATACAAGGATGTTGTTATAATATTTATTTGAGCTACACTCTCACACAACTACATCAAATGGTTAAAGAACATACGGTTTCCGTGGATGGCGAAATTCTGCCTCCCGAAACGATGATTGTTCAACACTCATTTAACACCTTCAAAGGTGGCCATTATGATGTCACTATTTTTATATATGATATATAATATGTTTATGTTTTCCTTAAGCTTATGTTTTTTTTCATTTTGGGCATACCTTTATGGTTTCCATTATGGGTAAACACGATATCTTCATTTTAGGAAGTGCGGACTACCGCCCCCTCAAAGTGATTTGATTCGTTAAATACCATATGTGGGACATATAAAGGATGGAACTATGATATTATATATGATATTATACTGTAATTATAATATACCTTTATATCATTATGATTCCATTATATAAAATATGACATAGAAATGAAAGTAGCGTTCATGCGTACGAACGGCTTACCGTCTCCATGAACGGTGCATTTCATTTCTTACCTCTAAATGATTATGTAATATTATAAATGCATGTATGTACTGGATATATATGACATATATGATATATAAATCATGAATACCATTCTGGATATAATGAACCTTTGACCAAATTAACAACATGTAAGTGTAAGAAGTCTATTTTTGACATAAGAACCAAATACCGACAAAATGAACATTATTAACTTAACTAATTACATGATGTTCATAAAATGGTATAAAAGGAATAATTAACTTGAAAAAGATTCATAAGCAAGTAGAGATTAACTCAAGTTTATTATTCAGGAGATTAAAGAACGGTCGGGTCAAGTCGGATACGAGGTATGGGACTTCGTCTCAATCTCCTTTCGTTGAGGCATATTTTATTTTATACACAACTTCCTTTTATACGGTGTATAAACCCCTTTGACTTTTACGTTTATTCAAAAGGAATTATTTTTATATGAAGAGTTTACTAAACGACAAAAGGGAATGTTTTTTTCGTACGTATGCGGCGACAACGACTTCTCCGCCGTCGTGACCGTTATTTGAGTTTCGGCTTCCTCTACAAGCCATACCTTCTTTTTAAAAGAAAAATAAATACCATGTTTTACTTTTCTTTTATTTTAGTATTGAAAATGGTTTTCACAATGTTTTTATATCAATGTGTTGTATTGATATCTCGTGATTGAAATGTGGAAATTTTATGTTTCCTTTATGCATGTTTTATGTGATATGATTATGTTATGGTTCTTGGGAATTATTATGAAGACGGGTGGTTCCATGATAAACTAAGGGCGGGTGAGCCCGTTATAGATCTCCAATGCATTGGGTAACGCGAAGGAGTGAAACGTTAAGGTTTCTCCGAAGAGATTTTAGGGAATATACTGTGATGGGTATTCCAAACGTAACCTAGAGGGTTACTCCCTACGTAAGAATGTTATGAATGCCTCAAGTTACCTTTATGTCTTATGATTTATATGATTTATTCATGATTTTATGAGGTATATTAAAGTGCCTATGTTTTATGGGTAATATATGATTTCATTCTTATGTATATATGAACTCATGTTTCCTTTCCATGTTTTTATAACCCATACTGAGCTTTTTATGCTCATCCCAAGTTTTTTTTGAAATGTTTTTCACAGGTCAAGGGAAAGGTACATGATAAGATGATAGAGTAAAGTATGTGTCAAGAAATAATCCATGTTTTATTTTAAATGTGTTTCCATTGATGGGAATGAAGAATACTATCTTTATGTAACCACTTTGTTTATATGTGGAATGTAATGCAAGTTTTATGATCTAATTCTCTAAAACTATAAACCCGAAAAGATCCTCAATGTGTAATCTTGTAATAACTCAAGATTAAGCAAGGTTTAAGGCTGGGGCCTTATATCCTGACCTCCCTTGTTGTAGCGAAAAAACTCATTTATAGGGAAACACACACTATTACAATAATATTTCTTTTCTATAATCCACTTCAAATATAAATTCAATATTATACATACATTTTTGCATGAAATAATTCTTTTATATCATAAGAAACCAATAAAACCTCAAAAAACCCATCAAAAAATAATAATTATATGATCTCTAAGGAATTCATTATCCCAAAACTATCATAAAAAGACATCAAGTGGGGGTGAATTGAGTATTTTAAAACATTTCACAAAATTAAACCCCCTTTATATTAGTTTAAATTAATCCTTTATCTTTTAGTTGGATAATGTAATGGAAATAAATATAAATAAATATTGGAACACATGAGGTTTATATAGTGGTCCAGGGATACAAAGAACATCCCCTTATCCACTTTACTAACATCCTTATAGGCTTGATGATTTTTATTCAAATCCTTTTCTTATGGATCTCATTAATGAATCCAAGAAGATAAAACTTATTACGAGGTACACAATATTATATTGGCCTCTCTCTAAAAAAAGTCATTTATTTAGATTTATAATCATTTTTCCTTAGGATCACAAAATTGAGTATAATAATTTGACACTTATAGTCATAAAATTGGGTACAAGCAGCCGAAACATTCAACAGAATGAGAAAAGATATAGAAATCGATTAATGGTTAATTTTTTTACAAACTTCAGGAACTAAAAACAAATGATTCTTTTTATAGAGATTATGCAAGTCTTTAAAAGTGTATATCATAAAATTATTTTGACAAGATCTTCAAGGTAACACAACAACATCAATGTTAATTTTTTCTCATTACTTCTCTTTTTATCTTTTCTTATTTGTTTTCATTAAATGATAATGTGATATTAAAATAAAAAAGTTTTAAAATAATTGAATATGAAGAGTTTTTAATTCAATTTCTTATTTTATTCTTTATTTTTATAACTTCCATAAAAATATCTTGAATACATATATATAATACAAAAATAATTATGACTTTTATAGGACCCCTTATTATTTAATTCAAAATAAACAAGTCAATGTAGTCCACAATATTCTACTTGAAAAAAGGATACACATTGTATAATTTCATCTTAGAAATAAATCATGAAATAATATTAGTTAAAATACTTTAAAAAAATATGATATATAATTTGAAATCATTTTCCAAAAAAAACATAATCTTAATTTTTTGAAAATCATTGAGAATTTCCCTCCGAAAATATAAATGTAACATACCTTTGAATAATAAACTAATTTAGTGTAAGATAATCTTCCTTAAATATCTTCATAGTCATTGTATATTTGAAGTAATCTCCATAATTTTAGCATCAAGAGTACTCATTAAAATTCTTCATGTCAATTTATTATTATTGTTTGTATAATATGTGAAATCATGTGATTTAAAACCTTCAAAATTTCAAACTTTTGAATTTTGAATATAAGTGGTGTTTCCAAAATTATCTATTATAGGGAAAAAGAAATTATTAATCTTGAATAATGATTGATAATTCTTAATCATGAAGATTCATATGTAAAGGATATCCCACAATATATTTGATAAAATGTAATGTTAAAACTTTGATCACAAAAACACATTGGGGTCTACACTTAATAACATGATCAAACATGATAGTATCTTCTTTAAATATGTAAATTTTATCTTTGAATATATATTCATATGAAAAATTAAAAATTGAATATGTAATAGTTTATACTTGATATGTAAAGTTCCAACACTTTCTGACTTTTTAATTCTCAATACATAAGATCACTCTCCAAATTCCATGCATTACATAACGTTTATGACTTATCCAAATTTATAAACTTCTAATACGTGAGGATTTATTCATATTTACATATATATGTAGGGGTTAACTCCATTTACAATATTTTTATAGTTGTCATATGTAAGAGTCCTTCAATATGAAAGAACCTCTCCTTTGTGGAAATTCTAATATGTAGGATAATTATTCAGAAGTAATATTTTTAACTTCATAAATAATATAATTTTTGGATTATTCTCCATGCATAAGAATATACACTTAATAAAATTTATTGAATACAAAATATGAGAAACAAATAATAATTATTCCAAAATAATAATAATAAAATAATAAAAATGAACAATAATAAATAATGATAATGAAATAGCAACTATTAATGAATATAAATGTAAGTGATAAATAATTGCTAAACATATAAATATATGTGAGGGAAAACATATAAAACATGTATGTATAAGCAAGTGAGATTAATACTTTTCAAAATATAAACAAAGTGGAAAGGATCTACTCAATATTCTGACACTTTTTGATAATTAAAAAACCCAAACCTAGTCTCCACGTTTTTGTAAGGATAAAATTGATAAGACAATGTGGAGTAGATCTTATAAAAACAAACTAAAATAATATAATATAAGAAATATTGAAATGAAAATAAGAAATAAATATTTATCTCCCATTGATAAAAATTAAATTAAATTAAATAAATGATTTTAATAATTATTAATGAATTAGTAAAACTATATGATTCAATAATAACATATATCAATTATAAAATAGACATCGTAAAAATTAACCCTGTAATAAAGTCATATAGAAAGTTAATCTTCTTAAAATCGTGCATAATAACAACATTTCTAATGGAATATTAAAACAATAATATATACTCCCCCTTAATATAATATTCCTATTTGAAAATATATAGAATATAATTTTCATAAAGTGAACTCCTCTTGTATAAATGGAACATTTCAAGATTACATTATGATTTAAAGAAAGAGAAGAAATTATAGAAAGAGGAGGAAGGAGAAAAAAGGAAGATTTCTGATGTTGTGCTACGTTGAATATCCTACTGAAGTATTTTTTAGTTTTATAATTTAGAAGAGTTACATATTCCATGGAAGAATACTCATCTATCGTCAGTTATTTTATGTTTTCAAAATTTCTAACTCACTTAAATACATAAGAGTAAAACTTTGAATACATGATATCCTTCCAAAACTTTTGGATGTATATGTAATGGTTCAACAATTTTCTAAATTTTCTAAATTCTCAATATATAAGATCACTTTCTAAAATCTACTCTGTACATAATGTTTTTGACTTATCTAAATTCCCAAACATTCAATATGTAAATATTTCTTCCACTTCCACTTTATACACATGAGAATACTTCTGTTTCAATATTTTGACATTCATCATACATAATAGTCCTTATATACATAATATCCTTTCCTTTTTTAAAATTAAAATATTTAAGATATTTCTTCATATGTAATATTTTTAACATTATATGTAATATAATTTTCATATTCTTCTCCATACATAATATCCTATACTTAGAAAAATGTATTCAACAAAAAATATGAGAAACATATGATAATAATTCTAGAATAATAATAAAAAATAATAACGAACAATTACAATGAATAATAATAAATAATGAGAATGAAATAACAATTATCAAATTATATAAGTTATTTTTTTATAGAATAGGTAGAGAATATAATTCAATATGAGATATAATATGTAAAATATAAAATAAAAAGTGATAGGGATTAGTAATTATCAAAACATAAAAAATGTGGGAAGAATCCACTCAATAACATTGTGACCTGATTTTTTTTCCTTTAGAAAAAAATATTTCAAATTACACCAAACATTTCCAAACCTATAACACCTATATCACATGATTCATTTTTGAATATACTATACTCAAATTTTTAACAAACACATCCCATAAATTCATGACTATATTTTTTGCTAACAATATCCCCCTTTAAGTTTGTTAAAAAATAATTATGTAAAAAAACTTCATCTTTAAACACTACATCCCCATTGAAACCTATATATTAATATATTATAATAAATTAAACACTAATAATTCACTATAAGAACTCATGAGTCCTACTGTACATGATAAATAATAGTTAAATGAAAATATCAATAATTAAACACTTCTTAGATTTTCGTAATTCATTCTAGACACCATTTTTAATTTTATAAATTCTCTACACAATACTTTCTAATAAATTTAAAAATATACTCTAATTGTAAATGTTAATATATATTCAATAAATTCTATCTGATTTTTCATTCATATACTCTACTTTAATTATAAAAAAATTTATAACCTTTATCATAAATATTTGGGAAACTTCCCCTTTTTCAATATAAGAGAAATACTTCACTATCTTTTCTTGACTATTTCTACCTTATTTAAATATCCCCATATGAGAAAATATTGAGCTATATATCTACCCCTTAATCAATAAAACCAATAAAAACTCCCTTAAAGGATAAAAAGTTGAAATATTAACTCAACCAATTAAACCATGAGAGACAACATACCTTTCCATGAATCACTTAGTGATAAAACCTCTTGTTGGGTATACCAACGGATCTTTAAGAATGGAAAAATATCATCCTAAAAAGTGATGGTACCTTTTCGAAACCATATTAGTTAATGGAGATAGTTTAAATCCATATGTTGTACAATACTTCTCAAATACTTCTCTTGATAATGTATTTATTAAAATAACCACAATTTGACTTTGAGTAGACACATACTCCACTCACACCAAAACTCTCTCAATTTTCTCCTTTATAACATGATACTTGATCTCAATATGATTCAACCTTGAAATATTGATATGATTTATTCTAAGATTATAAGGTCATGAGTTATCACACTTTATTTCAATATTATAATTTACTCAAACTCTAATATCTTCAATTTATTACTTCATTTATAATTATTGTGTACAATATTTAGTAGTATTTATATATTTAGACTATATATTGTTAAATTAGATATAATTTTCCTTATTTATTATCCATGAAATAATGAAATCTATAATAAAAAAATTCACTACCCGATGTTAAATTTATATTATCCATAAAACCAGCTATATCCACATATGTATATCCCAATAACTCAGATGTTGAGGTTTATTGTAGAAAAAACTAATATCTATTATTCCTTTAACATGATATAGTATTATTTTCACCACTAGTATGAAAATTTATTTGAGATAACATTAATACCCTATTTCAAGAAAAGTAAGAAAACAATATTTGGTTTTCTCACTAGTATGTATAAAATTATATCGAATATTTTCCTATTTTATATCATATTTACATTTTTTCCATTATCATACCTTGAAAACATTATCTGGGATTCAATTAGGGTTGTCACAAAATTTTAATTCTCTATTCCAAATATTTTTATCATCTCATCAACATATTTATGTTGATAAATAAAAGTTCCATGCATTCATTATATAAATATAAAACAAATTAAAATTATTAACTCATATAACACAAAATTTCATATTTTTTCCACCTATAACTAAATCTTTATAACTCCAATAATTCCAAAATATAGGGGAATTTATTACATATTTAAAATTTAGGATCATTTGGAGTTTAGTGTAGAGATTTCATAACTGTGTGATTTTATTTATTTAAATAAAAATATGCATAAATTGGCATGGTCATACCTTTATTTAACATGTTTTCAAGTACATGGGAAGACCACCCAGGCCAACTATGTAAGAATAAAATGTGTTTCTAAATATTTATATAAAATTAAATGATAACTAGTCCTGGATGAATAAGTGTAACCTAGAAATATATAGAAATATAAAAGGTTTAGTACTTTACTTTGATAATTTATGGAGTGGTCTTGTTGCATAAGATTAAATAGAAAATTTTGAATGCCTTATAATATTTAAAAAAAACTTATACAAGATTGGTTTGAATCTATATAAAAGGATAAATAATATTATAAAAATCTAATGTTATATTGACTTATGCTAAGATATGGTTTATCACTTTACAAAAATTGGCTCATCCACCTACATAATAACAAATCATAATAGCAAAGGGATAAATAAGTTATCTAACTCTAAACTAACTCATATAAGGTTTTTTTAACTTTATATAAAAATAAGAGATACTGTAGTCATTGATTAAAAAATGAGATACACATGGAAATCATATGAAACTTGAACATGAAAATAAATCTTATACACACCTACCTATCCCTATCAAGTAATAATGCAACAATTTTACCTTATAGTGGATGATCCTGGTGATAGAAGGAAATATTGAGATACACATGGAAATAATATAGAACACGACCATTGGTGTTGATCCGGGGGGGGGGGGGTAGAACTAACTATATTCTTATAAAATATATGAAATACTTTTAAAATCTGGTTTAGTTTATCTTATGGTTATTTTTAGTGGAAATATTGAATAAATTAGATTGTGATTATCATTCTTAAATTCTTGATAACATCTATATTTCTTCCCACACTTGTACCAAAATTCATCCCATTATGTGGTTATTTAGTCAACAATAGAGCTAGGTGTCTATGAAGGGAATTGTTTGAAAATATCTATCCATATATAGTGGTATTAAATCCATAAAATTGTGTGGATGGGTTAAGGATTCAAGGTTTCTTATACACAATCTAGGGATATCTCTTACCATGGGATATAGAAAGATACATGGTGTCATGCACATGTGATTGTAATGATCTAGTTCCTCACATGCGATAATTAGTAACGTGTGATCATTTGAATGATATTGAGTGTTATAAAAATTATGTATTAAACTTCAATGAATATTAATAAAATAATTAATTAATGTATTTGGGGATTCGCTAAATGATCATCACCCACTCTTATTAACATTTAATTTTCTTCCATTTTAATTTTTTTCTTTACATACCTAACTAACCCCAATTCCCCTATTTTTATAAAACATGTAAAATATAAAAAATACAATAAGTGGTTAGGAATAATGAGTGATTTTTATGGTTCCTTTAGAGATACCCTTATTTTTATAATGTAGTGAATTATAAGACAATTTTAATATTATTCCAATAGGAAAATAATAAGACTTGTATTATAATTTTATGCAATATTTGGGGAATCAATCTTTCATTCATTATTCATTTTCACAATGTAAATACCGTGTTATACTTTTAATTTAATTATTTTCCTTAATTTTATTTAATCAAATCAACCCATGATGCATGAAAACTATTAATCATAATATTATTTGAATACCTATCCATAGGTGATAAATAATTATATGATGAAGGTTAAAATAAACTAAAGGTGAAATGAGAAGAAATATAGGAGGTCAATTAGAAAATGTAATAACTAATTGAAATCCTCAAAGAATATAGAGAAAAATATAAAATTCATCAATTTAAACCCACACATGATGTATGAGTCCCTCTAACCCCTATTAAAAGGGAAATTGAATAGTAAGAGGCCCATCCACTATAAAATATTTTGAAAGTGGAGGAAAATTTTAAAAAGAGTGTGTAGAACTATGATTCATGACCCCCACTCATACAAATCACCTCCAAGAGAGACTTTTAATAAAGTACAAATCCATACTAAGTAACCAAATGAAGATATTATAATAATAAATATATATTTTGTTTTTAATTTTTATAAACTAAATTACAAACTAATTCATCTAGTTATAACTTTAGAGACCCTATTGATCATTATATTATTCTAGAGAGTGAATAAGATAAAGAATAAAACACCATCGAGGATGGTTTGATTAGCTAAACTAATTAAATCAACCTATCAATACTAAAAAGAGGCACCATACCCTAGTTTTAACTAAGAGATGATTTTATTCCATGATTCCTCAAAAAGTAGAGGAATATATTCCATACATACTTCTACCCCTATAATCTAAATTGTTTTTCACTACAAGTGGGGTAGACACACTAAACCCTGACCAAAGGGATGTCAACATCTAGTGTATTTGGATGTGAATAGGAACTACCTAGTTATAGGCTCTTAAAATATAGTACTTAATAGGGGATGAACGAATGTTTCCTTTTTTTTTCTTTCTCTCTTTCTTTTGATAATATTTATTTAATAAAAAATATTATGTTGTTTTGTTTCCCACTATTTTTTAGAGAATAAATTAATAAGTTACTAACTAATGCATCCACTAAACAATAAACACGAGATTAAATCTATCCACTTCATTTATAGTTTACATCCCAACTCATATACCATGTGTATTTTTATATACCTAATTTTTCTTAATATGGGTAGTAGAAACTAACTATGTGGGAAGTGATGCCAACCTATTTTTTAAATTGTGTGTTTTAATTTATTTTTTTATTCTTAATGTGTTTTTAGAGTGTCATGAGCTTAAATAAATACCATGGTTACTTTTAATTATCTTATATTTTATTGAAAAAACTAAATGATTTGAGTTTTTAATGATTTAAATGATTAATAATATGGATTTTATTCCCTAATATCAAATTTTACCATTTAATGAATTTTGATCAACTATGAAACTCATATAAATATGTACTATCTAACGTGATATATATCTTCCTAAGTGTTTTTATTCCATATTTAGATATTTATACATTTAACTTTTTCTTGAGAGGATTAAGTCATTATACATGATCTAGAATTTTCCATGATTATATTTCAATTTTTTAGAGATCATCAGTTCATTAAAAATGATTAAGGAACCATTTTGGAAGGCCTTTTTACATTATCACTCTCATTTAGCCTAACGTTATATATTTTCATCTTATAACCCCTTAAAATCCAAGAAAATACTTTTAGGATACTAAATTACAAGCCTATTAACCTCACCCACACACTCTTGAGAATCTGTCATGATTTCGTTGAAAAAAGTGTAGGGGAATATCTATTATTGGGATTTAAGGGAGGATGTTCTCATTATTTATAATATGATTGGGTGTGAAATCATATTTTGGGTCAGAGAGTTCATAATATTCATTATAATAAAAGATCCCTCTATTTCTCGAAAAAATTTGTACAAAAAAATAACACTTATATAATATAGTATATATGATTTATTATTCATTTGATTAATTGTTGTGTGAACATTAGACATGAAATTGATATCTTATTATGGAAAATTTTTTTATAAGGGGTTTGAGTGAGGTACATTGATTGAGTGAACATACTTACTGAATCATGTGGTGTGTTTAAAGAGACAAAAATCATTTTTTTCCATTTCATTTCAGATCTAAACCACCAATATTTAATCATAGAACATACAACATCAAAACCTCATGATTGATACACTCCTATGAATCTACTAATAAGATAAACATGAAATAAAGAAATAATATACAAATCATGTATGCACTTGAAAAGGGAAAAGAATTATAAAAATTACCTGATAGAAGATTGATGAATTTCTAGAAAGGTTGGCTCAATGAAATGACTCAGGTATATAGTGAATTAAATTAAGTGTAAATTTTTTATTTTTTGGGAATTTTTTCAATTGAAATGTGGGAATATTTTAATTTTTGGTTCCAAATTAGGGTTTTTTTTGTTTAAGAATTTTGATTTCAATTTTCTTAGTTGAGGAAAAATTATTAGGTGTTTTTTGATGTGTTTGAGGTTCAGTGGAAGGATTAAGAGTTCAAGAGTGGCTACACTATAGGAAGGTAACCCATTTAACATTAGTTATTATTCATTTTTAATGATTTTTAAAAAGAAATGAGATTACAAACGATGTTAAAAGTATAATTTTATCATTGGTTATTAAAAACTAACGTTAAAAGTGACTCTGAACATCAGTTATTACAAAAAAGGGAATGAAATGTCCACTAAATATAAATATAGAGATACTTTCAATTCTTGTGTGCATGGGAACTGACATTGAAAGATAATTAATTTCTTTAATAAGAATATAAAATATTATATCCCATGACCTATAATCAGAAATCTAGTATTATCGATAGTATAAAATAGATGAAAATAATAGATGAAAACTCAATACAAACTTCACTACAACATAATTTACCAAAAAACACACATAAATGAAAATTTTAGATATATATACAAATTAATCAATCCTATAAAATAGTTTAAAAATCATCCTTAAATGAGGTTTAACTATTTTTATGAATATAATAAATCATCATAAAAATTATATGAAAATAAAAAATGTTAAAAAAATAATGTATAATATATAGTTTTAAAATATTATATTCGTAATAGAACTAACCTTGTGAAAATACATGGTCATTACGATTGTGATAATCTGAAAAATTAAATTATAAAACATAATAACCACATTTAACACTTCCTCTTTGATTATGACACTATGATTATAAAACAAAAAATTGAACATTTGACACAATATATCTATATGTAAAATATAAAATTATTAACTAATATAAAAGTTATCTACTTTCACTAACACATAATTGATTTCATTTAACATCTTCATAAACTAGTGAGCAATATTGAACAACTTTCATGAACTACTTTATTTTCATATATTAATTACCAAAACATATTTAGAATGAAAAAATTAAAATTAAATAACTAATAGAATAAAATAAAACTTATGAATTAAATAAATCTTGAAAACTTTCATGAACTTTACATAGTATATAGAATAAACAATATGTTATGAATTCATGTGGGTAAAATATGTATAACATCCAATATAAATGATATTATAAAATTTTTAGAATGAATAAAATTATAATGTATCATATTTCATGATTATATAAGTCATATTACCTATCAAGGAATGGAAGAAACCAACCCTTAGTTTATATATTTGTCATGTTTTAGATAAACATTTAACTCTATCAAGCTTTCTTAGGTATTGTATAGTCATATAAATGTATTTTAGATCCATGAAACCATAAAAATAATTGATTTATTTTTAATAAAATTTTTATGAATATACTTATTATATAATTAATAAATTAAATCACTATAAGTTATATTTACTTGATGAAATGAAAATTGAAATTGAAATTTACTTTCTTGGAAAATAACTGTGACATGTGTATTGAGATCTCGCCACCAATAATAAGATCTAAAATGTGTTTTTTTAACATTTCTTACATATAGTCTCTCCCACATAATCCAAAACTCATTAAAAACTAAAATAAATATCCAACATAAAATAATTCACTAATAATATTTTCAGCCCTTCAGAAACCTAATAAGTATATCAATGTTATGGTTCCAAAAACTTATGTTTCTTTTGCAGTGATTCTTTAGATTTATGATAATTATATATAAGGTAAATATTATAATTAAATTGAAATTAAAATTAAATTAAATTGAAAAAATAACACATACCATATATGTGAACTAATGAATAAGGATATATAGATAGTGTAAAAAATGACCCAAACCATGTCCAATTATGGCCACCTCCTCATATAGATATGCGATTAGAGTAGTTGGATAAATGATATCACAAGTCATTACTCTTACTTGATATGAATACATAAGCTGATGATGTATAAAATTCCCTTGATTATGTATGATTATTTATGATACAATTTATAAATGAGGATCCCCAATAAGAAACTCGTTGTATATATTTAGGTATGAATGAGGTGGTGGAGGTTCTTGATAGAAAATTTGTGTGAGCTTCATTTATCTCGCTATCTCTACAAACATAAACTGTATACAAAATTTAATTTTCTCATATATCAACCAATTAATCTATCGAATAACATCCTTCAAGGAATCTATTTCACTATTTTATTTTTTCTCCCTCGATGTTATACTAAGATGTCCAAAATCTTTTATGATACTAACACACACCTCATATCCTCTTATGTGGCCTGAGTTTTCTTGCACATCTCAAGTAGTATCAAGAATGTATATACTACCCTCCGGGGCAAAGGTCCCAGATGTCAATTTCTCCTTAAGGGAGTCCTAAAATAATATATATTAATGTCATATTAGAGTGATTAATTTATAGAACAATAATATTAAAGATAATAAAAATTAATTTCTAACAATCATATAAGTTACTTGTTTTGAAAGATCAGTAAGAAACCTACACTTTTTTTCATTCTAGTCATTTTCCATTTTTTATGAATAGTGGGGGGGATATAGTGGACCGAACTACACATATTGAAATATTATATTATATTTACTTGTAAATTCATATAACTTTTTGTAAATCATTTTTTCCTCGATTAAAGGATACCCAAATGTGATAAAGTAAGATCATATAAATTTTGGGACTAAACATCATTGTAAGATCTCATGGATTCCTCTTACATAAGAATAAATGAGTAAGTAATTACTAAATTTATAAATAATTTAATATATTATTTTTATAAATTAAAATTATCATACCATAAAGGCTTCCTCTTGCTGGATGGTGATAAACTTATTCTAAGCCTCTGCATCCAAAAAATCATATTTGAGGTATGGATTTTCATTATATTTCTTCTAGAAATTATAAACTAAAGTTAACATTGATTTAAAATACATCAATATAATTACCATAAAGAATCCACCTCTTAATAACTACTTTCATATGAGAAAATTAAAATGTTAACGATAATTTAATATATCAAATCTCAGTAATATAAAATATATAATATTTAAACAATTTTAAAAGTAATAAATCAGTTCAGATATTTTACCATCACGCATTCCAAAAACTATTATTTCATCACCTGGTAAATTATCCTACAAACAATATATAACATGATAATATTATATTTCCTATGTATAGCGATAAATTTTTTAATCTGCATAGTATTTGGGACCACTAAGATATTGATATCATCAAATTCAATTAGAAACCTCTTATCCTTCCTATAAGAAAGTGAAAGTTTTGGTAACAATGCATTCCCATGTCGAATAACATTGGGTATAATCTTTTTTGGGGTTGGTAGAACACTGATCGCTAGAATTTAATCCATTGGAAGATTCAACACATGGAACACACCTATAGAAAATTATTAGATAGAAAGAACATATTAATTTTAATATATTAAAACTGAACAGGTCAGGCACACTCGTCATCACAACACTGAGTCTACACTTCCCACACACTCAATATAAAAACTCATAAAAAAATACAAGAAAAAAAAACAAAGTAAAGGATAAATAAGGATTTATGTGGTTACGACAATAAATCCTACATCCATGGGAGAGAAATTCATTATTTTAATTTATTAGAAGTTAAAAGATTACAATCACTATTCATGAATCAGTTAATTTGACCACTAATCATATTCACACTATACACATGCGAAAGAGGTCCTAACCAAGCTTATGGTGGGGTATATCCCTTCGAAAAATTTCATCACCTTAAAAAACATTTTTGGGACCCACCATTTATCATAATAACCTCTTACTATATATATATATATATATACTTCAGCATGGCCACAAAAATCCAATAGATTGAACAAATTACTGTTACGTATAAACATATTACTTTTACATATCATTACTTTTCCAAAAATCATGGAAGGATGTCCTTTGAATAAAAATGTTATAGTAACTGTATTGCATCAATTTCACATATCCATTATCTGGAAAACTAAACATCTACACACCTAGTTTCAGAACATAACTTTTAGATTGTTTTCCTCCACTGGGCTTCTACTACTACTAGTCTAAACATCAAGATTGAATGTATCTTCAAGTGTATCTAATTATATTAATATAAATAAGAACTTGAAAGAGTATTCACATTTCTTAAAAATATATCACTTTTAAAATTATTACATGGAAAAAAATATATCCACCAATATTTAGGAAAACAATCAATCTTTAAACTTCCACAACAACAACAAATGTCTCAACCACCTTTTAGTCACCCTGGTTTCACTAAATCATAATTCTTCCTTAGACTTCCTTGTATGAAAAAATTAGTGAACATGTTAGTGTAATTATAAATTATTCACATCCTCTATATATTTATCACTCCATCCTCCATCATCTTCCAAATGGAATGATATTTCAGGTCAATGTGCTTTTTCAATGAGTGAAACACTATATTAGATACCAAAGGAATTGAACTCTAAATATCACAATAGAGAAATACAATTTCGTGAATTCTTTCAAGATGATAAATAAAATTTAAATATATCAATTTATTCAATTATTTAATGATTTCAATATATTCAGCTTCCATTATGGATAATTCTACCACTAACTACAACCTAGATATACACTTTACAAATTTTTCTCTAAGAGTAACCACATAAACCGTAAAACTCTTCAATGTTTTTTGTATATCATAAAAAGTCTATATAAATATAAGTCTATTAATAATAAGCTATTATAAAACTCATGTTATGTATTATTATCTATTTACACACCTGAGATTCCAGTTTATATATTCCTAGTGTTATTTTCTTATATTTTTATTAAACTGAGTGATAAATCCCACTAAAAATGAAACGTCCAATAAAGTTCATACCATAGTGTACATGAAGTTACCTACCATTAAAAAAATAGAAATTTCATTTTACTTTTAGCCGCATCATACATTTTTTTGTGAATTACCATTGGATAATTTGAGTGAATAACCAATGGAGTAAAAAATGTCTTATATTTGGTCATTAAAATTCTATTGATTACCTTATAGATATAATATTTTTAAGAAAAAAAGAACCTTCTATTTTTCCTATATCTCTTAGTCCCCATTTCCATTTTTTTATAGCCTCTCTAAGATCCTCCATTTTGAATATTCTATACAACTTACACTTCAAATCATTAATCCACTTAATATCCAGACCTTACAGAATCATTCCATCCACATACAAGAGTTGGATAATAAAGATATAAAATTTGAACATATTTGGGTAGAAAAAAGATTAGAGTTTCTTTGGATAATTTCCTTCTCATTCATGAAGGCATAAAACTTCTTGTTCCATTGACTTGGAGCCTAATTCAAACTATAAATACATATCTTTAGATTGAACACCAAATCCCTATTTCATTTGTCTGTGAAACCATCAAGCTGATTTAGGTTGATTTTCCCTTCCTATATAATATTAACAGACTCTCTCCCTACATACATCTATTATAGATGAAATCATTCAAAATCAACCAAACTCAATACCATCCATATTGTAGTATGTTTAAGTTATAGTTATAAAATTAAAAGACATTCACTCTTTTCTACTAAAAACATTTAACAACCTGCCTAGACTTATACCACATCTTACCATCATCGTCTTCATTCAAATATAATACCCAATTGTTTTGTAGTTATTTCTTACCTTTTTGTTGTTCCGTTATCTCTTATGTTTTGTTTGAATCTAATGAATCTATCTCATATTACAAAGATAACTCCCAATTTCTAGAATCACTCTAACTATATGCTTCTTATGAGATTCTAGTCTATCATTTATCCATAATAAGTTTGTAATATATGTTAGTTCTAGACCTCTAAACCAGTCATATAAAACTGGTATATATCCACAATCTAATATGTGGATCACATATTTTTATAAATGTAACTTCGAGATTATCATTGTCTAGAACTATGGCCAAATACTTCACTATCATAAATAATTTTGGTATTTCTTACATTTTCCTGATTGAAACCTATAAGTTTTCTATTCCCCCTAAAATTATCAAATATTATATCACTATATAACATCTATTCAGATCAACTGGGATATGGTCATTTTATTCCTAGTTCTCAATATCATTTTATAGAAAGTTCTGATATTTCTGTAAGAACTTCTCATTAAAGAAAACATTCTAACTCTAGATTATATTATAATTATAATCACCCCAAATATATAAATAAATGTTTTCATCACCATATCCCATAAAGAAATATGCATTGGAAATAAAATTGAGTTTTTCATAATCCTTAGTATCCATATAGATATTGAATAAACATTCAAAAACGTTGAGGTAGGTAACATCTGGTTGTTTAACTATCTATAACTGCTCTAGAATCTCATATCCCAATGGTATATGAGGCCCCATATTAACAAGGTATGATGAAAAATTTGTTACTTACACCAAATTCTCCATGTAAATTCTATAGTATATCCTCATGATCCATGCATTTTCATTTAACATCTAATTAATCAATAAAAAACACCATTTTGATATTTATTCTAGGTATATATTTTTTAATCATGATTCTTTTATTTAGAAAAATATTAGAAATCCTCATATGTATATTCACCACTATTATCAAGACTTAAAAATATTATCTTATTTTTGGTATCATTTTCCACCATTGACTACCATAAAAACACTCAAAAGACATTAGTTTTTTGAAAGAAAAGTAAATGCATACTTTCCTTATTGAATCATCAACAAATTTTACAAAGTATATTGACCCACTATGAGAACATATTGGTATAGACCCCAAAAATCATTGTGCACAAGATCTAACTTCTGAGACTTTGATATCCTTCCATTAAAATTAAATGAAACCTTTATCTTCTTTCTAATTATATAAATCTCACAACTTCTGAACCCCATGTGATTGAGATCTAGTATACCATTTACTGGTAGAAATCATATATTGTTATCACTAAAATTTCCAAGAAGACAACTCCATAACTATTTTTTTAAAGTTATCATTCTATAAATTGTTACTCTATCCAAAAATCCTATTAGATAAAATATTCTACAATTTATACCTCTTTCCATAACCATGGAAACCTAACTAATTTTCCATACTACATTTTCAAAGCTATTTTCATACCCCTCTATATCCAACTGATTGATGAAAATTAATTAATTTCATAAAATTTGTATTTATTGAAAATTTTTAAGTTAACTAAACTTTTGTTTGAAATCTAGACATTAACATCACCTTTACCCATAATCTTGGGAGATTTATCACTGTCTAACTAAGCCTTATTGAACCATTTAATTTTTCTTGCATCCCTTATCATCTATAGAGTGGATTGAATCCTTAAAATCAATGTTACATGATCCCAACAGAATTTGACACTAAAAAATAAGCTTATACTACATTTTTCTGTATCATTAACCAAAATTGAAAATTAAGAAGCTACCCTTATGTAATTCAACATCCTATCCCTGTGATCTTTCATAAGATACCCCTTCTTCCATAAATTCCAACATACGGGTCTGGGGATAGTTGATTCACCTAAATTTCATTCTCAATATATATATATTTTGATTTGTTATATACTTTCCATTGAAGTGAAAAATCTACAACTTACTTATATATGGATATTATATTAGGTTTATGGAATCCTCTATATATGAGATCTCTATTTAAAATAACCTTTTTTAAAATACTCAAACAATATATTTTTCTTCCCATAATATTTACTTTTGCTTGTTACCATTATGTCCCATGAGTCTTGTAGAAATGACAAAAAAAAAACAATACCCAAAAATCTTTTATAAACTATAATTTAACTAATATAATCTAAGTTTGAATCACATTAACGTCATTCACCTAAATAGTCACTGGTATTCCTTCTGCTATTCACTTTCTGAATAAACTACACATCATGAACACTATGCTCATTGGTGTTTAATTCTCATACATTTTCTCTAGAGAGTCCATTAGCTCTACTATAGTATTAATCTATTAGATGTTAAAAGCAATTTTACATGAAAATTACATCTAAATATATACAAGTACCTTTTTATCCAACATTGACTAATCAAAAAAATTTTATTTTCACTTGTTTGACCCCCATAAATGGAACCCCAATCTACATAAAAATCAAATATTTCTCCATTTTCATCCTCTACAAGATGAAGTCCATACAATTGAATTTATAAATCTAAAACATACCTTATTATGATGTAATACCTTATAAAATAATATATCCCACTAAATAAAATAATTTCAATATAATAAAATCACCTAATTTCATTGATCAGTGTGTAGAATCACCAAAATAAGAACCCACCCAGATATCACTTATACAAGCTAGTGAAAAATCAATCACTGGAAGTTAAACCACTAAAATTTTAAACATATGGAACAAACATATAAAAACATATTAGACTTGTAGAACACCTTGGATTTAATATACTAGAACATAGAAAGTCAAATTCACCCTTGACCACTGAACTGAGCCAACACTCCATATACACTCAAAATAAAAACTCACGAAAAAACATTCTAGAAGAAAAATAAAGCCAATAAAGGGGAAACAAGTATTTTAATGATCTAGATGATAAATCCTACATCCATGGGAGAAAAATACTTAATTTTTAATTTATTGGATGTCATAATATTATAATCTCTATTATTAAATCAAATAATTATATTACTAATCTCATTCATGCTAGACACATGTGCAAGAGGTCACACCCCACCTTATAGTGTGGTCTTGCTAGTCGACCAGTTCCAAAACCTTATGAGACTTTTTTTAGACCCATAATTGGTCACGATAACCACTAATTACTTGAATCTACCTCACTATGAACACCAACTCCCGATGAAATAAAAAATTTACTCTTACATATGAACAAGTTAATTTTACATATCATTTTTTACTATAAATTTTTCAAGGAATACCTTTATGTGACAATTATAAACTTAACGTATGTCATAAATTATTATCATCCATCATCTAAAAAACTATCCTTCTACACAACTAGTTCTAGAATATAACTTTTGGAAATACTACCTCAACTAGACTTTCACTATCTCTCATCTAAACATTAGTCTAAAAAATATATTCCAGATCTTATCTTTCTATCTATTTAGATCAAAACATAAAAGAAACTTTACATTTTTTTTCAATATTATTTGGAAATAAAAAAGACTTTGTAATATTAGGAGCATTATTATTTCTAAAAATAATATTCATAAACATAATTTTAATTTCCTTAAATAATTTAATTATTATAAGTATATTTATTCGAAGAGACATGAATATACCTTGGTTTATATTCCTTTACCTCCAAATATATCATTTAAATAAATGTATGATACTTTAATGATACTTTTGATACCTATATTTGACTATAATTAAATTATTTTTAAAAGTAAAAAATTTTATTATTCATAATATAAATAAAATTATATAAATATTTGTTAACTAATGTAGATAAAGAGAGGAGAATTCCTGAAAATGATAAATCTAAAGAAATAACTATAAAAATATAATTATGTTAGGATTATTTAACTAAAAATTATGTAAATAAATCTGAAAAATATAAAAATTAATGAAAAAGTGGTAAAAATGTTGAAAATCTATAGATTTAAATATTCAAGTTAAAAATCATTATTTTCACATGTTTATATTTTATAAAAAATATATTTACATGAATAATTAGTAGAGAAATGGAGTGTTTTCCCACATCCCTTTGAAGAGAACATTTTATATATCAGTGACCCTATCAATGTGACAATAAATTTTATCCTTAGGTAATCATGTGATAGATGAATATATATAAAAAAATTCCACAACGTCATTTAAATCATCATCACCCAAATTATTTTTCCATTTTAAAATAGAGGACCACTAGTTATTTGATGGGTCAATAATATAAAATATCTAATTTGATAGCATCATTGTAATAAATGATTCCTATTTTCAAATAAATATTTTTGAATCAATAAGTGTTAATCCAGTATCATTATATTTTATACCACTATTTACTATTAAACTAGTTACACCTAAAGACTGATACTTGAAATTTAGTATAATAAATCTCCCATATATTCTTAAAAACTCCAAAAAATTATGTTGATGTACAAATTGGGTATTTATCTTTTTTAATAAAAAAATGAATTGGTTCTATAAGGGCCATTACCCTATTATTTTGAATGGTACTATTTTTTACTAGATTTTTATGTCAAATGTGTAACCATTAATGTCAAAAATTTAACATGTTATCACATTAACAAATGGTATCGCAACTAACCATTTCACAGTTTTTATGAAAATGTATCAATGTTAATGTTTTCATTAAATAATGAAACAAATTTATTTTTATACCCATTCATCCAAAATGTTTAATTCCATTTTGGATTTCATACCTTATATCTAGAAATATACAGTGATATATATTTAAGAACCATACCTATGTTGTTTTAAATGTATAAACATGCTCGCATCACTAAATCATTTGTAATTAACATTAATTTTAATCCAAAAATCATCTTACCTTCACTATTGAATGCCAGATGTTGAGATATAGGGAGGCCAATGTGCTCCACCTCATATAAGTAATTATTAAAGAAATCAAATACTTCTATAGTATATATATTTTAAAAATAAGTTCCTCTAGTTGATACATATTTTTAACACATCCCTTCATAATTTTCAAATATCATTCAAAATGATACATCTAATGTAAATATAAAAACCATCATATCCCTACTAGTCACAATAAATAAATCACAAAATGGACCATTATATAAATAAAAGATGGTAGAAAATATATATCCAGTTGATAAAATTCTAGGATAACTTAATTCTATAATTTAGTTAAAAAATTAAGATACATGAATTTTATGAAAATGGAATTGAAAAATTAGGATAACTTGATGATAGAATTTTTGATAGGAAATGATAATATGAAACATAGTGATACCAATAGTGAATGTTCTATAAATTCATTTCATTTATGATATTTCATGTTTATTTAATTCAATTACTCTAATTACACCAAATTTTTACATTTAAAGAATACCCTATAGAAATTTTAATACCATCTAGACATTGATAAAAAATCACTTTTTCATTCTTTATTAACATGTTATAAGATGGAGGTAAATATTTTTATTTCCCAATTAATATAGGGATATAAATCCGAATTTATTCCCAAATATATTGATTCTAATAGTTTGTGAAATCCATATCTTTTCATTCCTTTTATGTTTAAAAAATTTCGGATCAAATTATCACATATGTTTTTATAAACATGTATAACATCAATGTTGTATTTTAACTTTAAATATAGAAAATAAGGTAGATATAATAAGATGAAATATTTATTCCATTTATTTTTTGGGTTCCCAAACTTTCTATCTCCCAAAAAGTGAAATAGAAGTTTTTTCACATTATTATTATATTATTTTATTAACAAAGGATATGGAAGAACTTACTTCTATTATATACCATTAAATTTATTTTTTAATCTTATATAATGGTGATACATTTGTAAAGTTATTAGATAAACCTTGTATACTGTCTTTGAACCATTCTATAATTATTGATATGAAATAATTTCTTAATAAATTATACAAGATTTTTATCCCTTAACACTATATATAGATAAGTTTTAATATTTCAAGAAGTCATTTATAGTGAACATTACCATAAAACATAAAACAAAATATACCTTATTGTATGAATCAGAATCTTTAACACATGCCTCTAATATAAATTTAATATCTTGATGCAATGTTCCTAAATAAATATAAATATCATTTCCAGATTATTTTATTCTATAAATCATTGATCTCATCTAACCAATGTTTTATTTATACATATCAATGATGACTGTCTTAAAACTACCAACATAAAAAACCATGAACTATACTAGATACTAAGGATATGATATGGATATATTCCATCCATGTATAGTCATATATTAATATTTCTAACTTTATTTCTAAATTTTAGATTAAATCTCTTTCGATGTCGTGAATCAGTAGGGGAACATTGGGTTTTATCAGAAATTTACCCATTTTTATTCTATCTCATCCTATATGAATAATCTGAATTTGAAAATAAATGCTTCAAATAAGTAATTATTGGATGATGCTATATTTAATTAGCTGGAGGTTTGGTTATTTTCCTTGAAAATGAATCATAGCAGGATCTCCCATCAATTTTAAATCATGATGTCCCACATTTTGGAAATTTTTATTAACCTTTTTATAAATTCAAATAAATAACATCTAAATTGGGGAGATAATGTATTTTATTATATCCAAATCATATTTAAATAATATTTTATTCATTGTAATTTTAATCTAGATGCTCATTTTCTTCTGGAAGAAACTCTTTCAAAAGTCTGAGCAATTGAGTGAACCTTTTATCACTCTAAAATTTTTTATATTAATTTAACCAATATTATCATGATTTATAACACTTTAAATTTAGTAAAAATTTATATAATTGTATTTTCATCACGTCCATACAATTATTTAACACTTCATTTTTTTCAATGGCTTCAATAGATACATTATAAATTAATTCATCAAGATGATCCTCTGTCTCAGACTGAATATTTTCATCAATGTTAGATCTTGAGTTATTTGTTAGTTCAATATGTAATATCAAACTTGTAAAAATATTAATGAAACCATATTAAATAAAATGGTATTTTATTTCATTGGATATTAATTTTATCATATCTGACCAATTCAATCATGGAAAAAAATGTCTCTATTTTTAAGATTCCATTTTGAAAATTCTACGAAAACATTTAATTCTTTCTCATATTCACCACTTGTTCTCTATGCATTAATCCAATTAAGATCCATTAATTATATAAAAATATAATTCAAATTAAAAATATATTAAAATAATCATACATATAAATATATAAACAAATATATAAATATATAAATGTAAAACATATATATAAAATTATAAATATATAAATGAATTTTTTTTACATATTTATAAAACTCATTTTTAGTGAATATTTTTTTATAATAATTGAAATAATTCCATAATATTGTTTTAAATATTTTTATTTATGAAATATTTGGGATTAGATCATTTAATTAAAAATTTGATGAAAATTATAGTTTTTACCTTTTGAATTTCACAATATTATTTTAGCGATAAATATATTTTTTGTAAACTATTAGAAAATATTTTTTTTTAAAATAACATCTTAACATAATGGGATAAATATTTAATTTATATTATCTGATCTAAATATTTCATTTTATTATATTAAATGGTTTATAAAGTTAATGATGGACTTTACTCATCAAAATGGACACCACCTGACTATTTGGGCCATAAAGTCTTTATTCGCAGTTGGATTTGGATAAAATTTGGGTATTAGATATTAGAAGAAATTTAAAAAAAATCCTTGTGTAAGGACAATAGGTTGGAATTTTTTTATGTCAAAAAGTTAGTTAAATTTGGAGTAAAATATTTGGATGAATTTCCCATTCATACTTGTAATGTCTTGAAACTGTATCCCATCTCAACTCTATAAATGTGTATTTTTCTCATTTTGAGGGTGTTAGACATGAATAAAGGATTGGGAGAATAATATAATTTGTTTATTTAAATTTATATACCCCATTTTAAGAGGGAATATATCAAGATATGATATCCTAAAAAAAGTTATTCTTTTTCTCTTTTTTGTTATAATGTTATTATTCTTGCAAATGAAAAATATTTCAATGAAACTACACCACCGATGGAAGAGTATGATTTCTTAGTTAATGATCTAATTTTAAACACATTCACTTCTTTTTTTGAATCATTGAGTTATATTATTTCACTACGTATGATCTATGAATTGAGTTTTTAACTTAAAATAAACCAATCAATCAATTGAATAATTAACACAAAATACATGAGGTTGAGTAATGTGTAAATTGTGAGAGCAAGATCTTAATCAGTGAAATAAAAAAATATGGGGTCATTTTTTAGGGTTAAAATATAATACCTAAACTAAATTATTATTCAATAATAATATGTATATGTTCTCTAATTTACCACTGACCATAATCTAGCCTTAGAACATTAATCAAAGTAGGGGTCTATGATTGCATGTTCCAAAGAAGGCCCATGTTTTTATCCATTTAATCTTTATAGTTGTGTTATATTAACATTGTGTTTGGGGTTTAAAAAATTAGGGTATCATAATTAAATGCATTATATTATTATTTATACTGATTAATAATTACATGAAGATATAGACTTAGATAGATTATGACTTTAAAAAAATATTTTCAAAAAAGATAATCTCATTGTGTTTATCAATAGAATTTCAAAAAGAAAAAAATATTCTTCCAAAATAAATCTTATTATTTTATAAACCTTGAAAAAACCCCATATTTTTTTACTATTTAGGTTCTTTTAATTTGTTTTCAAAGAATTTATATGATGACTACACTACCCATGGAAGAGTAGTTTTTCATAGTAATTGATCTAATTATCACCTTCTTCACTTATTTTTTTTTTGAATAAATGAGATAATATAATTCAGATAATATTATATATGAATTTATTTTTTTTAAATTAAAGTAAAACAATCAAGCAATTTAACATTTAATAGATAATATGCAAGGTTGAGTAATGTGTGAATTATGAGACCACAATCTTAATCAGTAAAACAAAAAAATATGGGATCAATTTGTAGGGTTAAAATATAATAAATAAAATCAATTAATCATAAATTGTAGTATAGATATGTGATATAAAATAAAACTGAATATAATCTATCCTTATAAAATCAATCCAAGTGAGGGTTTACTATTTCACATTCTAAAGCTGGCATAGGGTTTAATTCCTTTCATCTTTGTGGTTGAGGTAAATTATCCGAGGATTTTATTGTTAAAAAATTAGGGGATTATAATTAAGTGTATTCTAATTTTAATTATAACAATTAATAATTATGTAAATAGGGAGAGTTATATTGATTATTCCTTCAAAAAAATATTTTCTAAAAAAACCCTTCTATTTGTTTTTATCAAAAAAAAATTCAAAAAGAATATAAAAATTTTAATATTCATCAAATGTTCATCTTGTGTGTTATAATCCTTGAACAACCCCCCCCATAATTTTTAGTATAGAGTTTCTTTTATTTTTTTAAAATACCTTAAATATTTTTTAAGTACTTCAACAATGAATAATAACCTTATTCATCCATTATTCCACACCTAGGAACTAAAAGTTACCCATGATTTGAGAGGACCCATGAAAACTCCATTCAAATTAGAACTGTTTTTGGGGATGAAAATTTTTTCTTCAGCTAATTATTGGTATTTTTTTACTTTTATTTAATTCTCTTTTTCCACTTTTAATAATTTTACAACACCGAAGAGGAAAAGAAGATCATTTTGTTGGTGATACTAGATTAAGATATTAACACCTCTAATGGGGTATATAAATAGAACGAAAATACTTATCCTCTAGTATCGAACTCTAACTCATGAAAACCCTCCTACAAACGAGGAAAACACACATTTATAAAGATGAGGGGAGGATATGGTTTTAATAATTTACAAGTGTGAATGTTAAACTTATCAAAATATTTTAATCTAAATTTCACAGAAATTTTGACCTAAAAAACTCATGAACCATCTATCCTTATAAAAGGATTATTTGTGAGGAATTAGGTTTTCTATCTACTCTAAAAAATTTACCCCAATGTAATCATGAATGTAAATTATATGGTTTAAATAATGAAATGGTGTCCCTTTTGATGAGTCCAGTCCATCTTTGACTCCATGGCCCATTTAATCCAATCAAATGAAAGATCCAACATGGATGATCTAAATGAACATTATATTCATTAAGTTATTAATTATATTAAAAATTTTACATTCCTATAATTTACAAAAACATATTAATGGATGAAATAATATAGTGCACTTTAAATGGTCAAAACTAAAATTTTCATCAAATATCAAAATGAATGATCTAATCCCACATCATATGTTTTTTAATGGTTAGTGCCATTAATCTCAGTAGATATTATTTTGATAAAATTAAGATATAATTACTTTTAAATTTTTTAATATTGAATTCTTCATAATATTATCACTTTTCCAATATTTCCACTATGGATGTTGAAATATCGACTTGTATATATTGAAATAATATTCAAGAATACATGACATGTGATTTTGACCAAGAGTACAAAGGTAAATTGTAGGGGAGTTGGAGAAACACATTTTCATAGAATATTTTTTTTAATAAATGGAATATTTTCATCACATTGTGTGAAATATATTTATTTATGGAATATTTTGTTTGAGATTATTCGTTTGAAATTTTGATGAAAACTCATTTTTTGACCATTTAAAGTAAACTGTAGTATTTCAGCCATAAATACTTTTCTATAAATTATTAGAAAATAAAACTTTTTAAATTAATTATTCACTAAATAAAATAAAAATATAATTGAGTACATAAGAGTTAGATATATTTTTGGATTACATTAAATGTTCCATGAAGACAAATTTGGAACAGACTCGTCAAAATGGAAACTAATTTATCATTTAGGAGAAATATTTTTTATTCAGTCTTGGATTGGGATAAATTTTTTAAAATATATATATGAACCAATTTCAAAAAAATAATATATTTTTAAGGAGTGATGGTTAATTTATTTTGGATTCCAACAAGACGATTTATATTGGATTAAAATATTTGGCTAAATTTCCCATTGACACTTATAAAGTATTGGGACCCTAGCCCTCCTGTACTTTATAATTTTTTTCTCATTTAGTGGGGTTTGGAAATGAATTATAGTATTGGGAGTAGAGGATAATTAATGTTTAAATACCCCAAACCTAGTATTCTATATTTTATGGTTACTTTATCACATTGGTTTTAGATATAAGTGATCACTTCCCAAAGGATGGAACAATTTAGTAATATTAGAATAGTTGATACATACTTGAATTTCACATTAAAAGAATATAGTATTTTATTTGATAGTACCATTATTATCATTATAATATACCTAAATTTTAGTTATAATACACTTTCTGGAATCCTGGGAATGGAAACATAAGAAAGGGGTGAGATCAGAGGCTCAGTAAGGGTCCGAATACAATAAAATCTATCATGAATAAATAAGGCATAATAAATATAGAAAGGAAAATATCTTTAAAAAATCCCTTTCATAAATAAAAAGTGTAACACATTGAGATTTTATAAAATATTTATTTTATAATAAATTTAATTTCTTAGATATCTTGGGATATACTCAACACATAGTATAAACGAAACATAATACTGTATTAAAATATTATTGTTTAGAAATGAAAATTATAAACTGGTCATTAAGTTGTTGGGTATTAATAGAAAAAAATAAATTATGCAAAATATATGGTTTACAAATGATAATTAGTTACCAATATATTATAAATAAAAATATAAATCTTCTGAAATTAAAACAAATTTTTTCTAAAAAACTATATTTTTCAAAGAAAATTGTTTCATAACATTTTGAGAATTTATGTTAAAATTAATTTTTGAAAAATTAATAAAATATATTTTATAATATTATATTAATTTTATAAATTTTCATGTAAAAACTTATCTTAGTTTGAATTCTTGGGATTTTTCTGAAAGGTTTCCTTTTTCGATGAATAGTGAAAATACCATTTTTTATTAAAAACTGTAGTTTTATTTAAATAATTTTAAGTTATATTTTTTTTAAAATTATTTTAAATGAAAAATTAGTTAAATTATATTCTAATTAATCCAATTTATTTAATTTTAATTAATTATATGTTCTATTTTTATATAAAAACTTTTTATACTTGTGAAAACGTTTCCTTTGGAAAACTATTTTTTCGTCATGTATGTGAGTTTAATTTTAAATTAAATTATATGAATTATGTGATTTTAATATGGTATAATGGATTAAATATTTGGAATAATTATAATTAATATTATCTAATAAGTTTAACATAATTTTTGATCATTATGAATAGTGAAAAAAAGTAAAAAATAATTATTGTGGTTAAAATGAAAACATGTTTACCAGGGTGATAAACTAAGAAAATAAAGGTTAAAAATGATTAATTTTTTTTCCAAATTATTATTTTATATAAATATTTCTATCATATATAATTCAATATTTGATAATCAGCCATTATGGATCCATTTGTTCTTATGTAAAATGTGTGCGTAATTCATTCTTTTCAAACATTCCCTGAGTGTCATCTCCCACACTTATAAAAGGAGTTCCCCTATCCTCCCCTATTCAAACCTATAAATAAATTAGGTTTGAAAATAAACTACCGAAATAAATTCAATAATTACCTCCCAATATCTTAGATTCTGTTTCTGATTAGAAATATATCCTAATAAGTATTTTGGTGAAAACCTAAAGCGGTTATCTCAAGAAGAGGAAGTGTTCTTAAAGAAGAATTTTTATTTTATTACTTCTCCCACCACCTTAAAATATTATTAAATCCTAATAATATAATAAAAAAATTATATAACATATAATTATATGTTATTATGTTAATGAAAAAACTTAAATTCATCTCCTCTTCCGTCAAGTGGGAAATAATATCATAGATCATTTGTTTGACAGATTACCGCCTTACAAACCGATATAAAACATTTTCCTTAAAAACTTCTCATGGTTGGATATAATGGTGGATTTAATTTATAAATATAATATTTATGATTAAATTATACTTATTTAATTATAATTTCACATATACCTTGTTAATTTCCATTTTGTTTAAAATATGATAACATCGCTCGTGTGTACGACAGACTATCACCACGTGAAGCGATGTGATTCATTTTCACGTACCATTTACGAGGTAATAGGGGTAAATTAAATTAATATATTTGATATATATGAAATTATATTTACTATTTAAAATTAATATATCACACACTTCCTTACCATTTCAACCATTAAGATATGACATCTTTGCTCGTGTTTACGTAAGATATACTGTCTCCATGAAGAAATACGAGTCATTTTCTTTGTCTAGTTTTAAATAAAGGTTATAAAAATTTATATAACGATTAAATATGATATTTTTATCATTAATATAATTTTTTCAGAAGATATATCTATATCCTATCCACAAAAACCATAACGTTCATGACAAAACATGCAATAGAAAAAATGTAATTTCTACCTGAAATAATAGTAATAATAAAATATTGTTAACAAATGGGTGGTAAGATGCTATAATAGGATCATATATGATATTATAAAAATAAATATTTCTCTATAATAAATTAATAACATTTTAAAAACCATTATACATGAGGATAAACCCTGTTCAATTAAAGGGAAGTGTGAGGTAAGGGATTTCGTCTCAATTTTTATTCCATTGAGACATATTTGTTAATATGAACCTATGAAATTTTATATATGGTGTATATACTAAACTTTTATATATTTAACATGAATAAATATTTATTTATAATGTTAATGTTTCAATTAAAATTTATTCTTTCAAGGGGGTGTAATTTCAATGTTACTAAAGAGGTAAGAATTTATTTTACAATCTCAATTTTTTTAGGGATTGATTTTACAATTTTTGATAGAATATCATCACTTATCCCCTATAAGATCCAATAATTTTATTATTTTCTATATATTTAAGGGTTTTAGATATTTTCTACCAATTTTTACACCCTTGTCAATTTTAATCAATAAATGAAAAGGTTGAATGAAAAACTGATTTTATTTCTCTTTAAAACATAAATGTTTTTATTCCATGTCTATGTTTTCCAAAAATATTTTAAAAAAGTCATTTTATTTTAAAAAAATGATATTTCAATACATTTTAAGTTATGCTTGAATTTTAATAAGGGTTTGAGCAGCATATGTATAATATTTTTTGAAAGTTACATTTCTAACAAAAGTTAAAATGAATGTTTTTGTATACAACGATAATGGACTTGCCTACCACAATAACTATTTTATAAAATTTATATTATTATACTCATTTTTAATGGTTTTACAAAGAAATATTTTTTGGGAAGAATATTTTAATATTTCTCTTCCATTCCCTTTATTCTTTCAAAGGACATGATTTTATTACAAAACCTATATTCCTAGTGAACGGATGGTCACCTATCATCTCTTGATTAATTTTGTGAATGGTAAATTTCTTTTTGAGATAATCACATTATTGAAATCATTTATAATTGGTAATTAAATTTATCTTAAATATCCATATTTTTGTAGGCTGGATATGATTATTAAATAAACCATATACCATTTTTACATATGGGGTTTATTTTGAAAATTATTTTATTAACTTGTGAAATATTGATAAATCTATATCCTTAAATAAATAAAAACATTTATTGACAAGACATAATAATTAATTAATTAAATTTATCATTTGATATACGAGTAATGGTTTGGAAATACAATGATGGTTGGGGCCTAGAATTATATATCCTCTCAATGAATTAATATGTCTCACAAGAGAAATTATTTGGCCAAATTTGACGGGTTTTATGCATAGTTTTAAACTATCCTATGAAAGGTTTGGATGGTATATATACCACGACGGATGAGATCATGAAATCCAATATCAAGAAATTCCTTTATTGAGAATTCAATTATTATTATTATCCATGATATTTTCACATTGATATTATCTCGGTATGCATTTCATTCTCATTTTATTGATTAAATGACATGTTTTTTAGTTATTTATCTTTCTATATTGATTTTGAATTATTTAATCATGTTAATTAAATTAATGATTTAATGGAATGTGTGTTTAGTTTTTTACTATTCCATATATATTATAACTTATTAATTCAGGATAAATTCTGATGTTTCTAACAATTACTAATCATTTGAGATCACCCATATTTGGTTTCCTTTCCCTAGGATATAAATAATAATTCTATGAATTGGATTAATAATGCCACACTATTTTGAATTATTATCTTTTTTATTATATTATTAATATGAAATGGGTATCATGTATCTATATATCCCTCCAAAAAATATTAAAGTAAGTGTACCAAGGTTATTTTAGCCCTTGTATTTATATAAATGAAATAAATTAGGCACCGAATTTGGGTTACTGGAGTCAAGGCTATTACCGTTGGTATCGTGGAAACATTGGAAGAAATATTAAGAACTAGACTATACAAATCATAGATTATGGAATATATCCCTATGGTTGACTTTAATGTTAAGTATATAAGGATATCCTTAATTTTTTTGTAAGAGATTCTGTGGCTTTTCGTAGACATACATCAATGTCTAGATACTATAAGTGGACGTGGTTTTGGAACAGTTGTACCTATAGATAATAAGTCCAAAAATGGGACATTGGGATTTTAATTGATCATGTCCTTGTGCATGAAAATGGGCCTTAATTCACACCTAGTTTGGAACTCCTATGGGATATAATTAGGATAATTAAAATTATATTTATAAACCATTATGAAGGATTAGATAATAAATATGTCCTCAATGAAACCGTGTTTAATATTCTGATATTAGAAATGCATAAATATTTAATTTATGATAATAATAACATAAGATTTATAATTATACATTTTTATTTTAAAATTATAATGTTATGAACTAGATATACATATTCATTGTTTATAAATAATGTTTGGAAGAAATAGTGGCATCAACAATCATGATCAATGTATAAATTTTTATGTTGTGAAAGCCAATAGAGATAGTATTGGATTTGAGAAGATCATGGATATATTATGATATATTACTCAGTTTATGATGAATAACCTTGTCTAAATGGAGATATGTTTTATTCCACAATGTGACTCTCTTATACTGGATCACTTCATGTGATAGGATACCCCATCGTTTAGTGTGACTATTAATATAACGGTAGCTGAGAAATGGATTAAATATCTTGAAAAGATATTTATGAACTTTGGATATAATTAAAGGGAAAAGGTTATTCTGGTAGTATATTTTCTAAAGGTGATTTAGATCAATGAGTCTATTTATCTATAATACTAGGGAAGAAGAGGAAATATAACACATGTAATAGAAACCATTTTTGAAAAAATTATCTTTATTGTGAAATATGTGAGAAATAAATAAACCATAAGATCCTAAACTGCATATTTTCACAGAAATAGATCAATATGTGGAAAAGGAGATGGGTTGAGAAGCTAAAGGATTATACTTTCTTAACACAATACCACCCGAGGAAGAAAAATAAGGTAAACTATTCTTTGAGAATAAAGGATCATTGAGTTCTAATGAAAATGAGTATTGAGAGTGATTAAAGTTTCATGGATCTAGTAATGGTGGATATGAAAATTATTATAGAGGGGGTTACATAAATATTTTTTCAAATTATTTTGAAACCATATTTATTTAATAAGTTAAAAATTATTAATATGGTGATGAAAATTTTTAGGAAAAAATAATGTTCTTAACAAAGTAAATTTGAGAGAATTTTTATTATAAATTTTTTATTCTAAAATTTGGAAAGATATTATGTGTTCCCTCAATATATGAGGTAAAAATGGAATATTTGGATGACACTCATAGCTCATGTTTATCTATACACCCTGGTAGAACAAATATGTATTGGGATTTGAGGGAACATTTTTATAGGTAAAAATGAATTAGGAAATGGATGATTATGTATCTAGATGTTTAGTTTGTCAATATGTAAAGGATGAGAGACAACTTCCTAGAGGAGTCATACAACCTATTCTAATTATTTTGTGTAAATGGGATGATATTAATAAGGACGTTTTCACAGGTTTACCAAATAATTCAATAAAGAATGATGTAATATGGCTTATTAGTGATCACTTAACAAAATCATCACATTTATTAGATATAATATGAGATTATCTACTGATAACCTTGAAATGATCTATATTATTATAGTTATAAGGATTGATGGAAAACCAATTTCAATTGTTTTTGTTCATGATCCCCATTTTACATCAAAATTCTGGAAGAGCCTTCAGAAGGCTCCTCATATTAAGCTTCATTTGAGAATATCCTACCATTATCGAAATAATGGGTAGTCTGAAAGGAATATTTAAATAATGGAATACTTGTTGAGGTTATTTTCACTTGACTTTAATGGTATTTGGGATTATTATTTACCTTTGGTATAGTTTTACTATAGAAATAGTTTTCATTGATATATTCTAATAGAATCATATAATGCATTTGTGGAAAGAGATGTCATACTATAACTTGTTGGGTTGGAGTTGGTGAAAGGAATATTATGGGAATATAACTTTTTTAAGAGACAAAAACAATGGTAATGACTATTTAGTATTATATTAAAGAATATCAAAGTAGAAAAATAGTTATGTTGAAAATCAGAGAAAGGATTTTGAATTCCATGTGGGATATCTTATTTTTATGAAAGAATCTCCATAGAATTGTATCATAATATTTTTTAATAAGGGAATGTTGAGCCTAATTTACATGATCCCCATTGAAATTTTGGAAAGTATTGGATCTTTGGATTAATATTTTTAAATGACATAAATCTTCTCAAAATTACATGATGTTATCTATATATCATTGTTAAAGAAGTACATGCCAGACCCAACACATGCGATCACCTATAAAGAGATAGAATTGGAACATGATATATCCCAATATTAATAACACACCTATATTATTGATACTAAAGAATAATTAGTGAGGAATCACATGACTTGATTGGTAAATGTACTTTAGAGAAATCATAAAATAGAGGAAACAATGTGGGAATCGTAAGATGTTGTGATAAAGAACTACCATCATTTATTTAGAAATTAATTATTATAAAATTTTAAAGGAATAAATTTATTTTGGGGGGAATAATGTCACACCCCAAGACATTAAAATATATTTATTTTAGAATAAATTTAATTTATTTGATATTTTGTGATATACACAACATCAAGTTTAATCAAAACACAATACTCTATTGAAATATTACAATTTAAACATTACCATTATAACCTAGCCATTAAATTGGAGGGTATGAATAGTAAAAAATAATATATTTAAAATATATGGTTTAAAAAAGATCATTGGTTACCTATTTATTATATATAAAAATTAGAATCATTTGAAATTAAAGGAAATGTTTCTTGAAAAAATGATATTTTCAGAGAGAATGGTATCATTACGTTCTGTATAGTTATATCAAAATTAATTTTTGATACTTTTTGAATGATTATTTTGGTAAAATAAAATTCATTTTTTAAATCATCATATTAAAATTAGCTCAGGGGTAATTTTTGGGTTTTTCTTAATTTTTTTATTTTCGACGAATAATAAACAATACATATTTTTATTTAAAATTGACTTTTCGTTTAATGAATTTAAAAGTTAAATTTTTTTTCAAAATTTTTTTAAAGAAAAGTTAGTAAAATTTAATTTAATTTTATCTAATTTAGTTCATTGAAATCAATTATATGTTAAATTTTGATATAAAATCGTTTTATACTTCAAAAAAAATTTCTTTGGAAATTCGCTTTTTTGCTATGTATATGGGTTTAATTTTAAATTAATTTATTCCATTTATATGATATGAATTTGGTAAAATTAATTCCATATTTTTAATTATTATAATTTATATTATCTAACAAGTTCAACTTAAATTTTTACCATAATGAATATGGAAAATAGTATAAATTAATTACAACGGTTAAAGTGGAAATAATTTTATCAGGGGGGGGGGGGTCAAACTAAAAAGATAAGGGTTTAAAATGTCCTATAAATTATAAAATTTTTATTTTAAGAAATTATTTCAACCTTATATCATAAAATATTATATAATAGGCCATTTTGGGTGCTTTTCCATTGTAAACAATATGGGTATAATTCTTTCTTTTCAAAAATTGAAAGTTTTTCCTCTCCCTCACTTATAAAAGAACACCCCTTTACTCCCCTATTAATAATTTAAAATAAATATGGTCTATCCAAGACATAACCAAATCCATTCCGTAATTATATCCCAACATACTATAATAATTTGTTTGATTATAAATCCAACTTAATAATGTTTTGGTGCAAACCCAATAAGGACGTCCGAAGAAGAGGTGATATTCTTAAATTAGCATTTATATTATATTTCTTATTCCACATCCATAAAATATTATTAAATCATGATAATATAATGAAAATATTATCTCCCATATAATGAGATATTATAATGTTAATATCATAACCTATATCTATCTCTTCATCCATCAAATGGGGAATGAAATCATCGTTCACATATATGGCGGATTACTGCCTCACAAACTGATGTAACTTGTTTTTCTAACAACACTTATCATAATTGGATATAATGATGGATTTAATTATATATATATATATATATAATATTTATGATATAATTATAATTCTCAAATTATAATATTACATATACCTTCATACTTTCCATTCTGTTTAAAATATGATAACGTCGCTCTTGTGTACGGTGGACTCCAGCCTCACAAAGAGAAGTGATTTGTTTTTCACTCACATTTTACATGGAAATTAATAAGGATAAATTAAATAACAATATTTTATATATATGAAATTAAATTTATTCTAAAAATTTTATGTATCACACACTTATTTACCCTTTCATCCTTTCAGAAATGATATTGTTTCTCATACATACGTAAATCTTACTATCTCGTTGAAGCGATGTGATTAATTTTCTATGTAAAATTTTAAATAATGGTTCTAAATATATATATAATGAGTAAATATAATATTTTTTAACACTAATATATTTCTAGATATTATTTATCCATATTCAATTCAAAATAATCATGACTTTCATGACAAAATATGTGTAAGGGCCTGGATCCTCGTGGATTGACCCTTTGCATGTTTCTGAAGGCCAAGGTGCTCAGAGAATGTTTAGAGGACGTTTGTATGAGTTAAATAGCTAAAATATGGAATGAAGAATATTTCACACCATGTAAAAATTCACATGACATGAAAGAGGGTTTTGTACCTTGTACTGATTAGACCATGATGTGTAATAAACCGAGGATTAAAAATAAAATGGTCCACGTGTTTTATGACGTAAAACATTCCATGAAGATTATGTGATGGTAAATGGGATTATACATCTTGTAAATCATTGATTTTTTACATCTTTAAAATATGCAGCATCAAGGTTTTCCTAAACCCCATGACCTATAATGTCTCTCTCTTATTCCAGGCAACCCGACAACCCCGTCTTTGATGTTTTAGGGATTCCTTTGTTAAGGATCAATTATAGATTTCCTCCTTCGATCCATCTTCAATACAAGGTATGTTATTTCTCTATTATTTTTGTTTCTTTAATCTATTTCCTCGCATTATACATTTTCATGTGATGGATCTGGATATCCATGTTTCTAAATGAGTTTTTTGGTTGTTTGTTGGAATAGTTGTGGTACAACATCCTCAAGTGGATGCAGTTCTTTTGGGGAGGGGATCAGGATCCACAAGGGTGGTCTGTTCATGTGAAAATATCATTGAAACGATTTTTGAGGTAGGAGATTCATTTATTTTATTTTATTTATATGTGATTGTAAGTTGAACATGATTTTGCCCCTTTAGTGCCAATAAAATTAACCTAATAATTACTGGAACCATATTAAAGAATTGGTATCGATTTCATGATGATTTTTCTATTTTGTTCCATTATAAATACATGCATCTTGTTTTTCTAGATAGTGTGGTATCAATGATATGATTGTTATACTTGGATTAGCATGTTGAATTGTTAAATAATGTAAATACACAATTAAATGATAATTAATTGTTTAAAAGAATTAAAGTGGCATGTTTAATGAATCCAGTGTGTTGTAATATTAATTCTGCAATAATTTTTAAATGAATTGAACTTCCATGTGTTAATGAATTTGAATAGATATGTGAAGCATTTTTATGATTTTTAATAAAATAATTAAAGTCATGTTAAATTAATTTTATTATTAATTTTTGATAGAATGTCCTATCTTGAGACTTAGGTTTCCCACAGTTGGAACCAATAAATAATTAATTGGTTAATTCAATATGAAATAAGAACTGGTTGTGTGATGAAAGATAATAAATTATAGGGTTTCAGTTTTCCACTTTTTTGCAAAGGCTGAGTGCCCTATGCTTTGGGTCATGAGGGCTCATTGTGTGTGAAGGCTGGATTCTTTGATTTAAGGCAAGGAGCCCAGTTTCTATGTTAGTTTATTTTAACTTGTGATGTGACTTGATCCCGTGATGGCTGATCCTAGAGGGATATTATTGTATATGGGGTGGGTATTCCTGGATGTGATGTGAGTCTGCGATAGTTGAGCATGGAGGACTATTGTGGTATATGGGGTTGGTAGGCTCGGTTGTTATAGAAGGAGTTGATGCTTGTAAAGGCAGGATGTATTGGGATATGAATGTAGGTATCTGGGAGGACACTGGGGATGTCACAATGAGTTGAATTTGGGCTTACCCATTGATATGAAAGTTGGATGGTTGTTCGAATATGTTGTTTGGCTGATGGCCAATTTGTTTGTTTATCTACTTTCCTTTACCCACAACTTGAGGTAGATAGATATGCTTGGTTGTATACCTTGTTTGGTATCATAGAATGTTTTATTATAGTACCTACTAACTTGGAAAGTAATGTTGTTAATAAATGAATAAATGATTAACTAATGGGTTGGAACTTACTGGGATGCAATGTTAAGGTTATAATTTTGAGAAGCTATAGACTCAGTTTTCTTATGGCTGGAGGGCATGGAACATTGTTGTAATGGAAATGAAATGTAATTTGGAAAATTTTAATTGTTAAATAATGGTAAATTAATTAATTAGAAAATATTGAAACTGATAAAAAGGTATAAATAATGTAATGTTTCTCCTTAAAATGGCTGCATGCTTATAAGATATCTGGTTTTAGCAGTAGAAGCCTGCAGTCCAAGAGATGTTATCTACAGTTGAGTCTAAGACTAGGTTATACCCATATTGTTTATTTGAGATATATTATGTCATATACATTTTGTGTTTTTACATGCTACTCCACCATATCAATTAGGGAAACTGACATCGTAGAGATTATAAGCCCGAGGGGGGGGGGTCTCTAATATCCCGATGGGTGGATGGATGTCCAACTACCCCCTTTGTCCCCACTCTCTTTTATTGGTAGTTACTTATGATGGTAGGCATGGAAATTGTTTCCCCAAATATGAATGTGTATGGATGTAACGGATTGTGTTTATCTTACACACATGTATTCTGGATATATTTTCCTAAGGAATACTATATGTATAATTTTTATAGGTTGTGATGGATTGAGGATCCTTACTCAGTGAAATGGGATGTAATGTCTTAAGGTATAATACCCAATGTATGATACACATTATATTGGCTATGGTGGCTCCTAGAAACTACTTAGTTACTTTTGGTTATGTGGACGTGGTGGTGTGTTGTAGGAGGTGAACGTTATTATGCTTCCCCCAAGTGTTTCTGGGCTATACTTTTTAGAGAGTGATGCCCTGGACATGCGATATTGGGGAAGAACGAAAAACTAATGTGGAAGAGTTAGCGTGTTACCCTTGATATTATTTATTAAATTATATTCTCTTGTATATGATACTTTATGAGAGTATCCATGGTGATTGTGGGAACTTAGTATACCGATTTAGGTATGGAGTCAGTTTCCCATGTTGTTCACTATGCTTTAGCATTCTTTCTTTATCTTTTTCATGAGAGGCTCTGGGGAGGATCCTTCTGAGTATACTATTATACTTACCCTATGTATTTTTTAATATTATCTTTAGCTTTGTGGGAGTAGGTTGAATATTAGGCTATGTACTACTAGATTGTGGTTTACCGATACTATTTGGGCTTCATGGTCATCACTATCTTTACCTTTTCTTTTGGTACTTGTAGTTTTCCTTTGTAGTTGTTGTAGTTCTTTCACATCATTACATATTTGATCTTGAGTTTTCTTGTATATTAGAGTTTAAAAAGGAGTTGTTCGGTGTCTATCATATCTCTTTCTCTCTCTCTCATGTGTTATCATAGAGGGTAATGACTCCCATCTATATTTTTTTATACCCTCAGTGATAGTCACCAACCCAGGGCCTACTAGAGGTGGTAAATGAGTTTCACTATCTCTCTTCTCCCATTTACAACCTAATATGGGTACACCTTTTGGGGAGGGGGTCATGACATAGTGGTATCAAAGCTCTGGTTGAGAGATATGATGAAGTTTGGAGTTATGAACTGGTGAGGGTGTGTGGGTTGGTAGGGAAATGGTGTCATTTAATTTTATCAAGCACTGTAAACACATGATACTAGCTTAAAAACTTGTATTTTGTGCCCTATGTGATCTGATGCATGAAACCTTAAGCTTTCAACAACTACAAAATGAGGTGATATTGGTTAGAGGGTAGAGACCTAGGAAAGGATCATCCATAATTTTTCTTGTGCCTGTGTTTGAATAAGTAGACCTTGGGATAAGTTAACCTAAAATAAATAAATGAAAACAATTAATTAATGTTAAAGTATTAAAAATTCTAGGATAAGATCTCTACCTATTTTTTATTTTTCAGGTATGGATCCATGTTGACTTACTCATCAGGTTTGATAAGAATATGTTTAGAAGGTTGTTCAAGAGGATCACAAGATGCAAGAGATTGAAAATAAAAAAATAGAGGACACTCTAAGAGTTTTAGCACTAGAGTCTATAGAGGTATGAGGTCTCCATTTAAGATGTTTCCACATAAGATTGGTTAGAGGTGATTGAGATAGCCCTCAGTTCTATCTGTACTTGTAAGGAAAACTTTTCATCATTATCTATGATGATTCTGCATGGGGTTGTAAGGAAGTGGTGATTATTATTCCTTGGAGACTGTGAGGAGTCAAGAGTCTCATGGGAGGAGTTTCAAGACTAGTTCAGAGTCAAGATTCTTTCTTCTACCATGAAGGAAACCACTTTCTAGGAGGTTCTTACCCTTTGGCAAGAGAGATACATTGTGAAAGAGTTTTGGATCCATTTTAGGAACCTTTTAAGATATGATTTAGACTTCTTTATAGATGAGTAGGTCAGGGAGAGGCATTGAGGAGGCTTTAACTCAAGAGATCTATCGCTAGGTTAGTCTATTTGTGGTGAATACGTATCTCAAGGTGATAAAGAAAGAAGTGGTCATTAAGAGGACATTATCGAGAACCAAATTTTCATAAGAGGGGAGTCGTAAGGATTCCTCATGAAGTAGAGCTGTGGTCCAGGGTTCCCAGTTTTAGGAAAAAATAGCTTCAGATCAGCTGGGAGTATGTCCCAAACCTAAATGTCCCATTTCTCCAGGGACATTAGATATTAGGCTAATTATGAGGAACCAGACCCATGTTTTTCATATGGAGGCCAAGGTCATCGGTAGAGAGTATGTGTGACCTTTCTGAGCAGTCAATGTGAACATGTTGTCCCGCTTCAGGATCCTTCGCTGAGTCTAGTAGCAGATTATTTCTCCAGTTTTGGATCAGTAGAGATTTGATGGGGTAGGAAGAGGATAACCCCATGATGCTTCCTATCCTTAGAGAGAAGAGTGCATCTGTGGAGGTGGTCATCAGCATAGTTATAAAGGCCGTGTTCTAGGTCATGGATAAGTTTATGCTTTAATATTTCCAGCACTAGGTGAGCTAGACATCATTCAAGGAACCCTTTTCTTTTTTTTTCAACATGGTTTCATTTATTGTTTGAACTAAGAGTGACACACTCTTTTATATAACCTTCCCTTATCAATGATTTTGGACTTGAAGTATAAAGACTTCCAGTGCTATTAGAATTAAAAATTCAATTTGGAGGATGATCTGACTTGTTTGATGTATGTAGAGACTATGAGATAGTGATGGGAAAGCACCACTATTGAGAGGATTTCCTATGTTTAAGGATCCAACCATATGAAATCATCATCAACATGGATTGGTTGTATCCAGTACAGGATATCATGTATTTATTTAGGAGGAAGTTTATGTTCTTCAATGCTGATGGAGAGCCAATAGTGTTTGTTGGAATGCGAGACCCTCAGATGGGTCAGTGGTGTGTTCCATCCTTGTAATCCTTGATGGCTGAGCTGATGATGAGTTTATCATAGGTTCAATAATTGTCATTTCCCATGGTTATAAAAGAGTACAATGAAATCTTTGTATAGGAGGTTTTAGGATTACCCCCTCGATGATAGATCATGTTGGGGATCGAACTATAGACATGCATGTCTCCTATCCCAATTTCTATATATAGGATGACACCTTATAAGTTGTGAGACCTGCATAAATAGCTCTATGGTTTATTATAGTGTGGTTTTGTTTTGATGAGTGTGTCACTGTGTGGAACCACCATTTTGTTCTTGAAGAAGGCTGATGGAAGTTTGTGTGTGTATTGATTGTCATCGATTTAACCAAGTGAAATTAAATAACCACTATCCTCTTCCACAGATTGATGATTTATTTGATTTAATGAAGGGTGAAATTTGGTTCTAAATGATTGATTTGAGTTTAGGATATCATCAAATGTGTGTGAAGGATGAGGATACCTCAAAGGCTATTTTTTATTGTCATCATGGTAATTACATGTTTTTTGTGATGCTATTAGATATAAAAAATTATCTAGCACTATTCATGGAGTTAATGAATGTTGTATTTCATGAGTTCCTTGATATGTTTTTTGTGGTTTTCATTGATGAAATCCTTTTGTACTCACCATCTAATGAGGATAATGTATAGTATCTATCTACCATTTTGGGAGTTCTTCATCATGATAAGTTGTTTGGGAAGTTGCATAGTTGTGAGTTTTGGTCTTATAAAGTCCATTTCTTGGAGAATGTAGTATCCCATTATAAATTATATGTGGATCGGTCGAAGAAAGAAGTATTTGTGTCTTGGGAAGCCCCCAAGACAATGGTAGAGGTGAAAATTTTCCTTGGTCTTGTAGGATATTACAGGAGGTTTGTAGTTAATTTATGTTGGGTTGGGACTCATATTGGATCATTGAATAGAAAAGAACAGAAATTATTTTGGAATAATAAGTTCTAGACAACTTTTGAGTATCTATAGGAGAAGTTGGTTAGTTCTCAAATTATTTTTCTTCCAATAAAAGGAGTTTTGTTTGATGTTTTCTATAATGCTTCACATATTGGTTTGAGTTGTGTTCTATTGAATCAGAGATCATTTATTTCTTATGGGTCTCATCAATTACGTCTTAATGAGTGTAACTATTCCACCCATGATCTTGAGTTGGTGGAAGTAGTGTTTTCCCTAAAGTTTTGGAGACATTACCTTATGAGCAATCATTTTGTGGTCTTCACTGATCATAAGACACCGAGGTATGTTTTCTCCCAATGTGAATGGAACTTGCACCGGTGTTGGACGATGGAGTTCTTACAAGACTATGACTTTGAGATTTTTTATACACCTAGAGAGGGGAATTTCATGCATATGCGCTGAGAAGGAAGTCACATAGTGATGCAGTGCATGAATATGGTGATCCTTGGAAAGTGATGGAAGAACTTTCAGCATTGCATATATATATGGTAGAATTTGGGGGAAGAGGTTGTGTTTATTAGATGATGGTAAAATCATATCTAGTGAAACAGGTGGATGATTATCAATTGGGGGATCTTGAGGTTGAGTTCTGGAGAGACCAAGTTTTTTTTGCGAGGCCCCTAATGGTTGGTCTGAGGACGAACGACACTAAGTGTTTTTAGGGAATGTTTTTTGTTCCTTTGTAAATACATGAGATAATTCTCATAGAGTTCCATAGTTCAGAATTAATGGTAAATATTAGCAAGAAAAAGATGTACTGATCTTTAAGGGGTCAGTTTTTGTGGCATGTCTTGAAAAGTGTATTGTACGAGTTTATGTCTCAATGTTTGGTCTGCCATAATGTGAAGGCTGAGAACTGTGTTCCTGGTGGTTTTCTCTAGTTGTTAGATGTTCCTAAATGGAAGTGGGAGGACATACTGATGTAATTTTTTACTGGTTTAACTCAATCTCATAGACGCTATGATGCTATATGGGTGGTATTTGATTGTTTGATGAAATCAACCCACTTTATAGTGATCAAGGAGTTGAGATCAGTGGAGGTTTTTAAGGAAGTATCTAGAAAAAGTGGTGAGAATCCATGAGATTCTAAGGATGAAAATTTATAATAGATATCCTTGTTTTACGTCCATAGTGTGGCGAGGTCTCTAACATGATTTTGGTTCTTAGATATGCCTTAGCACTGCTTTTCATCCATAGGTAGAAGAACAGATAGGGAAGACCATCTAGACTCTTGAAGACATGTTTCACTCTTGTGTCCTGAATTTTGTAGGTTCATGATGAGGCACCTTCCCTTGGTAGAGTTCACTTACAACAATAGTTTTCACTCAATCATCAATATGTAATTGTTTTAATCCTTGTATGGATGATCTTACCATTCCATGTTGTGATGGACTAATGTCGAAGAGTCCACAATTCTCAAGACAGAACCAGTACAAAATATAATAGTGATGGTTCATGTGATTCATTAGAGGATGAAACCAGTACAAGATCATCATAAATACCATGCCTATCATTGGATGAGACCTCTGGAGTTTGAAATTTGGGATTGTGTGTTCCTAAATGTAATTCCCCATCATGGGTAGTGACTGTTTGGTCATGGGAGTAAGATTTATCCCTAGTTTATTGGGCCTTTCAAGGTGCTAGTTCATGTTAGATCTGTGGCATATCATATGACCCTTCCCCATATATGATCTAGATACACGATGTTTTCCATGTTTCATTGCTCTGTATTTATCTTCATGATGACTCTCACTTCATAGATTGGGGAGATATTGATATTGAAAATGATGTGACCTTCTAGAAGTAGCATTTAGTGATCTAGGACTGCTAGTAGAAGTTGTTGCATGTGTATGCTATCCCCTTGGTTTTTGTCTTGTAGTGGCATAGTGGAATGGAAGAGAGTACCGAGGAATGTGGGTTATAGTTATGTACTCAGTACCCAGAGCTATTTGATATATATATCTTATATTATATCACTATTTGTTTTATGGTTGTAGACCTTTTATAGTTTATGATATAGATTTACCTTATGGAATATTGTGACTTTCTATATTTTGAGAGGTATCTACTGTGGGAGAGTTATAGGAGCTAGTTAAGGTTATTACATGGTTTCACTCTATTCCTTTGAAGAGGTGGTTAAGCTCCGAAGGTGTTGAGATCCTTGAGGGGTATCTTATAAGGTGTCTGTTTGGAAGACCTCTTTTCTATTTCCTCATTCGGAATTTATCTGGATTCTAGAGGATGAATTTTTTTGTGAGGTATCTAATGTAAGTTCCCGGATCTATATAGATCATCCCTTTGCACGTTTTAGAAGACTGATGTGGTAGGAGGAGGCTTGGGGGAAGTTTGGGAGAGTTTTACTACTAAAATATGGAAGTAAGAAGATTTTATTCCATGTAAACATTTACACAATGTGAATGTGGGTTTCATGACTAGTTCTAATCATATCATATTGTGTAAAAAAATCAGTGTTTAAAAATAAAAAGGGTGATGCATTTTTCAGTGTAAACCATACCCTATGGCCTAGAATTCCTCCCTCTTGTTCCAGGTGACCCAACAACCCCTCTTCAACATTTTGGGGATTCCATTGTCAAGGATCGATCTCTAGTTTCCCTCATTCAATCTATCTTTGAACTAGGTATGTTATACCTCAATTATTGTATTTTCGTCGGTCTATTTCCATAGGTTCCTCATTTACTTGTGATGGTTTGTGATATCCGTGTTTCTAAAAGAGTATTTTTGGTTATTTGTTGTCTTAGTTGTGGCGTTGCATCCTTAGGTTGATACAGTTCTTGCAAGAGAGGCAATCGAGATCCTCAACATTGGTCCAATCTCAGTAAAAGAACATTGAAACCATTTTTAATGTAGGGGATTCATTTAATATCTTTTATTTATGTGTGAACATAAATTGAGTGTGATTTAGTCCCTTATATTCAAATTAAATTAACATAATAATTACATAAACCAGATTAAATAATTGGTATCGATCACATGGCGATGTTGCTATCTTGTATACTGATAATAGATTTTCTCTTGTTTTATAGATAGAATAGTACCTATATTGTTATTTTTATTATTGGATTAGCATATGGAATATGTAAAGAACATAAATAAAAAATTAATTGATAATTAATTAGTTAAAATAATTAAATATGCATGTTTAATAAATCTGATGTGTTGTGATCGTAATGTTTCAATTATGTTTAAATGATTTTAATTTCCATTTGTAAATGGAGTTGAGTTAATATGTGAACCATGTTGATTATTGTTGATAAAATAACTAAATATATGTTAAATTATTTTTTTAATTAATTTGTGATAGATTTTACTATCTTGTTGCTTAGACTTCCTGTGGTTGGAACTTGTAAATAACAAATCATTTATTTTAAGATTGAATAATTACCGGTTGTGTCAAAAAATATAATTCCTTATAGCATATGAGTTTCTATATTTCATGCAAATAATGAGTACGTTGTGCTTTGGGCCATAAGGGATCGTTTTGTGTGAAGTATGAGCGCATTGATTTATATACAAGAGCCTAGAATCTATTTTTTTCCTTCTTCGTGTTATGTGACATGAGCCTTATATGACTTATCTTGAAGGGATGTTGTGGTATATGGGGTTGGGAGGCATGGATGTGATGTGAGCATAGGATGGATGATCCTAAAGAGATGTTGTGGTATATGGGGTAAGGATGCCGAGCTGTTGTGGAATAAGTTGTCTCTTGTGATGGAGGCATGCATAGAGATATGAATGCAGGTGTCGGGAAGGACACACAAGATTCCATAACTGGTTAAATATGATCTTACCTATTGATATGAAAGTTTGAATCTTGTTTGAATATGTTTTTAGGTTAATGAACATGTTTTTTGTTTATTTAAAATCCTTTCCCCACTACTTGAAGAAGATGGATGTGCTAGATTGTATACCTATTTTAGTTGATTAGAATGTTTTCCCAGAGTACTCGATAACACGAAATGAATTTTTTTAATAAATGAATAAATGTTTAACCCATGGGGGTTGGAGCTTGATGGGATGAAATGTTGAGGTTATAATTATGAGAAGTTGTGGACATAGTTCGCTTATTCTTGGAGGGCATAGAACTTGTTTTTGTAATGGAAATGAAATGTAATGTAAAAAATTTTAATGGTTAATTAATACTTAATGAATAAATTAACGTAAAATACAACTGATCAAAAAGGAATAAGATAAGTTAATGTATCTCTTTAAATGGTTGTGTACTAATATGATATATGGTTATAGCAGTGGAAACCGAGAGTCGGAGAGAGATTAACTATAGTTGAGTATGCGACTAGGTTATTCCCACAATGTGGTTGTGGGATATATTATATCCTGTACATTTTTTGTTTTTATATGCTACTTCACCCTATCAGTTAGAGAAACTGACACCTTGAGGTTTCTGAGCCCTAGGGGCGGGGGGCTCCAATATACCTATGGGAGGATGGATGGCTGACTACCCCCTTTAGCCTCATTTTCTTCTCTTGGTAATTACTTGTGCTAGTATTCATGGAAGTTAGTTACCCCCATATATGTGTGTAGAGGGATGTAATGGATTGTTGTTATTTCACACACGTATATTCTAGATATATTTTTCTATGGACTACTATTGGTATAACATGTATAGGCTATGATGGCTAGATGATCCTTACTCACTATAAGGGTTGTGATGGATTGAGGTATAATACCCGATGTATGATACATGTTATACTGGTTTTGGTGGACCCCATAAACTACTTGGTTACTTTTGGTTATGTGGACATGGTGATGTGTTGAATTATTTGCACATTGTGGTGCTTCACCCAGGTGTCTGTGGGCTAGCCGTTTTGGAGAGAGATGCTCAGAACATGTGACACTGGGACATAACAACAAACCAGTGGGGAAGTGGTAGTGGGGTACCCTTGATATTATTTATTATATTATATTCTCTTGTATGCAATACATGGTGAGAGTATCCATGGTGAGGCTAGGAACATAGTATACCTATTTAAGAGATGAGGTAGTTTCACTTATTGTTAACTGTGCTTTAGCATGATTTATTTATCATTTTCACGAGAGGCTCTAGGGTAGATCATAGAGAGTATAATATTTTAATCTCCCAATGTATATGTAAATATTTTCTTTTAGGTTAGTGGGGTAAGTTTTGAGATCATTCTAGTTTCTATTAGCTTGTGGTTTTCAGGAGCTTTATGGGCTTGATGGTCATCACCATCATTACCTTATCTTTTGGTACTTTTAGTTTTTACTTGAAATTATATTAGTTCTTACATGTCATTACATATGTGCACATGGGTTTTCATTTATAATAGATTCTTAATAGGAGTTTGTAGGTGTCTTTCTTATCTCTCAATTTTTTATGTGTTCTCTTAGAGGGTAATGCCACCCATCTGTATTTTTGTTATACCCTCAGTGCTAATTTTCAACTTAGGACCTACATGAGGCAGGACTGAGGTTTCACTATCTCCCTTCTCCCATTTCTATCCTTGGAGTGGTACACCATGTAGGGATATGATCATAACAACATGCATGAGAAAGCAAAGCAATTAAAACCCAAATCAATAGTGACGATAAAATATTGTTAACAAAGAGGTGGTAATATGTTATAATAGGATCATATATGATATTATAAATATAAATATAGTTTTTTTATAAATTAATAACATTATAAAAAACTTTATATAGGAGGTTAAATCATGTTAAACTAAAGGGAATCATGAGGTAAGAGATATCTTCTTAGTTTTCATTCCCTTGAGACATATTTGTTAATATCCCCAAATTCAATTTTATATGGTGTATATACATCAACTTTAATGTATTTAATATAAATAAATATATATTACTGATGGCTAATATTCCAATTAAAATTTATATTTTCAAGGTTCTATAACTTGATATTTTCCAAAGTGGTAAGAAAATATTTTATAATCTCACTTTCTTCTAGGATTACTTTTTCTATTATTGAACGAAACTCATCACTAATCCAATATAATCTCTAATAAATTTCTTGATCCACTAAATATTTAAAGAGTTTAAATATTTTATTCCAAATTTTACACCCTTTTTTATTTGAATCATTCCAAGAAAAGTTAAAAAAATAGATTTTACTACTCTTTAAAATGGAGATTTTATTCTTTCATGTCCATGCTTTCAATTTTTTTTACAAAAGTCCTTTTATTTAATAAAATGATTTTTAAAGGAAATTTTATTTTATAATTGATTTTTAAAAATATTTTTAATGAAATATTTCAACTATTTTTTAAAATGGTTGTTTTTGAAAAAAATTCAAATGATATAATTTTTTAATGTATATGATGATAACAATCTTCCCCGCCACCGTAAACATTTTACGAAATTTAGAATACTCTAAAAAATTTCAATGGTATTATTAAGATTTTTTATGAATTATTATTTTAATATTTCACTTAAATTCCCTTTATTATTCTAAAGTAAATTATTTTATTGAAAACCAATATTTTCAATGAACAGATGGTTACCTCTCATCTCTTCATTAATTTTGTAATTTTTAACTTTATTTTGAGACAATGACATTCTTGTGATCATTTTTATTAGAAATTAACTTTCTATTAAATATACATATAATTGTAATAAGTATATGATTATTCCTAATTCATATACCATTTTGATATGCTATTTTTAGTATGAAATTTATTTTATTAAGTGTAGAAATATTGATAAATTTGTATACTTTAATCCACATAGACATTTGTTGAAAAATAATATTGATTCATGAATTGAATTAATCTTTATATATGTGAGGAATGCATTTTAAATATAGTAACAAGTGGGGAACATCTTTTAGTGCCCCTCGATATATCCATAGGTATCACGAAATAAACTAGTTGGCCAAAATTAACGGGGTTTTACTAATAGTTTTAAACCATATTTTGAAATTCATTGACTGTATAAATACCATGATGTATGAGATCATTACATATAATATTAATCATTCCCTTCATTGAGAACTTATTTTTTATTATTAGTATCCATGATATTTTCTCATTGATATTATCTCAAAAGTCATTTCATTATCACTTTATTGATTAAATGGAATGTGTTTTCAGTTATTTATCTTTCTATATTGATTATGCCTTACCTAATCATGATTGTTAAATTATGGATTAAATGTAGTGTGTGTTTAATTATTTACTTTTCAATATTGATTATGAATCATTGATTCATGATATCTTCCACTTTATGTATCCCTTACTAAGTTTTTAAGCTCACCCTTATTTTGTTTATTTTCCCCAAGATAATAAGAAGAATTATTTGAATGAGGTCAAGGATGTTGAATGTTTTCCTTTATTATGTTTTTATTCTATTAAAAATGTAAAATGAGTATCATGTATCTATTGTTTTCTCCAAAACTACTAACATTATCAGTCATTTGGGGTTTAACCTGATGCATCTAGGACAATGTAATAAATTATAGACCAACCATGGGTTACTGGAGTCGGGGTTGTTTCAGTAGGTATTAGATAATGTTTAGTAGAAATCATGGGAATTAGATTAAGGAAAAAATATATCAATGATCATAAAACTATGTAGAAATTGGGGTTATGTAAAGAAGAACATACTAAGGTTTTGGTAAGAAATAGATTATGTGGATTTTCCTAGCAACACATCCCTATCTAGATAGTACACGTTGACATGGTTCAAGAATAATTATACCTAGGGGTAGTAACTCTAAAAAGGGTTTATTATGCTTTGACTTGATCATCACTTGGTTCATGAAAATATTCCTTACTTCACACCTAGTTAGACACTCTCAAGGTATATACTTAGGATAATTAAAATTTTCATTAAAAACCATTATGATGGATTTGAAAACAAATATGTCGTCAAAGAAACCAAGTTTAACATTTGGAGGATAAAAATGCATAAAATTTCTATTTATGAAAAGTATTACAACATATTTTGAATTATGAATTATGATTTAAAATTAATAATGTTATGAAAAAATTCTATATATTCCATTGTTTAAAAATGGAACCTATAAGAAATAATGGTATCAACACTCATGGTAAATATAGAAATTATAATGAAGTGAAAGCCAATATAGTTGGTATTGGATTTAAATTGTTTATGGCTATATTAGGAAAAATTAATTAGGTTATAAAAAAACAACTTTTCCCAAATAGAGACACTTGTTTTTACACAATGTGTTTCTCTTATGATAGATTGATTCATGTGATGGAATCCCCCATCATTTAGTGGGACTACTAATCCAATGGTTGGTGAGAAGCTGATTAATTCCATCAAAAAGATATTTATGGCCATGGGTTGTGATGAAAAGGATAAAGTAATATTATAAGTATATTATTTTAAAGGTTATGATGATCAAAGGGGATATTTATCCAAAATACATAGGATGAAGAGGAAATAGAACACATCAAATAGAAATATTTTTTAGAGACATCATATCTATGGTGAAATATACGAGATATAAAAAATCCATAAGAGATTAAAATATATATATTCTTAGAAGTATATAAATATAAGGAAAAGGAAGTGGTTTAACTACTTAAGAATTAAAATTTCTTGATACACTACCACCCAAGTAAGGAAAATAAGATAGTGAATTCTTTGAGAAGGAAAGATTATAGAGTTCTGACACAAATGAGGATTAAAAGGGATCCTATGTTCATAAATCTAGTAAATATGGATATGGGAATTATTTAATAGGGGTAGGTATCCCTATTTTTTAAAATTATTGATAAACCATGTTTATTTGAAAAGATAAAAAGCTCTAAATTTGATAATTAGAATATTCAAATGAAAATTAAATATGTGAATAGTGGGAAGTTGAGAGACTTCATTTGTGAAGATAGAGTTATAAAATTTGGAAAGAGATTATGTGTTTCATATATAAATAATCTAAAAATATAATAGTTTTATGAATCTCATAGCTCAAATTTATTTATACAACTTAGTAGCACCAATATGTATAGGGATTTGGGGGAATATTTTTGGTGGTATAACATAAAGTAGGAAATTACTGATTATTTATCCAAATTATTGGTTATCCAATAACTGAATGCTAAGAGATAGAATCATAATGCATTCATGAAACATCTTCCTATTATTATGTGTAAATAGTATGACATTACTATAGAATTTTTCATAGGACTACTAATGAATTCTATAAATAATGACGCAATATGGGTTATTGTTGATCTCTTAACCAAATCTGCACATTTCCTTTCTATAAGAGAATATTTACTACATGAGAACCTTGTAAGGATCTATATTAATGAAGTTATAAGACTTTATGGTGAACCTATTCTATTTTTTTCTAATCATGATCCCCTTTTTACATCAAAATTCTAAAAGTGACTTCAAAAGGATCTTGATACTAAGTTTCATTTGAGCGCTGACTACCATCCTAAAACTGATGGACATGCTAAAAGGATAAGTAAAAAAATGTAAGATATGTTGAGATCATTCTCACTTTACATTAAAGGTATGTTCTATCAGTATTTACCTTTGGTATAATTTTATTATAATAATATTTTAAACTCAATTATTCAAATTACACCGTATGAATAATTATATGGAAAGATAATTCATACTCAACTTGTTGGGAAGAAGATGGTGAAACAAAAATTATAGGACCATAAATTTTTTTCAAAGACAAAAAAGGTAAAGACTATTCAGGATCATATTATTTTAGCCCAAAATAGTCAAACATTTTATGCCGAAAATCAAATGAAGGATTTGGAATTCAAATTTGGAGATCATGTTTTCTTGAAATCATCCCCATAGAATGGTATTGTAATGTTTGGTAAAAAGGGAAAATTGAGTCCCATTTTATTAAACCCTTATAAATTTTATAACTTATTGAAAATATGGCTTACTAGTTGAAAATTACACCAAGACTATTTAAAGTACATGATGTGTTCCATATATATCATATTTAAGGAAGTACATGTTAGACCTAACACATTTCCTCACCTATAAAGAGATAAAATTGGAATTTGATATATATTACTATGAACAACCCACATTGATTCCTGATAAAAGAGATAAATTATTGCGGAATTAGATGATTTGATCGAAATTGGTACTTTAGAGAAATCATAAAATGGTTGAAGAAACATGAGAATCAAAGGAAGTTGTGAAGAAGAGCTACCCTTAACAATTTAGAAGGTAATTATCATGAATGTTTTGTGGAAAAAATTCTTGTAGGAGGAAATATTGTAACACCATGAGAATTTAAAATATATTTCTTTTAGAATATATTTAATTTCTTTGATATCTTGTGATATACGCAACACTGAGTTTAAATGAAGGAAAATATTATATTAAAAAATTATGGTTTGAACATGATCATTATAAACTAGATCATAAGTTAGAAGGTATGAATAGAGAAAAATAAATTATGGGAAATATATGGTTTACCTATTATAATTGGTTAACTATTTATTAGAATTAAAATAATAATCATTTTAAATTAAAAGAAATATTTTCTGAAAAACTGTATTTTTCAAAGAAAATGGTTTCATCATGTTTTGGGAACTTATAATTAAAATTAGTTATTAAAAAATTTAGAAAATTTAATTTATAAAATTAAACCCATTTTTGAAATCATAATATCAATATTATCTTAGTGATATTTTTTGGTGTTTTTTTGAAAATATTATTTTTTTAATGAATAATGTAAATACTGATTTTTATTAAAAATTGCCTTTTCATTTAAAGAATTTACAATTTATATTTTTTTTTAAAATTGTTTAAAAATAAAAATGAGTAAAATTATATTATAATTAATCGAATTTATGCAATTTTAATTAATTATATGTTCAATTTTTATATAAAAACATTTTATACTTTTGAAATCAACTCGTTTAGAAATCTATTTTCATCAAGTCAGTGGGTTATTTTTTAGTTAATGTCTACCACATCTAAGAGTTTAATTTAGTAAGGTGGTTTAAATTTTTATAATAGTTATAAGTAATATTATATAATAAGTTTAACTTAATTTTTGAATATAATGAATGGTGAAAATAATGTAAATTAATTACCGCTGTTGAAGTGAAAATGGGTTTATAAGGTGTTAAACTAAGAATAAATGGTTTAAAAATGACATAAAACTCATCTAATTCTTAATTTAAGGACTTATTTTTACTATATATAATCCAAGGATTTACAATAGGGAATATTTGATCCTTTTTCCTTTTAAAAAACCCAGTTGTAATTCATTCGTTTCAAAAATTTCAAGTGTGTCATCTTCCCCACTTATAAAAGACCACCTCCCACATTCCCCTATTCACACTTCCAAACCTATTTTTCACCCAATTATGGCCCAAATAATTTCCTCAATTGACTCACAAAATCCTGTATTCCTTTATTTTATTTTAAATCCAACCTAGGAAGGCTTTTGATGAAAACCAAAAGAGGTCTTCCAAAGAAGAAGTAAAGTTCTTAAATAAGAATTTTTATTTTATTTCACATACACAGTATTTAAAATATTATTCAATAATGATAATATAATAACAAAATTATATTATATATACTTAGATATTATTATATTAATTTAATAACCTATATCTATATTCTCATCCCTCAAATGGGAATCCAAATCATCATTCATGTTTACGATAGACTACCGCATCACGAACTGATGTAACTTGTTTTCCATCAACACATATCATGATTATATGTAATAATAAATATTATGTATATATATAGATAATATTTATTAAATAATTACAATTATTAAATTATATTATCACATATACCTTCTTACTTTGCATTCTGGGTGAAATAAGATAAAATCACTTATGTGTACGACGAACTACAGCCCCGCGAAGCAATATGATTCATCTTTCACATATGAATTACATGGAATATAATAAGGATAAATTAAATGAATTTGTGTGATATATTTTATATAATAATTATTATTAAAAATTAATATATCACCCAATTCAATACCCTTTAACCCATTAAGAAATGATATCATTGCTTGTGCATATATGTGACTTACTATCTCCATGAAGCGATACAATTAATTTTCTATTACCAATTATTAAGAATGTTTATAAAATATATATAATGAGTAGATATGATATTTTTATCATCAATATAATTATATATATGAATTATATATATCATATAAATAAGAATTGTAACTTTCATGGAAAAATACACATGAGAAAATAGGGAAATTAAGACCCAAAACAATAATAATAAAAAAATAGTGTTAACGAAGGGCTGGTAAGATATTATAATAGGATAATATATGATATTATAAAAAAATATAGTTATTATATAAATTAATAACATGATTAAAACCATTATATAGCAGGTTAAATTAAATTAAACTGAAGGGAATTTTTAGGTAAGGAATTTTGTCTCAATTTCCATTCGGTTGAGACATATTTGTAAATATTCACCTATTCAATTTTATATGGTGTATATAATTCCCATTAGATGTATTTAAAATGAATAAATATTTATTAATTACGTTTTATGATTTAATTCAATTTTATTCTTTTAAGAGATTATAATTTTAATTTTACCAAAGCGGTAAGAATCTATTTTAAAATCTCAATTTTTTCTGGGATTTCTTTTACTCTTGTTGAAGGAAAATCATCACTTATACCTAAAAATATATAATCATTTTATTATAAACTAGATATTTCTGGATTTTCAATATTTTCTACCAAATTTTCCACATCATTTTATTTGAATTATTAAAGTAAAAATTTAAAATAAAAAATTATTTTATTTCTCTTTAAAGAATATTTGTTTTTCTTCAACATACATATTTTCCAAATTGTTTTATAAAAGTCATTTTTTTTACTCAAATAATTTTCCAAAGAAATTTTATGCTATAATTGAAAATTACAATGTATTTGAATGAATATTTATACTATTTTTTGGAAGGTATGTTTTCAATAAAAAGTGAAAAAGAATATTTTTTAATGTATACAATGATAATATAATTCACCACCATAGTAACCATTTTTTGAAATTGAGCTTATTATACATATTCTAAATGGTTTTAAAAAGAAAAATATTTTACAAATACTTATTTTAATATTTCTCTTATATTTCATTTATTCTTCAAAAATGAAATTATTTTATTTTAAACATCATTTTTTATATAAAATGATGGTCACCTCCCATATCATGTTTAATTTTGGGATTATTAACTTTCTTTTGAGACAATGAAATTCATATAATCATTTTTCCCTAGATATTAAATTTCTACTAAATATCCATATTATTTTATGATGTATATTATTATTTGATAAATCATATTCCATTTTTATATATGATGATTACATTGAAATTTATTTGGTTAACTTGGGAAATATTTAAAAATCCATATACATTAATCAATATAAATATTTGTTGATATAAAATGTTGATTCATGAATTAAATTGATTATTTGATATATAAGGACAGAATTGAAAATAAAGTGATGGGTGGGTCTTGGAAATATATAGCCTCTTGATGCATTGGTAGGTCTCATGAGAGAAATTATTTGGAAGAATTAATTGTATTTTTACCCATAGTTTGAAACCATCCTATGAAAGTTCTTTATGGTAAAGATACCATAATTTCTAAGATCACAGAATCTAATATTAAAAATTGCATTCATTTATATTTGAATTGTTATTATCTTCCATGAAATTTTAACCATTATATTATCTTTGGATGCATTTCATTCCCAGTTTATTTATTAAATGGAAATTGTTTTTAGTTATTTACCTTTCCATATTTATTATGCCTCATCCAACCAAGATAGTAAAATTATTGATTAAATGTCATATGTGTTTAGTTATTTACCTTTAAATATTGATTATTACTTATTAATTCATGAAATATTTTGATGTATGTTACCCTTATAATTTTAGATCACCATTATTTTGTTTTTAATCTCTATGATATGAAGAATAATTCTTCGAATGAGATCAAGGATACTGAATATTTTATATTATTATGTTTTTTATTCTAATTCCAATGTAAAATGGGTATGATATATGTATCTGGTTCTCCAAAAATACTTAACTAATAAATAATTTAGATTTTGAACCATTATATCTATGCCAATGTAATAATTTAGACAGTAGATCTTGGTTACTCGATTTGGGGTTTTTATAACGCAATCCTAAAGAATAATATGAAAGGAATAGATTTTGATCAAATAATTCCGTATAAATAATAACATCAGCTTGAAACATATCCATGGATAACATAACTAATCAACTAATCACATTGAAATCAATAACTAATCTCATAATAAGGTAATTCATAATTTATAACTCTATAAACATATAATCATGGCCCCCTTTCAAGACATCTTACAAAAATGGGTAAGGCCTCGACCAAATACTAAAGCTAGTTTGCCTCATGAGACCTATCGATGAACTGAGGGGCTATAGTAGACATATCCCATAGCTTATTAATTCCAATGAATTACTCATATGAAACAAGTTAAATATAATCAACAAAAACATTTTTATTAAAAACAATCATATAAAATTTTAATAATTTCCCCATTCAATAAACATTATCATAAACTATCCAGAGTAATATGGAGAATTCTATCAAATAGTACATCACTTGTCAAATTGATCATAAACTATCTATATAAATAATAATGATTCTATCATTATAACATATCCCTAGTGAATAAAAATTAAAATTAGTTTTGTTGTTGTTTATGAATAGAAATACAATAAAAATACCATTTTAAATAATCTTGAGGAAAGTATCCTTTACAATTTGAAAATCATTTTTAAAAGCTAAAAATTTCTATATTATTAGGATTTTTTAAAAATCATGAAATATTTTGAAGGAATATTTAAAAAATTTAGTTTTCATGATGTTGGAAAATTCCATTCATACCGAGTATACTAAATCAAAGATTCACTTTACATTTTTCGTAAAAAGCCAAAGGTACGTTGTTCAGAAGATGATAAAAACATTCCTTTTAATTTTTTTAAAAGTATAAAATGGTTAAAATGAATTAAAATAATATTTTTATAATATTAAAAACATTATTTATTTTTTTTATAAAACATGGATTTCGAATAAAAGGATATTTGATCGATGTGGGAAATAAAGTCAGATTTTTCTTAAAAAAATTTTCTCAGTAATTTTAAGTACCAAATAGATGAAAATAGTATTATTAATTGTTAATTTAATTAATAAATACATCTTAAGAAAATATATTAGTTTTATGATTTAATGATAAAATAATTTTCCCAATGGATACTTAATCATAAAAAACCTTAAATAATGATGAGATTGTGAAATAAACCCTTACTACTTTTGTATCTTTTGAATCTTAATCCCCATAGAAGAAATAAATTGAAATGAAATATTAAATATAATTATGTTAAAGATATTAATGATATAAAATATCCAAGGGTTATTACATACACTACATAAATGATATATTTAGTGAATAGGAAATATGTCTCGTAGAGTAAAATGAGATGAGAAACCCTTACCCTAGGTCTCATTTCTTTCATATATGCTCAAACTACTTATATAATAAATATATTTTTATTATATATATATTACAAAACCACAATAATATGTATATATTTAATACAATATATTATTTACTTAAAACCTTTTATCACCTGTTCATTAATAATTCTTTGTTAAAAACACTAGTTCAGGTGATAATTGCTTTGTTTTTCATGTGTGATCTGGTTTGATTGTTTTGTTCCTTGTAATTTGATCGTGGAAATATCATCTTTATAATGATAATAATTATATATATGTATATATATAATATATAATAATTTTTTATGTATTTATTGTAATCTATTAAATTTATATAAAAAATAAATTACCCCATTCATGGAGACGGTTGGTCATACGTACGAATGAACATTGTTTCCATTTTTCTAATAGATATAAGGAAAAAAGGTAAAAAAATATTTAAAATTTAAATTAATATTATTATATAGTATATATAATATATATTCATTAAATCCATATTTATTACTATCCACATGAAAATAAAATGTAAAATGAATCACATCACTTCGTGGAGGAAGTAATCCACATGTAGAAACAAGTGACATTATCATTTACCAAAAGATTGAAATGTAAGAAGGTAAATGTGATATTATAAATAATTAAATATAATTATGTCATAAATATAATATATATATATATAAATATATATACCTTAAATACATCATTATATCCATATATTATAGGTGGTGATGAAAAATGAATTACATCGGTTCGTGGGGTGGTAGTCCGCCGTACACACGATCTATTATTTCATTTCCTATTTGATGGAATATGAGAAGGATATATGTTACTAAATTTAAATAATAACATATAAATATATGGTATATAATTTTGTTTTTATTTTATCATATTTTGAGAATATTTTAATTGGGTAGAGGATGCAATAAAATGAAGATGCATAGTTAAGAACTATACATCTTCTTCGTAGAACCTCTTTAGGTTTATACCAAAACAATTCCTAGATTGGTTTTTTGATCAAATAAAATACTATTGGTCATGGGTAGGGATGTATGTAATAAACTATTTTAGGTATTTTATTTACCAAATATCTCTTGAAGTGTGTAGAGAAGAGGGGAGAGGGATCCCTTTTATAAGTGGGAGAGTGGACACACATCAAGTTTTTGAAAAGAATAAAGTATACCCACAACTGAAATATTAAAAAAGGATCCAAAATGGAACATTATAAAATTATTGATGATATAAGGTCTAAATATTTCCATGAATTAGAAATTATACAAATATATAAGTCTTATTAATCCTTATCTTGTTAGTTTAACCCCTCGTAAAATCATTTTAATCTTAACCCTGATAATTTACTTTTACTATTTTTACTATTAATTAAGGTAAAAAATAAATTTTACCATATTTAATTGTATTAATAATTTTGATTCAAAATATTGGATCCATGTTATCAAATTCAAATCAGATAAGTAGAAAATTTTAATTTTAAATGAAACCCATTAGCGTGTCAAAAAAAATGAGTTTCCAAAGGAAATATTTCCTTAAGTATAAAAGTTTTTTTATAAAAAATTAAAATAAAATTTATTTAAATGAAATAAATTTTATTAATTAAAATTTCGTTGAATTAATTTTAATTTTGATATAATTTTCAAGAAAAATTTAATTTTGTAAATTCTTTAAAGGAAATGATATTCTTATATAAAAATCAGTATTTTTTTCCTTATTCATTGGAAAAAAATCTTTTTAGAAAATTATCAAAATTTAATTCTAAGATAATTTTTACATTTTTATTTAAAAAATTAAGTTCATTTTTTCAAATATGTTTTCTAAAACTGGTAAAAATTAATTCTATAGTAAGTTCAAAAAACATGATAGAACCTCTTTTTAGAAAAATACTACTTTTAAGCATAAAATTGGATTTATTCTTATCCCATGTTTAGAAAAAATATTAGATGAATGATAAAAAATTTGACTGAACATATGATATTAAAATTTAATTTATATCATTCAATAATAAGGATTAATTTAATTTATTAATATAAAAATACATTGCGTGCATAAAATAGTTTTTTAGAAAAAACATTTATTTTAATTTCAAATGATTTTTATTTTCATTTATAATTAATTGATTACCAATTAATATATTTTATTCATGTTTAAACAATATAATTTTAATAATTTAGTTAGCCCTATTTATATCCACCAATCTAATGGCAAGGTTATAATGGTCATATTTAAGTAATTTATCTCACAAGTAGTTTTAGCTTAGTGTTTCATGTTATATATTCTATCAAACACAATGTTATTATTATAAAATGTTATGGTGTTACATCATTATTTTCCATTTATATACACTATTGGATGAGGTATTCTCTTAAGCTAGGATCTCATCTAAAATTATATTATTTTCCTCTTGATTATTGTACTGTTTTTATTCTTGCGATAAATTCTCTCTTTTATCTTCTATTTCAACAATTTATTTCCTTTTTGTTGTTCTATTATTGTCTTCTTTGGTTAGGAAATGAGGAGTATAAATTATATTTGTTTATTCCCTTTTTAGGTATTTACACATGAAAATGTTTCTATGATGACTACAACACCCATGAAAGATTATTTTTCTTCTTAGTAATTAATATAATTATAAATTTATTCACTTATTTGTTATGAATAAATGATATGAAGTAATTTAATTAATATGATATATGAAATAAGTTTTTAACTTAAAAGAAACCAATAAATCAATTGAAAAATTAACAATAAGCATGCAAGATGAATCATTATGTAAGTTGTGAGAGCATAATCATAATCTGTAAAACAGAAAAATATGGTTTAACTTTTAGGGTAAATATAATACCTAGAATCAATTTATACTTTCCTAAAGTATGCATATGTTACCTAATTCACCAATGACTATAAACTGTCCTTGGCAAGGAAATCAATGTTGAGTGCTAAAATATCATGTTTTAAAGATAGCATAGGGTTTAATTCATTCTAGCTTTGTAACTGAGTTAAATTCTCATAGGGTTTATGATTTAACAAATTAGTGGAAAAAATTTAAGTGTACATTAATTTTAATGAATATTACTAATAATTATGTGAAGATGTTATAAGGCCCCGGCCTTAAACCTTACTTAATATTGAATTAAATGAATAATTCACATTGAGGATCTTTTCAGGTGTAGAGTTTTAGAGAATTATGACATAACTATTACATCTCAAAAGATTACAAAGTAGACACTTCCACTAAGTTTCCATAAAATAAAAACTCTTAATAAGAAACATGTCTAGTTCCATGTTTTAGATAGCATGACTTTCCCTTGATCCCATCCTTGACCCTATTCCACATTAAGTCCTGTGAAAAACATTTCAAAAAAAACTTGGGGTGAGCATAAAAATCTCAGTAAGGGATACACAATGAATGAAAACTGTTAGTTATTCAAAACAACAAGTAAACCATGTATAATTTATCAAAGTAATACCTTCACCTTCATGAAGTAGTAAAAACTCTTCACTAAATGAAATATCATTACTTACCCTTTTGTAACCAAATGATTACCATAAAACCCATATAAAGAACACATAAAATATAAAGGTAACTTGGGACATAAACATACTTAAGTGGAATAACCATAAGGTCTACTTCCACACATATCACTTAATGGAATAGCCATTCAGCCAACTTCCATACATACTTAATGGAATAGCCATACAGCCGACTTCCATACCCAATGCATTGGAGGTTATAACGTAACCACCCGTCCTGGTATTCACAGCACCATCCCTCATATGGTTTATCACGTAACCACCCGTAAAATGTCCAAGTACCATAATTACACATGAAATATTGAAAATATAAACATTTCAATAACAACATTTCATTTTCAATCACAATAAGTAATTCCCAGATATTGAATTGATCAATCCATTTTCAAAAACCATTTAAAAGAGATTTTTGAATCAAAGTGTCCCATACCACTTTGAAGCTTTTAATGGAATTATAATTTTAAAACATTAATGTACATATAAATAAATAATGAAAACCATTTTGAAAACATGGACATTAAATATAAAGATTTAGAATAATAAATCTTTAAAACATTTAAAACGATATTTTTGTTAAATAGTTTTTAACAAAATGAGAGACTCTTGAATAAAAATAATAGTAGAATAACATTTAATACGAACATTATAATATCATGAGAATAAAAGGATTCATGATATAATATTTCAAAGGAGAGTATACACACAATATAAGAGTCTATTGGTAAATAACAACAATAAAGTCTCATAAGAAATGTAAAATGAGATGAAATCCATTATAAAGAAGGTATCCTTAAATTAAGGATAAATCAATCTCATAATTATGTGTGAAAAATATAAATACACCCAATATAAGTGGATATTAAGTGTCAAACAATCAAAGGTTATTCACACATATTCAAAGGATAACATATTCAATAACCACATGTTGAACCCAAAGAAATTGAAATTGGGTTAAGAAGTTCCCTTGGTAAAATTTGACAGCCTAACAACGTCACATAAAATTTTACAAAAAAGGTTGATGAGAGAGATAAAGGGTATCTCATCACTTGGAAATAAAATTTATATAAATTAGGATATAGAATAACATATCCCAACATAATAGTATGTGAATTAAAAGACATAACAAAAGAAGTCTTTTAAAAAGAGGAGGGTGAAAGGTCCCCTTACCGAGTTGGGTAACTTTCGAAAAGTACACCCCAAGGAAGAATGGTCATAAAATGATGATGTAAATACCCATAAATGAAATTACACTACAAAAAGTGTATAATAATGGGCAGTACATACACCACTCAAAGGAAATAGTGGCAAATGTAGCATAAATGTAACGGGAATAAATGTGAGATGAAAAATCCATTACGAAAACTCGGCAGCCTAACAGCGCCACTTAAAGCTTCCAAAAATGGATTTATTGGATCAAATAGGGTCTCTCATCATATGAAAATAAAAATTACAGTAGGATTAATATAAAATAACATCCCAATCATAAGAAATATGATCTTAAAATGAATGACATAAAAGAGTGTACTTAAAAAGAAAGAGAGGAGTAAGATCCCTTACCTCGGGTCTGACTTGACTCGATCGTTCTTTAACGTCCTGAATAATAAACTTGAGTTAAATTATATTTGCTTAAGAACCTTTTTCAAGTTCATTATTCCTTTTATATCACTTATTTATATTTTATAAACATTATGTAATCATTTAAATTAATAATGTTTTTTTGTCGATATTTGGTTCTTTAATCGAAAGTGAACTTCTTACAATTACATGTTGTTCGTGTGGTCAATCGTTCATTATATCCAGAATGATATTCATTATTTGGATATAATATATATCAAATATCCATAATATACATGTATTTATAATATTACATAATCATTTAGAGGTAAGAAATGAAATGCACCGTTCATGGAGACGGTAAGCCATACGTACGCATGAACGCTACTTTCATTTATTTTTCATATTAATGAAATTAAAAATAAATGAGAGGTATGTATATTTTAATTCCAGAATTATATTCATCATTTATATGTATCATTCATCATATATATCTATTATATACATGTACTTATAATAGTACATTACATTTGGGGATAAGAAATGAAATGCACCGTTCATGGAGACGGTAAGCCGTAAGTACGCATGAACACTACTTTTCATTTCTATCTCATACTTTAATGGAAAGAAATAATAATGATATAGAGTTATATTATAATTCCTGTATAACATCATATATAATAACTTTAAATCCATCCTTTATACGTCCCACATATGGCATTAACGAATCAAATCACTTTGAGGGGGCGGTAGTCTGCACTTCCTTAAATGAAGATATCACGTTTACCCATAATGGAATCCATAAAGGTATGCACAAAATTAAAAATAAATAAGCTTAAGGAAAACATAAACATATTATATATCATATATAAATATAGTGTTATCTTAATGGCCACCTTTTAATGTGTTAAAATAATGTTGAACAATCATTGTTTCGGGAGCCAGAAATTCTCCATCCACGGAAACAGTATGTTCATTAACCATTAGATGTAGGTGTGTGTAATTTTATCTAGAATACTTCTTATAAAAAAATCCTAGTATATTTAGGATACTGGAGTTGTTATATAAGAAAAGAATAAAAAGAGTTTAGGGGGTTGGAGAAGCAAAATGAAACAAAAGGACTCAAAAGAAGACATTACCTTAAAATCGAGTAACTCCCTTTGGTTTGAGCTCAAAGGCTTCCTTGGGAAGACTTCTGCCCAAAGTGAGGCTTCAAGGAGTAATATAGGGAAGTGTAGAGACCAAATGGGCAGGGTTTGGCCTAGCCAAAGGCTTCGGGAGTGTGGGTAAGGAGGTAGAGGTGGAGGCCTTTTATAAGAGGAGAGGAGGGGCACTCTTGTAAAGTTACAAAATGTTACTTTATTTTCAAAAGGGTTTCGAATTTTAAAGGTCCCAAATTGATGTATTTCTAGGATAAGGTGATAAGGGTTCTAAATAAACTCATAAAATAGGTTTTGGACATGTGTAGGTCTTAGATATTACATTATCTTTCCATTTTATTTAAATCGTTAAATAATGAGGTCATCGCTGCATCATCATGATGTCATAAATAATTTGATTTATTTAATGTCTAAAAATTATAAAAAAAATAATATGATGTAGGAAATCTTTTTATATTTCTAATGAGTATTTATAGTAAAAAATATGACTTTTATAACCCTATGTAAAAATTGTTTTAGTAAAACATCTCATGTTTGTGTCATTTTTACTTTATCATTAAATAAAAAGATATTTATGTCATTTTCCAGCCAAAGTGGCTCCATGGGGTCCCCAAATTGACCCATAGATTTTCTTGGTCGGCCATGACACATAAAATGATGGTAGGACATGTGTCTAGGTCATTTAAGTTTATTAAAACATTATTCTTACCTTAAACTACACTAATTACCTCTAATCGCGATTAAGAACTTAAGAGTTACTATTCACCAAAAAATTATTTTAATCACATTGAACCACATTTTACTTCTTAAGGACACCCATGTATGTCAGATTTTTGAAATTCAAAATACATAAGTGGTAAAGTTTCATTTAAATGAAAAATCAGTTTTATAAGTACCACTTAGTGGTTTCACTATTCATCAAAAATTGAAGTTTTTCAGAAAAATACCAAAAATTCACCCTAAGATATATTTGATATTCCAAATTCAAAAATGAAGTCTATTTTAAAAAATTCAAAACATATAATTCACATTAATTAATTTAATAATTAATTCCCACTGTCATGACAAATAGCGTGTTTTTATGAAACAATAAGTATCAAAAGATTGACACTAGTTTAAGTCCGATTTCAAAGTGAAATTAATTCCAACGACCACTATGGGATTTAATGGTAAAAATATTTTCTAATTTCACTTTAAAACCAATTAAAATTATAATCTAATCATATAAATAAATTAGATTAAAAAGTGGTTTTGAATTAAAATACAACATTTTACACTATTCATTAAAAAATGAAATTTATCGGAATAATACCAAAAATTTACAAAAAGTAAATTTTGATGTCCCAATTCTAAAAAAGAGGTATATTTGGTCCAATAGAATGTATAAGAGTGATCAAAACTATATTTAATGACAGTTCGCCATCAAAAGGTGATAAGTGAACCTTTAGTGAAAATTAGGGTATAAATGCCTGAAATTGAATTCTTTCCGTATTTTAAGCCTTTATCTTTTATTAGATAAATTTAAAAACATTTAAAAACATATATAATCATATTTTAGTTATTTCTATCCTTTACCGCCAATACAACGGATATGTGTTAACTACTATTTAAAATAATATTATTATATTACTAGTATGCAACGTAAGTTTTCAAAGAAACTCATCGTTGCGCATCGAGTACGCTATCAAACATAGAAACCCCTTTTAATTAAAATTAATATTTATTTTTCAAATATTAATAAATATGAAAATTTATTATTCTTTATTTACCTGGGATGTTACATCCTCCCCCCTTTTGGAAATTGCATCCTCGCAATTTTAAAATTTGGCTCAGAAACTTCATTGAAAGCCCCACATAGAAAAAGGAGTAAATTAAATTATCACTTTAAAAGAAAGAAATGGGAGTATTGAGGTCACCCGAGTTAACCCATACTAGGATTCCATGTAAGAAAACATGGACATGGAGGGTAAAAGCAAGGGTTATGTTTCGAGGGAGATTGATAGAAAACATGTTTAGGAGAAAGTTAACCACAAGAAAATCACAAACTTGTGATGGGTTAAATGGTATTTGATTCCCCAGTAGGAAAAGTTAATAGACAACATTATTCTTTTAAGTTACTTTTCATTGAGGAATTTATTTTTGATCTTAAGGAAACATACTTACTTGTCATGTTGACTTTCAACTCTTTCTAGGTTTCTTACACAAACTCATAATAGCATACCTTGATCATGGCGTCCACTCGGTTTCATCGTCATCTTGTTCACGTAGGTAGAAGTCCCATGCATTTAAAAAATGATTTGGATATCCTTCAAAATCATTTTCTTCCTCAATCCAAATACACCTCGTACAACATGGGTCATATGGGTGTTCACAGAAAAACAGTTTTGGAAAATAATCATGTATGACATATAATTCCAAAACATCTGATAAAACATGATTTCTATAAAATAGTCGGACCGAAATTGAGTTGAAACTTTCTATTATTGGTCCTTTTAAAATACCATAAGTATGTGCGGTGAGACTATATTTTAAAAGCAAATATAAATAGGTTGCGCAAGGGTCTACTTCTTCAGAACCATTTTTAAAATCATAATATGCTTCAAATTCTTGTGATAAGGTAAAATATTTGAAAATACCTTGATAATATTTACCTTTCTTGAAAATATGAGAATATTGTGAAAATAGTATTTTTCTAAATACAACCCATGATCCACGATGATAACGAGGTATAGTGGAGGTGTTTGATATCTCAAACAACTACTTTCAAGTGATTTGTATGCTACAAAATGTTTCACAATCATCCGAACATGAAATTGCAATAATTATTTCAAGCATGTCATCAGGAAGAGATATGAATTTCGTTTGAGATCCTCCTCCTTCCATTCTTAACTGACGTTACATGACCTGAGAAACGTTATAAAACAAGGATTTAACTAAAAACTAACCATGTGTATAACAAAAACTCCTAATCCCTAAAGTTGTCTAAACCAACCTCTGATACCAACTATAAGGCATCGGCCTTAAACACTACTTAATATTGAATTAAATGAATAATTCACATTGAGGATCTTTTCAGGTTTAGAGTTTTAGAGAATTAGGAAATAACTATTACATCTCAAAAGATTACAAAGTAGACACTTCCACTAAGTTTCCATAAAATAAAAACTCTTAATAAGAAACATGTCTAGTTCCATATTTTAGATAGCATGACTTTCCCTTGATCCCATCCTTGACCCTATTCCACATTAAGTCCTGTGAAAAACATTTCAAAAAAAACTTGGGGTGAGCATAAAAAGCTCAGTAAGGGATACACAAAGAATGAAAACTGTTAGTTATTAAAAACATCAAGTAAAACATGTATACTTTATCAAGGTAATACCTTCACCTTCATGAAGTAGTAAAAACTCTTCACTAAATAAAATATCATTACTTACCCTTTTGTAACCAAAGGATTACCATAAAACCCATATATAGAACACATAACATATAAAGGTAACTTAGGACATAAACACACTTAAGTGGAATAACCATAAGGTCGACTTCCACACATATCACTTAATGGAATAACCATTTGGACAACTTCCATACATACTTAATTGAATAGCCATACGACCGACTTCCATACCCAATGCATTGGAGGTTATAACGTAACCACCCATCCTGGTATTCACGACACCACCCGTTATATGGTTTATCACGTAACCACCCGTAAAATGCCCAAGTACCATCATTACACATAAAATATTGAAAATATAAACATTTCAATAACAAAATTTCATTTTCATTCACAATAAGTAATTCCCAGATATTGAATTGATCAATCCATTTTCAAAAACCATTTAAAAGAGATTTTTGAATCAAAGTGTCCCATACCACTTTGAAGATTTTAATGGAATTATAATTTTAAAACATTAATGTCCATATAAATAAATACTGAAAACCATTTTGAAAACATGGACATTAAAGATAAATATTTAGAATAATAAATCTTTAAAACATTTAAAACGATATTTTTGTTAAATAGTTTTTAACAAAATGAGAGACTCTTGAATACAAATAATAGCGGAATAACATTTAATACGAACATTATAATATCATGATAATAAGAGGATTCATGATATAATATGTCAAAGGACAGTATACACACCATATAAGAGCGGATTGGTGCATAACAACAATGAAGTCTCAAAAGAAATGTAAAATGAGATGAAATCCATTATAAAGAAGGTATCCTTAAATTAAGGATAAATCAATCTCATAATTATGTGTGAAAAATATAAATACACCCAATATAAGTGGATATTAAGTGTAAAACAATCAAAGGTTATTCACACATATTCAAAGGATGACATATTCAATAACCACATGTTGAACCCAGAGAAATCGAAATTGGGTTAAGAAGTTCCCTCGGTAAAATTCGACAGCCTAACAGTGTCACATAAAATTTTACAAAAAGGGTTGATGAGAGAGATAAAGGTTATATCATCACTTGGACATAAAATTTACATAAATAAGGATATAGAATGACATATACCAACATAATAGTATGTGAATTTAAAGACATAACAAAAGAAGTCTTTTAAAAAGAGGAGGGTGAAAGGTCCCCTTAACGAGTTGGGTAACTTTCGAAAAGTACACCCCAAGGAGGAAGGGTCAGACAATGATGATGTAAATACCCATAAATGAAATTATACTACAAAAAGTGTATAATAATGGTCAGTGCATACACCACTCAAATGAAATAGTGGCAAATGTAGCATAAATGTCACGGGAATAAATGTGAGATGAAAAATCCATTACGAAAACTCGGCAGCCTAACGGTGCCACTTAAAGCTTCCAAAAATGGATTTATGAGATCAAATAGGGTCTCTCATCATATAAAAATAAAAATTATAGTAGGAGTAATATAAAATAACATCCCAATAATAATAAAGATGAGCTTAAAAGGAATGACATAAAATAGTGTACTTAAAAAGAAAGAGAGGAGTAAGATCCCTTACCTCGGGTCCGACTTGACTCGATCGTTCTTTAACGTCCTGAATAATAAACTTGAGTTAATTTATATTTGCTTAAGAACCTTTTTCAAGTTCATTATTCCTTTTATATCACTTATTTATATTTTATAAACATTATGTAATCATTTAATTTAATAATGTTTGTTTTGTCGATATTTGGTTCTTTAATCGAAAGTGAACTTCTTACAATTACATGTTGTTCGTGTGGTCAATGGTTCATTATATCCAGAATGATATTCATGATTTGGATATCATATATATCATATATATCCATCATATACATTTATTTATAATATTACATAATCATTTAGAGGTAAGAAATGAAATGCACCATTCATGGAGACGGTAAGCCGTACGTACGCATGCACGCTACTTTCATTTCTTTGTCATATTAATGGAACTAAAACTAAATGAGAGGTATGTATAATTTATTTCCAGAATTATATTAATCATTTAGATGTATCATTAATCATATATATTCATTATATACATGTACTTATAATAGTACATTACATTTGGGGATAAGAAATGAAATGCACCGTTCATGGAGATGGTAAGCCGTACGTACGCATGAACGCTACTTTTCATTTCTATCTCATACTTTAATGGAAAGAAATAATAATGATATAGAGGTATATTATAATTCCAGTATAAAATAATATATAATAACTTTAAATCCATTCTTTATAAGTCCCACATATGGCATTAACGAATCACATCACTTTGAGGGGGCTGTAGTCCGTACTTCCTTAAATAAAGATATCGCGTTTACCCATAATGGAAACCATAAAGGTATGCCCAAAATGAAAAATACAGAAGCTTAAGGAAAACATAAACATATTATATATCATATATAAATATAGTGTCATCTTAATGTCCACCTTTGAAGGTGTTAAAAGAATGTTGAACAATCATCATTTCTAGAGGCAGAAATTCGCCATCCACAGAAACAGTATGTTCTTTAACCATTAGATGTAGGTGTGTGTAAGTGTAGCTCAAATACCTCTTATAAAAACATCCTAGTATATTGAGGATACTGTAGTTGTTACAAAATAAAAGAATAAAAAGAGTTTAGGGGGTTGGAGAAGAAAAATAAAACAAAAGGACTCAAAAAAAGACATTACCTTAAAATCGGGTAACTCCCTTTGGTTTGAGCTCAAAGGCTTCCTTGGGAAGACTTCTGCCCAAAGTGAGGCTTCAAGGAGTAATAGAGGGAAGTGGAGAGACAGAATGGGCAGGGTTTGGCCGATCCAAAGGCTTCGGAAGTGTGGGTAAGGAGGTAGAGGTGGGGGCCTTTTATAAGAGGAGAGGAGGGGCACTCTTGTAAAGTTACAAAATGTTACATTATTTTCAAAAGGGTTTCGGATTTTAAAGGTCCCAAATTGATGTATTTCGAGGATAAGGTGATAAGGGTTCTAAATCCACTCATCCAATAGGTTTTGGACATGTGTAGGTCTTAGATATTACATTATCTTTCCATTTTATTTAAATCGTTAAATAATGAGGTCATCGCTGCATCATCATGATGTCAGAAATAGTTTAATTTATTTAATGTCTAAAAATTATAAAAAAAATACTATGATGTAGGAAATCGTTTTATATTTCCAATGAATATTTATAGTAAAAAATATGACTTGTATAACCCTATGTAAAATTTGTTTTAGTAAAACATCTCATGTTTGTGTAATTTTTTACTTTATCCTTAAATAAAAAGATATTTATGTCATTTTCCAACCAAAGTGGCTCCATGGGGTCCCCACATTGACCCATGGATTGTCTTGGTCGGACATGACACATAAAATGAGGGTAGGACATGTGTCTAGGTCATTTAATTTTATTAAAACATTATTCTTACCTTAAACTACACTAATTACCTCTAATCACGATTAAGAACTTAAGAGTTACTATTCACCAAAAGATTATTTTAATCTCATTGAACCACATTTTACTTCTTAAAGACAACCATTTATGTCCGATTTTTGATATTCAAAAAACAGAAGTCGTAAAATTTCATTTAAACGAAAAATTAGTTTTTATAAGTACCACTTAGTGGTTTCACTATTCATCAAAAATTGAAGTTTTTCAGAAAAATACCAAAACTTCACCCTAAGCTATATTTGATAACCAGAATTCAAAAATGAATTCTATTTTAAAAAATTCAAAACATATAATTCAAATTAATTAATTTAATAATTAATTCCCGCTATCATGAAAAATAGCGTGTTTTTATGAAACAATAAGTATCAAAAGATTAACACTAGTTTAAGTCCGATTTCAAAGTGAAATTAATTCCAACGACCACTATTGGATTTAATGGTAAAAATATTTTCTAATTTCACTTTAAAACCAATTCAAATTATAATATAATCATATAAATAAATTAGATTAAAAAGAGGTTTTGAATTAAAATACAACATTTTACACTATTCATTAAAAAAATGAACTTTCTTGGAAAAATACCAAAAATTTACACAAAGTAAATTTTGATGTCCTGATTCTAAAAAGAGTTATATTTGGTCCAATAGAATTTATAAGAGTGATCAAAAATATATTTAATGACGGTTCACCATCAAATGGTGATAAGTGAACCTTTAGTGAAAATTAGGGTATAAATGCCTAAAATTGAATTCTTTCCGTATTTTAAGCCTTTATATTTTATTGGATAAATTTAAAAACATTTAAAAAACATAAATAATCATATTTTAGTTATTTCTATCCTTTCCCGCAAATACAACGGCTCTGTGTTAACTACCATTTAAAATAATATTATTATATTACTAGTGTGCAACGTAAGTTTTCAAAGAAACTCATCATTGCGTATCGAGTACGCTATCGAACATAGCAACCCCTTTTAATTAAAATTAATATTTAATTTGAAAATATTAATAAATATGAAAATTTATTATTCTTTATTTACCTGGGATGTTACATCCTTCCCCCCTTTTGGAAATTACGTCCTCGCAATTTTAAAATTGGGCTCGGAAACATCATTGAAAGCCCCACATCGAAAAAGGAGTAAATTAAATTATCACTTTAAAAGAAAGAAAGGGGAGTATAGAGGTCACCCGAGTTAACCCATACTAGGATTCCATATAAGAAAACATGGACATGGAGGGTAAAACCAAGGGTTATGTTCTGAGGGAGAGTGATAGAAAACATGTTTAGGAGAAAGTTAACCACAAGAAAATCACAAACTTGTGATGGGTTAAACGGTATTTGATTCCCCAGTAGAAAAAGTTAATAGACAACATTTCTCTTTTAAGTTACTTTTCATTGAGGAATTTATTTTTGATCTTAAGGAAACATACTTACTTGTCATTTTGACTTTTAACTCTTTCTAGGTTTCTTACACAAACTCATAATAGCATACCTTGATCATGGAATCCACTTGGTTTCATTGTCATCTTGTTCACGTAGGTAGAAGTCCCATGAATTACAACAATGATTTAGAGATCCTTCAAAATCATTTTCTTCCTCCATCCAAATACACCTCGTACAACATGGGTCATATGGGTGTTCACAGAAAAATAGTTTTGGAAAATAATCATGTATGACATATAATTCCAAAACATCCGATAAAACATGATTTATATAAAATAGTCGGACCGAAATTGAGTTGAAACTTTCTATTATTGGTCCTTTTAAAATACCATAAGTATGTGCTATGAGACTATATTTTAAAAGAAAATATAAATAGGTTGCGCAAGGGTCTCCTTCTTCAGCACCATTTTTAAAATCATAATATGCTTCAAATTCCTGTGATAAGGTAAAATATTTTAAAATACCTTGATAATATTTACCTTTCTTGAAAATATGAGAATATTGTGAAAATAGTATTTTTCTAAATACAACCCATGATCCACGATGATAACGAGGTATAGTGGAGGTGTTTGATATCTCAAACAACTACTTGCAAGTGAGTTGTATGCTAGAAAAAGTTTCACAATCATCCGAACATGACTTTGCAATAATTATTGCAAGCATGTCATGAGGAAGAGATAGGAATGTCGATTGAGATCCTCCTCCTTCCTTTCATAACTGACTTTACATGACCTGAGAAAAGTTATAAAAAAAGGATTTAACTAAAATAATAGATATAGGGACTAACCATGTGTCTAAAAAAATCTCCTAATCCCTAAAGTTGTCTAAACCAACCTCTGATACCAACTATAAGGCCCCGACCTTAAACCTTACTTAATATTGAATTAAATGAATAATTCACATTGAGGATCTTTTCAGGTTTAGAGTTTTAGAGAATTAGGACATAACTATTACATCTCAAAAGATTACAAAGTAGACACTTCCACTAAGTTTCCATAAAATAAAAACTCTTAATAAGAAACATGTCTAGTTCCATGTTTTAGATAGCATGACTTTCCCAGATATTGAATAAATCAATCCATTTTCAAAAACCATTTAAAAGAGATTTTTGAATCAAAGTGTCCCATACCACTTTGAAGCTTTCAATGGAATTATAATTTTAAAACATTAATGTCCATATAAATAAATAATGAAAACCATTTTGAAAACATGGACATTAAATATAAAGATTTAGAATGATAAATCTTTAAAACATTTAAAACGATATTTTTGTTAAATAGTTTTTAACACAATGAGAGACTCTTGAATACAAATAATAGTAGAATAACATTTAATACGAACATTATAATATATTGAGAATAAAAGGATTCATGATATAATATGTCAAAGGATAGTATACACACAATATAAGAGTGGATTGGTAAATAAAAACAGTGAAGTCTCAAAAGAAATGTAAAATGAGATGAAATCCATTATAAAGAAGGTATCCTTAAATTAAGGATAAATCAATCTCATAATTATGTGTGAAAAATATAAATACACCCAATATAAGTGGATATTAAGTGTAAAACAATAAAAGGTTATTCACACATATTCAAAGGATGACATATTCAATAACCACATGTTGAACCCAAAGAAATTGAAATTGGGTTAACAAGTTCCCTTGGTAAAATTCGACAGCCTAACAGCGTCACATAAAATTTTACAAAAAGGGTTGATGAGAAAGATAAAGGGTATCTCATCACTTGGACATAAAATTTACATAAATAAGGATATAGAATAACATATTCGAACATAATAGTATGTGAATTAAAAGACATAACAAAAGAAGTCTTTTAAAAAGAGGAGGGTGAAAGGTCCCCCTACCGAGTTGGGTAACTTTCAAAAAGTAGACCCCAAGGAAGAAGGGTCATACAATGATGATGTAAATACCCATAAATGAAATTATACTACACAAAGTGTATAATAATGGGTAGTACATACACCACTCAAAGTAAATAGTGTCAAATGTATCATAAATGTCACAGGAATAAATGTGAGATGAAAAATCCCTTACGAAAACTCGGCAACCTAACGATGCCACTTAAAGCTTTCAAAAATGGATTTATGAGATCAAATAGGGTCTCTCATCATATGAAAATAAAAATTACAATAGTAGTAATTTAAAATAACATCCCAATCATAGGAAATATGAGCTTAAAAGGAATGACATAAAAGAGTGTACTTAAAAAGAAAGAGAGGAGTAAGATCCCTTACCTCGGGTCTGACTTGACTCGATCGTTCTTTAACATCCTGAATAATAAACTTGAGTTAATTTTTATTTGGTTAAGAAAATTTTTCAAGTTAATTATTCCTTTTATATGACTTATTTATATTTTATAAACATTATGTAATCATTTAAGTTAATAATGTTTGTTTTGTCGATATTTGGTTCTTTAATCGAAAGTGAAGTTCTTACAATTACATGTTGTTCGTGTGGTCAATGGTTCATTATATCCAGAATTATATTCATGATTTTGATATCATATATATCATATATATCCAGAATATAAATGTATTTATAATATTACATAATCATTTAGAGGTAAGAAATGAAATGCACCGTTCATGGAGACGGTAAGCCGTACGTACTCATGGACGCTACTTTCATTTCTTTGTCATATTAATGGAATTAAAACTAAATGAGAGGTATGTATATTTTAATTCCAGAATTATATTCATCATTTAGATGTATCATTCATCATATATATCCATTATATGCATGTACTTATAATAGTACATTACATTTGGGGATAAGAAATGAAATGCACCGTTCATAGAGACGGTAAGCCGTACGTACACATGAACGCTACTTTTCATTTCTATCGCATACTTTAATGGAAAGAAATAATAATTATATAGTGGTATATTATAATTACAGTATAAAATCATATATAATAACTTTAAATCCATCCTTTATACGTCCCACATATGGCATTAACGAATCACATCACTTTGAGGGGGCGGTAGTCCGCACTTCCTTAAATGAAGATATCACGTTTACCCATAATGGAAACCATAAAGGTATGACCAAAATGAAAAATACAGAAGCTTAAGGAAAACATAAACATATTATATATCATATATAAATATAGTGTCATCTTAATGGCCACCTTTGAAGGTGTTAAAATAATATTGAACAATCATCGTTTCTGGAGGCAGAAATTCGCCATCCACGGAAACAGTATGTTCTTTAACCATTAGATGTAGGTGTCTGTAAGTGTAGCTCAAATAATTCTCATAAAAACATCCCAGTATATTGAGGATACTGTAGTTGTTACAAAAGAAAATAATAAAAAGAGTTTAGGGGGTTGGAGAAGCAAAATAAAACAAAAGGACTGAAAAGAAGACATTACCTTAAAATCGGGTAACTTCCTTTGGTTTGAGCTCAAAGGCTTCCTTGGGATAACTTCTGCCCAAAGTGAGTCTTCCAGGAGTAAGAGAGGGAAGTGGAGAGACAAAATGGGCAGGGGTTGGCCGAGCCAAAGGCTTTGGGAGTGTGGGTAAGGAGGTAGAGGTGGGGGCCTTTTATAAGAGGAGAGGAGGGGCACTCTTGTAAAGTTACAAAATGTTACTTTATTTTCAAAATAGTTTCGGATTTTAAAGGTCACACATTGATTTATTTCGAGGATAAAGTGATAAGTGTTCTAAATACACCCATCCAATAGGTTTTGGACATGTGTAGGTCATAGATATTACATTATCTTTCCATTTTATTTAAATCGTTAAATAATGAGGTCATCGCTGCATCATCCTGATGTCATAAATAATTTAATTTATTTAATGTATAAAAATTATAAAAAAAATACTATGATGTAGAAAATCTTTTTATATTTCCAATTAATATTTATAGTCAAATATATTACTTGTATAACCCCATGTAAAAATTGTTTTAGTAAAACATCTCATGTTTGTGTCATTTTTACTTTATCATTAAATAAAAAGATATTTATGTCATTTTCCAACCAAAGTGGCTCCATGGGGTCCCCAGGTTGACCCATGGATTGTATTGGTCTGCCATGCCACATACAATGAGGTTAGGACATGTGTCTAGGTCATTTAATCTTATTAAAACATTATTCTTACCTTAAACTACACTAATTACCTCTAATCGCGATTAAGAACTTAGGAGTTACTATTCACCAAAAAATTATTTTAATATCGTTGAACCACATTTTACTTCTTAATGAAAACCATTTATGTCAGATTTTTAAAATTCAAAACACAGAAGTGGTAAAATTTCATTTAAACAAAAAATCAGTTTTTATAAGTACCACTTAGTGGTTTCACTATTCATAAAAAATTGATGTTTTTCAGAAAAATTCCAAAAATTCACCCTAAGATATATTTGATATTCCGAATTCAAAAATGAAGTCTATTTTAAAAAATTCAAAACATATAATTCACATTAATTAATTTAATAATTAATTCCCGCTGTCATGACAAATAGCATGTTTTTATGAAACAATAAGTATCAAAATATTGACACTAGTTTAAGTCCGATTTCAAAGTGAAATTAATTCCAACGACCACTATTGGATTTAATGGTAAAAATATTTTCTAATTTCACTTTAAAACCACTTCAAATGATAATATAATGATATAAATAAATTTTATTAAAAAGAGGTTTTGAATTAAAATACAACATTTTACACTATTCATTAAAAAAATGAACTTTATCGGAAAAATACCAAAAATTTACACAAAGTAAATTTTGATGTCCTGATTCTAAAAAAGAGTTATATTTGGTCCAATAGAATGTATAAGAGTGATAAAAACTATATTTAATGACGGTTCACCATCAAAAGGTGATAAGTGAACCTTTAGTGAAAATTAGGGTATAAATGCCTAAAATTGAATTCTTTCCGTATTTTAAGCCTTTATATTTTATTGGATAAGTGTAAAAACATTTAAAAAACATATATAATCATATTTTAGTTATTTCTATCATTTCCCGCCAATACAATGGCTATGTGTTAACTACCATTTAAAATAATATTATTATATTACTAGTTTGCAACGTAAGTTTTCAAAGAAACTCATCGTTGCGTATCGAGTACGCTATCGAACATAGCAACCCCTTTTAATTAAATTTAATATTTAATTTTCAAATATTAATAAATATTAAAATTTATTATTCTTTATTTACCTGGGATGTTGCAGATGTCGTGTTAGATTGATCATTCCTTGTAAAAATATATTCTAAAAAAAATATTTGCATTGTGTTTTATCAATACAATATTTTTCCAATATACCGTTTATTAAATTATAAACCTTTAAAAAACCCCAAATAATTTTTATTATTGAGTTTATTTTTTTCCAAAATACTTATAATATTCTATTTTAAGTACTTCCTCCTTAGGAAATGACCTTGTCCTGCCATTATACTTCACCTAAGCACTAAAATTTACAAATTGAAGAAAAGTTAATTTTTTTGGGATGGTAGAGGGGATAAAATTTTATGGAAAATTCTTTAGTTTTTTCATTTATGTTTTGTGTGTGTGTGTTTTGTAAAAATTTTAAAACAAAAAAATAATTTAAAAATGAAAAAAAGAAACAAAAAATAAACAAAAAATGAGAAAAAACAATGTAACATGCTCATTGAAATGTGAAACATTTGGAAAATACATGTTTAAATTTTAAAAAATTCATTAGTATCATTATTATCATGAGAAAGAGTTTATAATAAAGTTTAATTTTTATAAAAATGGAAGTATTCAATGATAATATTATCATTGTCATTATAAAAACTTTTATATTTTGACCCCATTATCTTTGATTTTTTTCATCGTAAATTATCACAGTGATTTCTTCACAAAAATTTACAAACAACCATGAATTGTGAAACTTTTCCTACTCTATTAAAGGTAAAATCATATTATGTATTATTTTTTCTTATAATAATGGTCGATCGATACATTTGTTTCCATTCTTATCAATTTTATTACTACACCGAATTGAAATATAAGTGTGTACTTGATATATTACTAATTTAAAACCTAAAAAATAGAATATATATATATATATATATATATTATCTTAATAAATATGTTAGTGATGAAATCTAGAACATGTGGTGATATCTATTTTTAGATCTTAATGTTTGACTTACAAGAATGCATATGTGAGTGGGTTTGGAAATTTGACTTTAAATGAATGTAGAACAGGTTTAATGGAATTAAAAAAGGTAAGAATAAATTTTTTACTTAACCTGAATATATCGAATAAATAGTGGAGATATGAGCATGAAATGGTTAACACAGACACACGTGAGGATTTAATGACAATTTGAACCCATGAATTTCTTTTCTATGATTAGTTTCATCAATCTTAGTAGATTTATTTAATACAATTTATGAGATTCTTAATTTCAAATTTATTGGGGTTTATTTTTTTATGAGATTATAACTTTTTATATATTTTTACTATGGATTGAGAAATATCAATAGGTATATATTGTCAAAATTTCCAGAATACCTCACATGTTACTTTTCCCTGGAGTTCCAAAGGGTAAGTGTGGGGGAGTTGATAGAACACATTTTTATTGAATATTTTTCTAATAATAAAATAAATAATTTCTCAAATTTCATTAAATATTTTTATTTATGAATTATTTGGGATTAGATCATTGATTTACAATTTTATTAAAATTCTACTTTTGACCCTTTAAAGTGCATTGTAGTATTTCGGCCATAGATATTTTTATGTAACATATTGGAGATTTATTTTTTTAACATGATTCTTCACTTGATGGGATAAAATTTTTAGGGAGATCATCCAATATTGATCTTTTATTTTATTATAGTAAATGTTCCATGAAGTCAATGATGTACTAGACTAACAAAAATGGACACTACTTCACCATTTGGTCCATATTTTCTTCATTAAGGCTTGTATTAAGCTAAAAATTAGATAGTAGATGGAGGAAAAAATTCAATACAAATCATATTTCTATATAGATATCTGTTTCATGCATTTTTAAGTCCAAAAAGTTGATTCAAGTTGGATTAAAATATTTGGATGAATTTCCCATACAGACTTGTAAAGTCTGGGAACCCTAGACTCCCCTTAACTCTATAAATGAGTGTTTTTTTCTCATTTATAGGGGGTTGAAAATGAATCAGAGGATAGGGGTCAAATAAGAAGTGGTTGAATTCCATTTATATATAACATTATAGGAGGGAAACTCTTAAGATAATATCTCCTCCAAAATGCTCTTATTTTCCTCTTCGATTTTGTAACATTGATGTTCTTTTAATAAATCATCTCTATTAGTTATATTTAACCTATTTTAATTCATTTTTATTCTTATGTTATTATATTATTTGGGATGGAAATCCAGATTAGAAATGATAATAGGTTATACCCTTTCTAGACCATTGCACTTGCAAAATGTTTCTAGGATGACAACACCATTTGTAAAAGGGTAGTTTTTTATTAACTTGTTTTTTTTTGAATAAATGATATTATTTTAATTCACATAATGTGATATAAATAATTATATTTTAATTTAATAGAAACCAATCAAGAAATTGAACAGTTAACACAAAATACATGAGGTCCAGTAATGTGTGAATTGTGAGAATGTGATCATAATCGATAAAACAAAAAAAATACCGTATCGATTTGTAGGGTTAAAATTTGATCCCTAAAGTAAATTCATCCTAAGTTTTAGAAATGATATGAATCCTAATTTACCACTAAACATAATATATCATTATAAAAAAATCAAAGTAGGGTAATATGATTTCATGTTCTGAAGCTGTCCTAGGATTTAATTATTTTCATCATTGTGGATGAGATAAATTCTTATAGGGTTCGGGGTTTAAAAATTATGGGATCATAATTAAGTGAAATTTAATTTAAATTATAATTATTAAAAATTAATTGAATATATAGAGTAATATTTATTATTCATTTTAAAAAATATTTTCAAAAGATATATTCTTATTGTATTTTATCAATCAAAATTTAAATATAAAATAAAAATAAAATAAAAATATTCTTCCAACATATATATTCTCGTGTTATAAACCATGAAAAACCCCCATAATTTTTAGTATTGAGTTTCTTTTATTTTATTATAAAAATAATTTTTTTTAAGTATGTTTTCTCCTTAGGGAACAACCTTGGTCTACCATTATGTGACACCAAAGAACCAAAAATCACACATTATATGAAAGCGCCCATGACATTACATATCATAAATAAACACAAAACTTCAATTTTAGACATATAAATTTAAAAATATTTAAAAATAAATAAATAAATATAAACATATAAATTTAAAACACATAAACATATAAATTTAAAACATATAAACATGTAATTATATAAATTAATAATGTATAAATTCAAAAAATATAAAAATATAAAAATACAAACATATAAATATATAAAAATATAATTTAAAATTTAAAATATATGCATTTAAAAAATACATATCTTGAGATAAATTGAAACATATAAACATATAAAAATTTAAATTAAAAACATATAGTCATATAAATTTTAAAAACATATGAATTTAAAAAATATGTAAACATATAAATTTACATTTTTATAAAAAATGGAACATAAAAATTAATGTATATAAAAATATATATTTAAAACATATAATTATTTTATCAAATATATAAAAACACATAAAAATTTAAACCTATATTGAAATAATATAATTTTCATTAAGAATCAAAACCACTACACATAGATTCAAATATAATAATTAACAATTTCATATTTTTATAAATAAAAGAAACTATTTCAATAATTTCTTAAAATATTATTTTATGTTGATAAAATTATAATTTAAACCTAAATAACTATTAATATTAACATCAAATCTAAACAAAATGCAATAATACATCATTTAAATACCTAAAATTTAACATTTTACTATAAAAAATACAAAACAAATTCCATAATAAATAATAAAAATGGTCGATCAAACTCTTAACATTTCTAAACCAAACCATTATTCAAAATTATAAAATGTTGAAAATAGTGGTAAAATGTTTTTATTAATAGATATTGGAGAAAAATAGAAGGATATATGACAGATATAGTGATTGAAGCTAGAGGATAGTGGCTAAGGGAGGAATAAGGGTAATGGGGGCATCACAAGGGAGTCAATGAAGGAGGAATTAGAAAAGCGGTGAATAAATCTGGGTTTGCATTGGAATATCATGAAAATGAATCATGTAGATTATGGTTTCTTGTTTTTTAGAGTAGATAATTAATGGGGGAGTTTTTTTCCACATGCATTTTATTTTTTTAATGGTTTTAACATCAATTTTATAAAAACCATTGTTAAAACTGACCATTAAACATTTGTTTTTATAAAAAACTATAAAATCATACCTTTAAAAGATTTTAATACTTGTTAATATATAAATAATGTTAAAATTACTATCACTTATACTATCTATTCTATAAGTTAAAGTAGATGGTTCTACTACCTATTTAGAACAATATTTGGCATTAAGAACCTAGCGTGGGCTATTAGGTTCCAATTATGCTGGGAAGGGGGATAGGTTTATTGGATGGTTACTTGGTACTAAGTGACTCATACTGTGTAATTAATAAACCTACCCTTTGTTTTTTATGAATATATTTTTGGTATTTTTTATTGAAGCCCCTTTTATCACCTTTTAGCCTCCAATTTGAGCCATTACTCATGTAGTAACATAGATCCTAATATTATGGATCCATTTTCTATTGGCATCCCTTACTTATGTTTTTTAATTCATTGAATAACCAAGGGTGTTTCTAATGACTAATCTAAGGGATTTCAGGATGAATCCCACCGACACATGGTGTCATCCATCTAAGATCATAGAACCTTCTTTACTATTTCTTGAATGAGGATAGAGTTAGTATTTTGATAAATTTTCATCACTATTTTGATTAAGGGTGATTGAGGTACAATTTTTTTTAAGTTTTTCTTATTTTGACCAATAATTGTAGGGAGTAATTATAATATTTTTTATGTCTCAAGGTTACTATATTATTAGATGGATTTTAGAGGCTGGTTGCCTTATATTTTCTTGGATTCTAATTGTCCCTCTATTATAGTGAAGGTGTAATTAGGTTACCTTATTCAAGGATACTTTTTAATTATTATAAGGTTATACTTGATGATTTTGGTAATTAAGAAACCTTAACTGTGTTAATATTACATGGTCTCAACTGTTTGTTCAATTCCTAGGCTATATCTATAATATGTCCACCTATAATTTTCCAAAATTATTAATAATAATACCCTTATATCATGGGAATATAAATGAAGGGATTAATAAGGATTATTTTAGTATATCAAGATTTTTTTCAAAGGAGTCCCATATTTAAAAAATTAGGGCTAGTTATTCCATCTTATTATTTTATGGAACTTCAAACCACTAATTGTTTATAGTTAGTTCCTTACAAGTCTTCCCATTATTATTTAATTTTACTTTGAAATATGAATTTGGTGGTCCATATTTGGTTTACTACATGTTACCCCATTGATAAAAAGTTTCATAAAATTTATTTTCATATTAAAAGAGGATAAAATGGATACATTAAGAATATCATTTAATCAATATTACTTAACATTAGCTTATAGTACAAATTATTTGAGAAGTAAATATTCTTATATTGATTTATTATATATGTAATACATTCTATTGAATCTTTATTATGTCTTAGAATATAGAGTCACATTTTCCCACTTAAAACAAAATGAATAACAAGTCAGTGAACCACACTAAAATATGGGTTAAGAGAGAGATTTTGTACTGATATTGTGAATGAATTAATTAAGTGGGAGGAATTGATTTAAAATTAAATCCCTAATGTTTTTATTTTTATACTAATTATTAGTATATGATAATAAATTTTTTTATAAGGTTAATGGTGGGTGTAATTTTATGTAAGAACCTTATTTTATAAATGGATTCTTTTTTAAACACTTTTTTGGATAATATTCTATCTTATATCATTTGTTTTATCAAAAAATGATTTAATAAGAACTCATACTTTTCCCTTTTTACTTCACCACTATAAACTATTTTTCCTTCAACATGTGTTGTAAATTATTTAATTAATATGGCAATTTAGAAATTTGGTTTTCAAACATTCTTTTGATTTTGTATTTTTTGGGGTTAGTTAATATTTTTCCTATATATTCATGATTAATTTAGTTTTTACGTTATAAGTGAGTATTAAGTTAATTCATTTGGTGGTTTTGAATATTTCAGTAAGTCATTGACATTAATAGAGGGACCTTGGGAAAACCTAGTTATGATGAAATTTATCTTAGAAACTTTTACATATGATTATTTTCTCTGCCTTTCCCATATTAATCTAATAACTCTTACTAGTGTGCTATAGTTAGTGCATAATTTATCTTTTCCCAACCATGCTATAAAATATTGGCTATTCTTTGATGATCACTTTTTTTTAAATATTCACAGGTTGTCTTGAGAGTTCAGTGTGTCATACCTCTTAGTTCATTTAAATTGAGACTCCATGATTATCTATGAGATTATTGTAATTTATTTATAAATAACCTAATAGTATTTAATGATTATATACTATGGTTGTTTCTATCATACTAGTGTCATTTTATAATAGTGTATAGTGAGTATGTGAAATATCATTTCCTTTAGATCATTTTTACTCTCTTTGGTATAGATTATACATATTACAATGATAAAGATTATATTTTTTTTGAAATAGAGATTTTTTATTGATATAGTGTAGAATATTTTTAGCATTATTATATAAAAACTATGTGATATTATATAAAAAGTTTCTATTTAAATGATTAACATATATAGAGGTTTTATTCTATCATGTTTTATACAGAAAGCCTTAGATTTTCCATGCATTGAATATGTTCATTTTTAGCCTTGTCTTACAGGTTTCATCTTGATACTCATGTACTAGCTGCCCGTAGACATATATATTTTTATTTATAATCAGTTATTACCTATGAAAAGAGATAATCATCATATAAAAGAGGGAAATCTAGACACACAAACTCACACACATAGTTTCCCATGATGAGAAGATTTATTTCTATAGAGGTGAGGATGTTGAAAATATATATAGTTCCTCCCTATAATAAGATGAGTGTCCTCCTATAAGAAGATGATTATACCTAAACACATATATAGAAACAAAAAAACACACACACACACACACTCACACAAACACACAAAAATATAGATACTCACACACACTGCAACTTATAGACGATGGGTTCTTATATAAATTGTCAACGTACATGTATCTTATGGTAGGGAAGTATAATATATGGATTATAATCATGTATTGAAGTAGGTTTGGATAATTTCACTAAAAATTATTTTTGTATGATAAAAAAATGTTTTTTACCTGGTTAATGAAAAAACATGTCTAACTTTATATCTAAAAAATTATTTCAGTGAACTTCTTGTGGATTTATAATTATAAATTCTAATAAAATTGATTCCTTATACTTATTTAAATGTCCATTTATGCTCACTAATACACTATTTTATTCATTTCTATGTTGAGACATTGTTTGTGGTTCCCTGTAGAGTATTTATGCACACAAATTACCTAGAAAACTCAGTGGACATGGAACTCATTCTATTGAATTTATGGTACATGAGGGAATGTTGATTTATTTAGTTTTTCATGAATTTTTTGGATGTACAAGATGTTGGAGAAGGTTCATTTTTGACATTGGTGTTAGAGATGGTAGACCATGTCATTAAAGACGAGGTTGGCACAAAATCTTTTCAACACTTTTTATTTATTTCCTAGGAAATTTTTGGATGTGAAACAATGTTTGTCATATTTTTATATTATGAACTACCGGTTGATTGGTTTGATATAAATTCATATAGATAATTATAGTCTATTTGTACTATTGTTTTTATGTTATGTATTATTTTTTATTTAGTTTTTTTTATGATTTATAACTTAAAAATGAGTTATGATTGATTTTTATGGAATATGGATATGTCATATATTTATAATAAGTGTGGTTAAATCATTCACAATTTTTTTTTACCAAGACTCAAAACAAAAGTTTTCAAATTTTGGGGACTAGGGAGTACTCTTGGGGTTAGTGGAATCCTTCGACATGTATTTTTCTGGTATCTTGGTCAAGGTTACTACAAGTGATATTATTTAAATGTTTGGGTTACTATGATTTTTAATCTTATTTAACATGATCTACAATATCTACGAATTGATAATCCATAAAAGGAATCCAAATCCTCCTTTTCACAGATTCCCAAGATTCCAGGGGATGTATGAGTTGTTACTAGGAACCATAGGTCTATGTGATGATTTTTTTACTTTTATGGAGTATTATAAAATGAAAATAAAGAACTATGTATTGGAATTGGTCAAGAGAAAACCTCTATATTGGTCCTTATATAATATGTAAATGTCAAAAGATAGTCACTATAGGTAGTCATGTTATTATGTGTGCTTTACCATGTTTTTTATTATAATTTGGATAAATGAGAGGATCATATTAACTAAAACATAATCAATATATAAATAACATTTTTCTACTTATATATTAGAGATGATTAGGTTAATTTAAATGAATAAAAGATTCCTTTGATTGTATAACTATGTATTCCTATTGATATTTAGTCTCTACTCTTTATTTTTTCACTACTGAACATGAAATTTATTTTCTACTTGTATACTACTATTTATCTTTTAACATGATTTATGTTAATGTTATATATTTATCATTATTATGATATTCTATTTATTAATATTTACTGATCCTTCCATTTACTTTTTACCATTAGAACACTATTACTAAGCTTTTGTGTTACTAAATTGGTTGATACTATACTGTAGATAATGTTGTTTATACTTTATTTAATGATAAATTATAATATTATTTTTATAAATGAACCACTCAATAATTCTAATAACATATTTTGGTCATATAACAATAGAACCAACTTTTTTATCTAAAATTGTACAAGAATATATTTTTTGGGACTTGAATTAAAATAGGGCAAGGTGAAAATATATTTTTATATAAATTATGTTTTAGTTAAGGGTAAATATAAAACATAGTGATATTTGAAATAATTATTAATTTTGAAAATAGTTTGGGAATTTTATTTTCAAATATAATTCATATTTAATTTTAAAATAAAATGGGATTCAATGTATGATTTTTTTATAATTTATATCTTAAAATAGTTATGTGGTTTCATATAGTAAATTTTTAAGTGTTTTATTTAATTGGAGTTCTATAATGGTTTAATTGGGAAATATGTTGTATTTTTAAAAGTGAGTTAATATGTGATTTATAAAATTAAGAATGGAGATTCATAAAGCTTTAAATAAATTAATTATTTAATAAACTAGAATTTAGTGTCATTTTAGGAATAAGAAAAACCTAGTAGATTCCAAATGTAGTGATTTCCATAGATTTTATTTTTATTGGTTGGGGGTATTTAATGAATCGTATTGTTGATAGCAATCTCTTACTGTGATAGAAGTATATATTAAAATTTTAGGGTATTTTTTTTATTTTGGATAAAATTTGGGAACATGAATATGAAGTGATTTATATGTTTTCAAATATGTTTTGAGATATATATATAGGTGATGTGATCAAGGTTTACAGATTCGGGATGAGTCATTATTTAAATTTATGATTTAGTAATGGTGTTATTATTTTGATGAGTGTTTCCCCTAACTTTAAAAGGATGAGAAATCACATGTCGGGGAGGTTATAATGGATCATGTACTCAATGAATATAATTAAAAAGAAGTTTTATTTTTTATAAATTTCATTAATGGAAATGAAATTCCATTTGACTCTTTAATTCTGGATTAGGGGTTGTTTTTTATTTTGGAATTTGTTTCTGAAATTAGGATTTTTAGGATGAATTCTTATGTATTTTTGGATGTGGGTTTATGGTTGGTGGAAGGATCAGGTGTTTGAGAGTGTATAAAAATTGGTTATTTATATAGTTTAGAACATAAAGTGTTTATGGGTATTCTATGCGGGGTAATAGATACCCATTGTGTTGGGTTTGGGATATGGTGGCTTGGAGGAGCCAGAGAGTGTCCAATTACCCATACTAGTTACCCATTATCCCTTCTCTTTGATCGAATTTAAGAATCACCTTTTATTTATTCCTCTCTATGTAATTTAGAGTAATATTCTATGTCTCCTTCGATTATTATATATCCCTTACTTTAGACTCTTGATTCAATGAATAATCAATGGTGTTTTTTTACGACCAATCTAATGTATTTTATGATTAATCTTATGAGAGAATTATTGAATATATATAAGATCACGAGGCTTTCTATACTCTTTCTAAAATGAGTCTAGAGTATGTGTTTTTTCTACTCATTTATTTATATTTTAATGATAGGACTATAACATATGATTTGTTTTATGATATTATTGTTTTGATCAATAATTAAGTGGATTCTTTTGGAAGTAATTTAGTTATTTTGGTTCTTATATTTATTTATTGATTTTATTAGTTGGTTTCATTGGTTTTTCATCTATTTATATTATTCCTCTCTTTCTAGTGTAAGTTTAATTCGGTTAATTTAGTCATACATCATAATTTAATGGTTCTTAGGTTTCACTTGATTATTATGGAAATTATTTAATCTCAAATATGTTAATGGTTGGTAGTTTTTACTATAAAAGTTATTATAATGATATGAAAGTGACATACATGCCTCTTACTTTTCCAAATTATTAATAAATCTCACTTTATATTTAATCAACATAAATAAAGGCTTTACCAATTACTATTTTTTTGTATAGCCTAATTTTATTAACGAAATTTCATATGATAATAAGTAGGGTAATATTTTCTTTCTTGTTCTATTATATATGTGGTGATCCATATCTTTTATTACTAGGTACATAGATTCCTTGCCATTGTTTTTTAATATCACTTGGAAATTTGAATTGGGTAGTCCATGTTTGGGTTATTCTATGTAATCTCATTGATAAAAAGTGTTTTAAAATATAGTTTGATATTAAAATAGGATGAAATGGAAACCACAAGCATGTATATGTATCAAACCACCCTGAGTATAACTTATACATATAAAGTATCTTATCAAGAGAAAACATTATTTGATTGATTTACTATGAATGAGATGAATATTATTGAATCTTTATTTTTTCTTATAAAAACGATTCACCTCTTCCCACCTAAATATGAATAAATTATAAGTCAATAAACTATTATTTAACCATTGTTAAGAGAGTATATCAATGACGATGTAGTAGTTTGGTAAATTAATTGAGAGGATGTGAATTTATATAAAAAGGACAAGTGTATTTAGGTACATAATAAAGCTTTTTTTATATAATAATTAAATTTTTTAGGAGGTTTAATAAAACAAGGAGTTATAAATAAAAACATGTTTTGTATGTGTATCCTTTTGAAATAAATTTTTAGTCAAGATTCATTCCCCTTTTAAATGTTTTATCAAAACATGTTTTCAAAGGAACTCACCCTTCTCCCTTTTCACTTCACACTTTTAAAAAAATGTTTAAAAAATAAAATTTGTAAATTATATAATAAAAAGAGTGATCAATATAGTTTTAAAACTATTTTATTTTTGGTATTTTGAGAGTAAGTAAATTCTTTACATATATATTCAATATTAACAGGGGTTTTCTTAAAAAATATAACGTTAAAAAATATAATGTTTTTGAATATTTTAATAAGAATTTTATATTAAATAGAGACCCTAGACTAACATGATTGTGATAAAAAATTATTTTTTAAACTTGTACTCAAAATATTTGTTTATTATTTTCTCACATCATTCCAAGAAATCCTTTTAGTGTTCCATTATTATTGACTTGTTTTTGATTTTCCATACCATGTATAATAATGTTGTATATGAATTGACTATACAGTTACATTGAATATTTCTAGGTTTTCTTGAGATTTGAGTTTGTTATACCTCATGATTAGTTTTGACTAAAATTATAATTCTTAACCGCAAACTAATTTTATTTTATTTTTGAAGTACCTATTAGTTTTTCCAGGATTACACATCATGGTTGATTCTATCACGCAAGTTAGGTGTTATGATAATGTAGAGTGAGTATGTGAAATATGATTTGTTTGATCATGTTTATTATCTTTCTATTGAAGAATGTATAAATACTTGACATAGAGTTTATTTACTATTTTTATAGAGTTTTTTTATTTCTATGATATATAGCATGTCTATTATTGTGATATAGAAATTGTGTTCTATGTTATCATCATTTGATATTGATATTATTACCATTTTTAGAAGTTATATTTTATAGTGTTTCATATTGATAACATAAGTTTTGTTTTGTATTATATATTTTCATTTTCAAGCCTTTTCATAAGGTTCCATCTTGAGACTTGTGTATTAACTACCCATGTACACATATATACTTATATTTCATTAGATCATCTTTATGTGAAGATATATACCACATATAGTTGTGGGTAACTAATATATATAAATATGATTACATATATGTGTGTGTGAGTGTGTGTGTGTGTGTTTTTGTGTGCGTTTCTTTATATTAGAAGATGAGTGTCCTCTAAGACGATGATGGAACACACACACACACACAAATAGTTCCCCCCTATGAGGAGATGGTTGTCCTCCTAGGAGAGGATAATTTTACCAACACATGATTATGTGTGTGTGTGGGTGATGGCTCTTATAAAGGATACATTCTGATAGACATCCTCGACTTACATGCCCCCTATTGTGTATATGTTCACTATATGGTTTTTAAGCATGAACCAAATGAAGTTTTGTTGATGATGTTGAAAATTATCATTATATGATTAAAAATGTTTTGTATTTACTCAGTTGATAAAAAAATATGTTTAACTCTATAGTAAACTCTTTATTTGAGCGAACTACTAATTGATTTATATCTTTCTTTAATTACTGATTGTAAAATAGATATTTTATACTTATATAAATTTATAGACATGTTTATGAATATAACTATCTATTAACTACTATTTTGAGAAACTTAGGTGGTTGTCAATTGAATATTTATGTTCAAACTCTATATAGAAACCTTGGTGGAAATGTAACTCCAACAATTTCATTTCAAGTACATGATGGTAAGATGATTGTTATTGTTGTTCATGAACAAGATTAGATAATTTTTGGTTCCCATGTTGGTGTTAGAGTTGGTAGACTATATGATAGAGAATAATTTGGGCCCAAATAATTTTCTTCAAATTGTATTCATATCCTTAAACCTATTTGGATAAAACATTATATAAGTTCTTGTTATATATTATAGATTATATTTTTATTGGTTTTATATTAATTCATACAGAGAGTCATGGTTTATTTTTACACATTTATATTTTGGTATTAATTGATTAATATTTGATTTTTTTGGGATGTTAAAACTTTTGTACGAGTCATTCTGAATTTTTAGTGAAATTTAGAAATAATATATATATATATATATTTATAATCAGAGTAGGAAAATAATTCCCAAATTTTTTTTACTGAAACTGAATATTATAGTTTCTATCCCCTAGAGATCAATAAGTTCCCCTTGGATTAGTGGAATATAGCATTACATCTATTCCAACCTCACAGACTTCAGAAGATTAAGTTGATATCAGTATATGTATTTAACTAACATAGAGAAGTTAAAGTGTGTGGGGAGTTACCAATTTTTTTTTTCATAATTTTTATCCTGTACAAAAATTTTTATATCCCCATTAATACCTCAATTTATAGGAATTTACAATGTATTTAGGAATTTGGATTATTTTGGAGTTTAAAATAAAAAACTTAACATTGTGATTCTAATAATTAAAATAATATTCTATATGAATATCCCTGGCTGTAGCTCGATTTGGTATGTTTTGATGTGTTAGAGGAGACTTTCTAGACCAACTATGTAAGTATAAACAAGTTTTTACACTAATAATGTACGAATAAGTGAGGGTTTGGATTGATTGGATAAGTGTAACATAAGAATATATATATATATATATATCTAAATATAGTTTAATAATTGAATATGAGAAATAAAGGATAAATCCAATTAAGTAAGTTGAAATATAAATTTTCAATATCCACATAAGATTCAACTAAACATACATAAGATTAACTATGAAATATGTGGGATTAAATAGAAAATTCTATTGGTTTCATAAGACTAATATAAACGTCAATAAGATCAATATATACTCATATATGGTATATTACATGGAATAAAATCTGGTCATCCACCTATATAAGAGTAAATCATAATCAAAATGGGCTACATAATATATTTACTTCTAGACTACCTATTTTTTGTTTTTTTAAATTTGTACTAAATGAGAAGAAACTATTCCCAATTAGAAGAAAACAAGTTATATTTAGAGAACATGTATCACTTAGAGGAGAAAACTAAGACCATACATAACCAACTAACCAAATAATCCAATAAATTAATAACATGGACACGTATTGGACTATATTAGTGATATAAGGTGAACATGGATCATGGGTTCTAAATATTATATTGTTAAATCCACGTAGGGGAGTAATTAAATACTACAGGACCCCACAACGAATTTCTTTTCAAACATAGGACTTCCAGATCCCTATACTAGATGTTATTTATTTTACACTATTTTATTATCTTTATGCGTTCTCTCCCATGTTATTACCATATAAAAATTCTCTTATAATACGGGATAAAATTCATTGTTTATTTGAGAGGGGATTTACTGATATGTACTTCTAGAGTTTAGGATATATATTTCAATTCACGTTTATTATATATTCTAGGTATTTCAATTGTGAATATTGAGTTCATAGGTGGTGTTATCTCTCTAAAGTTCTTGATAATTTTTTTATTTCTTCCCAGACATATATCTTAATGTTTCATATTTTGTTATTATCTAGAAAACGATGAATATAAGCATTAATAAATGGATCAGTTTCAAGATCATTAACCTTGAATAATGGTATTCACATTACACATTTGGCTGTTTAAGTGAAGAAGTCAATGATATATATATATGATCAATGCATTTATTATATCATTGGAAATATGAAGATACAATGTCCAATGCACATGTAACTTTAAATCTTTGGTTACTTATATGAGAGAAATAATGGGGGGTAATAACATGAATTATATCGAGTGTTATCTCTAAGTATGGATTACATGTGAATGGACATTAAGAAAACAATGAACGAATAAAAATAGGGATTCAATCTAGGATCATATTTTTATGACATTTTATTTTCTTCCATTTTAATTCTTGTCATCACACACCATAACCACCCCCATTTAACTATTTTCATAATACATTAATTTTGAAAAAATATATAATAAGTTATTAGGATTAATAAGTGATTTGAAATTTTTATTTATGTATGTCCCTATTTCTCTATTATAGATCATTATAAGAGAATTATAATGTTAATATGATTGTCTAATTATGGGAATTATTTCAAAATTTTGAACTATTACTAGGTAACTGGTATTTAATTCCCTATTATTTGTCACCATGTAAATATAGTTTCGTTTTTTTCCTTTATTTTTTGATTTTATTTTTTTAATCAAATCCATCAATTATGTAAGAAAAATTTGATTCATTATATTAATGTGATAACTAATTACAAGTCCATGAAGAAATGTATGATTCTCTTAAAAATAAATGGAAGAGTTAAAAGATAAAATGATGGAGGTTAATCAGAAATGGAAAAAGTATTTTCCATCCTCCATGTATATAGAGAAACACTAATGGAGTATCAATTCAAACCTGTACATAATTAATTAGACCATTTAGAAACTTCCAAAAGAGAAGCTATAAAACAAGTAACCCCATTTTATTTTATATTTTAAAGGTATAGATAAAACATAAAATAGAGTGTGGTATGATTTTTTAATTCCCCACTCTAATAACTCACCTCCCTGAGGAACTTTTTAGAAAAGGTAGTCTATAGTTTGTAAATAAAGGTGAATAATTTAATACTAAATACATTTTTTATTTAAATTTATGAAAACTAAATTAAAAACTAATCCCCCATGTTAGGAAATTAAAGACTTAACTAATCACTGGATTGTTCTAGAGAGTAATGATAAAGAAGAATAAAACACTATGGGGGGAGTTGGTAATTCTACAAGAAGTGACCATAAAATCCATCGAGGGACTTAAATAAGGTTTATTAGAAGATTTTCATAATGATAGTAAGTTCAACCTAATATAATTGAAAAATGGTAAATTTTTGATGGGGTATTTATGATGAGGTCCCATCAAAACTCATTATTTGTGGCGGTGTCCCTTCATAAATACCCCATCACTGAAAACGTCATCCCAGAAGATATTTTTTGGGATGGGCCATCACAAAAACTATCTTTTATGATTAGAGGGTGGCTCAATGAAAATAATTCTTAATTAGATTAGTTATTCAATCCATTTCAATGGGCCAAGTTACCCATCACAAAATATTATTTGTGATGGGTTGTAGTATTGTCACAAATAAGATTAAAAAATATAATAGAATTAAAAAAATTAAAAAAAATAAAAAATTCAAAAAATTAAAAAATGTGATAAATAAAATCTTAAACATAAGAAATAATAAAAATACTACAGAAAATATTTTCATTCATATTTTAACATAATAAATGTGTATATAATGTATCAATCACTTTGAAGGGGGAGGGGGAGGGAGAGGGGGAGGGTCATATGGAAGATGAGGGGGAGGGAAATATATCCCTACAACCTTAGTTAGGTGTTGCATGTAATTAATCATCTAATCATGTTTTTTGCTCCTACCATCATAACATACCCTCCTACTGCTACTGGTGTTGTCGGTGGAGCTCTTCCTAATCCCTACACATGTCTTATATAACCTCACTTTGTGGTTGCATTTACTTCTCATACTGTGAGGATGATGACGATGACTCTCCATAAGCTCCCCTCAAGCTAGATATTCATCTTTTAGTAGTAGCATAAAAACCGATAGGTGTCAATATAAAATGGATACCAACCACTCATACCTTCTCGAAAGCATACAAACTGCTTTCATACATGCTACATAATTAAATCCTTCCACACTGGTGATCTTAATCTTAGTATAAAACTAAATCTTATCCAGTTTGTGAGAATTCGGGACCTCCCATAACTTTTTAAATTGAAATTTGAAATTAAAATAGTAATAATATTATTTTTATTCAATTTTAAAACTCAAAAAATGTACTGACTACAATCTGATACTAGTGACCCCCTGAAACCTCTCTAGTGATAGGATCACTATAAATCCTCTCATGAATGTCAAAATCCCTTATATTGGGATGCTCAACTACCTATATGAGTATAAAATAAATAATTTATATTTAATGATATATAAGTTATTTAAAAAAAAGTACTATCTATATGTCTTCGATGATTAATCAATGTATAACTACTGGCTTGATGTGTCATCTCCTACCTCCCCCCGGTTCTTCTGACCTAATGATACTCTCCTTTGAAATCTAACTCTCTTATAGTATGAATATACTGCATCCCAAACCTATGATGGGATGTAATCTGGTCAGTGGGTATAATAAGATTGATCAAAATCTGGGACTCTTTCTTTCTTCATAGTTGTCCTCCTAAGATTGTGAAAAAACTGATGACACCCCTAACGAACACACACCTCCCAGGCCTCCCATATAGAAATTTGTGATCAATAATTAATAGGATTCCATAAAAACTACATTTTTTAATAATATAAAGTTAATAATTAAATAAATTTTAAAATAACTATTATTTATATACATACCATCCAATGATAAAACATGTGGTACCGAACATCAATGGGAATCTGATCCCACATCACTCATGCTTCAGAAAAGTAGTTACACAGAATATCACTCTTTTATCCAACAAATATATGTGAAAAGTTGGAAAAAATTGAACTAATTATTAAAAAATTAATACATAAACAACTCAATAAAAAGTAATTAAAAATAACTAAAATACACAACTAAACATACCTCCACATGCATAGATTGAACTCAACATGTGTACATCACTTGTGAATAGTATTGAGAATCATGAATATCCCGAAACCCTGACCCCTCCAAGTCAATGATGAACGACTAGAGATAATAGGATTAGATGATAAATCATCAGACTCATTACTAGGTAGTATAACCTCATAGAGGCTATATAAGATATCATCATAAGTCTCATCAGCCATAAAAATCATGGAAAGAATATTATGAGAAAATAATTGAAAATTATTATCAAATATATATATATTTATATATATTGAATATAACTAAAAAATTATTTTTTTCATTTTTTATCTTCATTTTCATCTTCATATTTGATAGTGTAAATATATTCATCTTCCTACTCATTATCATCAATTTCCATAGGAGTTTCATCTTAACCATCACTTCTTAATTCAAATTAATTTGTTACATCATCAACATTATCATCACCCCTAAACCATAAATGTGGGGTCTAATCATTGATATTTATGTATCTTAATTGAAAATATTTATTTGGAGGTATCTCTTGAAAAAATTTAGTTACATGAACTTAAATAGAACCACATTCACTTTTCATAAACTAATTTTCATAGGATTTAATTTTTATAATGATCCACCAATCAATTAACTCTCTTGAAGTTGAAAAATATTTAGCGTTATATATTTAGTTTTCTTGATGAGATAATAAAAATGGTTCATTTAATTCAATAAGAATTTTATATTTAACATCACTTATTTTATTTTATAGATGAAAATGAAATCCTCTATTAGTATCAAACCAATAACATTTAGATTCAGTTTCTATAAATTTATCCCAGATAACACATCTCAATTATTTCATCAAGCAGGCCATAAAACTCGATTTGTCTTTATATATGACGAGATCCTCTCAAGAAAACAACCCTATTCATTTTTTTGATTCATTATATACACTTGTATGAAATCAAAATCCATTCGATACATATGCATTATAATATTTAGACCTTTTGGATGGTGAGTTACTCAATACAATTAATCGATTATCAATTTTATTTTTTGGTTGTGATACTTACAAAATTGAAAATAATAATAATAATATAACAAATAATAAATTGATTTCATATGCTAAAACATAAAAAATTTACTTTAGTATTCTTTGAAACCACTAGGGGAACTTATGTTTCCAAAGGTCATCAAGAGAAGATACTATAATTTTTGGAAACCATTTCTTGATTTTATCATCAAATAATATACAAATAAAATAATATTAATTTATTTTTTAAAAATCAATTAAAAATTATTTGGTTCAATCATTCACTATAAAAATTATGTCATTTCTTCATAGTTTAGAAAAATGTATTTATGTGATATGTGATTTTCATCATCTGAAATCCATCATCATCTGAAATCCATCATCAATTAACTCCATCAAATCCATGTTTAGGCTGATTAAAAACTAATAATTGAATGTTCAATGTATCATCACCATTTCCCTTATTATGAACCATTCAATTATGTTTCTAAGTATATTCATGTTTGAAATAATGGGAGAATAAAAAGTAATTTCCTCATATTATTAAGATTCTGTAAATGTCCCTTAAACTGATACATTATTATATACCTTTATCTTTAGATTCTGCAAACATCTCTCTTATAGACACATCCATCAGAACTATACTATCCCTCCACATTTTTTTCACACAGAAAATGAAATATAAAATGTTCTATTGAATCAATGAAAGTTGGTGGATTTTTTTTCCTATTTATATAAAATTTAAACAACATTATCTAGTATTATACTAAGTTAATTGTAGTTTATTTTCACCATATAGATGTCTCAAAAAAATATGATATTTATGATAGCGTATCCATAATCAATGAAGTCAACATGCCTCTAAACCTAATCGGTACATGTCTTTCCAATATAACATGAAGATCAAGAATTTTTTATCCGATAATATGATTTATTCAGAAACATATAGACAAAATAAAAACATAACCATCCAGTAGTGTCAAATATAAAATTTAATGACAAAATAATAAACAATTTTATTTGGAAAGTGCATAAACTACTTTTGGATTCATTAAATTCTCTGATCCATCATTTTTAAACAAATAAAGTTCAGGTAAACTAAATTTTTTGGTAAGATATAATTAAGCCATTACATTATATTTGGTTTTAACAAGTGTTTCAAAAACTGTCTAAAATATATTATCCAGATAGTTATTCTCAATATTCATGAAATCCAAAATGTGACAGACCAAAAAAGTAGACCAATATAGAATATCCAAAAAAATATTTCATTTAATCTAATTATGATCTCTCCCAAAGCCATATATATTTTTATTGATTTTTAGTCAATCCAAAGGTAATGGGAGGTAATAAAGAGACAATAGATTTTAAATCAATACTTAATATCATTTTTGTATGCTAATATCTTTCAGTTGTACCTTTTTTGAAACGATTTTTGTTCCTTTGGAAAGGATGATCAACGGGAATAAATATGTGACGAAAGTAAAAAAAAAGGTTTTCTCCTATTGATGAGAATAAACATTTTTTTGTCACTCATAAAATATAGACATGATTTTGAACCATGTGTAATCCAACCAGATAACATTCCATATGCTAGGAAGTCACTAATTTTCCAAATTAATGCATCTTTTATTAGGAAAGTATATTTTACAACAACATTATATGTACCGAAACCATTAATCCATAATAAATTAAACAAATAAACCAATTGATTCAAATAAAATCAATATTCTTTCTTGGATGTAAAATAATTAATAATATTAAAATGATATATGGTTTATTCATCAACATCCAAGAAGGTAATTTTTTTAGTGCTATAAAGATGGGCCAACAAGAATGTTAACTACCATATGAACCAAATCGATAGAAACAATTAGTAGATTGACCCAATCTCATATTAAAGGATTATAGAGAAAAATAAGGATGTTCATGATAAAAATGATTCCATGAATCCCTGATATACAGATGATTTAATATTTTATTGGTTAAAATATGGGATTAGTTCCATGATATCAATGATTTTGTGTTCTAATATATAAATAAATACTGAAATATGAGTGTAAGTGGGAAATACCTCAATTTTTTAATAGGAACAAATCCAAACATCCCTTATTGAGCCTAATTGTACCTATATTGTGAAAATATAGGACAACTAATTAATTAATAATTTTCAACATAATATAAGATGAAATCATTTGAACATGAATTAATCTTCTGGTATCCAAGACCCAAATTTTGAATCGGCCTCTTTCTCGCATAGAAATTGGTAGGAAACACAATACCTTTAGGTAATAACGATTTAACCAAAGATAATATATGATTAAAATTTATATTTAACATTCCATTATCTGATTTAAAGACAATAAAAATTTTCACCACATTAAATTTTCTTATCTTAAAACTAGGATATGAGGAATCCTCAACAAAATTCATTAACCCATAAAATCAAGATGGTTCTAACTCAGGAGTTAAATCAATTACATATTGAGATTCTATTTATGTTAAATACAGACCATCAAACTCATGTGATAAATTATAAAACCATGATGGATATAGAAATGAATTATTAATATCATCTCTGGAACTGTGTTCACTGTGTTGATAAAAAAATATAACTTTTCTAAAAATCAAAATGAAATATATGACCTCCACATTGTAAAATGTCTCAAATATCTTCATGTCATATTTCTTACATCGATACTTCATTTTACCTTATGAAAAATATTCTTTTTAGATGATTCAATTGATAAAAAATTTACAACACCCACAATATATATAGGGTTTATACAAGAACCATTTGGATTCCTGCAATGATTTATCCAATTGAAATCTTGTAATAAATATTGTTTTCTACTTCCCTGTTCTATATTTTTCTAAAAAATAGAAAATAAAAATATTACATATAATTAATCTAATATAAGGAAGATACCATCCAATAAAATTATAAAATAAAAAATAATCAAATTAATTGTAAATATTAACAATTTTATGTAATTATCTATAAATTGTTCTAATTCTAAAAATTAACGCTAATTATTTTTTTAATTTCCACTATTTTTTCCTAATTACCATTAATTATTATTCAAAAATATATATTTTAGACTTGGGTGTTGAGGGAATTTTTTAGTGGAGGGGATCAAGGAGTTCATAGAGTTAAATAATTCTAATGGCCCGACATTGAGACTTTTTCCAGGAGAGACAGTCTTAGGGAAACCTGCGAGTTTCCCCATGACCGTCTCTCCTTCAAACCATCTGAATATAGGGGCACTAGAATTATTTTAATTTTTTTTCACCTTCATCACCTCCACTACATGCTTCCCTCAAATCTCCTAGTTGATCTTCTATTATTAATTATGGTTAATTGTAGTTAATTCTGGTGAATTGTGGTGAATTGTGGTTAATTACGGTTAACAAATATTTTTTTCCTGATTAATGCTCATTGCCAATATTTTTTATTAATTAACTCAAATTGATAGTATTTTTTTAATTATTAAAACTCATTCTTAGTATTTTTTACTCAATAATGCTCATTGTTAATATTTCTACTAATTCAGGCTCATTGCTAGTATCTTTTTCTAATTAAAGATCACTATTGGAATTTTTTTACTGATTAATGATCATTTCCGTTTTTTACTAATTAACAGTCATTGCTGGTATTTTTTATTGATTAATACTCATTGCTAATATTTTTTGCAAAATTCAACTCATTTCCAATATTATTTTAGTAAATATAGTTGATCCCTATAATTTTATACGAAATACCCCGCATTTCATAATTTGTTTACTAATTACAGCTCATTGTAAGTATTTTTTTTACAAATTTCCACTCATTACCAATAGTTTTTTCTTATTACCACCCATTTTTTATATTTATTGCTAAATAACACTCATTATCTGTATTTTTTACAGATTAACTCTCATTGATGATATTTTATTACTGATTAATGCTCATTACCTCTATTTTTTTACAAATTACAACTCATTGCCAATGTTGTTTACTCAATACTACTAATTTCTGATATTGTTTACTAAATAACACTCATAGATAGTATTATTTTCTAAAAATGGCCATTAATGATATTTTTTATCGAATAACGCTCATTGCTGTCATTTTTTACTCCTTAAAGATCATTGCAAATATTTTTTACAGATTAAAACTCATATATGGTAATTTTATTACTAATTAACACTCACTGATAGAATTATTTTACTAATTAATGCACATTTCAAGTGTTTTTACTCAATACCACTCATTGATGGTATTTTTTACTCAATACCATTAATTGCTGATATTTTTTATTAAATACCAGTATTTGTCAATTTTTTACTATATAACACCCATTATCTATATTTCTTTACTAATTACCACTCAGTTTTGTTAACTTTTACTAACTACCACTCATTGTTGGAATCTTTTACTAAATAATGCCCATTTGGGGATTTTTTTACTGATTAAAGCCCATTAAAGGTGTTTTGTTATTGATTCACACTCATTTCGAGTATTATTTTTCTAATTAATGATCAATTCCCGTATTTTTTACTCCATACGATCCATTTCTAGTATTGTTTATAAAATATCACTCATTTCTGATATTTTTTACTAAATACGGATCATTATGGTTATTTTTTACTGAATACCACTCATTGTGGGTATTTTTTAATAATTAACTCTCATTGTCAGTATTTCTTACTTATTAAAGAAAATTATCAGTATTTTTTACTAATTAATGCTCATTTCCAATATTTTTTTTACTAATTAACACTTATTTTTAGCATTTTTTTACAGATTAATGTTCAATGCTGATATTTTTTAATCAATACCACTCATTACCATTATTTTTTACTTATTACTTCTCATCGATTGTATTTTTTTTTGACTAATTCCCATTATTGATATTTTTTACTAATTAACACACATTGCTAGTATTTTTTATTGATTAATGCTCATTTATGGTATTTTTTATAGATTAACACTCATTATCTATATTTTTTTGCTGATTTATACTCATTGTGGAAATGTTTTACAGAATAACACTCATTATAGGTATATTTAACTAATATTTTTCTCATTGTTAGTATTTTTTTATTAATTACCACTCATTTCCCATACTTATTACCAATTACTGCTCCTAGATAGTACTTTTTACTAATTACCACTCATTTCCACTAATTTTAACTAATTTTTCTTTATTACTACAAATTTTTAATAATTCTCACTCACCACAACTTATTTTTAATAATTTCTTATCATTAGCACTAATTTTTTAAAATTCCTACTCATTATCAGTAATTTTTACAAATTACCCCACATTTTACCTAATTTTTAATAATTACTCCTCATTTTTACTAACTTTTACTAATTACTATTCATTTTCATTGATTTTAACTAATTACCACTAAATTATAATATATATAACTAATTACCACTCATTTTCACTATTTTTTACTAATTATCTCTATTCTCTACTAATTACCAATAATTTCTCATAATTACAGCTAATTATTTAAAATTATCGCTAATTTTACTGATTACTACTAATTTTTTTCTGATTAATGATAATTATTTGTAATTATTTTTAAATTATTAATATTTATCATTACTTATTATAAATTCATGTAAATTAGTACTAATTAAAAAAAACTGTTATTTATTATAAATTACTATAATTTATTATAACTTGTTAATAAGATCTATAAATTATTACTAAGTTCTGTCAATTAATACTATTTATTTATCATTTTTAACTAATTACTTATAGTAGCAACCACTTGCTGATAATTAAAACTATTTATCATAATTAAAAAAATTACTTTTGATTAAAAAAATTACAACCATGTAAAACTAAATATTTATAATTTAAAATAATTACTAATAAATGTAAATAATTACGGTAATTATAGATAATTACTTCTAATTAACTCTAAATACTACTAATTAATTATAGAAAATTCTAATAAAAAATAAAATAAATGAATTAAAAATTAAAACCTTAAATAAATACCTCAAAACTGAACCTTTTATCAGATGGAAAAATCAAAATTTACTTCCTTATAAATTTTATTACTTTTAATGAAACAAATAAAGATGAGAGGAGGGAAGAGGAGTAGAGGATACCTCAAATGAAAAATGAATGAAAAATATTGAGTGGTGTGGGGTGGGGGTATATATATGTTAGATTAGTAGTGACGAGACTATTTACGATGGGAAACCCATCACAAATAGTATTATTTGTTACGTGACCAATCGTAATTAGTACCCACTATAAATAACCAGGTTAGTGGGAAAATAGTTATTTATGATGGGTCGCATCAGAAATACTCTTCTTCCAACATTTTATTTGTAACGGGATTGAAATCCCCTCACAAATACAAATAATGGGGAAATGTATTTTCGATAGGGGTAAATACCCATTGAAAATACCTTTCTCTTGGTTTGGCATGATCATCACACTAATGGTATTTGCGATGTGAAAGGATTCCCATCACAAATAGTCAATCTTTTTGATTTTTTTGTGACATTCGACGGGACCGTTGCAAATAGAACATTTCAAAAACTACTTTTCCCATTGTGTAATAATAAATTATGGGGGAAATTAAATTGTGATTTATCTTGTTTTAATTTCATTTAAATTGAACTATTTTTCAATTCCACCTATATAGATACTTTTAATTCAACACAAATGAAACTATACTTGGATAAGTTCTTATATGAATTCATAGGATATGTGGCATAGATCGATAATGAGATGAAGGATCCAATTTGGCCACCCACTAGCACACATGAGGGAGTTGGTATTGAGCTGCCAAACCAAGTGAAACCCACTTATCAATATAAATTATAGGCATGAATCCCTACTTTGTACCAATTAAAGTCTATTTATTCCACATTTTTTCAAATGGAAGAGGAAGAGGACTCATACCAATATATACATCTACAATACAATCTATTTTATATTATATAGTGGGTGAACACACCAAACCTTGACTAAAGGGACATCAAAATATAGTGAATTTGGATGATCATTAGGATAACAATAATGTGGTGGTTCACCTCAAATATATCTAACCCCCTTTATATTAGGGATGATAACTAGATATTCCAGGCTATAGGCAGTATAAACCCAACACCTTCTCTGGTATGACCTAATAATTCTTTCCTTTACTATATATTTTTTTGATAAATTTTATTTTAAAAAAATTTCATAAGTTGTTTGATTTCCCTCATAGGTTTAAAGATAATTAGTATACAAGAGGCCAATTATTCCTTCCATTAGGAAATAAATATAAGTTTGTGTCTATCCACATTATTTTTTGTTTACTTCTCAAATCACACCTATTTATATTTTCATTTACAAAATTAATCTAAAATGTGGGTAGTAAAAACTATGTTATATATATCATATTATTTAGGATTCCACTAGGGGATATGGAGTACCTATTTTTAGAAATTCCCTTTCTTGAATTGAACCCTTATGAGTAGTTAATGTTATTATCCTCTCTTTAGAGACTCTTCCTCACTCATATGTATAGATAAAAAGATTAAACACCATAAAGAAAAATTTTACAAGGTTCAACCTAGGTTTGAAATCCTACACCTTTTCGTGTACACCAAATTCCTTGGGCACAAATTTTATTTTCACTATAAATTTATAGTGATAAAAAATGTTTTATAAGTTACATAGAAGGTTTAACTACGTATCAAACACTTCTTAACATGGGTAGGTATCATCCAATTCCCACAAATTATATGGAAATATTTATACTTTATAACCAAAAGTAATTTATGATTCCACCTCTACTCTGGTGTTTGAATTAGATATTTAAATCATTATTAGATTCTTTTTTATCAAATAATTTATCTTATTCAAGGAAAACATAGACTACAAAAAATTATTAGTGTAGTAAATTTAGGTTAGTATTCCTCTCACAATTATTCTAGATCATCCTTCCTTGCATAAGAGCATGCGTTCATGAACACATTCTCTTACCTTTTTAGTAGAGAGAACCCTGATCAATTGAAATGGAATCAGCTTTCCTTATTCTCTTTAGAATTTATATATGGAGTGTTGGTCATGTTCTACATTTATCCTATGAAGTTGAAAAGGATGATCTTTAATAAAGTAGAGTATCATCCAATTCTATTAGTTAATGAACATCATTATATTCTTTATATTTTTTATTCATCCTCAATATTAAAGAAAAATATTTCAATAATTATTTTATTCAAACTACCTGAAGCTTATTTATAAAAATATTACATGAAAATATTAGTTTGAATAAGGGAATAAATATTTCAAATGCTTATTTTTTATCATGTTTTAATTAATTGGTATTTGAATAAAAATTCCTCAAGGTTTTTTAGATATTAATTTCATTTAATCTCTTTAATACAGGGCTTGGATATCTTCTTGGCCATAGTTAAATATATTTATGGAATATTCACACAACAAAGCATAATCTAAAATACAATAAAAGGCTCACCAATTTTCCAAAGTACAAGATCATTATGTTTCATGGAAGGATCCATATGTAGTGAAAAGTATTATTATGTAGACACATTGATGTTTAGAAATAGTTGGAATGATTCTTGTGTAAGCCTTATTGATTATTATATAGACGAGATAATCATTACACCACATTTAATAATGATTACATATCTCTTAAATGATTAATACACACCTCTATTTATATCTACAAACCACAAAATATAAAGATGAATGATCCTTATGTTAAGAGGGATAATTTTATGCCTTTATTGATCATCATATCTAGATTAAAATTGACTTTTATAGTGACCTCAAGTTACTTAGACATAAATAAATAAATATTATTATGAATAGTGTAGGAATTAGCTATTTTTTAGCCTCAATATAAAAATTCCATAAATGTTCAACAAACCACAAAACCATTGAAAACCATTATTATCCATGTTAAAAAATCTCAATAACTCTTCAAAAAAATTATCAAACCTCCATTCTCATGGATGACAACAAATACAAAATCCTTAATAATTAAAAGGGATCTTCAACATCACCCTTGTGTTTTTAAACATTATGCTACTATTTATTAACAGTCAATCTATCATTCAAGAGACACAAAATCATAGAATTGTTCTTATGAAAAAATATCTTAACACCACACTATATATTAGAGTAGTGTTTTTGAGAGAAATTTAACTCTCAATGATAAGAAAAATTATATGAAAGTGATAATATGTTCTCCCCCTCAATGGGGGAACCCACCACTTCAAATAACATCCCCTTTATAATTAACCCTACCCAAGAATTCTAAATTGATAAAGATGAAACATTCCTCTCCTCCTTTGGAATAATTCTTATCCGTCTTTATAAAGGAAATGTGTATCTTTTAAGTAAAGAGTTTTTATCTATTTCCCCACATTGGAATCATAATACAAGGAGGAATGGGGTTAACTCCCAAACTGTATTTATAAATAGGGAGGGGATGAATATTCATGTTTATCATAATAGTCTCATATCTATCATTAGGCGTTGAGTCAGTGAAAATATTTACCATTTCACCATTAGTAGGAATAAATTACAATTTTATATCATCATTAGATTCCCCTTATTTGATTAAGAAAAACCTGATGTCAATGTTCTTCTATCTTGAGTATTATATGGGATTTTGAGAGAGATTAATGGAATATTTAATGTCACATGAAGTCATTAAAAGCATTTAAGTCTTGAACCTTGAATATTTAAGTTTATCTTTCATTAAAATAATTTGAGTACGTAGTACTATTATCTACAATGTATCCTTTATCTGTAGTACACAGTGTAACTATGTTTTAATTCTTACAATTCTGATATACACAGCATATTCACAGTAGAATCAATCCTCTTGAGTTGGACTTTATATCATCCAAATCACTTTCTAAATCATCACTAGTAAATTTAGATGGATTCTGGTGTGTTCTATTCTTGTAAAATAGTCCAAATCTTAGACTCCCTTTGATGTATCTAATCTTTCTATTATAATCTATAACACCCCTAGAAAAGTGAGACTTAAAAGGCTAAATGTTACTACCCATGTCAACAAGGTGCACCTTTCCTTTTGGGAGCTAGTCTGATTAGAACTCCACTGTTAAGCATGCTTGACCTAGATTAGTAATCAAGATGGGTGACCTTCTGGGAAGTTTCCTAGGGTGTGTATGAGTAAGGACAAAACACACTAAAAGAACATGTGTTGGCCTATGGGGACAGTCATTAGTATGATAAGCGACCCTAGTGAGTAATAGCCTATGGTGTGCTAGGAAGGCAACCGAGGTATTATATGAGACCCATGGGGTCAGATGATAAGGTTAATGACCCGGGGAGGTAGGTCGTGAAAAATTGGTATCAGAGCCAATACCCAACCAGAATTGTTTAGGCACTGCCTGGGTTTGAGGCTTGGGGTCCAAAACGAGGGCGTTGTGCTTTAAAGGGGTGGGTAATGTAACACCCCTGGAAAAGTGAGACTTAAAATGGTAAATGTTACTACCCATGTCAACAAGGTGCACCTTTATTTTCGGGACCCTGTCTGATTAGAAATACATAGTTAATTATGCTTGGCCTGGAGTAGTAATCAAGATGGGTGACCTTCTAGGAAGTTTCCCAGGATGTGTGTGAGTGAGGACAAAACACATTGAAAGAACATGTGTTGGCCTGTGGGGACAATCATTAGTCTGATAAGCGACCCTAGTGAATAATAGCCTATGGTTTTCTAGGAAGGAAACTAAGGTATTACATGAGACCCATGTGGTTAGATGTAAGGTTCATGACCCGGGGAGGCGGGTGGTGACAAATCGATATCAGAGCCAATACCCAGCCGGAAGTGCTTAGGCACTGCCTGGGTTTGAGGCTTGGGGTCCACAACGAGGGCGTTGTGCTTTATAGGGGTGGGTAATGTAGCAACCTTGGAAAAGTGAGACTTAAAAGGTTAAATGTTACTACCCATGTCAACAAGGTGCACCTTTCTTTTCGAGAGCCTATCTGATTAGAACTCTACAGTTAAGCATGCTTGGTTTGGAGTAGTAATCAAGATGGGTGACCTTCTGGGAAGTTTCCCAGGGTGTGTGTGAATGAGGACAAAAAAAACTAAAAGAACATGTGTTGGCCTGTGGGGACAATCATTAGTCTGATAAGCGACCATAGTGAGTAATAGCCGATGGTGTTCTAGGAAGGAAACCAAGGTATTAGAGGAGACCCATGGGGTCAGATGATATGGTTCATGACCCGGGGAGGTGGGTCGTGAACATCATGTTATGTTTTAAGATAATTTTAATTCTTTTAAGTACCTCTGTTTTGAAGTAGTGACTTGGTGGTGCGTTTGGTGAAATTTTAAAGAAAAAATAGAAGACAGTGTGTTGTGCACGATTTGCACACAGTTTGACAAACTGTACGACCAAACCGTACCAGCCTTGAAACCTGGACAAAAGCTTCCGCATGGGTGGCGGATGGTTTGTCTAACTGTGTGGCCAAGATGTACGAGAAGGGTGGTTGAGGCAGTTGCTCACGCACGGTTAGCGCACGGGTTGTTAAACCATGTGGCCAAACCGTGTTGTCACTTAAATGAGGTCCTTAAATTGTGGATCATTCTCAGTTATGCCTCTAAGTGCCTCATTTTTCCTCCTAAGAGGTCCTAACTCGGGAATTGTCTTCTCCAAAGGTCAGAGAGGGTTCTCCCATCATTCCAGAGGCGATCCAAAGGCTTCTCTTGGTGAATCGAAGCCAGATTCTTGAGGTATGTGATCATTCTTCATCGTTATTGATTAGTTTCTTAGATCTACTTAGATCTACTTCTCTTCTTCTCTCAGATTCTTGGATCCACACCCATTGTGGATAGATCTAAGTTTTTGGATGCCAAATATGATGATATTAGATCTCTTCTTGACCAAGACAATACCTCACACACGGTTAGCGCACAGTTTGTTAAACCGTGCGGCCAAAATGAGTGGTCAATTAAATGAGATCCTTAAATTGTGGATCTCAATCGGTTTTTCCTCTAAGTGCCTTGTTTTTTCACCTAAGCGGCCCTAACTCGGGAATTTTCTTCTCCAAATGTCAGAGAGGGTTCTCCCAGCATTCTAGAGGCGATCCAAAGGCTCATATTGGTGAATCGAAGCCAGATTCTTGAGGTATGTGATCGTTCTTCATCGTTCTTGATTGGTTTCTTAGATCTACTTAGATCTACATCTCTTCTTCTCTTGGATTCTTGGATCCACACCTGTTGTGGGTAGATCTACGTATTTGGATGCCAAATATGATGAGATTTGATCTTGATCTTTCTAGGAGAAGATACATAAGGCATGTTATTGAAGGAGCAACTCGGTTTTCTTGAGAGTTCTGGATCGTTGTGGTTTTGGTCAAAACCTTTGAGGTAGGTGGTTCCATCCCGACTTACCAAATTGATTATCATTGTATTTGATTGATTTATTTAAATTGTTGATTTAAATTCAATTGCTCAAATTTTTCTTACATGTAAATTGATAAAAACTCGATTCTAGTGAATCGAGATATTTGAAATGGTTTTGGCACAAAAATTTGGAAAACATCAATTCCATTTAATTGGGTGTGTTTATGGAAATTTTCTGATTCAAATTGTTTAATTTAAATTGTGGATTTGATTGAAATTATTTCAATTAAATTTTTGAATTTAATTGTAAAAATAAATTGTGTGATTATGGAATTGGTTTTGAATGTATTTGAAATTAGTAAAAATTGCTCAAAATGATTTGATAGAAACCTAGTGGTTTAATCTTGTGAGAGAGGCATGTTTTGAATAAAATCTGTTTTGGTTTTAAATGGATTGAAATTGGACCTTTTGAAATGGAAGAATAGGATTTATCGTATTTTTAGGCAGTCTTAAAATAGTTCACCCATCATGTAAGAGCGCATTCATGCCTTAGGTAGTTAGTGAGTTATTTGGATAGACTCTATGCTCTGACAACGTTCTAAAACATACTTGCAGCAGGTCACATCCCCGATGGGTTGGTGACAAGTCTCCTTTGGACAGTGTCATAGGGATGTGTGTGTACACATTTTGCTGAGTTCACATAGAGAGTGTGGAATCCTATAACTGGTTAATATTATCGTACCTTTTGGCAGATGACCATGTTACTTGCTTGTTTATTTATATTTGAGATATAAATGTATGCCAATGCTTGTGAACTGATTTACATGCCTGCTGAATTTATATAAACTGTTTTATATAAATGTTTTATTTAAGCCACTATTTTTGAAATATTCCATCATTTGGAAAGCCTTTTCTTAAAGTATTTATTTCCATCATTTGAAAATGTTTACCATATTTTGTTAGAATATGCTTTTAAATTGCGAAACCTATTTATTTGAAAATTGAATGCTTTTATTTGGATAATCTATTTTTGGCATCTGTTATATAATCTTTGGTGATATTCTACTTAGATTAGGCTCACACACTACTTTTTCCTTCGGGTGTTTGTAGATTTCCTTCTTCCAGGCACGAGCAAAGGGAATGAATCTCTAGGAGGATGATATAGTGGTTGATCTTCTCTTGGTGAATTGTGTCCTTAGGGACTTTGGGACTGCTATTCCTTTCTTGGTAATTGGGTTGTAGTACTATGAAATTTTTATGCCTCTTTGTTTTCTAGTACATTACTCCCAGTGGAGTTTCTTTTTATTATGAATACTATCTTGTTTATTTTTCTTCCACATTCTTGTGGAAAAAATCATTCCCACTTACTTGTTGTGTGATGCCAGGTGCTAGTCGCCAACCCGTGGGGATCGGGAACGCCCTTCGGGCTATGTCAGGGATGGCTCAGTTATCGGGTTACCAGGGTACCCAGGCTGGTTCATGAAAAAGTGATATGAGAGGGAGGTTAAGCATCTTTCCTTGATGACAGTATGCATTTGAGTATTATTTTTGGGACATAGGAGGTAGTTGTGATTGAGTTCCTGGCTAACTCTCACCCCAATGAACCTTAAGTCACCAGGTTTGGTTAGGGAAATACGACTTGTGGATTAGTTCTAGTATTTTCCCTCTTTTGATTTGGATAGAGTGGAATCAAAATCATGTTATTCCCTTCTATTAAGAATAGTTTTCCTTATTACTCTTTTTGAGTGTTAATCAAATGTCTTTTTATGTTGCGTAGAAACATTCCTCTGAGAAGACGTGAGAATAGGATCCAAAAAGAGACTGCTAATGAATCTCAGCAAGTGAGTCCTATTTTGGATCCAAGTCTGGTTGAGGTGATTGTTCACACTATCCAAGCTCTAGGACAGGAACCACCTTTAGTTTCTTTTCAGACTCCAGCTATAAATCTTCATAGTGATATTCTATGAAGTCATTCTCAAGAGTTCATATGCCAGAAGCCACCAGTTTTCAAAGGCACTACTGACCCTCAACATGTAGAGTAATGGTTGAGTAAGATTGAACATCTATTTGGGTTCTTGGAGACACCTGAGGTGATCAAGGTGAAGTGTGCCACCTTCGTGCTGGAGGGGCCAAGTAGGAGATGGTGGTACACGATGGTGATGGATGGGAAACATGAGGGTATGGAGTGAAAAGACTTTAGGGATCATTTCACTAACCAGTTCTATCCAGAATCAATGGTGTTGGCCAAGGCTGTGGAGTTTTTCAAGCTTGAGCAGGCCAACAAAACCGCAACTGAGTACTCAAATCGTTTTTCCGAGCTTGAAAAATTTTCTCCAAATATTGTATCTAATGAGAGGATGAAGGCTTGAAAATTCGATTTGGGACATCGATCAGATATCCATTCTCAGGTTTTTCTACTGAAGCTACCCACCTCTGCTGATGTGCTGGATAGGGCGATGATAGTTGATATGGACTTGGTTGGAAAGTTAAGGTTGAAGGAGTGGCAGTGTTGGTTCCTTTAAAGGAAAACAAAAGAGTGTCTTTTCTCATGGTATTTCTCGGCAGCAGAGTCATCCTAGTCCTCCGGTAGCACCAAGAGGGGATTCTTTGACTTGCTATAAGTGTGGGAATCTAGGACATTCTAAAAGGGTTTGCACTGAGGCACCCAATAACTGTAGATCCTGTGGACGTTTAAGGCACTTACAAAGATTCTGCCATCACTTCTAGACTCCATGTGGTGGAACAGGATCATCAGCACCTCCAGAAACTGCGGGGCAATCAAATAATTAATGTAAAAAAAGGTTCTAGCCACAAGAATTCTGAACGAAGATTCTTCACGCAGTGGAAGAGTCACTAGAGGTAGATTATGCAGGTCCTAAAACTATGAGAGGTACCATTACTATAGCTTCGTCTTTAGTGACATATCTTTTTGATACTAATGCATCTCACTCTTTTATTTCAACCCATCTTGTTAATCTGCATAATCTACCTATGAAAATTTTATCTTGTGTGATGGATATCACTACACCCCTTGGTGTAATGAGAAAGAAGGGTATCTGTAGTCATAATTGTGTCTTCTTTCTATCAGATGTTGATCATGCTCAGAGTTTCTTGGTTCTTGACATGAAATCTTTTGACGTCATATTTGGGATGGAATGGCTCATTGCCAATAAAGCCCAGATCGATTGTTATCTTCAACGGGTCTACCTTACTACATCCAGTGGTGTGCCTCTTGTTTATCAAGGAGAATGGGACCCAAGGTCAAGTAGATCCAGACCCTCTTATCCAGAGTTGGGGAAAGTTATATCAGCTTTTACTTTTGATCTGGAGAGAGATTCAACGTGTGGTGATCTTCCTCCAGTCATCGCTGAGTTTTCTGACGTGTTTCCTTCTGAATTCTCTGGTTTTCCTCCAGTAAGAGAGGTTGATTTCTCTATTGACTTAATGTCTGGTACTCAACCAGTTTCTATTCCCTCTTATCCAATGGCTCCAACTGAACTAAAAGAACTGAAGTCGCAGTTAGACGATCTTCTTGAGAAGGGTTTTATACGCCTGAGTGTGTCACCTTGGGCAACACCATTTTTCATCGCCAAGAAGGCTGATGGTTCTCTTCACTTATGTATTGATTATCGAAAGCCCAATTGAGTTATGATAAAGAATAAATATCTGTTACCATGAATTGATGATTTGTTTGATCAATTGAGAGGGGCGAAGTGGTTTTCAAAAATTGATCTTCGATCTGGTTACCATCAGTTGAGGATAAAAGAATCTGACGTTCCTAAGACCACTTTTTTTTAGTACGTATGACAATTATGAGTACCTTGTTATACCCTTCAGCCTAACAAATGCTCCGGATGTTTTCATGGATTTGATGAACACAGTTTTCCATGAGTATCTAGATGCTTTCGTGGTAGTCTTTGTGGATGACATTCTTGTCTACCCCAAGTCTGAGGAGGATCATGTGCATCATCTAAGAATAGTTCTGAGTCTTCTAAGGAATCACCGACTTTATGCCAATCTTTCAATGTGTGATTTCTGGATTCGGGAAGTGAAATTCTTGGGGAATGTCATGTCAGAACAAGGAATATCAGTTGAACCTAAAAAGGTGAAGGCTATTATGACTTTGGAACAACCACAAAATGTTTTCGAGATTCAGAGATTCTTGGGCTTATCAGAATATTATCGATTATTTTTTAAAGACTTCTCTAAGTAAGCTTCTCCAATGAATGCTCTGACCCAAAAGGGAGTGAAGTTTTCCTAGAATGATAAATGTCAGAGTTTTTTTGTTGAGCTAAAGCGTCTTTTGACTACTACACCAGTGTTAACTCTTCCTAAGGTTGGGATAGGTTACGTGGTCTTCTGTGATGCACTAGGTTCAGGTTTGGGATTTTTCCTTATTCAAGGTAATCATGTTGTCGCATATGGATATCATCAGATTAAGCCTCATGAGAAGAAATATCCTACCCATGAACATGAACTTGCAGCTGTAATGCACGCACTTAAGTGTTAGAGACATTACCTTTATATAGAAAGGTTTACTGTGTATTCGGATCACAAGAGCTTGAGTTATATCTTCTCTCAAAAATATTTGAATCTTTGCCAAAGGTGTTGGGTGGAGTACCTATAATCTTTCGACATTGACATTGCCTATACCTTGGGGAAAGGGAATGTAGCTGCAGATACATTAAGCAAGAAACATCCATCACATGCTATGAAAGAATCTTCAGAAGGGTGGACTCTGATGGCTCATTTTGCTCAGTTGCATATAGGAGTTCATTGGAAGGGGAATGAAGTTTCTATATCCAGTGCTCAGTTGAATTCTGCTCTCCTCGAGTTAATTCTTCAGGAAAAAGAACAGGATGATGAATTCCATAGCATTAGGGACTCTCTTTATGGTGGAGAGAATGACACTCTGTGGTCGTTCTCCAAAGAGGGTTTTCTGTGTTATCGAAACCATTAAGTTGTGTCGTTAGCGGCAAAGAATAATGTGATGGGTGGTTTCCATAACTCTCGGTGGGATGTACACCCTGGAACCACGAAGATGTTCTATGATATGCGGTGACGGTTCAGGTGGCCAGGTATGAGACAAGACATTGCTGAGTTTTTATCTCGTTGCTATACATGCCAGTAGGTGAAAGACGAGCACCAAAAACCTTAGGGTTTTCTTCAACCACTTCCAGTTCCTACATGGAAGTGGGATGAAATCTCGATGGACTTTTTGGTTGGGTTACCTCAAACCCATAGGAAGAAGAATGCGACATGGGTTGTGATTGACAAGCTGCCCAAGTCGGATTACTTTATACCTATTAGAGATACAACCAAAGTTGAGGAGTTTGGAAATATCTATGTGAAAGATGTTGTTCGTTTTCATGGAGTTACATTTGCTATAATATCTAATAGGGATCCTTGGTTTACTTCTCACTTTTTCAGAGGCCTTCAAGAGGCACTGGGATCTCAGCTTCGTTTAAGCATGACCTACTATCCACAGTCATATGGCCAGACAGAAAGAGCTATTCATATCCTTGAGGATATGATTCGCACTTGTGTTCTTGACTTTGGTGGGTCTTGGGATGATCATCTGGGTCTAGTTGAATTTTATTATAACAAAAGTTACCAATCTGCAATCAAAATGGCTCCATTGGAGTCTTTGTCTGGCCGTCCTTGTAAATCTCCTTTATATTGGCCGGAGATTGGTGAAATCTATTTGGTAGGACCGAGTTTGGTCCAAGAGATGACAACTAAGATCTAGTTGATTCGTTAGAGAATGTTGATAGCACAGAGTCGGTACAAGTATTATGTTGATCGTCACCATAAACCTTTAGAGTTCTCAGTTGGTGACCAGGTGTTCTTGAAGTCTTCAACTTGATTGGGTCATCGACGGTTTGGGATGAAAGGGAAGCTTGCTCCTCGTTTTATGGGACCTTTTGAGGTTATTGATCTTTTGGGGAAAGTTGCTTACTGTATATCTCTACCACCACAGATGACGTCGATACATAACATGTCCCATGTGTCACAGCTATGAAAGTATCTCTCTGATCCATCTCATGCTGTGAGCTGGAGTGATCTTTAGATTGAACTAGATTTATCTGTGACTGAACGACCAGTCAGGGTTGTTGATTCTGAGACCAAGGTACTTCATGGGAGAACGATACCTCTTGTCCTTTTACTATGAAAAAATGGTTCTTATTCTCACAAGATGTGGGAAATGGAGGCACTAATGAGATATCAATGGCCTCATCTTTTTGACGTGGAGGTTTATTTATAGGCTTTCTGTGGAGAGAAAGATCTTATGGTGGGGAGGTTGTAGCATCATGTTACGTTTTTAGGTACTTTTTATGTTTTTAGGTACCTTTTTTTTGAATTAGTGACTTAGGGGTGTGTTTGGGAGAACATTTAAAGAAAAATTAGAGGACAATGTGTTGTGCATGGTTTGCGCACGATTTGACAAACCGTGTGACCAAACCGTGCTAGCCTTAAAACCTGGACGGAAGCTTCCGCATGGGCAGCACACAGTTTGTCTAACCGTGTTGTCAATCCATGTGATAAGGGTGGTTGAGGTAGTATCTCACGCACAGTTAGCTCATGGTTTGTTAAACCGTGTGGCCAAACCGTGCAGTCACTTAAATGAGATCCTTAAATTTTAGATCTCAGTCGGTTTTGCCTCTAAGTGCCTCGTTTTTCCTCTTAAGCGGCCCTAACTCGGGGAATTGTATTCTCCTAATGCCAGAGAGGGTTCTCCCATCATTTCGAAGGTGATCCAAAGGCTCCTCTTGGTGAATCGAAGCCGAGTTCTTGAGGTATGTGATCGTTCTTCATCGTTCTTAATTGGTTTCTTAGATCTACTTAGATATACTTCTCTTATTCTCTCGATTTCTAGGATCCACACCTGTTGAGGGTAGATCTAAGTGTTTGGATGCCAAATATGTTGATATTTGATCTTGATATTTCTAGGTGAAGAGATCTAAGGTGGGTTCTTGAAAAAGAAACCCGGTTTTCTTGACTGTTCTCGATCGTTGTGGTTTGGTCAAAACCTTTGAGGTAGGTGGTTCCGTCCTGACTTACCAAATTGATTATCATTGTATTTTCTTGATTTATTTCAATTGTTTATTTAAATTCAATTGCTCAAATTTTTCAATAAATTAAATTTATAAAAACTCAATTCCAGTGAATCGAGATATATGAAATGGTTTCGGCATGGAAATTTGGAAAACCTCAATTCCATTGAATTGGGTGTGTTTATGGAAATTTTCTGATTTAAATTGTTCAATTTAAATTGTGGATTTGATGGAAATAATTTCAATTAAATTGTTGAATTTAATTTTTAAAATAAATTGTGTGATGATGGAATTGGTTTTGAATGGATTTCAAATTGGTGAAAATGGATAAAAATGATTTTTTAGAAACCCAGTGGTTTTATCATGTGAAAAAGGCATGTTTTGAATAAAAACTATTTGGGTTTTAAATGGAATGAAATTGGAACTTTTGAAATTGAAGAATGGGATTGATCGTATTTTTAAGCAGTCTTAAAATAGTTCACCCATCATGTAAGAGCGCATGCAAGCCTTAGGTAGTTAGTGAGTTATTTGGATACACTCAACACTACGACAACGTTCTAAAACATACTTGCAGCGGGTCACATCCCGGATGGGTTGGTGACGAGTCTCCTTTGGCCAGTGTCATAGGGATGTGTGTATACACAAATTTCTGAGTTCACATAGAGAGTGAGGAATCCTATAACTGGTTAATACTATCGTACCTTTTGGTAGATGACCATGTTGCTCAATTCTTTATTCATATTTGAGATATAAATGTATGCCAATGCTTGGGAACTGCTTTACATGCCTGATGAATTTATATAAACTATTTTATATAAATGTTTTATTTAAGACATTATTTTAGAAATATTCATTCATTTGGAAGGGCTTTTCTTAAAGTATTTATTTCTATCATTTGAAAATATTTAGCATATTTTGTTAGAATATGCTTTTGAATTGGCACAACTATTTATTTGAAAATTGAAATCTTTTATTTGGATAATCTATTTTTGGAATCTATTATTGAATCGTTGGTGGTATCCTACTGGGCTTAGGGTCACACCCTACTTTTGCCTTCGGGTGTTTGTAGATTTCCTTCTTCCAGGCACGAGCAAAGGGAAGGATTCTCTTGGAGGAGGATCTAGTGGTTGATATTATCTTAGTGAATTGTGTCCTTAGGGACATTGGGACTTATTTTCCCTTTTTGGTACTTGGGTTGTAGTACTATGGGATTTTTATGCATCTTTTATTTGGTACATTACTCCCTGTGGAGTTTCTTTTTATTATGCACACTGTCTTGTTTCTTTTTCTTCCGCATTCTTGTGGAAAAAAATCGTTCCCACTTGCTTGTTGTGTGATGATAGGTGCTAGTTACCGACCCGTGGAGATTGGGAATGCCCTTTGGGCTATGTTAGGGTCGGCTCGGTTATCGAGTTACTAGGGTACCCGGGCTGGTTCAAGACAGAATCCATTAAGTTTGATTACTTAGGATCACTTTGAAACCTAGAACAAAATCACACCTCAAACACAATTTCAAGACTATATAAAATATGATAAAGTAGACTACCAATGGATTTTCGAAACTCCTTTTGATTTCCACATTCACATGTAACTTCCTTTGTTAGTTTCAACCTCACTTTAATAGGTGCAGACACTTGTTTGGATTACTCTACCTCAAAAATTTTCAAAAAATATTTAGAATACTTCTCCTTAGATAGAAAATGAATATTTTATTCTTACATCAGTTGTAAAATTAAGAATTATCATATCTAACCTACAATGGATATTTCCAATAGTTAATTTATTTAATTAGAAAATTACTTGAAACAAAATTACTAATCAGACACAAGGATGATTTCATCAAAATATAAAATTATAATATGTTTACTCAAATTTATTTCCTTGATATATAGTTTTATATACACGTTTGATTTAGTGAATTTTATGTATTTCAAAAAGTTTTACAACACTTAATACTTAGACCGAAGGGCTATATTTAAACAATATAAGGCTTCTTTTAGTTTTCAGACTTTGAATCTATCATTTTATAGCAAAAAACCTAACATCTTCTCAATATTAACCTTTTCTTCTATCTCACCATTTTAGAAGGTATATTTTACATCCATTTGGTAAATTGCATACTAGTTATGAGATCCGACAATAAATAACATTCTCATAGCCTTTAATCTATAAATTATAGTAAAAGTATCTTCAAATTAAACCCCTTTGACTTGATTATATCCCTTTCAAACAAGTATGGATTTTTATGATGAATTATCCTTGATAATTATTTTTTATCTAAAAACTCACTTTTTCCTAATGAATTTTTTCATCAGGTGTAAAGATAAGGTTTCAAGTGGAATTCAACTCTATTTGGTCCAAATACTAATCTATTGATCCAATCCAATTTTATTATCTAGATTAAACTACTTATTGGGGAATAAATAATGATATATGTGAGTTATGATTGTAAAACCTCTACCTTCACATTGTTGGTTTATCCGAATAACTTCCATACATCATCCTCCTTCTTATTTAAACTAGTTTACCTTAATTATGAACTATATTCATTTACTCTAAATGATTATTAAACTTCTATTTTCCGTTTTTATTATCCTATTCCTCATCACTAGCTAGATCTAATTAATTTTTAGCAGGATAAACTTCAATATCATATTATATACCATTATCTTTCCCAAAAATATACTCATTTTTAACTAGAAATTTAGATATATGGTACAAATAGAATATAATTATTGGTTTATTTTCAATTATTTACACATTATACTAGTCCAACAATTTGTGAGTTATTTTATTAAAAAATTCACATAATTTTCCATTATAAATTTATATATTAAGGGAAACATTATTGTCCTTCTCATGGAATTTTCTTAGAACTGAGTCTTTGATTGTAATGATGAATGGAATACCTGTTACATTGAAATGACTCATTGTTGGTTACTTTTAATACCACATTTAATATATGTTAAAATTTTAATTTTATCTTAGTAATAATCTATTATGAATGTGTATAGTTATGCACCAAAATTCACTAGTGACCCAATCCTTTTACACATATTATTACATGATTGTTGATATAAATATCAATATGTAGAACCCAAAGATCACGAGGCCTAGTGTCATTAGAAGACTAGGTTCCTAATACATTGAAATAAAACTAAAACATTAAATCCTTATTTTATTTTCCATAATGAGCTCCTAAAACTATATAGGACAACTTGGGGAATTCATAAAAAGTGGTGAGATAAAAAACCCAGTAAGGTTAAAAACATGATAAGGAAACATAACATGTGAGTCAAAGGTATAACATGATCTAATTAATGATAAGTATCATGAGTAATAACATGATAGAATAACATAAAAACATGGTATCATAAGATCATAGTATAATATAAAATTTAGTAGTAATATATAACATGTCATCAACATGATTCAAGGCTAAATGCTAAGAGAATGTCACTCAGTGGATAAAGTCCTCTAATGTATTAGGTTTACTTATTAATTCCATACATAACACCTCTTGAGATAAAATCATTACCCATTACATTGGAGAATTATCTGGGTCCTCCCATCATAAAATATTCATAATTTATGTGTTCCACCAAAACTAAATCACTCATAATTCAAAATAATAATAATTACCCATGTATAGAAAATGGGTTACATAATCTTGCCTCAAATCATAATCAATAAAATTTCATAATGAAGGATTTTTATAAATGAACATTACCTATCGAGGGAAGTGAGAATAATATAGTTATATATCTTATTGAGATATATAATTAATTTATAATAGTTCCTTAATTTTAAAGGAAAATAGTAATTTATTTAGGGAGAGAATTTTCATAACCTGAAAAAGGCTGATTTAGAGAGATCCCTTACATAAAGCTTGATTCATCAAATGATTTATTTATATTCTTGAATAATAGAACTATGTTAATTATTTACCTTATTAAAAAAGATATTAATTTCTATTATTAATTTTATTTTATTTATTATCTTTTTATATCAAATCCAATGATCATTTAGGTTCATGTTAGATGTTTAGATTATGTTCAACTAATATGTCCAAAATGAATTTTAAAAGTTAACTAAGGTCAAATAGATTATTATTTACTCATATACAGAATAATAATTATTACATAATAATAATTTTTATAAATAAATTATAATTTTATAACAAATCATGAAATATGGGTATGAAAAATAAACTACATCACAATCATGGAGGCGGTAGGCCTTACGTACGCATAGGTAGTGTTTCCATTTTTCAATGATCATAATGAAAAGAAGTTAAGGGTTATTTTATCATTATAGAATTATAACTATATTAAAAATATAATAATATTTATTTAAATAAAATTATATGTACCATCCATGTCATGCAGTAATAAAAAATTAATCACATCACTTTGTGGATGTGGTAATCCCCACACTCACTTGAATGACGTTATCATTTTTATTTGATTTGAAAGGTAAGAAAATTATATGATCTATTATTTTTACATAATGATAAATATTTAATTAATATCATATATATACATTAAATAAATCATTATAAACATCCATGAGAGGCGATTATGAAAAATTAATTACATTGGTTCACAAGGCGGTAGTTCACTATACTCACGAACGATGGTTTTATTTCCAATTTTAGGGAAGAGAAGATGGATATAGGTTATTACATTAGCATAATAACGTCTTAGTATATGGAATATTCTAGTTTTATTATATAATCATGGTTGAATAATTTTTATAATGATGTGGAAGAAGAAAGAAAACAAAAAATGTATGATTAAGAACCACACCTCTTCTTTGGAAAAGCTCTTAATGTTTATACCAAAAGATTTTGTAGGTTTGTTTTATGATAAATAAATGACTATAGAATTTTTTTAGGTATTATAGGAAGTGAGTTGGTTTGTTATTATCTAAACTAATAGGATATGATATTTGGATAATAAATAAGAGGATGTGTCCTTTTATAAGTTGGGGAGGGTACTCACAAGGAAATTTCCTAAAAGGACACAAAATGTTAAACTCATTACCAATTCATATGATTATAAATATCTATAGATTATAATTTTGGATATTATAAGGTTGAAATATTTCCAAACTATAGTATTTAGGCTAGTTTAATTGAAAAAATTGCCCTTTTTTTGGGTTCACCCCCAGTAAACTCGTTTTAACCTTAACCATAATAATGTTTTTTGTTTTTATTATAAATTAATTCTAAAATTAAGTTGAAATTATTAAATAATATTAATAATGATTATTATAAATATTTAATCCATTTTATAAAATTAAAATCAAAAAAATTTAAAGAATTTAATTTAAAATTAGACTCAAAAAATGTGTCAAAAATAATTTTTAGATTAATGATTTTTTCATGCATAAGATGATAATACAGTAACTACATGACTAGAAATAATCCTTATATGAAGTTAAATTAATATAGTTAGATATATAATATATAAATTTAAATTATTTATTTTATTACTATGGTTTATTTTAATTAATTAAAATGGTTACGCTTTATGCACAAAAAATTATTTTCAAAAAACAGCATTTTTAAGCATAAAAATAAACTTATACAAAAATAATTAAAATTAATAAATAAATATAATTTAAATAAAGAAAATGGTTTATATTTCATTTTAATATTAAATAATAAGTATAATGTGAAATTTAAATTACTTTATTTAATTATAAGAAATGATAGTATTTGAAAAATTTATAATTTTCACTATTCACAAAAAAATCAATCATTTCAGAAAAATAAAAAATGTTCACCCTAAAATAATTTTAATATGGAGATTTAAAAAATTAATTTCAATTTATTAAATTAATTTTATAAATTTTCCATATATTAATTATTTTATTTTCTGATTAAATTTCTTAAAAAACATTTATGAATCAAACGTACTTTTGAAGCATAAAATTTCATTCCAAAAAAATTTAGTGGTTAACTACTAAGAATTTATAAAAAATGGTATTGAATAGGAAATTTATATATAAATCTCATTATACTATTAATATACTTTATACTATCCAATTAAATGGCTAGGTTATAACAGTTTTTTAAATAATCCTAGATTTCTTAGGCATAGTGTTTTGTGTCATGTATGTTATCAAACATAGTTTCCTTTTTTTAAAACACAGGGTGTTAAATTCTTCTCTACTTAAGAAATTTCTACCTTGAAATTTTTTATTAAATACTATGGTGAAAATAAATGAGGGTAATTTTTATTAGTAGATTTATTTAGTTCCTTGGTAGCCTCTTTGTTTTTATGGTTCCGCTATAGTAGAGTGGGCAAATGAGTTTTGTTGTTCTTTATATGCTTATACCCATGGTACAAGGTCTTCAGTAAATGACCCTCATAATGGAGATCATCTTATATATGTACCACCTCAAAAATTCAGTACATTTTAGGTTTCTGGTATTCAACTCTTTAAGAGGGATATATGGAATACATCATGTATTTGGAAAGGGTTGTTAGAATTTATAGTCGATAAGCCAAAAATCTGATAAGACTGATAATCTCAAAATGGCCTATATACTTAGGGATTTAATTTCCCTTATTTCCCAATCTCATGACTCCCTTCTATAGATATATTAGAGAATCAATTTATCCTAGACCTCAAATTCCTGGTCTCATCCATGATTATCAACCTCAATCATCTTTCGACTATGAGTATTTATAATATATTACATAATGGTCTTGAAATTTTCTACAGTTTCATCAACCATTTCAAGTCCCAATAACATACATTCATCAAGTTCATCCAAAAAATACAGGTGTTCTATATCTCTTACCATAAAGGGATTCATAATAATCCATCTGAATACTTGATTGAAAGATATTATTGTACAAGAACTCAACCAGAGGAAGATGTTGATCACATCTTCCTTTAAAGTTCACCAAGAATGCAATGAAAATTTCTTATATTGCTTGAATAGTCTAATCATATTGGCCATCATTTTTGGGTGATAAGAAATATGGATGTTTCAATCTGTATTTAAATCATTTTGGAGGCTCTCAATAACTTTTAAGTCAATATCATATCTCAGTCAGATACAATCAACAATGGTGTTCCATATAGCCTCACCACCTCTCTGATGTATATCTTTACAAGTTTATCAAGTGTGTAATCATCCTAAAATTTAATTAATTGAAAAGTATTTATAATATGATCCACCATAATAATACAAAATTATGTCTTTTAATGTCTTCATAAGGCCATGACAAAGACCATGGTGATGTTTCCCCATTTCCATGTAGGTATGGTTAGTGGTTGCATCATCCCCTTAGATTTTTCCCTTTAAACCTTCACTTGTTGAGATACCAGACACTTTGATGTATATTCCATGATCTTATAATTCATATTATCCCACCAATAGGGAAATCATAGATCTTAATAAATATTCATGCTCATAGGTTTTATGGATAAGTTTTATCTATTTGTATCATTAAATAACTATTTCTTTATCTCGGGATTTGATGGCACACATAGTTGTGACTCAAATCATATAACTCCTTCTACATCAATTCTGAACTATAATGATTTCCCTTTTCCTATAGCTTTAACCTTATTCTTAATTTCCACATCATCACTTTGTTCATATTTTATATTCTCTAGAAGGTATGGGTGATAAATAATATGAGAAATGAGTTATGATGTTCATTCATTTATGATTCCAATGTCCATCCTTCGTAATTCTAAGAAGAATGGATCCTTATCACCTCCTATCAGAGATAATCTTTTCAGACCATTCCAAATTAGATCATCTTTTACTTTATTTTACTTCTTGAGATGATAGTGGATTGATTATTCGTAGTCCTTAATCATCTCAAACCATAATTTTCACATATTAATCTCCTTCTATGTGGATATTTATTTGAGGCTCTTATGATCCATATATATTTCACATAATTACCCATAGAGATAATGTTAGTAGACTTTAAATTAAAATATAACCATAAAAAACTATAGACCTGGTGTTGGATAATTATTCTCATGAACTTTAAACTAAATTGAGTCATAGGCTATCTATGTTCCATTTTTCTTTAGTATAAAGTCCAAAAACTTTTTTGAAGCGTCAATATAAACCAAAAAATTATAGCGTGAGGATTGGTGTAGTGATAAGAATCCTGTTCAATTACTTAATTATTTATTCACGTTCACTAGTATAGAGAAATGTTACCCCCTTCTACATTATCTTGGTTAGTGGGTTTGAAAATTATGAGAGGTTTCTCACAAATTATGGGTAATACCCAACTAATTCAAGGAAATTATAAATTTCTATTACAAATATTGTGATAAACAACTCTTTAATTTCATCTATCTTGTAAGGCTCCATATATTTCCCTTTTTAGTGACAATATACCCTAATAATGATACTTTCTTTATCTAGAATAGACATTTACTATACATTTTCATATAAATTATCTTTTCTCAAAGTATTTATCCCAATATTCAAGTACTTCTCTTATTTCTCCTTGTTTTTAGAGTATATGAAAATATCACCTATAAAGCCTACTAAAAATTTGTCAAGGTAGTATCTAAATAGTCCATTCATTATGTCTATAAATATTGATGGAGCATTAGTGAGTCTGAAATGAAACACTGTGAACTCATAGTGTCTATAACTTTTTCAAAATCCAATTTTGGGAATATCTCGCTTCTTCACCTTTAATTATTGATATCCTAACCAAATTTCCACCATAGAGAAATACTGCGAACCATGTAGTTGATCAAAAAAGTATTCTATCCATGGAAGGAAATAATAGTTATTTATCATGATTTTTTTGAGTTCATAATAATAAACACATAGGTGCATTGAATGATACTTCTTCTTGAAAAATTGGATTATTGAACTTCATGGTGAAGAGCTCCAACATATAAAACACTTTTATATATTCTCTTATAATTTGTTTTTCAGCTCTTCCAACTCAACGATGGCCATTTTGTATGGGGTTTTCAATATGGGAAGAGACCCGCATATATATTCGATTGAGAAATGAAACTCTTAGTTAGTAGGAAGATGAGGAAACTATTTAAAGAACACATCAATATAATACCTTACAATATTCATGTATTCAATCAATATTCCTCCTTTGTGTCAATCAATTGAGATAGATATTCTTACATATATGTCAATAATATCCATGCTTAAATAGATGAATACTATGGAGATGCATCATCCTCTTTACCCTTGTATAGAATCAGAGGATAACTTGGTACAAAAAGAGTGATATCCTTATCTCATTAGTTAATTTTGTCTTTATATAATGAAAAAAAATCTATGACCAAAATCGTATTAAAATGAACTAGAGGATGTAAGATATTTTTTTGGGATATTCAGTCAACAAACATAGTCTGAGGAGGAGTTATGAACATGGGATGAAGTAATTTATCCAATTTTTCCCCACATATAGATCAACACATTATATTTTAGGTGGTTTCTAAATGGTTTTACTAAACATTAAAGATATAAAAGTATGTGTAGAACCGTAATAAAAAAGTGCATTCACTATTATTGAATGAATAACTAGTGTACCTTTTATCACTTAATTTTTGGGATCCACCTCAATAGTAGTAATTTCACATGGCCTTCCATTTTATCAAGGCCTTAGAAGTTATTGTATTTTGTTGTCTTTCGAAAACCATATATTAGGTCTTTGTCTTGTATAATTATTATGTTCCTTATATTTTAAAAACTATAATAAAAGATGGGTTTTGAACTGAAACTTATTTTAATCAGTGAAATTAGTAGGTTTCTTCATTTCCCTTTAGCATTAATTAGTTATATTCCCCTCTTTTACACATTTAAAACATATTCCAGTTCCCTTGGGATAGTTTCTAGGGAGACTATTTCCACACCTTTAGCATGTGGAATAATGTTTTTTATTTTCTGCATGAGAATTATTTGTTGATATCCTTGAAGAAAAATACAATTTATTATTTTTTATCTCCAGTCCCATGAGACCAATGATATTTTCCAATAAAAATATCAACTTTGAGAGCATAATGAAAAATATATTCATTGCTATCAAATTCCCAAATTGCTAATTATTTTCATAAAATTGAATTTAACCTAACAAAGAAATGTTCCACCTTACTATTACTATTGGTGAAAAATATAGAGCTGTACCATGAAGGCCTTATAAAGTTTAACTCATACACCCCAATAGATTCATATTTATTTTAATTCAGTCTGAGGAACCCACTCTCTGTTTTAAGATGTGTATTTTAGAGAAAATATTCATCGAAAAATATTTTATTGTTATCTTCCCATTCCATAGAACTAATATCCTCTTTGGACTTTGTGTTCTTGATAGGTTTCCACCATTTTTTGGATTCCCCATTAATGAAATAAATAACCTACCCAAATTTCTCTTCCTCTAATCTTTCAAGGGTAGAAAATATGTTCTTATTGGAGTTAATCCATTATTACATTAAGAGGGAATTAAAATATCCACTAAAGGTAGGAGGCCTTGGTCACTAAAAATACTCTATTACAACTTTCTATTTTATATGATGATGAGGGAATTATACATGATTTAACATATTATTCATAACTTTAGATATTTGAGCTAGTAATATCATGGATTTCTAAAATACCACTACTATAAATTTAGACATATCATTTTGGAAATCATTACATTTCCTATCATGTTTGTTATTGGAATAGTTTCTCATATTTCCCTATATTAACTAAATAAACAAGATGAGAATACATTAAATACTAAACATATAAAAGGTTCACTTATAGTATTAAGAATAATTATTTATAAATGATAAGTATATACATTCTTATGAGTCTCTAGTTTTCAATCAAGGATATACATGTTAATATTTCATATTATATTTTCTATCCATATAATTTATTTAGGTACATCATAATTATTCATAAAAAGTTTGTGAATTTCCAAAACATATCCCCTAGGAGTGCCAAATGGGGTGTGAATCAATGCATGTAGTCGTGCACCCAGTGATGAATGAGTCAAATCCCAATGCACCAATTTTAGAGTTATTAACAGTAGGTACAATTTTTCCAAAGATACATCCACATATATTATCTATAGATGGATTTAGTTGTTTAGAGATAACTCGCTCTATTATTCACCAAAATTCCAGGACATTTTCATATACTTTTACTTATCCTTAGGGTATTAAAAAAATTATTCTTCTCAAAATCTCCAAAAATAACATGGAATTTCTTTAATATCAATTATAGTGACCCAATGTCTTAGAATATATTATTAAATAATTTTTTATATAAATTTTCAATAAGTAAAACACAAAGATTGTAAGGACTAGGTCCTTTGGAAGACTATGTTTAAAATACATTGAATGGAAACTAAAACATAAACTTATTGTATTATACATAATGAGATCATAAATATATTTGACATCCAAAATATGAATAGGACAACCTGGGTAATTCATAAATTAAATATGTGAACTAAAAATCAGAGTAAGTGAATAAAATTATATGGAAATATAATGTGAGAGGAAAAGGTATAACATGATATCATAAATGAGAATCCTCATGAGTAATAAAATAAAAAAATGACATAAATGACATGATATAATAAGATCATATAATCCAAGGAAATGTGGAGATAAAAAATAACATGACATATACATGATTCAAAGATATATTCCTAGACAATATCACTCGTTGGACAAAGTCCTATAATGGATTAGGCATACTCCCTAATCCCATATATAACATCTCATGGGAAAAAATCTTTACCCAATGCATTAGAGTGCTATATGGGTGAACCCATAATAACATGTTCATGATTTATGTGTTCCAAAAAAAGGAATCGTTCATAAGTCAAAAATAAAATAATTGGACATGGAACGAAAACGAGTTACATAATCTTACCACATATCATAATTAATGGAATATTCATAATGAAGGATTTTGAGAAATGAACACAATGTATATATTACCACATAAATGGAAGGTATAATAAGGTAAGTATATATGTGAGAGACATATATACATAATTTTTAATAATTCCATATCTTTAAAAGGATAAATTAAGTAATTTAAAGAGAGAATGGTCATAACTCAAAAAAGGGCGGTTTAGAGAGATCGATTATCTCGTGCCTAATTAGTCATATTTATTATTTATCTTCTTCAATAATAAAATTATGTTAATCATTCAATTTTTAAAGAACCTTTTCATTTTTGTCATTCATTTTATTTTATTTATTATCATGTTATATTGAATTACAAAATCATTTAGGTTCAAGTCAGACATTCTGACGATGTTCTGCTCATATGTCAAAAAATCACTTTGGAAAGTTGAATAAGGGAAAGGATATTATTATTTTGACACCTAAAGAATAAAAATAATTAAATAAATACATTTTTATACATATATTATACATTTGAAACCATCCATGAAAGATGGTAATGAAAAATGAAATACGTTACAATCAAAGAGACAAGAGGTCGTACGTACGTAGGAGTAACGTTTCCATTTTTAAATGATCATGATGTAAAGGAGGAATGTGTTATTTTGTTATTTAAAATTCATAATTATAGAAAAAATATAATATTATTTATTTAAATACACTTATATATACCATTCATGTGATATGATAATGATGAAATAAATCACATCGCTTTGTGGAGGTGGTAATCCACATGTACTCATGAATGCCGTTATCATTTTTCTGTAAATGGAAAGGTAAGAAAATATATGATATATTAATTTATTAGAATGCTAAAAATTTAATTAATAATATATATATATATATATATATATACGATAATAATAATCATCCATGAGGGGCGATGATGGAAAAAAATTACATCAGTTCATGAGGCGGTAGTCCTCCAAACACACAAACGATGGTTTCACTTCACATTTTATTGAAGAGAACATGAATTTAGTTTATTTCATTAACATAATAAAATATTTTTATGTTAGATATATTATTTTTACTATATTATCATTGTTTTAGAATATTTTAATGAGTTGGAAGATGAAAGAAAATAAAATTTCTTGATTAAAAACTATACATATTCTTCGGACAACCTCTTATAGATTACACAAAAAGCATCCCTAGGTTGGTTTTATGATAAAACCAAGGCCTATTAGACTAGATTATGGATTAAATTAATTTATTTGGACTATTATTGTCTAAACCAAAAGTATATTTTGTTTTGTATATGAGAGTAGAGGATGTGTACTTTTATAAGTGGGGGAGGGGACTCACCTAAAACATCTTAAAATAATACAAAAATGGTAAATCCATTTTCGATAAATATGCTTCCAAATGGACATATATTAAAATTTCGAGTATTATAATAAAAAATTAGGGGTTCAAAATAGTATTTATAAAAGTATAATTTTAAAAAATGTCCTTATCTTTTGGTTTAACCCCCAGTAAAACCATTTTAATGTTAACCATGATAAATAAATTTTACTCTTTTACTATAAATTAAGATAAAAAATTAAGTTTAACATATTTATTAAAATAAATCATCATTATCTAAAATATGGAATCCATTTTATTAAATTAAATTCCCAAAATTTCCATAATTTAATTTAAAATTAAACCTATAAAATATGTCAAAAAATGGGTTTTTAGGAAATGCATTTTTCACGCATAATATGATCATACATTAACTATATGACATGTAATCATAACTATATGGATTTAAATTAATATATTTACATATATTATATATAAATATAATTTATATATTTCTTTATTTGGGTTTATTTTAATTAATTAAAATTGATAAACATTATACACTAAAAATAGATTTCAAAATTATTTTAAGCGTAAAAATAAAATTATATCAAAATAATAAAAATTAATAATTAAAATGAAACTAGTTAAATAATTTTTTTTGTATATCACTATATTCGAAAATAAAAAATATAATGGGACATTTAAATTGCATTATTTAATGAAAAAAATAACTTTATTTAAAAATTTGTTATTTTCTCTATTCACTAAGAAATGAATCATTTCATAAAATCCAAATATTTTACCCCATGTTAATTTTACTATGCGGATTTTGAAAATTATTTTCATTTAATTAAAAAAATTTCTGAAAATTTCCTGAAATTAATTATTTTATATTTATAAAAAATCAATAAAAATAATTTTTGAAGAAAATATATTTTTTAAGCATAAAACATCTTTACGAAAAAAGTGAGTCATTAATTATGGAAAATTTGTATACACATTTGTTGTAAAGACTCGGACCCCAGTTTCCCAAAATTGGTTCCTTATTTTAATACATTTTTATGATTAAAATAATTTCATATCTCATAAGAACAGATAGTTTAGTTGTTTTGGAACACATGATAGAGACATAAGTTCAATATTATAACATGAAATGAAATACATAATAGAAAATCCATATGAATCATAGATTATCCCTATAATTAATTCATAATATTCATATTCAAAACCTTGGGAAAATAAATCATATGAAAGGGGTGAGCTCAGATTCTCAATAAGGGTATGTAATAAAAAAATGTTAACATAAAAATAAATACAAGGAATAAAGAACAACTAAAAACACATGCCTCTAAAAATATACTTGAGAATAACATGGTAGAAGTGAAAGATGATTAAATAAGGCCATATAAATGATCATAAGAGAATGGAACATAACCATTGATATTAAATTAGTATAATAATCACATGTTGTATCAATTACTAACACCAAAATAAGGGAATTCATAATTTTGGACATCTGAAACATGTTGTCAAGGCCTCGGCCAAGATGTCTGAAAATACTATGGTAAGGCCTCGACCAAAACCCAATTATATTTTTTCTCATAAGAACTACATATTCATCAAGGGGATATATAGGGCCCCACTCATCAATTTTTATGTCAAATTAATTCTTTATATGGATGTGGATAAACATAAACAACATGAACATATGAAATAACTTTCCCCAATTTGGATACATAAACACTAACCATTATAAGTAGAATGATGAATCCTATCAAGATAATAAATCCACAACCAAACTGATCATTATACATTTAATACAACATGTTAGATGATAAAAATAATATATAAACCTCAATAAGACCTAAAATTCAATAGAGGTGCTAAAATAGGAAAAAATACACTAATAAAATCATTAAGAAATTTTTGAGAGAAATACACTTTTATTTTGAAAAGAAGAATTCTTTAGGAAAAATCATTGCATAAAAGTAGAAATGACATAGAACTTTAAATAAAGTAAGTTATTTTTTCCATGATAAAATGAGTGGTTTTAGAAAAATAAATGTGGCTTAAAACAGATTATATAGTGTACTTGAAAATATGTAATAATTTGAGAAGTTCTCTTTAATCAGGCCTGTTTATCAGGATGAATTGTGGAAGATATTTATAAAATATTTAACTCCCTATAAAATAAAGAATTATTATTATTGGTAAAAATATATATAACTTTCACAAAGAATTTATAAGGATTATATAATAATAATTAATAATTTAATCTGGATTAAGAGAGACAAAGAGTAACCGAAAATAAAAAGGAGGTTCGGGTAGAAAACCCTTACCTTTTGTCCGAACGTGTTCATAACTTGAACTTAACATAATTTATAATCAAATTAAATCCATTAATTAATAAATTCATAATCTCATATATATTAATTATTATTATTAAGGTTTAATTAATTTCATTTATGGACTTTTTGATGAGTTATAAGATACAAATTTATTGTTTGTGAGTGTTTGTTTCCTTGGTTGTCACTATTGGTATACTAGTATATGAGTATGGAAGTTCACGCAGAATTTGTATAATTATAAAAAATTGAATTTATATTATAATAATTAATGTACATAAGATTAAATGGTGATTTAATTCAATTGCTTATATGGTATTAAGATGATTTATTAGATAGAGAATTATTGATAATCGTTTAGATTATTTTGGAGATGTTTTGATTATTATGAACTATTTGTTTGTATGAATTATTATTATGTATATATACTCATTAAATAAAATTTAATAATTTATAATACTTGTATAATAGTTTGGTTCAACCATAAAAATGGTTTCATGACCATCCTTGAAGGATAAATTGAATAATGAAGGTTCGTCATCCATGAAGGTTGTAAATCGGCACCTCCCAGAGGATGATTTTGTTTTAAAAAAAAGTGAGGGAGAGGTGGTAGTTTGAGGAAGGATATTTCATTAACATGATATAATAATATCATATAGATGATACTAGATTTATCAAGATTATTTGGATAGATTAGATGATTATAAGATAAGAAAATAAAATAAATTGAAAATGAGATTCAAAGAAAAAGGAAGAGGGTTTGCCTCTTGAAATATCATCCTCGAGAACCTACTTAAGGGAAGGGGTATTCATTTTTTTGAAAGAAAAATAGCTCTTAAACATAGAAAGAGACCATAGAATATTATTTTGGTATGACTTTTAGAAGTTTAAAAACTTTTAGGAGTAAAGATAAGAGGGAGTGAGCAATGGTTTTTATAGTGGGGGAGAGGGGTGATTTTTGGAAATCTTAGTCATTATTTTATTAGTTTAATCAAGACAACAAATAGTGTTGATTCTTATAAACAAAAATAGTAATAAGTGCATGTGAGTTCAAAAAAAGTATTCTTAGTTTAGTTATAACTCAAGGAACAGTGTATTTACCGTCTAATGTATTTATACCATACATTATTGTATTTTTCTATTCACTATAAATTCAAGTATTTCAACAAAATCCCAAAAAATTTACCATAATCATTTTTCAACATGTAGAATTAAATAATGAACTCCATTCTACCAAAATAAATTTATAAATATGTGAAATTTAATAAAATCATTATTTACACGAAATATAATGATTTTAAATTTAAAACAGATTTTATTGTACTTTCAAAAATTAACTCAGGTCTTATAAAAATATCCTAAAATCATTGGAAGAAAATATTTATTTACTAATAAATTTTATGAATAATTATTTTATTTTAATAAATTTATTAATTTAAAATTATAACTAAAAATTTATTACACATAAAAATACCAACATTAAATTATTAATTATTAAAATATTCACTTTCATTTATAAGGTGACCAAAATTTATTTATACTTACATGTGTGAGGTTACTATTCATTGTGGTACATTACTATTGAGAAGGGTTAGGTTAGTATTAACCAAAAATATATGTCAATCCTATTAGAATCTAAATATCTTACTGATCGCAACCGTGCATGTCCATTTTTTGAAATTCAAAACACAGAGGTGGAAATTTTTTTTTAATGACAAGGTTATAATAAAAATGTGTTGTTTCACAGAGGCGATGTGTTTCATGTATTACATTATATACAAAATTTATATATAAAACCCTGGGGTGTTACATTCTTCCCCCTTTACAAAAATTTTATCCTCGAAACTTCCTAAACATTTCCTTATAAAAATATTTTGATAGGTCTTCATCATAAGTTCATTAGGCTCCCACATTGACCCTTCAATTTTATGATATTTACAAAGTACCTTTACCAAACGATTCATATGATTCCTCAACACCTATTCTTTAGTGTCCAGAATTTAGATAGTCTCTTTAAATTAAGATAATTCATGTTCCAATTCTATATTTTTAGAAGTTAGTACATGTGTTGGGTTTGGCATGTAATTTCTCAACAATGAGACATGAAACACACTGTGTACCTTATAATGGATAGGAAATATTTCCAAATGATAATCCATAACTCAAATTATCTCTAGAATTTCAAAATGACCAATGTACGTGGGGCTCATTTTACCTTCCTTCCCAAATGATATAACACCCTTCCATAGAGATACATTTACAAAAACAAGATCTCCCACATGAAATTATAAATCTTTCTATCAATCATCAATATATCTATTTTTCTTTCTTTGATATGCTTTGATATGAGTTTGAAAATTAATTACATTTTTTGTTGTTTCCTCCACAATCTCTAGGCCTATAAGCTTCATTTTCCCAACTTCATTCCAATATGTTGGTGTACGTCATCTCTTTCCCTACAATGCTTCATGTGGTGCCATTTGAATACTTGAATGGAAACTATTATTGTAGCAAAACTCTACTGAAGGTAAATACTAATCCCACATACCTTTAAATTCAAGTGAACATGATCTAAATTTTCTTCTAATGTTTTGATTTTCCTTTATAATTTCTCATTAATTTGAGGGTGACAAAAAGTACTCAATCAAAGATCAGTATTGAAAGATCTCTGAAGACTTTTCTAGATCTTCGATGTTAATGGTGGATCACAATTAGACACAATTAAGAGAGGTTCCCCATGAACTATTACAAATTTGTTAATATAGAGTCATGCAAGGTGATATAGTGGAAAATTCTCCCTTTATAGAGAGGTAAGGTGAAAATTTGATAAGTCAATCCACAATTACACATATTGTATCATTATTTCTTGGAGTTTTGGGTAATACAGTTACAGAATTCATAGTGATGTCATCCCACTTCCATGAAGGAATAGGTAGAGGTTGCATGAATCCTCTAGGATGTTGTATGTTAGCCTTCACCTATTGACAGGCTAGACATCTTGATACATAATCACTAATTTCACACTTCATGTTGTCCCATAAAAAATTTTCTTTCAAATCTCTATACATCTTAGTGCTACTAGAGTGTATAGAAAAGTTCGAACAATGGGAACCATCTAATAACTCCCTTTTTAGCTTGGGTATAGAAATAATAAGCATCCTTATACAAAATTTATTAATTTAATCCTCAAACACAAAGTATAAAAACTTACCATAGTTCATTGTTTTAATTTTATAATGAATATTCTCATCATCAAATTGAGATCTTTTAACTTTTCCCAATAAATATTGATGGAAAACCATTTGAAAAAGAAATGATGCTTCAACTTATTTTATAATTCTCAGAACCATCATTGATAGTCCCTTGTACATAGGATCCTTTTCAATCAATTTTTTTTTGAAACACCATGATCCTTCCTACTCAATTAATTAGATACATTATTTTCCTTTCTAGGTGGTAGTGTAAATCAAAATTGTATTCCTTGAGTAGTTCTATCCATCACCTTTGCATTATGTAGAGTAATTTATGTGAAATGATATATTTTATGCTCTTATGATCTTTATATATCCCACGTCATTAGCCATAGAGATATTGTCTCTATATCTTCAGATAAAATATCACAGTTTCTAACTCATGATATTTAGTTGGATAGTTTTACTCATGAATTTTTACCTTACTTGATGCATAAGAAAGAACTATATCATTCTTTATAAGGGCACACCCGAGTCCTGTCTTTGAAACATCACTATAGATCACAAATCCACCATTACACGATGGTATAGTCAGGATCAGATGATTCATTAATATCCTATTCAATTCTTTGAAACATTGTTCAAATTATTTTTTCAATATGAACATAACCCCTTTACAAGTAAGCATGGTTAACAGGTTTGATAATTAGGAAAAGTTCTGAACAAAATTCCAATAATAATATTCTAAACCAATAAAACTACCTACATTGATTATGTTTGTTAGAGTATTCTATTCGTGGATAACCTTTATATTCATAGGATCAACTAAAATTCCATCCATTGAGACAATATGGCGAAGAAAAGAAATTGTTTGAAGATGGAATTTACACTTTCTTGACTTCTTATACAACTCATTTATTTTACCAGTCTTTAAAATAATACACACGTTATTTTAATGATCTTCATAGATTTTGGATTATACCAAGATATAGTCTTTAAATACAAATAAATTCATCATGATATTCCTTGAAAAATCTATTCATTAGATCTATTAAAACAGAGGGTGCATTAGTTATTCCAAAATGCATTACTGTAAACTTGTAAACCCATACCTAGCTCCAAATGATATTTTTGGAATATATTCCTTCCTCACACACAACTGATTATATCTAGATAGAGGGTAAATCTTATAAAAATATCGGGCTTTACGAAGTTGATCAATAAATTATCAATGTGAAGAAGATGATAATTATTCTTTGTCGTAATTGAATTGATCTCCCTGTAGTCAATTCACAACCACATAGATCCATATTTTTTCTTAAAAAAAATAATACGAGCTCCCCAGGGAGAAACACTAGGGTAGATAAATACTTTTTTTTCACTTAATGCTTCTAGTTTTTTCTTCAGTTCTACTAATTACATTATGGATATTCTATAACAGGTAGCCTTGCACCAGGGATTAAATAAATAGAGAACTGAACTTCCAACACATGAGGATGTCTAGGTAAATTCTCTAGAAATACATCAGTACATTCTTTCATAATTAGTACATCAAAAATTTGAATATCTTTTCCCTCACCAATTGATATTGCATTCTCTTCCTCCTTACGAATTGAATTCAGAAGATCTATTGGGGGTGGATCTGGATAAGAATCAGACAATGATGTTTCTGTTATGAAGATAATGGATTCTACACCTTCCTAAAAAATTGTAACTTAATTCTTCTTATAATATATTTTCACATCATATTATGAAATCAAATACATTTCAAGGATTATTTCAAAGTCTAATATAGGTATGATGATAAAATCCTGAGATAAAGAACATTTACAAGCCATAATTAGGACATACTGACACATCTTTGTTGCAATGAGACTTACCTTAGGGGTTTTTATAAACAAATCCCTTATTAAGGGGAATTTAAAATATATATTTTTTTAAAGAAATATAGCATGATATAAAGTAATAAGATGATCTATAATCAAATAAATAATTTTCCGTGTTTGAGGAAACAATTACAGTACCTACCACCACATCATTATACCTTGAACTTCAACAGCTATGACCAAAAAAGCTTTCCTTTTCTCCATTGTCCTTCTTTGGAGAATTTTTCCTTGACACTTAAGAAAATCATTGGCATAATATTCCATCTATTTACAATTTTAGCATTGAACATTTGTAGATTCTTTCTTTCCCTTTAATTCTCGAGATTAGTGGCCTCTTACTCCACATTTGTAACAGAATCTTTTTAATTTTAAATAGGATCTAGGGGGTTTCATTCCACAAGTATCAAATGTTGCAGAACCCACATTTTTATTCTTCTATTTATCCATTCTTTCCTCTGCCACCCTGTTCTTCTCTTTGTTTTCATTAAATTCATAAGTATTATAAATTTCTTTCTCTGTCTTGATTATACATGATACTATATCATTGTATGATAAGAATGTATGGGAAACCAGTTCCATTCAGAGTAATGGTTTTAACCCATAAAATAATCGATTAATCTTGATCCTCGGATTACGTATGTATTCTAAGAAAAGCCTTTCTAGCCTTGGGAAATTGTCTTCATACTTTTCAACGTTTTTATCCACTTCTTTATTTCAAACTCAAAAATTACCGCTCCATATCTTCTCCTTGTTCTCGAAAAAAATATTTTTTTAAGAATATTTCCTTAAATTACCTTAATTAAATTTAATTTATTTCTTTCTCATCCTTCATGTTTTGAATTAATGACCACCATAGATCCACATCTCTCGATTGATGAAAAAATGACATGAAAACATTCTCTTTTTTGTTACATCCCAAAGTGATAAATATCTTCTCTAAGGAACTTATCCACTTCTCTACTATGAATGGGTTTTTATTACCATTGAATGATGGAGGATGTTGTCACATAAAGTGGTTTAATATTTATCCTCAAATTTTTAGACTAGGATGCTCCATATGGGTACGATTATTGTTCATAACTAGAGTTACCTATCCCAATATAGTTTTTAGTTACTCAACACCAATCATAGATTCAGAACCAACAACATTATTTTTCATAGGTGGGAAATCACTACATGGGATACACGTGTTCATTCACTTTTAATTCCTTATACTATGATCCATTTATAATTAATTTCATACACTAAATTAGGTTATGGATAATAATCTATAATGTTGAACTAGAAAAAAACATAACATAAATTGAAATTTTATGCATTTCTGATTTCAAAACCATAAGAATTTTTTATTTGAGGACATATTTACATTTAAATCATTTAAAATGGTTTATAAATAAAATGTGAATTATCCTAATCATATCCCCCAAGAGTGTCAAAATAGGTTCATAGTAAGGCCCATTGTCATGTACCAAGTTAACCCGAATCAAGCCTGGAACACGTAGTCAGAGTTGATACTCCTAGGTAAATCTATACCAAAACCACATCCACTTGTATTATCTACATAGGAATGTATATTATCAAAAGATCCACATAAACTACATGTTACCAAAATTCAAGTATATTCTTTTATACTTATCGTGAATGTCTATCTTAGAGTTTTGTTCCATAATCTAGGTTTTCTAAATCATATTTCCATGTTTTCTACTAAAAATCTTCTGATAAAAACTATAAAGACCCAGACCCCAGTTTCACAGAGCTAGTGCCTTATATTGACATATTGTAATGATTACAAGAAAGACATATCACGATGGAATGAATAGTTTAGTAGTTTTGGAAAAAAATTCCAAACAAAAGTTTAACATTACAACTTGAAATGAAATACAAAATAGAAAATCCACACGACTTCTAGATTATCCCTACTGGTTATTTATAATATTCATCTTAAAAAACATGTGAAAATAAAACATAAGAAAGGGATGAGCTCAAATTCTCAGTATGGGTATGTAATACTGTTGAAGTTATCATAAAAATAAACACTAAGCATGGTGAATGACTAAAACCACATGCCTTTAAAAATATACGTGAGAATAATATGGAAGGAATGAAAGATGATTAAATAAGGCCATATAAATGATCAGAAGAGAATGAAACATAACCACTGATAATATACTATTCAAATAATCCCATGGTTTATCAATTAATAACAATATAATGAAGGAATGCATAATTCTAGGAATATGAAACATATTGTTGAGGCCTTAGCCAAGACGTATGAAAATACTAGTGTATGGCCTCACCCAAAACCCAAGTTTGTTTTGTCTCATGAGACCCATCGATGAATCAAGAGGATATATTAGGACCCAACCATCAATTTTTATGTCAAATTCATTGCTCATATGAATGGGGCTAAACATAAACAAAAAGAACATATTAGAATACTTTCCCCAATCCATACACATAAACACTAACCATTATGACTAGTATGTTGAATGGTATCAAGATAGAACATCCATAGTAAAACTAATAATAAAAAATTTAATATTATTTGGTAGATGAATAAAATAAGATACTAATCGCAATAAGACATAAAATTTAATATAGGTTTTTAAATACACAAAAATATTCAAATAAAGTAATCGAGGACTTTTTGAGAGAAATACACTTTTACTATGAAAAAAAGAGTTCTTTAGGAAAAAGCATTGCATAAAACTAGAAATTAAGTAATGTAATTTTTACATTATGAAATGATTGGTTTTATAAAAATAAATGTATTCTAAAATAAATTATATAGTGTACTTGAAAATAGGTTAGAATTTGATAAGTTCCCTTGAATCACGCTTATTTATCGGGAATAATTATGAACGATCTTTATAAAACACTTAAATCCCTGTAAAATAAAGAAGAATTCTATTTGGTACACATATATAGAACATTAAATATAATTTTTTAGATGTACATATTAATAATTAATAATTTAATTGGTATTGAGAGAGAGAAATATTAACCTAAAAGAAAAAGGAGGTTTGGGTATAAAACCCATACCAAATGCCTGAACATGTTCTACACATGAACTTAATGTCATGAAAAATAAAATTAAATCTATCAATTAATTAATTAATAAACTATTATATATGTATTTTATTTTTTATAGTTTTATTAAGTTAATTTATGGATTTGTATGAGTTATAAGATACAACTGTATCGTTTGGGATCGCTCGTTTCCTTGGTTTTCATGATCAGTATACTTGTATATGAGTATGGAAGTTCATGTGGAATTCATATAACTATACATAATTGAATTTATATGATACTAATGAACATATAGAAGATTAAATGGTGGTACAGTTTATATTTTTTTATGTTATTAGGATGATTTATTAGATAGAATATTAATGATAATCATTTTGATTATTTTGGTGATATTTCAATTGTTACGAACTAGTTTTGAAGTATGAATTAGTATTATGTATATATACTAGATATAGAAAATTTAATTGGTTATAATTAATATATTATAGTCTATTTCAACCATAAAACTTTTTCAGGACCATCCTTCAATTATAAATTGAAGAACAAAGGTTCATAGTCCATGAAGGTTTTAAATCAGCACCTCCTGGATGATGATTTAATTTTTAAAACAAAAAAGGGCGGGAGATATATATATATATATATATATATATAATAGTTTGAGGAAGTATATCTAATTAATATTATATCATTATATAATATATATTATATTGAAGTTATAATTATCATTTGGATAGATGAGGTGAGGAGAAGATAAGAAAAGAAAATAAATTGAAAATGAAAATAAAAGAAAAAGGAATAGGGTTTATCTCTTAAAATATCATCCTTGAGATCCTCCTTAAGAGAAGGGGTTTTGGACATTTGGAAAGACCAAGATCTCATGGGAATGGTGAGAGATTAGGGAATAGTATTTTGGTATAACATTGAGAAGTTTAAAGTCTTAGAGGAGTGAGGATAAGAGGGACTGAGGGTTGATTTTTGAATATCTTATTCATTATTTTATTATTTTTCTCAATACAAGAAATAATGTTGATTTTTATGACAAAAAATAGTAATAAGTTCATGTGATTTTCAACCATGTATTATTACATCAGTAATGACTCAAGGAATAGTATATTTAGCTTATAATGTATTTACATTGTAAATTACCATATTTTACAATTTACTAAAAATTAAAGTATTTGAAAAAAATCATGAAAATTCACCCAAACCATTTTTCAAAATGTAGAAGTTAAAAATGTACTAAATTTTATCAAAATAAATTTCTAAATATGTGAAATTAACAAAATCATTATTTACTTGAAAAATATAGATTTTAAATTTAAAATTGATTTTATTATACTTTCAAAAATTAACTGAAGTCTTATAAAATTATCCTAAAATCAAAGGGGAAAAAATATTTATTTAGGAATACATTTTATGAAAATAAATTTTATTTTAAATCAATTTATTAATTTAAAATTATAATTAAATATTTATTACACATAAAAATACCAACACATAATTATTAATTTTTGAAATATTCGATCTCATTTATAAGGTGCCTAAATTTTATTTATACGTACATGTGTGAGGTCAATATTCATATGGGTACATTAATATTCATAAGGGTCATGTTACTATTCACCAAAAATATAAGTCGAATCTATCAGACTCTAAATATCTTACTGATCACAACCTTGTATGTCTGTTTTTAGAAATTCAAAACACAGAGGAAATAAAATTATATTAAACGGATAGGTTATAATGACAAAGTATTATTTCATAGTGGCTCAGTGTTTCAGAAATTACATTATATATTAAATTTATTTTTAAAACCTTAGGGTGTTACAATTTTGCTTCATAAGTCCTTTATATATATTTAATAATGTGTTTAATACTTTTTATACCAACTAATTTTGTATTTTGGTTATAATGGTCATATTTAAATAATCATGTCTTTTTTGAATCAGTGATGTGTGTGGTGTATGTTATCGAATATAGTTTCTTTATTTTTATTAAATCAGGGTGTAAAAAATTCTCTCAAGAAAAAAACTATTCTTTAAAACTCGGTTAAATTTATTCTTCCCAGTTAAATAATAATTTTATTCATCCTATTAGAAACTTCATTATGTTAAAGTGCATATAAGTTCTATATTTATTCTTAATACCATTCATAGAATGACATTATTTTAAGGAATTCCAAGAAAATTACTTCCCATTATCATTTCTCACATTCTTGATGTGAACACAATGTTCTATTTTAAATTCATATATGAAATGTTTAAATATTTCAATTTTTTAAGACATGTGTTCCATGAACAATTCCCTTTTAATTATTTTATAATAATATATATATATCTAATGAAATATAGAGAACCTATATTGTAATAGTATCTAATAGATAAAAAAATTTATTGACTAAATTAGAGTGGTCTAATTGTTTATATACCATATCTTTTATACATTCCTTCGACCATTTCCCCCTTCTAACATGTTATAAAAATAAGATCTCTATATCTAAACAAATGAGATAAATCTCTCATAACATTTTTTTTGATAATTTTCTTTGATAATTTTTTTTATTTTAGATAAGTCTTCCCGAATAGAGATTATTTTCTTCTCTTCCACTCAGATAGAAAGAATTTCTAGGCTGTCATATCCAAAAAAAGTTACCATTGGTTCTTTTTCATTTTTTAATGATTCTCCCATATTTAGTACACTCAATGCGGTAGGTATATTTATGGAAGATAACCTCATTTACTTTATTATATATTTAACTCACTCTCTGTAGATTATCCTTGAGTCTATTAATAAATAAAACCTCCAATGAATTTAACTCAAGTAGATCAATTTCACCTAAGTTTATCCCCTTAATTTCTAAAGAGATTTCATTACCAAATGTCATTACACCACAATCATTCAATTATATATTTCTCAATACCATGGTATCAAATTTACTATTTGATGATAATACACTAACAATAATCCATAGTCTTATAGTTTTACTATAGTTGGGAGTCTCCTCGATAATAAATGACTTATTAACTTGTTTATGTCTTGTGACTTCTTTTTTGGAGTCATTTTTTTGGAAATGAAATCATGGGAATACACTCCTATACAAAGTGGAATTTCTATTCATACCTTCTATTTATCTAATTAAGGTGTTTAAAATATTTTTGGATAGGAATATGAATTGATTTTTCATCCATTGAACTTATTTTTACAAGTGTATTACATTTTATTATAGAGTATCTAACCATAAATTCCTACCTTCCCCAATTACAAGGGAATGACATATTATACCATTATACGTATTACTTATGTTTATAACTACCATAACACTAGAAATAGACTTTTAATCCAGCTATTCTGTGAAATTAATGTGTATGTTTATGAAATTATATTTTTTGTATTTGAAATTATCTAATCATCTTCTACTTGGGATTCAAATAATATCCCTTCTTTTGAATATTTTACACCTACTTAGTTTTTGATGTAATCTTCTAAGGGGTTTTCTCAACCTAGGATTTCCCATTTTTTTCTTTATTTCCTACACTATTATCTATAAAAAACATGAAATTTTTAGATATAACATATGTTTTACCAGATTATGAGTACACTTTAGAAGCACTATTTTTAGTATTTATTTAAGCATTTTCTTAATCCTCATCATCATTATAGTAAACAATCTTATTTTTTCCCTGAATATTTTATTGAAAATTGCATAATTCTGATACTCTTGAATAATTTGAGTAGAAAATTTACTTTTTATTTTTATTTACATTTTTTATGATTTTTAGAATAAAATGCCATAAGATTCATGTGATTGTCAGCACCCTCATAATCTTCTTCTGAATCACTTGAATATTCAACAACCAATTATTTGATTCTCAACTTATTTATGGAATTTAATTTCATATCCACCTTATCCTTCTTCTAATTTTTTTTGGTTTTTCTCCTTTAAAAATTGAGAATATAATTTTTTAATTCATTAAAGGAAAAGAATTCCCTATCTTCTATTGAAGAAATATTTAGATCTTATCTATATAGAAATTTTATCATTAATTTTTTAATAATAGTAGAGTCCTTTTTCTTGTTCATAAATTTTTTATGTGAATAACTACCTCATTCAACCTAGTGAAGTAATCGTCCACATTCCCATATTCAATCATCCTTATATCTTTAAATTTATCTCCCTAGATTTATAACTTAGATTGTTTTATCTTGATGTTTCCCTCATACATATTCTCAAGCTTACCCTATATTTATTAATATTTCTATAACCCCATCACTTTTGTGAAATTTTTTTTGAATATAGATAATAATATTTTATTTATGTCTTTCCCATCAACTTAAAGTTATCTCTTTTAGAAAAATCTCATAGGAAAATATCTTGCAATAGGTGGGAATCCAATAGTGGAAACATCAACCACTTCTAATCCATATGGGAGTAGGAAGGGTAAAATTTAACTTCCATATATGATTTTTTCCATTAATAAGGGAAAATAATATGATGTTCCCAAAACTCAAACTATCTCTAATATCTTTAAAAAAGAGTAGAATCCCAGGGGTCCTATTATTCTATGATTCCACTTGTAGATCCGAAATTAATTAGGGTTATACTTATATCGATAAGGTGAATCAATTGTACCAATTTTTATAAATTATTTCTTCTAAATAAAACCCCTATGACTAGTTAAATTTATTATTTAGTCTTTTTAGTCTCTTCCTAACCAATATTAATAAATAAAAAGATCAAAATCATATAAAATTTTTTACAAGGTTTTCCATCATTGTGAAATCTTATTCCTTATCGCTTCCAAGATATTTCTAGGCCATATATTATATTATAAATATAAATTTGTAGTTATAAAAAATTTATTATAAGTAACATGAGTAGGTATAATCCACTTCTCAACATGAGAAACATCATCTAATACCCACAAATGATATTGATTTGTTTATACTAGAACCACTTGCACTACATTATTTCTTATGCAATCTTATATTTGAATCATATCTTTAACACATCTCCATATTCTTCAATATAAATGATTATATCTTCTTAAAGGAATATTTTAAATACCAAAATAGTTAGTGACAGATTAGTGGGTTGATCTTCCTCTAAAAATTATTTAGGATGGATGTACGAGGGTATGTATACATGAACATGATCTCCATCATTATTAGTAGTAAATGCCAAGATAAATGGAAATGGAATCAACTTTCTTCAACTTATTTATAATTATATGGTAGAGTATAGATAATTTTATTGAGTTCTCCACTCTTTTCAATAAAAATAATCATCAATTCAGTAATGTATCATCTTATTCAATCAATTACTAAAAAACATTCACGTATTAATTTTTTGGTATAATACTCACTCAATATTTGTGATAAATATTTATGTAATTATTTTATATAAATTCATTAATTCTTGGTCATAAAAATATTCCTTGAAAAATAATAGTTTGAAAATAGGAATAAATATTTCAACAATTTATAGTTTTTTAAGTTTTAATTAATTTTAATTTGAATGCAAATTACTCTAATAATTTATGAAAATAATAATATCATTTAATCACATTAATAATAGGATTTAATTTTTTCTGAACCATGGATGAAACTATTTCTAATATATTCAATAAAAAAATAATATTATGATATATAAACCATGTTTCAACAATTTTCCAATGCTAAGGATCCTTACATTTCTTGTAATAATCTACACAAAACATTAATGATGCTTAGAAAAAGAAATTTATGCTTATACATATTTAGAATAATGTTTGTGCAAGCTTAAGTGATTCTTATGGAGATGTTACTATATTTATATAGAATATAATTATGCTTACACAAATCTTGAAATGATTATTAAATATGTCTATTTATCCTTACACAACTCACAATAATACGATTTAGGATCCTTACATTCACATGGATAACATAATTCCTTTACTAATTTTAAAATATATATTCAAATTGATTCTTATGGTGTCTTAAATTGAATCATAAATAAATAAGGAATTATTATTATATATTTAATAAGTATTATCTAAAATTTCATCCTCAATATCCATTTTTAAAACATTAACAAAGCACAATACCCTTAATAAATCACTACCATTCATGTCAAAAAACATCAAAAGAACATTAGGAAAATTCTCAAATTTACAATATCATGGATGAAAAATAATAATAATTCCATAATAATGGAATTTGAACTTCATAAGTATAGTGGAATTGATAATAACCTATTTTTTGGATTATAGGTTTTGTTTTCAAATTTATTTTTGGTGTTGTTTTTTAATATCCTTTACCTTAAATTTAAACTATAGTTAATTTGAATCACCTTGGAATTTTAAGAAAAACTAATTGGTTGACGAATATAATGATTTAAATGATTAATAATATGGATTTTATTACCTAATATCCATTTTGAACATTTAATAGTTTTTTATTAACCAGGAAACTCATGTCTACAAGTACTGGCCAACACTAAACTTAATAACCAGAATGGTTTCTATAACTTTTAACTTATTATTTAATTTATATTTTTCTTATAAATACTGATTCATAACATGTGATACAAAATATAAAATTTTTATCTTTAAATAACTATTAGTGATCTTTAGTTGTGTCAAAATTATTGAGGCACCATTTTGGAATCTCTTTTTACATTTTTACTCGCATTGTACCAACCATTATATATGATCCTTTTATGATCCCCCTAGAAACATCCATTTTAATCAAAACCACTTATATTTTTTTATAAAATAATAACTATTCAAAAAAATAGGATAATAATGTATGTAGTATTCATTTATTACATTATTGTGTGAAACTGTATCTTGAAAAAAAGGTTTTGGAATAACCAAATTATAAGTAAAGATATTGAGTTTGTCTTATTCATTAATTGAACATACATATTAATTAATGTATTATCTTAAAGATTCAAAACTCATGTTACTAAAATTATTTTTCAAATATGAAATACCCACAATTACACACAAAACAACCCAAGTCAAGACCTCATAATGAATAAAAACTTGTAACTCTATTATATGGAGAAACTATAATGTAAACATGATTATGAAAATTATTCATGCACTTGATGAGATACAATCAATATAAAAAACCCTTGATTGAAGTGAGATACATTTCCAGAAAGGTGTTATATACTATACATGGGTACTAGTAGAATATTGAATGGATTTAGAAATGAATTAGGGATATGATTTTCATATTTAAATCAGGATGTATCCAAAGATATAATAATTGAAACTTACATCCACTAAAAAATTAAGAAGTTTAAGTTAACCATGGTATATGTATTTTTAAAAGAAATAAATATTCATGTATGGGGGGAGTAAAAAAACACAATTTTTTTAAAAAATATCCTTTAATTCAATGTTTATATCCCTACTAGTTCTATAATACATTAAAATTTACTATATATATATATATCTATAAAATTTAACATAATTTTGGAGTTTAATGAAAATATCCTAATAGGTCTATTTTACTGATTTAAAAAATATTTTATATAAATTTCCATAGTTTTACCTTTATTTGGTGTGTTTTTATGTGTATCTGAAGACCACCTATGCCCATTGTGTATGAATAAATTAGTTTTTCAATGAACTACATAAAAGAAAATGAGGATTGGGATTTTTTGGATAAGTGTAACCCATATAGATACATATTTTTGTTATGATTTCTAATTTTTTACGATAATTAAAGGATAAGACTAGTTATATATGATTAAATATAAATTTTCAAAGACTATGAAGATTCAATTAAACTAATGTAAAATTAATTGGAACCATTTTAAAATCAAATGGAAAATTCTGAAGGTTTTGTATGATTTAAAAAACATATCTAAGTGGAAAATATAATAAAATTTTAATGATAAGATTATGTTATTCTTATTTAGGGTATTTCAAATGAGAAAAATTATTCTTACACCTATGCGAAAAATAAATTAAAATCACAATGGGTTTCTTAGGTGGTTTACCTTCAGACTGCATCATGTATGGTTTCTTTCTTTGAAAAAAAGGGGAAGAACAATATTTAACAACCCAAGATTTTAAAGGAATAATATTTTATTTAATAGTAAATGTGATAAGAAACACTGATAATAAATATCCCAAGAAATATATTACTTTAAATTTAATCTCTTTGATATCTTGTAGAACCCACAACCCCAATCTTAAAAGAACGATAATATTGCATACCATTATAAAGTAGATGTTAAATTATAGGTTATGAATATTAAAAACTAAATTATTAAAATTATTTTTCACGGTTAATTAGAAATATTATAATAATCATTTAATAGGAAAAAGAATTTTTTTTAGAAACAATAAGTTTTCTAAAAAACCATTTAGTCATGATTTGAAAACATAATTTAAAATTAATTTTTAACACTTTTAAACAATTTATTTTTAAAAATTACCTGATTTTTTGAAATTATAAAATCAATATTATCTTAGGTTGAACTATTGGTATTTTTATGAAAAGTTTCAATTTGTGATAAATAGTAAAAATATTGTTTTTTATTGAAAAGTGGATTTTTGTTTAAATAATTTAAAAGGATAAATTATATTTTAATTTTATTTTAAAGTAAAATTAGTCCAATTATATTAAAATTTAACCAATTTATCTAATTTTAATAAATTTATAATTTAATCTTGATATTAAAATTATATATACTTTTGAGAATTTTTAATTTAGAAACCCATTTTTTCCTCCAATATGTAGGTATAATTTCAAATTTGATTCCACCACATCTCTGAATTGAATTTGGAAAAATGGATTCCATATTTTGAATCATAATAATTTATATTATCAAGATATTTTATCTTAATTTTTAACATTTATTAATAGTATAATAAGTAACAATTAAATGATGCAGTTAAGGTAAAAACTAATTTACTGGGCGTTAAACTAAAAAGATAAGAGTTAAAATAAAAAAACTTATAAAAAACACATTTTATGGACATATTTAGACCTTATGACCTATAAGGCTCTATAATTATCCATTTTGAGGTGTGTTTCATGAAAAAAATTGGTTTTAATTTATTCTTTTTGAAAATTCCATGTGTGTCCTCTCCACCACTTATAAAAGGCTACCCCCTCTACACCCCTATCTAGACTAGAAAAGTCATTTGGTTTGGTTAATAAATTTCAAAATAAATTTATTAATCACCTAAAAACATCAAATATCTCTTTTTTGGATCATAAATCCATCCCAAGAAGGCTTTTAGTGAAAACCTAAAGAAGTTGTTTGAAGAAAAGGTAACGTTCTCAAATGAGTTTTTTTATTTTGTTTCATCTTCAACCTACTTTAATATATTATTTAAAAATTATTATATAATAACATATATATTTTCTATACGTATATATTTTATTATTCTTAGGTCATTACCTATATCAATCTCCTCTTCCATCAAATAGGAAACAAATTTTTCGATCATGTGTACGACCGACTACCACCTCAAGAACTGAGGTAACTCATTTTCAATCATGTATACGGAGGACTACCATAATGACTAATCAATATTTAAAATAAAAATTTAGGAATTTAAATATTTATTTTCTATGAAAAGTATTTCCAAAATATTTTTTAAACTTTTATTTTAAAAAATATATTTTCTAAGTGAAAGGGAAAGTTTCTTCAAGAATGTTTATAAAGATATTTTTATGGTATTTGTATTCATAAATGAAAGCAACCCTTTATTTTAAACATACTTCATTAGGGATATGTTTTATTGATACAATATTTATTCTTACTATGGATGTGTTATGATAATTTTGACCCAGGAATGTTTTGAAATTCACTTTCACGATTCATCATTGTAGTCGTTATCTTTCCCTTGAAATATTCCCTTTCCTATGATTATTAGACATTAAATTTTCCCTAAATATCCATATCACATATCATGGATATGTTTATTGATTAAAATATATATCATTTATATATATAGTTTTCTATATTTAATTTTTTTTTCTTATTTTTGGAAATATTTATAAATGTGTATTATTTATTCAATACAAATATTTGATGATAGGAAACATTATAAATGCAATAATCCAATTATTTGATATATGAGGAATGATTTCGATATGATGTGATGGATATAGCGACCCATACTTTACATACATTGTTAATACTTCAAAATTGAAGCATACTTATTACAAAATATAACAAAACCATGAAAGGACCGTATAGGTATAGTGTCTTTAGAAACTAGGAAACATAATCAACTGGTTCATAAAGAATATACACTGTCTCCCATTTATTTCATCATATATATAGTCCCTTTTTGGAATATCTTACTTAATAACCTTCTTCCTGACCTGGGGAAAGAAAACATATAAAAGGGTGAACTCAAATGCTCAGTAATGGTATATCAATCACATCAAATTTATAAGAACATAACATTTTGGAAATCTTACCCTGCAAAAGAGATCATAATTTCATAACATGGGATAAATCATGGTAGTGAAATGTAATCCCAATGATCATAACATAAAACATGAAACTTTGTGTCATACACACATAATCATAGATAATCATTTCTTATTAGTCAAGACTCATAGCCAAGACTATCTTAGTGGACAAAGTCCATTTCTGAACCGAGTTCACTCCTCGTTTCAGTCCTGTTTCACTAAACTGGTTTAACCCGTCGTTCCAGCCATGTCTATCTCATGAGATAAAAAATCTCTATCCAATGCATTGGAGGGAGATATAGGTCCCACCCATCTTATAATGATACCATTCTTATGTGTGCCACAAAATCATAAACCATACATCATATCATAACCTATGTAATAAAAATTGGAATCTTAAACATCATGACATAATAAAACAATTAATATAAGATAAAGGAATTCATAAAAGTATTTCCATAACAACATAATCAAATCAATGTAATAATAGGGATAGAAACAGAACCCTCTATTATCTTAGATGGAAAATAATTTTGACAAAACACTTGTTTTCCATTCTTGAGGAAAATATCCTTTCTAATTCAAAAACATTTTTCCTTTCTTAACATGTCATACAATTTTAAACTAAAATAAGTTAATTAAAAATAAACTTGAAAACTTTTAAAGAAATATTCTTGGAAATAATGTTTTAAAAATCCATTCATGCCTTTTAAGTTAAAAAAACATTCTTCTCATACTTTTTTTGGAAAAGTCAAAAAGCACCTCGTACGAAAAACGAAAAACGATTCCTTTCATATCTTTTACTAAAAATTCACTAAAGGGTCAAATTGGATTTAAACAATTGTAGGTGGATGGAATTAATATTAAATATTGTGGAAACATGGATGTGGATGATAAAATACACCCTAATAAATACCAAAGTATAAACAATCTCGGATAAAAATGAGATTGGGATATCCCCCCTTACCTTAGGTCCGATTTGCTTCGTAAGTGTTCGAACCTCCTGTATAATGATTTTAATAATTTCATTGAATTATTACAGAATCATAATCATTGTTATGATATCATATATGGTCATAGTCATAGCTTATTATTAGTAATATTTCATTGCTACTTCTTATTCGGGTGTTTATTACTTTTTTTATTCTTATGCGTGTTTTTTCGAATAAATTCTTATTACTCTCTTTAGGTTATAGATACCTCATTTCCAGAATTTTATTAATGTACTATATACCATATTTATTTATTAAATTCATTTATATAATCATTATGCAATGAATATCATGTAGAACGAATCACATCACATCATGGAGACGGTATTCTGTACGTACGCACGAGCGATGATATCGTTCCCATGGTCATGGAATTTTATTGAAGTGTATGTATACTATTTCAGATTTAATACCACTTTACAATAGTCACATATAGTTATTTATTTGCACCATTATACCCATCCAAGTAAGGTGGTGGTGGAAAACAGATTACACCACGGCGTGGAGACGGTATTCCGTACGTACACACGCGCGGTGATTTTGTTTTCCGTAGGATGGATAAGAGGTGAAATAGGGTTGTTTCATATTTATAATAACATATCAGTGTATGATGGATACTGATGTTATTACCTCATAATGAAACAACTACAGAAGATGGAGTAGAAGAAGAGTGTAACCTGAAGAAAACGGTAGAAGGTATTACCTCTTTCTCGAAGTGCCTGCTTTAAACTTTATCTTAAGGCACTAGAGTTAGTCTTTTGAGAAGACCAGTACCTCTAGTAGGTTTTGAAGGAAGTTAGGAAGTAAAATGGGAAGGATTTGGCCGAGCATGAAGGCTCAAATTGGTGTGAGGAAGAGAGGGAGGAGGTACCCTTTTATAAGGGAGGAGAGGGGCACCTTTAGAATGTGTGGAAATATTATTTTATTATAAACTTATCTTCAGTTTCAAAAGGTCCAAAAACCATTAAAGTTGAAGATAAGATGACTCATAGTCGAAATAAAATCATCCAATCAGAATTGGACATGTTTTGGAAAATATTTTAATCATTATAATCTTATTTATTTAAATCACTTATTAATGAGGCAAATACTTCATCATTATTGTGCCATAAATAATTTAATTTATATGGTGTCTAAAAATTATAAAAAAATATAATTATGTAGGAAATCTTTTTAGATTTCTAATGAATATTTATAGTTGAAAATATAATTTATATAACCCCTTATAAAAATTAAGTACTAAAAGATTTTTTAATGTCAATTTTGTCTTTACATTAAATTAATTAATCCATATTGTCATTGTCACTACCAAGTGGCTCAATGGGGTCGCAAAATCGACCCAAGGATGCCCATGGTCGGCCACTACTCATCCAATAAGGTTAGGACAAGTGTCAAGGTAATTGTTAATTATTATAATATTCTTTTATCCTTGAATTAACCTATTTACCTTTAACCGTAGTAAATAAAGATTACCGTAGTTACTATTCATAATATTAAAAAAAATAAAAGTAAACTCATGACATAATTTGGATCCACTGATTCCAAATATGGAATCCTTTTTTCAAAATTCAAAACACAGAAGTTGCAGTAATTAATTTAAAATTAATCCCATTGTTAAGAAAATGGGTTTTAAAAGTTAAAACATTGCCAAAGATTGAAATGTTTTTACCTATGAATTCAATGTAAAATTAATGCTAATGATATACATTATATTAAATAGAAAAAATATATTCTATTTATACTTCAAAAACATTAAATATTAAAATTTAACTATATAAATTATTGCGATGAAAAATGTTGTTTTTAATTAAAATATAGCGTGTTTTTACTATTCATTAAAATATGAAAGTTATCAGAATAATACGAAAAATTTATCCAAAGTAAATTTTTATATCTTGATTTTAAAGAAGAATTCTATTCTGTCAAATTGTAGTTATAAACTTGTAAAAACTAGATTTAATGTGGGTGCGCCATCAAAAGGCGGTAAAATTGCATTTTTTGAAAAATACTTCTTTTATCCAAAAAACTGATTTTGTTTTCATACCTTATTCTAGAAAATGTATAAGATGAATTAAAATGTTATAAAATTAAAAATTCAGTTAATACTATTCATAACGGCTAATATTATAATATATCGTTGTTTAGTGAAACTCAATATTGCATACGACGCAAGCTATCAAGGAAGGTTGCGGTTGAGTGTAAAGCAAGCCAAGATAGTGTTGTGTGTAGTGAAAGATTCCATTGATGATTTATATGACATAAAAAACAAAATATTTCTCATAAAAGTCACAGGTGTTACGTTCTAACCCCCTTAAAATGAATTTTGCCCTCGAAATTTGTCACTTTGTAACAAAAAGATGAGGATACCTCTCCCTCATCATATCCTCAAGCTCCCATGTAACTTCTTCTAATTGGTGGTTCCTCCATAAAAATTTCACCAAGCGAGTGGTCTTGCTCCATAGGACTTTTTCACTACGATCCAGAATCTCTATCAGCTCTTCTTCATAAGAAAGATCTTGCTCTAGTGGTACAACTTCTGAGCTGAGTATATGTGAAGCATCAGGTATGTACTTTCTCAGGAGAGATACATGGAACACATCGTGAACTTGAGAGAGATTCGGTGGAAGCTCCAATAGGTAAGCTACCTTCCCAACACGATCCATAATTTCAAAAGGACCGATATATATAGGGCTCAACTTTCCCTTCTTTCGAAATCTCATGACCCTCTTCCAGGGAGATATTCATAAGAACACTTTATCACCCACTTCAAACTCTGGGTTGTTTCTTCGGTTGTCTGAATAACTTTTCTGTCAACTCTGAGCTTCTATTATGTGTTGTTGAATAGATATGACCTTTTCTGCTATTTCATCAACGAGATCAGGTCCTAATAGCTTTCTTTCCCCAACTTCATCCCAGCAAGTTGGAGTCCTGCATTTCTTTCCATAGAGAGCTTCATAAGGATCCATGTGAATACTGGAGTGAAAGCTATTATTATAAGAAAATTCCACCAAAGGTAGGTGTTGATCCCAACCACCTTTTAAATCTATAAAGCAAGCACTCAACATATCTTATAGAGTTTAAATTGTCCTCTCAGACCAACCGTCTGTCTGAGGATGATAAGTAGTGCTAAAACTCAACTCTGTATCCAGAGTACACAGAAGAAATCTCCAAAACTTTGAGGTAAACCTCGGATCCCGATCAGATATAATAGAAAGTGGTACTACATGAAATCTCACCACTTCCTTTACATATATCCTAGCAAGCTGATCTAGAGATAAATCCTCTCTAATAGCAATGAAGTGTGCAGACTTTGTAAGACGATCAACTATGACCCAGATAGCATTATTTCCTTTGGATGTTTTAGGAAGTTCGGTGACAAAGTCCATAGTGATGTTTTCCCATTTCCATTCAGGTATGGGTAATGGTTATAACATCCCCTTAGACTTCTATCTCTTAGCTTTAACTTGCTGACAAACCAAGAATCGAGAGACATATTCAGAAACATCTATTTTCATTCCATCCCACCAGATGTACTCTTTCAGATCCCTACACATCGTCGTGCTTCCCAGATGAATAGAGAATGATGAACTGTGAGTCTCATCCAGCAGCTCATTCTTTAATTATGGGATTGGAGGAACACAAACCCAATTCCTAAACTTTATTATCCCATCACAATCAAGGTTGAATTCAAGAACATTTCTCACCTACTTTTGTAACTCTACATCTTCTTTCTATGCCTCTTGAATATTCACATGTATAGATGGTTGAACATTCATTTGAGAAAGATAAGATTTCTCCCATTACATTAAAATTCCAAGATCCAACCTTTTTAAATCCATAAATATTGGATCTTTTTTGATCCTCATCATGGATAAGCTATCGTGGTCTTGTCAACTTAATGCGTCTTCTACCTTGTTTTCTTTCCCAGCGTGTCAATTAATTGAGAAATTGTAATCCTTAATCAGCTCTAACCATCTTCTTTGGCACATATTCAGCTCCTTTTGTGTGAAAATATACTTTAAACTTTTTTGATCAGTATAAATATCACACCTTTCACCATAAAGGTAATGCCTCCAAATATTTAATGCAAAGATTACCGCAGCTAACTCCAAATCATGAGTTGAGAAATTTTGCTCATGGATTTTCAACGGTCGTGAGGCATAAGCTATCACCATATCATTTGGCATGAGAACACATCCCAACCCCTTCTTGGATGCATCACTGTGGATCACAAACCTTTCTCCACTGCAAGGTAGTGTGAGCACAGGTGCGCTAGCTAACCTTCTTTTTAGCTCTTTGAAATTCTCGTCACATTCCTCTGTCCAAACAAACATAACTCCTTTATGAGTCAACTTGGTGAGTGGATTAGATAATCGTGAAAAATCTTCCACAAAACGTCAATAATATCCAGCCAAACCAAGAAAACTTTGGATCTCGGTTACTGTTGTTGGTCTCGACCATCTTTCGATAACCTCTATTTTTGCTAGATCCATAGAGATCTCCTCTTTTGAGATTATGTGACCCAAAAATGCAACTTTTTGAAGCCAAAATTCACACTTGGTAAATTTGGCATAAAGATTGTCCTTTCATAGGGTCTTTAATACAATTCTCAAGTGATCTTCATGTTCTACCTTGTTTTTTGCATAGACAAGAATATCATCTATAAAGACTACCACAAACTAATCACGATAGTCTCTAAAGACTCTATTCACCAGATCCATGAAGATGGAAGGGGAATTAGTAAGACAAAATGGCATCACTATAAATTCATAGTGTCCATACCTTGTACGGAAATCCGTCTTTGGTATATCCTCACTTTTGAACCTTAATTAATGATACCCATAACAAAGATCAATCTTGGAAAAGTACTGAGCTCCACATAGTTGGTCAAATAGGTCATCAATGCATGGGAGAGGATATTTTTTCTTGATAGTGATCTTGTTAAGTTAACAATAATCAATGTAGAGTCTCATTGATCCATATTTCTTCTTAACAAACAGAACAAGTGCTCCCCAAGGTGACACACTAGGGCATATGAATCCTTTATCAAGATTCTATTGGAGTTGCTTCTTCAATTCCTGCAACTCAGTTGCAGCCATTCTATAAGGAGTCTTTGAAATAGGCAAATCACCCGGTACGAGTTCTATTGAAAACTCAACTTCACGATTTGGTGGAAGACCTGGAAATTCCTCCGGAAAGACATCATCAAATTCCCATACAATGGGCATATTCTTAATCGTGAGTTTCTCACCAACTATTTGAGATAAATAACCTTCATTTAGTGGAATCAAGACCCATAAGATATAAGAAAATTTCCACTAGAAGGTTATGTTCATCCTTGCATCGATAGACGATCACAAATTGATCTGGAATATGAAATGTGACATCCCTTCTTTGGAAATTGATATGAGCTCCATATAAAGAAATCCAATCCATGCCAAGAATCACATCAAATTCCACTATAGGAAAGATCACAATATTTGCAGGAATCAATTTCCCACAAACTTCAATCGGAGAAGAATTATAAACTTTTGATGCGACCGTTTTTCCATTAGGGGTTGTCATAGCTAACTCAACATCTAATTGTTGAGGTAAAACGATGATACCCTTATAAAATTCTTCAGAAATAAAAGAGTGGGTGGTTCCAGAATCAAATAAAACATTTTCTACTATTGAGTGGATGGTAAGTGTACCTCTCACCACTTCGTCGTCGTACTCCACATCACCGATAGTAATTGCATGTGACTTTCCTTTGTCTTTGGCCTTAAGAGTTTGTTGATGTCGATCATCATCATCAACCCTTGGATTTGGGCATTGATTGACATAATGCCCCATCTCCTTGCACTTGAAACATTGAAGTGTAGTAGGTTCATTCTATGTATCCCTTCCTTTGTTTGCATCATTAGACATCTTCTTCCCACTATTTCGACATTAAATTGCCCGATGAACTTCTTTTCCACAATTATAACATTCTCTTGTCCCCTTAAGAAAATTTCCTCCATGTTTCTTTCCACACTTTGAGCATAAGGGAAAACTCATCTTCTTTTCAGTGTGGTCTTTAGATTTTTCTTTGAATTACATTTTCCTCTTCTAATCAAACCCATGTGACTGATGGGTTACACCAATCTCCATCTCAACCTTGAGAGCACATCGAATAATTTCCTCGTAGCTATTGAAGTCCCTTAGGGATAACGCCCTTCGAAGACTTGGTTTTAATCCACTAAAGAATCGATCGATCTTACTCTTAGGCTGGATAATAATTCTGGAAGAGTACCTTGCAAGTCTTGTAAAATTTGCTTCATAGGTGCCAACAAATTCATCATCCTTTTTCTTAAGATAAAGAAACTCCTTCTCCATCTTTGTTCGAAGAATATGAGGGAAATACTTATTGAAAAATAAGTTCTTGAACTCGTCCCATTCCATGGACTCAATTTCATCCCTTTGCCTCATATTATTAATAAGATTCCACCATTGATCTGCATCACCTTCCAAACGATACACTACTAAGATGACCTTATCATGTTCAGAACATTGAAGAACTAAAAATATCTTTTCAGTGGTACTAATCCATTGTTCAGCCACTAATGGATTAGAAGACCCACTGAATGAAGCTGGATGCTTCCTCATGAAGGATTCAACAGAATGTTGCTCCTTTCTTTTCTCATCTGGAAGTCCTACATGATTCATATCTTGAGAAAGTTGTGTGAGCATGACTACAAGATTTTTCATTCCATCTCCCATATTGTTTGGTTGCTTAGGGGAACAATCATTGCATTTCCCTTCGCATTCCGCATTAACACGGTTCCTTCGGGATCCATCCATTGACTAAAACCAAGAAGAATAGTGTGAGAAACACTAATTATAAAAAGAAAAAAACATAATCAAGAACAAAATTTTACAATTAAGGTCTTATCATAGGTTATTGATGGCGATTTCTAAAACACTATGATTGTGTTCTATTCTTAGACATATCCTTAGGTTTCTTACTAAGGCTTTCACATCCTAGTTTCCAAAGGTTGACTATACCATTCCTCTGATACCAACTATAGCGACCCATACTTTACATACATGGTTAATAATTCAAAATTGAAGCATACTTATTAAAACATATAACAAAACCATTAAAGGACCATATAGGTATAGTGTCTTTAGAAACTGGGAAACATAAACAACTGGGTCATAAAGCCTCTACACTGTCTCCCATTTATTTCATCATATCTAAAGTCCCTTTTTGGAATATCTTACTTAATAACCTTCTTCCTGACCTGGGGAAAGAAAACATACAAAAGGGTGAGCTCAAATTCTCAGTAAGGGTAAACAAAAGAAATATCAATCACATTAAATTTATAAGAACATAACATTTTGGAAATCTTACCCTACAAAAGAGATCATAATTTCAAAACATGGGATAAATCATGGTAGTGAAATGTAATCCCATTAATCATAACATAAAACATGAAACTTTGTGGAATAAACACATAATCATAGATAATCATTTCTTATTAGTCAAGACTCATAGCAAAGACTATCTTAGTGGACAATGCCCATTTCTGAACCGAGTTCACTCCTCGTTTCAGTCCTATTTCACTGAACCGGTATAACCTTCCGTTCCAGCCATGTCTATCTCATGAGATATAAAATCATTACCCTATGCATTGGAGGGATATATAGGTCCCACCCATCTTATAATGATACCATTCTTATGTGTGCCACAAAATCATAAACCATACATCATAGCATAACCCATGTAATAAAAATGGGAATCTTAAACATCATTAAATCATAAAACAATTCATATAAGATAAAGGAATTCATAAAAATATTTCCATTACAACATAATAAAATAAATGTAATAATAGGGACATAAATAGAACCCTATATTATCTTAGATGGAAAATAATTTTGACAAAACAGTTGAACTCCATTCTTGAGGAAAATATCCTTTCTACTTTAATTTTTTTTCCTTTCTTAACATGTCATACAATTTTAAGCCAAAATAAGTTGATTAAAAATAAAATTGAAAACTTATAAAGGAAGATTCTTGGAAATAATGTTTTAAAATCCATTCATTACGTATAAGTTAAAAAAAACATTTTTCTCATACTTTTGTCAGAAAAATCAAAAAGTACCTCGTACGAAAAATGACAAAAGATTCCATTCATATCTCTTACTAAAAACTCACCAAAGGGTAAAATTGGATTTAAAAAATTGTAGGTGGATGGAAATAATATTACATATTGTGGAAACATTGATGTGGATAATAAAATACACCCCATTAAATACCAAAGTATAAACAATCTCGGATAAAAATGAGATTGGGATATTTTCCCTTACCTTAGGTCTGATTTGCTTCGTAAGTGTACGAACCTCCTGTATAATGATTTAAATAATGTCATTGACTTATTCCAGAATCATAATCATTGTTATGATATCATATATGGTCATATTCTTAGCTTATTATTAGTAATATTTCATTGCTACTTGTTATTCGGGTGTTTATTACTTTTTTTGTTCTTATGCGTGTTTTGTCGAATAAATTCTTATTCCTCTCATTAGGTTATAGATAACTCATTTATAGAATGAAGTGTATGTATATTATTTCAGAATAAATAACACTATACAATAGTCATATATAGTTATTTATTTTCACCATTATACCCATCCAAGTAAGGTGGTGGTGGATAACAGATTACACCACGGCGTAAAGACGGTATTCCGTACGTATGCACGCGCGGTGATTTTGTTTTCCGTAGGATGGATAAGAGGTGAAATAGGGTTGTTTCATATTTATAATAACATATCAGTATATGAGGGATACTGATGTTATTACCACATAATGAAAAAACTAAAGAAGATGGAGTAGAAGAAGAATGGAACTTGAAGAAAACGGTAGAAGGTATTACCTCTTTCTTGAAGTGCCTCCTTTAAACTTTCTATTAAGGCACTAGAGTTGGTCTTTTGAGAAGACCAATACCTCCAGAAGGTTTCTAAGGAAGTGGGGAAGTGAAATGGGCAGGGTTTGTCCTCTCTTTAAGTCTCCAATTGGTGTGAGGAAGAGAGGGAGGAGGTTCCCTTTTATAAGGGAGGAGAGGGGAACCTTTGGAAAGTGTGGAAAATTTTATTTTATTATAAACTTATCTTCGGTTTTAAAAGGTAAATAAATAATTAAAGATGAAGATAAGATTACTCATAGTCTAAATAAAATCATCCAATAAGAATTGGACATGTTTTGGAAAATATTGTAATCATTATAAACTTATTTATTTAAATCATTTATTAATGAGGTAAATACTTAATCATTATTGTGTTATAAATAATTTAATATATATGGTGTCTAAAAATTATAAAAAAATACCATTATATAGGAAATCTTTTTATCTTTCCAATGAATATTTATAGTCGAAAATATAATTTATATAAATCCTTATAAAAATTAATTACTAAAATATTTTTGTTAATGTCAATTTTGTCTTTACATTAAATTAATTAATCCAAATTGTCATTGTCACTACCAAGTGGCGGAATGGGGTCCCAAAGTCGACCAAAGGATTCCCATGGTCTGAAACTACTCATAAAATAAGGTTAGGACAAGTGGAAAGGTAAATTGTAATTATTATAATACTCTTTTAACCGTGAATTACCCTATTTACCTTTAACCGTAGTAAATAAAAATTACCGTAGTTACTATTCATAATATTAAAAAAAATAAAAGTAACCTATTAATATAATTTAGACCCACTGATTCCAAATATGGAATCAATTTTTCAAAATTCAAAACACAGAAGTTGCAGTAATTAATTTAAAATTAATCCTGTTGTTAAGCAAACGAGTTTTAAAAGTTAAAACATTGCCAATGATTGAAATGTTTTTACCTATGAATTCAATGTAAAATTAATGATAATGACATAAATTATATTAAATTGTAAAAATATATTCTATTTATAATTTAAAAACATTCAATATTATAATTTAACCATATAAAGTATTGCGATGAAAAAAGTTGTTTTTAATTAAAATATATTGTGTTTTTACTATTAATTAAAATATGAAAGTTATCAGAATAATATGAAAATTTTATCCAAAGTAAATTTTTATATCTTGATTCTAAATAAGAGTTTTATTCTGTCAAATTGAACTTATAAAATTTGAAAAACTAGATTTAATGTGGGTGCGCCATCAAAAGGTGGTAAAATTGCATTTTTTGAAAAATACTTCTTTTATCCAAAACAACTGATTTTGTTTTCATACTTTATTCTAGAAAATGAATAAGATTAATTAAATTGTTATAAAATTCAAAATTCAGTTAATAATATTCATAATGGCTAATATTATATTAAATCGTTGTTTAGTGAAACTCGGTATTGCGTACGACGCAAGCTATCGAGGAAGGTCGCGGTTGCGTGTAAAGCAAGACAAGCTAGTGTTGTGTGTAGTGAAAGATTCCTTTGATGATTTATATAACATAAAAACAAAATATTTCTCATAAAAGTCTCGGGTGTTACAATGGATGGGACCTAGAATTATATTTACACTTTATTTATTAGTAGTATCTTGAGAGAAATTAGTAAGCTATCATTAAATAGAGTTTTACCCATACTTGTAAACTATCTTGTGGAATGTATCGACAAATAGAGGTATCATGGTTTATGGGATCATAAAATCCAATAATTAATCATTTACTTAATTAAGAAATAACTTATTATTGTCCATGATATTTTAATAATGATATTATCTCTAGATTAATTTAATTCTCAATTATTGATTAAATGGATTGTGTTTTCTATAATTCAACTTTCATATTTACTATGCCTTAGATATTCTTAATTGTTATGTTATTTAAATGGAATTAATGTTTAGTTATTTACCTTAACATATTGATTATTCCTTATCTATTAATTATAGTAATGTTATATAAATTTAATGTGTGTTTAATTATTTATCATTCTATATTGATTATCCCACAACTATTCATGATTGTCAAGTTATTTAAATGGCTTGTGTGTTAAGTTATTTATATTTCTATATTGATTATTCTTTATGTATTCATGATAGTTAAGTTATTTAAATAACATTTTTGTTTAGTTATTTACCTTTAGAATTTTATTACTCCTCATATAATCATGATATTCAAGTTATTGATTAAATGGTATGTGTTTTCATATATTTACCTTTCCATATTGATTATTCCACATTGATTCATCTTAATTTACATATGATAACTTCTAACTTATATAACTCTTACTAATAATTTGAGATCACACTTATTTCTTTCTTTTATAAGGAATCCCATAAGTTTACTATAAATGATATTAAAGGTTAGTCTAAGAATTATGATATTCCAAAAAAATGTTTTATTTTTTATATAAAATTACAATATGATAATAATGTATATATCTAGTTTAATAAGACTAGTAAACTATTATGTCCTTTGGGATGTGATTACTTGTATATTACTCACATTTATTAAAATGTACATCTTCTCTAGGTTACTGGGGTCAGGGTAATTACAGTTGGTATTAAAGGATGTTTTCTATAAACTTTTGGAACTAAATTTAAGAATACATAAATTAAGGAATATAGCTCTCTGATATAATTGAGGACTTGTATATAAGAACATCCTAATGCTTTGTTAAGGTAGATATTAGATATTTTCTCATAGAAATACATCCCTATCTAGATATTACATGTGGGAATGGTTATGAAAAAGATATACCAAGGGGTATTAAATATAAAAAAGGTGTTTTAGGATTTATTCAAGCATTAACTTGTGCATGAAAATGGGACTTACTACACAATTTTATTTTGACACTATTAGGGTATATTATATGGATAATTAACATTTTATTTACAAACCATTACGAATGACTTAAATAGATGATGAGATTGAATGACCCAGGTTAATCCTAAGTTTACTTATATTGAAAAGAAAGTGTCATGATTTATATATCCTATAAATGATTATATGTTTTTACCACTATGTTTATTGTTTATCTACACTATGATTTCTAGTTTGTGTTAATGTTTGGAACCTAAAGGAGTCATGTTAACATTGAATATGAAGAATAATATAGTGGCTATGAGAAACCAAATGGGATGATGATTTAAGTGAATGATATCATTATTTTACCTCATCAGTTATCATGAAATATGATTAACAACCTATAACTTAACCAACTATTAGACTTACCAAATAAGAGAATGATAAAGTTCTCTAAGATCTCGAGTGATGGAGACCATAGACCAAAGAAGGATATATTTCCTTCTTGTTAGAAATGAGAAAATAAACACCAAATAATGTTTCTAAAAGTAATGGGAAAATGTGTTACATGTTTATGAAAAGGGACTAAAGCAATGAATTGGAAAGGAAAAAATGAAATTTAGGATATAAGGAAATTAATTTTATCCTTGGTATCTATTTATAGTTTGTTGTATTAAAAGTGAGGAACCTAGGATTTATCCGTGTTAATTCCCTCTTATAAACCTAAACCCCTATATTAAGGAAAGACCTATGTTGAAATAAAATAGTTGAAGTATTTATGAATTGGGATTATAAGAATTATATTATAAAATAATTTTTACAAATTGTATTTTAGTCATAATAATTATGAAACATATAAGGATTGTTTTATCTTTTTTAATAATATATGTCTTCATTAAGAGGAGAGTTATTGATTCCATCATGGGTTTATGAGTTGAATATTGATTATAAGATCAAAGTGATAAAAACCCCTTTTAGTTCTTGAGTAACAGGAGTATATTAAGATTAAATATATTTTGGGAGACATTTATGGTAATAAAACCCATTGGTTTAGTATATTTTTTTAGTGAAATAGTTATTCATGGAAAAATCCCCTTACAATTTTGAGCATAATATTAAAGGTATTGAAAAATTTTAGGATTTATATTATATTTTATGTTGACTTAATTATGAGTTATTACACCTTGGGAATGTTATAGAAATTTTATTAATATGGTTTTATAAAAAGGATAACCTGCATATCGGGTGAAAACCATTACATTTATAAATGCCATGGGGAATGAACCCATAACCGAAGGGTGATAAGGGTCTAACACCTACCACTATCCAAAATAATGTTTTGGTTATTATTTAATTTTTTTACCCAAAAAATTTTATGAATAAGTATTAATGATAAACTGGTGGTGTTACTCTTAATGTTTCAAGATTATTGTAATATATTGAATAACTTGTTCAAACAATATTCATTTTGGAAAATAGTTAGAGATAGAAAAAAAGATTTTTCATTCTTTTATTGAAATTACATTCCATTAAAATTAAATTTTAGTTATTCACGTATTAAAAAATATATTTATGGATATTATTTGATGAATTGGAAATTTAATAAGGAACAACCAAAGGATGAAAATGTGCCTATGAAATAGAAATATATAAAGTTAGAATATTTATTTATATTCATAGAGAGTAAAATAATTTCTCAACTTTAGTAATATGATTCTGAAATTTGTTTATTATCCTGTTAACTTTATTTCAAATTAATTAATAGTATTTTGACTCATTAGGGATTTATGATTTTGTGTTTGTTTACATTCTATTGATCATTCACATTCTTGTGATTAATGACCTATGTCACCCTCCATCATTATTTGGTTAATAAGATTTTCTTCCATGTACATATATTCACTTCCCACCAATTTTTTCAAACTTAGAAAACCAGTTATTTGTTATTCCATATAACCTTTCATATTTCTCTTTTCCTATTTTTAGAAGATGTTTTGTAATCCCTTTTTACTATGTGGGTTTTTGGAAAAGGAATTTTTAAATTGAAATCCCTTGATTTTTTAGATCAATTTGAAATTTTAAGGACATAATTTATTTAAGGTGGGGAGAATGTAACTCCCCAATATTTTAAAATAAGAATATTGTATTTGATATCATATGTGATATGCGACATTGAGCATTAAAAGTACAAAAAGTGTCAATTAGAGACATTTTAAAACATCGCCAATTCATTTACCTATGTCTCTAAAAAACATCTCTAAATGAGGTTTCTCTTATTTAGAAGTGTTTATAAGTTCCAAAAATTATAAATATGTTTATATTTTACGTTTATATATATTTTATACTTTATTTTTATATTTTATGTTTATTTATATGTTTATATTATATATATAGGCTTATATTATATATATATATGTTTATATATATATATATGTGTGTGTGTGTTTGTGTGTGTATAAATATATATATATATGTTTATATATACATATACATACATGCATTCACACACACACAAACTAATACATATATATGTATAATTAGACACATTTTGAAATTCAAGAAATAATGTCACTAAAATAGTCACGTTTTCTTAAAAATGTGAAATAAATTAAAAATATCTAATTATATAATGTTATATTTATATATATAAATATATTTCATATTTAATATTTAATGTTATATATATATATTATAAATTAATACACTTATTTTAATATATATATGTTTAGATTTTAGATTTTATGTTTATATATACTTATATATCCTTATATTATATTATATATATATCTATATTTTACATATATGATTATATTTTCTATTATATATATATATATATGTTTATATTTTTTATTCTATATCTACATATGTTTAAATTATCTATATATATATATGTTTACAATTTATGTTTATTTATATGTTTATATTTTATGTTTATATGTTATGTTTATATATATATATATGTTTATAATTTTGGTTTATATATATCTCTATAATATATATATGTTTATATATATATGTTATATATATTATATGTTTATATTGATATATATATATATGTTTGTTTATAAATATATACATGAATATATACACATATATAATTATATATATATAACTAGGCATGTTTTAAAATAATATTAAAAATGTCACTAAAAAAGCCACATTCTCATAAAAACATAACTACATATAAAATATATATATATGATTTTATAAATAAATAAATAAATAAATATTTGTTAATATATATAAATATATATCTAAATATATATATATGTGTTTATAAATATGTGTCTGTGTTTATATATATATATATCTTAATATATATTTACATCGATTTGGGAAAATTCTTTATATAAATATATATATGTAGTGACATTTTCATAACAATGTGGCTAAATTAGTGATGTTTCATTAAAACGTCTCTAAATTAGTGATGTCTTTTCAAAAAACATTTCTAATATCCCCATGTTTTTAATGAAACATCACTAATTTGGAAAAGCTTCTTGAAAAATGATACTAAAATAGTGAAGTTTCCTACAAAGCATGGCTAAATTAGCGACGTTTTCTGAAATCATTGCTAAATTAGTCACCTTTTCTTAAAAACATGGATAAATTAGTTAATGTTTTCAATAAACATATCTAAATTAGAGATATTTTCATGAAATTTTTCTAAATTTACAATTAGCATCGTTTTTAAAAAACATTACAAAAAAATGTCACTAAATTTATGTTTTTTGTCGTGAAATAACCCATGATATATATTTTACTTCAATATCTTTGATAACTTGCAGAACAATAAAAATCAAACCTAAATGAATCATAATATAGTATACTATTATAACATAGCTATTAAATTGGATGATATGAATAGTACTAACTATAATATGAAAATTATGGTTATCTGTTGATTATAAATAAATTAAGAATCATTTAAATGAAAAATAAATGTCTTATAAAAAATAGTACTTTTCTAAAAAATAGTTTAATCACATTTTGCGCACATAATTTAAATTAATTTTTACCACTTTTATGTAATTTATTTTAAAAAAATTAATATTTTTTAAAAATTATAAGAAATAATTGTCTTAGGGTTCATTTTTATGATTTTTATGAAAACTTTCATTTTCCAATTAATAGTGAAAAATATTAATTTTTATTAAACACCACCTTTTCATTTAAATAATTTATATTGTAAAATTTTATTTTTAATTGGGTTTTAAGTAAAATTAGTTCAATTATATTAAAATTTATCCAATTTAGGTCATTTTAATCAATTTTAAACTGATGTTTTATATTAATACCATATATGATTATAAGAATTTTCACTTTGGAAGCGTGCTTTCTAATCACTTCTACAAGTATAATATTAAATTGGATTCTTCCAATTCTGTGAAATAAATTTTGAAAATTTGATTCCATATTTTTAATCATAATATTTTATATTATCTAAAAATTTCATCTTAATTTTTGACCATTATAAATAATAAATGGATTAAAAATTAATTACCACTGTTAAGGTAAAAACTGATTTACAGTGGAGTTGAACTAAAAAGATAAGGGTTAAAATGACCTACCTACTTTTCCAAAACACATTTTATGTCCATATTTCTACCTTATCACCTATAATAACCAATAATGACCCATTTTGGAAGCTTTTCCATGAAAAAAGTGACTGTAATTGATTCTTTTCAAAAATTCCATGTGTGTCCTCTCCCCCTCTTAAGAAAGGCCACCCTCCCACCTCTTCAAACATAGAAAACCATATGGATTAGATAATAACCTCCAAAATCAACTCCAAACTCCCATATGAAAATACTATATTTCTTTTTTTATCAGAAGTCCATCCTAGGAAGGATTTTGATGAAAACCTAAGGAAGTTGTATGAAGAAGGGGTAACGTTCTAAAATGAGCATTTTTATATTGTTTCTTCTTCCACGTCCTTAAAATATTTTTAAAATTTTATTATATGATAAAATAAATATCTTAAATATACTGATATGTTATTATGTTTATTTCATAAACTGTATCTATCTCCTCTTCAATCAAATGGGAAAGAAAAGTGTTGATCCAGTGTATAGAGGAATACGACCTCACAAACCGATGTAACTCATTTTTTATCAATGCATCACATGATTGTATATAATGAAGCATTTGATATATATATATATATATAATTTATGATATTATTATACAAATTTAATTATAATATTACATGTATATTTCTACTTTACATTCCATTTAAATTATGATAGCATCGCTCGTGTGTCTGAAGGACTACTGCCTCATGATCAAATGTGATTTGTTTTTCACATACACTTACATGGAATATAATAAGGATAAATTTAATAAATATATATGATATATTTGACATGATATTTATTTTTTAAAATTAATATATCACCTAACTCCTTACCCTTTCACCCAATAAATAAATGATAACATCCCTCGTCCGTATGTACGGACTACCTTCTCTAAAAAGCGATGTGATCCATTCTCAATGTTCAAATTTTAGTAATGATTTTGCAATTGTATATAATGAATAAAAATTATATTTATAGAATTAATATAATTTTATAGATTATGTAACTATATAATATGTGAAACAACCATAACTTTCACGAAAAAACATGCATGAGAAAACAAGGCAATCAATACTAGAAATAATGAAAATAATGAAATATTATTAATGAATAAGTAAAAAGATGTTATACTGACTGAAAATTGTTTTTTATTATTATGAGAGCACTTTTTATGAAAAATTTATAAACCATACATAACTTCACCACTTCATGACATCATGACATCACCACATCACCACATCACCACATCACCACATGACCACATCGCCACTTCACCACTTCACCAGTCCACCAGTTCACCAGTTCACCACTTCACTAAGGCTTCACAACGAACAACATTCGAGCACAATGGATGAAAAATCCATTCTATAATTAATACTGACAAACCTTCACAGATTGAGCCAAAAGAGTTAAGTGAAGGCCGAGGTACCACAAACCAGGGAGCACGAACATCTGAAAATCTGAAAAAACCTTAGAACCGGTCTCCTCGAATGCCCACCAGTGAGACCGTCGACACCATCCCAAATCCACAAACCCATTGGAGGACTCCAGTGGGAGTTCTCCCATACCCTCCAGTGACATGAGATGAACCCAAAGAGCACATCCACAAAGGTGACGAAGAAACCATAATGAGAAAGACTTGGCCGTCCAGACTCAGCGCCCTACTCTGAAGACAACTGAATCGCATCCCTAAACCAAACAAAACTCCACAAACCCAATTTCCACCAGCATGAAACCATCGCGATTTCACACAGACCGGTCATTGGAACTGAATCCAGAACTCCACAGTGATTCCACCACGCACCACAAAACATCACATAAAAAATGTGTGAGGTAATAGACTTCGTCTCAATTTCCCTTCATTGAAGAATATTGCAATGTTATAAACATATTTTTTATATGGTGTATATAAAACACCATTGATAGGTAATATAATGATTCATTAACAGTTAATGGTATTTTAGTTTCAATTTTAATTATTTCATCCAAGGGTTATTGTATTAAATGTTACCAAGTGGTAATGGATTTAATAACTAAATTTAGTTTCATTGGGTTTTATTACTTCATTGTTGTCTTTGATATTATAAAACTATGTTTGTATTTAATTTAGAATATATTATGTTTCATATCTTATTATTTTATGTTGAATTAAATTTTATACACATAATCAATTAATTTTTTAATTATCACTTCAATGTTCTGATCTTTTTAAGGGTTTGTTTCAAAATATTATTTTAGTCGGGATTGTTTATGATTGAATTTGAATTAATTGGAATTATTTGATCATTGTATAATAAAACCATTTCATTTTCTTCTCATATGTTAATTCATGATTTTTCATGTAATGTTACCAATTTTACAATCTTTTTTAGTTAAAATTACTGATAATTTTTTTAATAAAAATCGACTTCATTTATCTCTTTGGTCTAAAATCCCTTTGATTCTATACAAATATTTCCTTTTTTTTTAAAAAGTGTATTTAATATTTTTAAAATAATTTATTAATGATAATTTGACCCATGTTTGAATTTTTACAATTTTTTTTCAAAGTAACCTTCTTGTTCATTTCTAAAAAGTGCATATTTGGATTTACTGAAAATGTGGAAGGAATAATTGTTTTAACATATACGAAATATATAACATTTCTTGCCATTAAGACTACTAAATGTTTTAAATATATTTTAATAATCCTATAATTTTATTTTCAATGAAAATTATTTTCAAATTATTTTGTAATATTTTAGTAAAATAAATATATTTTCATTTTGAGAAGGATGTTTTCCTATAGAATGTTTTTAAAGATATTTTTATGGGTTTTATACCCATTAATAACAAAAACCGTTTATTTTATTTAAAACCCATTAGGGAAATATTGTATTGATACAATCGTTATTCTTACTATGCATGTATTATAATCATTTTTTACCAAGAAAAGTATTTTAATTCACTTTATTAATTCGTTTTTGTGGGTATTAGATTTCACATGAACTATTAAGTTTCTCATGATAATTGGACTTTTAAATTTACCCTAAATAAGTGAATTATTTATCATGGATATGGTTATTGATTAAAATTCATATCAGTTGAACAAATATTGTTCTATATTGAAAATTATTTATTTATCATAGGAAATATTAACAAATCCATATTCTTTACTTAATGTGGATATTTTATGATAAAGCTCATTGTTCATGAATTAAATTTATTATTCAAAATCTGAGTAATGGTTAGGATATATGGTGATGGGCAGTGCCTAGAATTATGTAACCCCTTGATGCATCATTAGTGTCAAGAAGAAAATAAGTCAGCTAGCATTAAAAGGGTTTTACCCATCATTTTAAACTACCTTGTGAAAGGTATTAATAGTATAGGTATCATGATACTTGAAATCATGATGTCCAATAATTAATAATTTTCTCCATTAAGAATTTAGTTATTATTATCCATTATATTTTCACAATTACATAATCTCTGTTTAAATTTCATTATCAGTTATTGATTAAATGACACGAGTTTTTAGATATCTACCTTTCTATGTTGATTATCACTTATCTATTTATGAATGTCAAGTTATTTAAACGGAATGTGAATCATTTTATTTACCTTTACTTATTTATTATTACTTATATATTCGTGATAGTCAAGTTATTTATATGTCACATGTGTTCTGTTAATTTCCTTGTCATAATGAATATTACTTATCTATTCATGATAGTCAAGTTATTTAAATGGAATGTGTGTTTAGTTATTTACATTTATATATTTATTATTCCTTATCTAATAATTATAGTCAAGTTATTTGTTAAATAAAATGTGTGTTCAGATATTTACCTTACCATATTGATTTTCCATATTGATTACTCTTTATATACTCATGATAGCTTCCACTATACATAACTCTTACTAATCATTTGATCCCAACCTTATTTTGTTTCATCTCCCAAAAATCTATGAAGTGTACTATGAATGATATACAATAATATTTTATAGGGAATAATGATATCCTTGGAAAAAATTATGTTGTAATTTATATATTCAAATATAATTTGGGAATCATGTTTGTATATAGTTTACTAAGACTAATAAACTATTTAGTCCATCGAGATGTGATTCATTTTATATTATGCCAATATAATAAAGTAGACATTGGCTTCACATTATGGGGTTTGAGGTCATTACATTATAACGATTGATTTTAAAAGGAGTTTCATGAGGAAAACATTTAATGCTCCAAAATGAAATGTAATCCTGTATATAATTTCTAAGACAAATTGGGTAATAAAGTGAAATGTTAGACATGTGGAGGATTATATATATGAGAAATGGTGAATGAGGATCAAATATAATGAATCTCATACTACAAAAGGTGTACAAAGGACTTTTTAAAAACTATAGTATCCATTGGGGAATAACATTATGGACCCTGTCATTTAAGATACCCAAACTTCATATAGTTTATTTGACTATATTTTATTACTTTGGAGGGCGATCTCCCATGTTCTTTCCCTATAGACACCTAATTTATAGATGAATATTATTCAATGTTTATTCATGGAGTAATAACCAACTATATACATATATAGTTTATGAAATACATTTAAATTATTGTTTATTTTTTATTTGGGGTATTTATAGTTTGAATCATGAGTGTGAGTGGTGGATATTGTCACTATAAAATTATTTCTAAAATCATTATTTTATTCCAACACTTTTACCACAAAATTTATCCTTATGTGGTTATTTATCATACAATGAATCAAGGTGACTATGGGGGAATGGTTTGGTGATCATTTTCCATGTACTATGGGATTCAATTCCCACATTTAGTCTGGTGGGTGAAAGGGTAAATGGTCCATCTTTAAAATCAAGGGATGTCTCCTTTAATTATAAATAATAAGATATGAGGTCCAATTCACATTATATTATAGTGAACTGGTTCCTTAAAAGAGAGAAAAATATAGGGGTGATCATCTAAATGATAATGAGTGTGATTTTTGAGTGTCAATTAAACATGAATGAACATTAATAGAGAAATAAATGAATCAATCTAGGTATTCACATAAGGATCATCTCCCAATATTTGTATCATTATTTTATTTATTTATTTATTTATCCACATAGAATAACCAAATCAAATTTCTTTTTTTTATAAAAAATTATATGTATAACATGTGATAATAATATTGATTGATTTTTTTTGTTACTTGGTAGAAGATTGTCCTTAATTAATATGTTATATCTTATTTTTTAGATGAGTTATATTTTTGGAGGATTTCATATGAAATTTTAACGGTTCTATGAATTTTTCATCTTTTACATGGTTTATGTGAGATTTCTACATGGTTTAGTATACTGTGAATGTGACCCTTCCATGAGGGTTCCTTATGGGCATGAGTTAGTACACACAGTTTTTTCCTAGTTGTGTGGGTACCCTTACATAGAAGGGTCCTAATTTCATTATTGAATAAAAATAGTTATATAATAGGCATAATATAGGGTTTACAGTGCACCATATAAATCCAAGTGGAAACCGTACAACATAACATTATATTGGGGTTGTGTTGTTCATGAATTATGCACAATTAGTAGTTATCATTAAGTAACTATGCAGTAGGTCTAAAATTTTTAACTGTGATTTTTTCATGGTTATAACATTTCTTGATAAACTATTCCTCTAAACTGCATGATTGAGTTTTTCTTTGGCAGTTCAAAATTCATGGTTAATGTTGGATTTATCAAATCATGTAACCAAACAGTGAAATATTCCGAGTTTCCCTTAAAAGTGAAATTCCTTTTGTGAACCTCTTTATTTTTAATTGTTTACCCATCCTCTTTCTCCCCTCTTGATCGGTTGAAGGTGTGTCATGCCAAGGGAAATTATATCCTCCCTTCTTCTTGATTCTAATTCTCTTCTCCGTCAATTTCAAATGGGTTTCTCTTGGTAAGCTTTACATTTATTCTTCCCTTATCTTATCCTCCCCCATTTAATTTTCCATCTTCCAAGAACACTAAACATTTTTTTGGTTAGGATTAGCATATGGGATGTGTCTAATATGAGGATTTAGGTCTTTTAGGGTTTTGGATGATATCTCTTAGCTTGGTTGTGTGTTCTCCACCAAAGGTGATAAGTTTATGTGGTGTTTATTCTTATAAAAGGTGGCGTTTCTTTGGAGATCCCTTGTAATTTATTTCATGAAATAATTAAATGTTTTAAGATTCAATTCCTTTATAATTAATATTATATTTAATATCCATGAATGGTTTAGAGGGGTTTTCAAATGGACTCAACACTTGGTATGTATTTTTCAGATGAAAAGTATTTGTGAAAATACATGGGTGACTATTTTTGAAAATTTTTAAGTGTTTTTAAATGGTTATTTACAATGATTTATTTTTAAAGTATGGGTTTTATTATTTAAAATTGGATCTTTGTAAAATGGTTGGATTTCCAAATGTGTTTATGTGTGGTTTGATATATGTATTTTAAATAATTATTTAAATGAGATTTTAAATGGTGTGATGTGTCTTGGAATTCCAAGATTTATTTTGAAGGCTCAATTTTAACATTTAATGGAGTGTTTTATTAAAAAATGTAAGACCCTAAATTAACCCACATTGTAATTTATATTCTCATTTTTAATTCTTACCCCCTTTGGGGATATATTATTTTGATGTTTCTTTATTTAATACTTAGATATAATATAAAAATGGGATATTTCATGTGATGGTGTAGGAGGTTAGATGATGTTTATTTCAAATTTTTGTTATTTGTTCCATTTGATTATTGTTTTCCAACCTTATATTAATATGTTATAGGAGTAATAGGTTACTAATTAGTTTTATGGATAAGTGAAATCCCTATTTTCAATTTTTCTCCTATTTAGGTGTCATTTCTTGAATATTTCAATTGACCCTATGATGGTTTTTATTCCCATGGAAGCTTCTCACTCTTAAGATGATTATAGGTCATATTTAGTTTTACTACACTAACCAGATAGATAGGCTCTTTAGTTCTATCATAGGGTTTGTATTTCCAGTTCAAATCATGTTACTTGAGTATTAGGATGTTCTCCATGATGCATAGGTATTCTTAGGAAAATTTACAAGATCCCATCTTATACTTTGTTTTTATAACCCTATTTTCCATTTTATGGAACCTATATAGGTTGAGTTAATTTTTGAAGAACCAACGTTATAATTTCATTTTTTTAATATGTATGGTTATTATAAACTTTTAGGTTATATAAGGGATGATGCTTGTATAATTTTAAAAGATCAAATCCTCAAGATATACACATGAGTATTATTGAACTTTTTTTAATATTCAATACATATGAGAGTTTTTTTAAGGGAGAATATCACTTATAACAAATATGAATTTAATCCAAATCATATTTTGATGATTTTCAATGATTATAACTAATTATATGATGTGCTATGAAATTAGTATTTTGAGAATAATTTTTAAAGATTATTGAGGATCGGTGGAAATTGAGGAATAATTTATTATTTGAATAGATTTGAGTTTGATGTATTGAGAAGTGTGGGGAAAACGAATTGATGAGAACACCTTAGTATGTGGTCTTACAATAGTTGAATTTATTTATCAATGTTTTTTCCTGTAAGAGTTTATTCAAAATTTATGCCAACTTGAGAAAGTTATGGGATTTATATCGATAATGAGGTAGATATCTCAACCTTATCTATCCCAAGTGGTAAGGAGGGAGGAGGAGTATAGTGAGCAGTAACACAAACATGGGCTAGGAATGAATGCAGGTAAGAGGAAAGTTTGAAACATGAATGGATGAATGGATCTTATCCTTACACATTTTGGGCGTCATAGGAGGGAGTGGGAGAGCACCATCACCAAAATAACTTTATTTTTAGGCTAAAGAGACACATGGACTTATAAGGAAGAGCCCTTCCTTATGCCAGTATGATGCTGGAGGACTTTTTATGTGGTACTATTCACCATTGAAATAAATCATTTCTCACTCAAATAAAACAACATTATTCAACTGTATATTGATTCATCCTTAACCTATATCTTCTAGGTTTTATGCTGGACGACTGCAACACAAAACAACACCTTGTAAAAATCTTATCTATGTATGTACAAACCAAGATTTTCAAATGAATAATCTATATTGGCATGAATATCACATGCTGTATAGGTATGTTCATGAGGTAACCAGGTTTTTAAAGATTTTATGATTCCCCTTGTTTAGTATGTGATGAAGAATATTTGTAATGAACCAATTGATAAGCAGTGTATCAAATATGAGTAAGAAATTAAGAGAGTAAGTGATACATGGCAGTCCAAATGGTGTGTAATCGATGTTGTGAGGTTATCATGCTATCATAAAGTAGTTGGATAAGTGATGTAACATGTTCGAAATGTGATGGAGAAAAGAATGAAAAGATGAAATGTTTTTTTATGGATGTGATTTGTTCATCAAGTGAGTATGTGATGATGGATTCATCAAATGAATACTATGACACCATATAGTATGTGAAACAGGGGTGACATTTTTTTGATGCCACATAAGTATGAATGGTTAATTTTTTTATATTGATCAGTGGATATGCTCAATCACTAGAGCACATAAACACCAACTTTTATCACATTATCAAGCTCTAATGATTTTGAGAAGAAATTAACTTATTAAGAAGGGATTAATGTGATATAAATCAATTTTTCCTTGTGGTCCTGTTAATCCCAAAAAGTATAATGGGACACTATTACTAAGTGTGTAGAGTTAAGGTGCACAATTTTTTCCTAACACATATTATGTAGGTGTACACTGCTCTCCTGATATATATGGGGAAGGTGAAAATTGTATGGTGCATGGGTGGAGTATGGGGTTATGTTTGTAAATTTGTTCTGTTGTATTTATATTAGAGTATAAAATTTTCTTACATGGGTGTTTATTTTATATGAAATATCATGAAATATCATGAAATATATTATACATTCATGAAGATTAGTTTCAAAAGGTACAAAATTTATAATAGAATGTGAAAATCAATATAGTATACTATCAAAGATATAGAATAGATTGAAGGTGAAAAAAATTGTATGATTATTAGAATTTCATGTCTGGGTATTAAATGAATTAAGGATACCTAGTTCATTCAAGAGCTCAAGTGAGTTTTTTGACGAAAATATCTGTTCACGATATTGCTATAGTTCTTGAATATTATACAGGATCAAGACCTAGTGATCTACCATACTTGTAGAGGGAGATCAATTTATATGAATAGTTAAATAAACATGGAGGATATAGATATATTTCTACATATGGATCAATATTTTTTAGAAGTATGACTGGGGTTTATAAAAAATAAAAGATAATAGAAGGTATTTGTGGTTTCTTACCAATATTGGTTGAAGAGTTTGTGGAAGGGGAGTAAAACCAGACATAGTTGGAGAACCAAATGCTGAGGTGAATAACCATTCACTTTCTCTGTTTGGGGAATGGAATATATAACCAATCATTATACTTTGTGACCTAGAAAATCAAAATAATTTGAAATAATATTATAAAGGATAATCCGTTATTTGGATTTTCTAACCAACTATGGTAAGGAGTAGTCCTTTTAGAGTCCTTATAAATACTATGTAATACTCTCTTTATTATTTATAAATATGAGGTGAGGATGAAAGTTTTAATAGAGTGGATTAAGAACCTTTATAATTTAAATATGTTAATTTAAAAAAGAGAATTTTTAAAGGAGACTTCTAAATAAACCCTCCTTTCATTATTTTGTTGATCATTTTCATTACAACTAGTATTAGAGATAATCTAGGTTCCCTATAAATACCCAAAGGTTATTTTTTTGAGAAATAGAGAATCATATTTTTATGAAAATTAGTGGTGTTAAAACCTTCAATGGAAATATTTATCCTTATTATAGTAATATGATGTTACCATACATTATATCACACATATTATATGTGATAGATGCTACAATAGGGGGTTTACACCTAATACTGAAGATACTAATATGACTCAATATAATAAAAGAGATATTGACTTAGATGTAAATAATAAAAATTCCACATTTATGTCAATATCAATGAAGGTATGAATAAATGTCATGGGAATTCAAATAGTAAAGGAGATATGGGAAAAATTGATAAGTTTCTATAATGTTAATGTCAAATTAACGAAACTATACTTAATGTTGGAAGATAAAGTATGAGAACATTAAAATGGATGATGATAAATATACTGATGGCTATTTCACAAGGGTGAATGACATATTAAACAATATTCAAGGATTTAAAGATATGTTAAATGAATCTATCATTGTAAAAAATATTATGAAGAATTTTTTAGATCGATTTGATCTTAAAATATCATCCTTTTAACAAGGATATGATTTAATAGTTGAAGACTTACATAATATACACATTATTTATGAGACAATAATGACACATTGTTTAAAAAATAAGGAAAAAGATTAAATAACCATTAAACCTATGATAAAAAATGAAAATCCATGGAATATTATTTTGAAAAATACAGTGGTTTAGATAGTAAGGGAGATAGGGATTTTAATGATATTATTTCTCTTTTATCAAGGGGATTTAAAATGGTAAAGTGGAAAGAAAAAGGAAAACAATTACTAAAGTGTTGGAATTGTGATGTTTTTGTATAATTTACTAATGAGTTTCTAAAAAAGAAATATATTGAATACGAATATAGTAAAAAATGTGTGATATTTAAAAAATAAAAATGATAATAAGAAAAAGTATAATTCTAGTGGTATGAAATGAAATATTAAGAGGAAGAATGATAATGTCAATTAACCATCATGTAGTTCATTATAAGATGTGGTTAATTTTCTCCCTAAATATGAAAGATGATTTCATTTATTAAGTACAGATGATGATAGAGAAGAAATAATAGAGTTGGAAAAATAGTTGAAAGGTGATTTGGGAGTATATTTTTAGGTGATTACAAAGTTCATGAAAGTGAAGAAAAAACATATAAAAGAGAAAAATAGGGTGGCTAGGGAAAAGAGAGAGATGGTTAGAAATTAGGAAATATATGATTATGAGATTAATAAGAACGTGGTTATAGAAGCAAAAATAAGATTATTATTAGTGTGAAGGACTAAGTGAGGCATAATAAGTATATCTTTTTCTTTGAAATAAACTGATTAAAGTAAGATATAATTTCAAAAATTTAGTTGAGGTTATAGGAGAATTTTTCCATGTTAATGAGAATTTGTGTTCTAAATGTTTAGGTGAAACAAATTATTGTGAACTTGTTTGGACCAAAAAACATAGAGAAATTCTTTCACATACATGTAATGTAAGAGCATGCCAAAAAGACATCTGATTCCTATACATAATAAGAATCAAACTGAATCAATATTGTAACATTCCAACCCAACTCATTAGATTGTGAAATAATGAAATTATAGCAATGTAAGGTGACATCTCGAAGGCACCAAAGGTTAAAATAAATGTGACTAGAGTTACAGAATCATGGGTAATAATTTTACCCTAAAACTAACACCCCACGTGAAGACCAAATGAAAGAGACATAATATGATGCATGATAAAAAAATAGAATATATCTATATGTATAACTAACTAATATTATAAGTAAAAACAAAAAGTTATAATACAATACCAATATAAATAAAACTCAAGATAAATATACTCAAGAAACCAAGGTGGAACTACACATGACTCTAACACTCGATAGTTGCCTCAATCTCCAACTCCCAACATCCAAAAATACTACATCACAAAGATATTATTGTAATGTATGAAACCTTCCCATTATATTTATCATGGTAAATAACATCTATATATTCACTAAGGTTTAAATGATAGGGGTGAGTATACAACTCATTAGGAAAACACTAAGACTTCCACCAAAAGGAACTAAAATAACAAATAGGTTAACTCATATTTTATTTAAATTAAAATGATTATAGAAACTTAAAAATAAATGAATAATAAAAATATAACAATATGGTAGTGAAATAACACACACGAATACACACCCATGGAATAAAAAAACACACACACATGAATAACATCAACTAATGAAACCCCCACCTCATGGACACTCCAAAATAGCTTAAATCTCGAGTTGTATCTGAACTATATAACAAAGTCATCACTCAGTGTCATATTACAATAATCCAGAAGAATGGAACCAAGACCATGTCTTCCAACATGGACCTTATATATGAATATGAAAACACACACACACCAAATTCATGGAAATTTCTCACATTTAGAAGCTATATTTTATTAAAAAAAATATTTAATCATTTAATCAAACACCGTTTGGGAGACATCCGTAATTATAAATTTGAATACTGAAAAAGAAAAATGGATTTCCAATAGATATTTCATAATTCTATTATAACAAAAATAATGCAAAATTAATTTATAAAATAAAAAGACTTCAAGTTCTATATGAAATTAGAAAAAGTGAAGAATCCAATGACCTTAGATGCATTTTACCCAAGGAATTATCTCACGTTTTAAACGATCTGGGCTTTAAAATCTATTATTAAATATAAACCAAAGAATATTTATCAAACCAAGATCTAAAAAATAGAGTTGGGAAAGGTATGGCCAATCTTAGATTCCCCTTTAGATAAAATGGGAGGATCAAGAAGAGATAACAAGACACTTACCTTCAATTCCATTGATCCAACATTCTATGATCTTCTAAAATACATAAACAGTAGGAATTGGACCACCAAAATCTTATAGTAGAGTTCTATAAATCATGATCCTATGTTAGAAGAGAAATATGATGATTTTTGATATAATTTTGGGTCCTTAATCAGATTATTGGATTTAATTAATCTCATCATAGGATTACTCCACATGGTTTGAAAATGTGTGTTTTATCCTTCCAGGTTATCTCTATAGAGAATATTTTGAATTATTACAGTTATCATAGGGTTTTGAAAAAATGTGTTCCCACCATGAACCTGCCCAAAAACATCCTCTAGATTTGGTATGGTAACATGAGGACTTTGAAAATTTTCATACCTCATGAAGCTACAAGCCAGAGTATCCCTATAATAGTTTAGTCCATTGGTCTAGAAAGAACTTATCCTAGTCTTATGTTTCCTATATAATCAGTCCATGATTCGATAATATAAATATGAAATAAATTCATTTTCCACACAATTTCATTTATTGTATATCTAGTATACAAATCAATGTATGAATAAATGTATCATATATTTAAAGGGTGGAATGATCCTAGTGTATCACATGGATAGGGTTGGGATGATACTTTTATAATCAAGATTCATGGGAAATGTTTTGGAAACACTAAATTTTTGTGGAAGGGATAACTCATATGAAACATCATCAATATGTCCCAAAATATCGAATGGACTAACATGGTAAAGAGACAGATTTCATTTTTTTCTCTATTAGAATTAAACCAGTCTTGGGTATATTATTTCTAATAGCTTTAGTCTATTTCCATTATTTTTTTTTATTATTTGGATTTTGGTAGTAGTCTCATGAACAATACTTAGTATGATCAATGTATTTTTTTAGTCTCTTAGAAAAAAGGTTTAACATGGATGTACATATAATTTATTAAATGGAGACATATTTTTCATGTCCATATAAATATTTTTATATGAAAACCCCATGAGATTAAAATGATCTTCCCATGAATGAAAACAATCTATAAAACTTTTTGAGAGCATATCTTCCAATTTATAGATATTGAATTATAATTAGCCTTCAATTGATTGTTGATATTTCATGATCATGGTAAAATAAATTGTAAGGGATTGTTAAAAGGATCTCCAAAACCATAAAATTAATAGAAGGTCTCTGTTGGAGATAATCGATACTAGTATTCTATGTAAATTCACCACTTTCTCAATATAGATCTTTTCTAAATATTCTACTATATTAGACTGTTGAATTTAAATGAAATATGCCTACTTGGTGAGTCGTTCCATAATCATAGAAATAACATCATGATTAGAAAGTATATGTGGTAGGATAGTGAAAATTTCTATGTAAATCTATTCCAATTTCTAAATAGTTATAGTTATTGACTAAAACTTTCATGATGGTCATTAGTGTTCTGTATTTACCTATTGGCTGCTGAGTATTCTCATAGTATAATCAGTAAATTTTGATTTCATATTTGAATACCAAAAATAGATCTTCATTTCCATTTTCATTTTTTGAATTCCCAGGCGAGACACCCATTTCAAATGGTGAAAAGAGGGAAGAAGTTGTTTTTAGAAAGATGAAGGAAATGTTATTTGATTTTAAAAGTAAAACATTAAGTTTTTATCTACTATCCAAACCTCAAGGGTCTCCCCAAAAACGAGTTTGACCTTATAGATAGAAAATATGGGTCTGATTGCTATTCTTCCTTGATCAAACTCACTAAATCAAGAATAAGAGTAACGAAAAATAGTATATCCCTATGATTATATTCCCTACAATCCAAATTATTATTAGAAATTTCTCCCAAAAGATTCCACTGGTAATGATCTTAATTGACCACTTTGTTATATGATTTTCAACTCAAAGAATCATCCATGAAATTCATTCGTTCTAGTGTATAAAAATAGTAATTGTTGAACATGTGGAGATATTACATCCATTTTCAATTCCTCACGTTAAAATCCCTTTGTGAAAATATTTGTTTTAAGCTTTTATGGTCTATAAACTGTCTATAATTTTCATAAAATAGGTAATTTTACATTGTTTTTAATGTGTGTATAACCATAGATAATTCTAGTTCATGGTTCGGATAATTCATTTCAATATATTTCAGCTACCTCAAACCATTAGTGAAAATACTGTCTCCTTGGATGAGAATATAACCCAATCTATATCCAGACACATCATAATATACCACATATACTAATCCTGGTTCCAATATGTTGTGGATATATTATGAGGTTCTCCTATAATTAATCTATTGAAATGACTGATGATAATTATCATTAAATTTTAATGGAATTATTTTCCATGTTAAATTAGTCATAGGATAGAAAGTCTTGAAACTTCCCAAAAAAGTGATGATAATAACATTAAAATTTGAGAAAGCTTCATTTATTAAAGACTTTATTAGATGGTTTATAATAAATCACTAGACTAATTTTTTAGGATGGAATGATATTACTCTTTTAGATATTACATTCCCAAAGAAACAAACCTTTTCTATCCAGAAGTCACACTTAGATAATTTATCATAAAGTCAGTGCTTTTTAAATGAACCAAATAAAATATATATGTGGTTTTCATTTCCATTTCTAGAATTATGGTTCACTAAAATACCATAAAAATAAACCATAAAAAATGAGTCATAATACTTTATGAAAATATGATTCATTAAATCCATGAAAATTATAGGATTAGTTTTAAATTCTAAGGGTGTGACTATGTATTCATAGAGACTAAATATTTTAGAATGATTTATATGGATTAAAATATTTCCTATAATAGAATTAGTGATACCCAAATTATAAATCCAGTTTTTAGAACCATTAAGTACCCTTCTATTGTTGGAAAATATCATTGATTAGAGAAAGAGAGTTCCATTTTTAATTCATAACTTGATTCAGTTTATGATAATCAACACTTAAAAGGAGTGAACTACTTGCATTCTTTATGTAGTGGGGTAGAGTAGTCCAAGGGGATGTTCTTGGTATAACAGATCCATTCATTTAAATTTCATTAAATAAGACCTTGAATTGTTGAAATTCATTTGGTGACATTATATATTACTGAAGAGATGTAGGACTTCATACCATAAGTAGATTAATAGAAAATTTGATTTACTATTCAGGTAGTAACCTAGAGATATATTGTGAAAAGACATTAGGGTATCCAATTACTATAGCAAGAAGACTCTTAGTCACATTATAATAGATAAAACCCAATATCATCATTACTATATGAGAGTATATTGTTCCACATACTATCACCAAAGGCCCCACTCTACCAGAATTAATCTCACAATCCTATTTGTATAAATGAAAAATACTATATGGGGATGCAAAAGAAAATTTCTAGGTGTAATAGTCAATATAAGATATTAATCCTACCAACCATTTTATTCAAAAGATGAAAGAGAAGATATCCATTTCTGAGACTATAATTTCAAAAAACATTGACCCCATCGATGATGATAATATAGACTAGACACTTGAATCCTCTACATTCTCAATGTCCAAGTGGTATTTTTATTCTCAAGACATGCGGCATAATTTCCACATTAAAACCCATTTGATTTACCTCATTTACAAAAAAAGTGGTATTTTAGAGCTGAGAAAAATTTTACCTCACATTGTCGAGGGTCCTAATTTCTTATATATTATTTGATTCACAGCTCCATACAGTTGACAATTAAATCCAATTGAGTATTCCTTGCTTCTCTATTATGTTGGTGTCATATAGATGATTTTAATTTCTTAGAATTGTCATGAGTCACTCTACATAGAGGGTACATACTATTTTGATGAGATCACCCTAGTAGAGAATGATAAATCTTACTCTAATTTGAGCCATTTTCACCCATTAGCTTCATGGTTCTTGTAAAATAATTATTGTTATGTCCTTTATAATCATAGTTATGATAGTCTAGATATGGTTCGATAGAATCCCATTCCATGTGCATGAATGATCCATATTGAAAATAACTTTGTTCCATACTATGATGTGATGGAAAAGAAAGTTGTCTTATGTTATTATTCCCTAGTGATATTCTTTCATGGGAGTTGGTTTCCCTCCCCCAATTATTTCCAACATTGTATTTTACACTTGTTTTAGTGAATTTTTTTTTCACTGAACTTATTTTCCAATATACTCCCCTTTACAATATATTCACTATATTGATCATGTCTGAATAATCATTGTCTAAAAAAATAACCACCTTAGAATGAATATTTGGTCATAGATCTACCTCAAATATATGAATCTTAAGATGTTTTTTAGTTTCCATTATTTAATAAAAATGTACTATGTTAATAAAAATATATGTTTATTCTGTCACTATCATATCTCTTTACTTAAGACTAAATAAATCTATAATTTTGGTTCCTTTTAATCGTATAAATAAAAATATTTATTGAATAACTATTTCAATTCCTACCATGTAATTCCTTCGTCGATATTATACTAAACAACTAATTCCCTCCATTTTTATATGTTATAGTCTAGTATATATTCCACTTGTTTTCCATTCAAATTTTATATAATTCTAAGGAAAATGAAATTTAAATTGATCATATTAATCCGTTTTTCTTCTTATTCAGCTCTAGAATCCTTCTAAAAATTTAGTGGATTCTATTTTAATAAATTCTAGGTATGATCAATATGGCCAGGTTCCCCAGTTCTATTCTTTTTTTCCATAGACTGAAATTCTTTCACATTAATCTGAATAAGTTCCCGGTTCACCTGTGGTTTAGGTGAAACCACTTTCCCTATAGGTCCCTCCTTCTAGTATGTAGGTCTTCTAACTGGTTCCATTGTTCTAGAACTATAGTAACATTTTCTAGTCAATTATCATATGTTTCTTTACTTATTAGTTATAGAGTGTATTATAGCACAAAAATCATGTTCATTGTAACATAATTTTAAAACCAAGTATTAAAAATAACATAAGAATGATGAAATCCTAGTGGTAAGTTTCTTTTCAAATGTATGATACCAAACACTCTTCAACTAAACCCACAATAATGAGTTAACAACATTTTTAGAATTATTTATACAATATTTGAATCTAAAACACCAATGTGACTTGATGTTCAACATAAAGAGGCTATTTGGGTCTTCTTATTCTATACATTTCCAGTTCTACCACAATATATCTTTTTTTTACCATTCATATAGATGGACTACAATTAACAAATACCATTTGTAAAATCATTAACTAACCCATTGGATTGAGAATTAATGAAATTTTACTAACCTTAGGTGACAACCCTAAGGAAAAAAAGGATAGAAATAAAAGTCATGACATTTACCAAATCATGGGGGATAAGTTTCCTTAAAAATAACACCCTTGAAGCATACCGAAGGATAAAAAAATAGTATGATGCATCATATGAAACCAAAATAACACCAAATGTTTTACCAGAAAATAATTTCAGTAAAAATGAAAATAATAAAATAAAACAAAAGTCTAAAATCCCCCAAAAAATAAAACTCATGATATAATGTCCCAAGGATCCAAGCTGACATGACTCCTAACTCCAGGACTCAACAGCCACCTCAAGATCTAACCCCTGACACCCATGACCAAAAAATCATGAAGATCATTTAATAAATTAAGAAAAATTCCCCTTACATATGTAATGATAAAAAATAACTACAGACACACTAAGGTTAACATTCCAGTGGTGAGTATACATCCTAGTATGAAAACCCTGACACTTCCCCGAAATTGCATTAAAATAAATACCAAGTTATGTTAAAATTTATTTAAAATAAAATATTAATAAAATCGTGAAAATAAATGAATAAGAAAAATTTAACATAAGGAAGTTAAACTACACAAATTATAACAAACCTATGGAATGAACCCATAGACACCTGGAAAACACCATATAATGCAACTAATTTCCAATAGACACTCCTAAATAGTCCAATTTTCAAGTGGTATTTATTACTCTAGTCCCAAGTCCTCACTCAACACCATAATCCAATACACCACATGATTCATACCATGACCTAATTTAACCCAAATATAAATTTCCATATGAATATGAACACAAAACTATGAAATTATTTCCAATTTATCACATTCAATACTATTATTTTGATAACCAAATTCATTAATCGTATAATCAAAAACCTTTTGGGTGTTTCTCACAATTTTTAATTTGAATAACAACAAATAAAAAGGGATTTCAAATAGAGATTTCATAAGGGTTTTATAAACTAAAATCATAATAGATTTATTTCAAAAACAAAAAGGCTTTTTGATTTAGGAAAAAGTAGATAAAGATTGGAATCCAACTATATATAATTATTTTTACATAAGGAATTATATTATGATCTCAAAGATTTTGTGATTACTAATAAATTAGGTCAATAATTTCAAAATCATATTTATCAAAAAATGATCAAACCAATAATTTTTGGCAAGGAAGGCCTGATTTAATGTTCCCAATTAGAGAAAATTAGTGGATCAAGAAGATAGAAGTAGAATGAGGCTCATACATTCAATTTCCTATACATAATTCCCTCTAATACTCTAAAACATACCATTGTGAAGAAAAGTATTACTGAAATCTCTTATGAGAGTGTTGGGATTAAAGATCTTAGGTTATAGGAGAAAAAATGAGGGTTTTTCCTTGAGTTTAAACTCTTTAATAAAATTTTAGTTTCTAATTAATACAGTCACATGGATTAACAAATCATATGATAAATTTATAGAGTATATTTGACCTAATTTATTTGTGAAGTTTAATGTTTTTCTGTATGATGAAAAAATAATGAACCTTCCCAAAATACCCCTCCAACTCTGGAATAGTGGCCTATGAAATACACATGGTTTACCCTAACCTATCACCATCTAGAACTTCTAAAAACGCTTTTAAAACATATAAAACCTTCTAAAGGTAATAATTAACCATTTAATATATTAAAATAAAAAATAAAATAGGGAAAAATATTAATATAGGTGTTTTAGAAATATATCCAGAAATAAAATCTGTAAGAATTCACTATCAATCTAGGAGATCACAGTTCAGAGGACATTATTGGTGTTTTTGAAGGTATAAACACAGATCCTAGTATTTTTTCCATAATATTTCATTTCTAGGAATATGGTAGGAACAAAATGAAAAGTATGGTTAGAAAATAAGATCTAATTTACATAGGAGAAAAACTATTACTAGAACTTCACAAAATCTATCAACTCAAAAAAGATTTCAATATTTGGACATTATGTGTGGTATGAGTAGAAAAGGTATTAATATGTATAAAAAATATATGAATAGGATTGAAGGTGATATTCTATATTATATAAAATAGATAAAATTCATAAATCTAAAAATAATGATTTATTCTATATTATGTATTTAAAAAGAAAAATTAAAAACACCAAAGAAGCTGAATATATCAATAAATAATTTTTAGATATATTACTAGACTAGTAGGAGATATCCAAGAGAACAGAGAAAGATGATATGGATTCTAAAGATAAAAAAAAGTAGATACACATAAATATGCTAGAATTAATAAGTTGTTTTCCATGAATATTTATCTAAAAATTTATGAGAAATCATAAGAAAGTAGTGACTTAAGGATTCCAAATAATCTATGTTAAATTTTTAAACAAAATAGAAATGGGATAGTGAATTATCTCACAATTTTACCAACCCAAGATTAGATAATGAATAGTATGATGCAAGTAAAAGATAACGAAGTTTCATTAACATATAATGTGGATAAAACCAATCTACACAAGGAATGATCTCAAGGTGAGAAAGAATAAAAACATGATTTTTATACTCTAAATAATAAAATGAGTAGAAATAACCCCCCCAATAATTAGTTTGGAAGAAAAGATAAGTCAACGGTGAGAGGAATATCCTAGTTTTAGTTTTTTTCTCAATAATAAAAATGTCCCTGCTTATTCCCATGAATTCTTATTTATCCATGTAAACTTATAGGGAATTTAAAGATTGTTTTGAGTATATCATATATATAAATAATTAAATATTTAATCTTAATTGATTATTAATTGTAACACCCCGACCCCAGCTACCCAGAGTCGGTGCATTACTTCGTAACATTGGCATGATCACAAAAGATCAAGTCTCGAAAGACCGATTAGTTTAGTAGCCTTGGAAACACTAGATACATTCATAAATGTTACATTACATCACAAAGTGAAAAACTATAATAACATAGTCTCCATAGTCCACACTTCCATACTCTTCGGACTATCCTTGCAGGTCATTCATAAAATACTTCTTCACATCCTGGAAAATATTAAAACATTGAAAGGGGTGTGCTCAGATGCTCAGTAAGGATAACAATATTGCGGAAGCTTTCATAAATAAACATAAACATTTTAAGGCAATGTATAACTAAAACAAAAGCCTTTTAAACTTGAACATCAACATAATATGGCAAAAGTAAAATGGGATAATTCCATTCACTTATTCACATGGATATTCTACTGGTCGAATAATCACATGCAATATCAACAACCACTTTCATAATGATGGAATGCATAATGCCAGACTATCATAACCACGTAGCCAAGGCCTCGTGCCAATACCACAAATAAGATTTTGTCAAGGCCTCGTGCCAAGAAACTAGTTTGTCTCATGAGACCTGCCGATGCATTGAGGAGCTATAGCGGGCTCCACCTGTCACTTATTAAGTCCAATGCATTCCTCATATGAATAGGTTTAAACATATCATAAACCATAACATAATCGTATCACATAAAACATGCATAAAGGAAACATAACATTTCCACATTTCAATCATAAGATATCAATACAACACATTGATATAATAAAAACACTTTCAAAACCATTTTCAATACCAAAATAAAAGAAAGTTAAAACTTTGTATTTATTTTTCATTAAAAAAAAGTGATGGCTTTTAGAGGAAGCCTAAACTCAAATAATGGTAACGGCGGCGGAGAAGACATTGTCGCCACATATGTATGGAAAGAAAAACATTCCCTTTTTGTCGTTTAGTAAAACGCTTCGTATAAAAAATATTCCTTTTGAATAAACGTAAAAGTTAAAGGGGTTTATACATCGTATAAAAGAAAGTTGTGTATAAAACCAAATATGCCTCAATAAAAGGGGATTGAGACGAAGTCCTTAAAAAGATCATTTTTTAAATAAAGTACATCTATAATGTGTATTCACTATAAGTACACATAAATAATGTACAAATACAATATAGGACATAATAATATCATGACATAATATGAAAGTAGGAGATTAACCCAAAGAATGGAAGTTGGGTTAAGAAATTCCCTTACCTTGCGTCTTGTCCTGACTCGACCGTTATTAAGACTCCTGAATAATAAACTAGAGTTAATTTATATTTACTTAAGAACCTTTTTCATGTTCATTATTCCATTTATATCACTTATTACCATGTTATGAACATTATTTATTTATTTAAGTTAATAACGGTCGTTTTGTCGATCTTTGGTACTTGAGTCAAAAATAAACTTCTTATAATTACAAGTTGTTCATGTGGTAAAATATCCATTATATCCAGAATTATATTCATGATGTAGATATCATATATATCATATATATACAGTATATACATTCATTCATAATGTCACGTAACATTTAGAGGTAAGAAATGAAATGCACCGTTCATGGAGACGGTAAGCCGTACGTAAGCATGAACGCTACTTTCATTTCTATTTCATATTTAATGGAATGAAATCATAATTATATAAATTTATAATATAATTACAGTATAATATAGTGTATAATACCATTTACTCCATCCTTTATACATCCCACATATGGCATTAACGATTCAAATCACTTTGAGGGGGCGGTAGTCCGCACTTCCTAAAATGAAATTATCGAGTTCTACCCATAATGGAAATCATAAAGTATGCCATAAATGAGAAATACAGAAGCATAAGTAAAACATAAAAATATTATATATCATATATAAAAATAGTGACATCTTAATGGCCACCTTTGAAGGTGTTATATGAGTGTTGAACAATCATCGTTTCGTGAGGCAGAAATTCGCCATCCACAGAAACCGTATGTTCTTTAACCATTAGATGTAGGTGTGTGTAAGTGTAGCTCGAATACTTCTTATAAAAACATCCTAGTATATTTAGGATACTGGTTTTGTTACAAAAGAAATGAATAAAAAGAGTTTAGGGGGTTGGAGAAGAAAAATGAAACAAAACAACATTAGAGAAGACATTACCTCAAAATCGGGTAACTCTTTTTGATTTGAGCCAAAGGATTCCTTGGGAAGAGTTCTGCCCAAAGTGAGGCTTCTAGGAGTAATAGGGGGAAGTTGGGAGAGTATTTTGGTAGAGGTTGGCCGAGCCAAATGGCTTTAAGGTGTGAATAAGGTGGGAGAGGTGGGGGCCTTTTATAAGTGGAGAGGAGGGGCTCTTTTGGAAAGATTGAAATGTTACATTATTATACAATGCTTTTCGGATTATAAAGGTCCCAAACTTATATAATTCGTGTCTAAGGTGATAAGGGTTCGAAATCTACTCATCCAATAGGCTTTGGAAAAGTTTAAGCCTTAGATTTTGCATTATCTTCTCATTTTATTTAAATCGTTAAATAATGAGGTCATCGCTGCATCATAATGATGTCATAAATAATTTAATTTATTTAATGTCTAAAAATTATAAAAAAAATACTATGATGTAGGAAATATTTTTATATTTCTAATGAATATTTATTGTCAAAATTTGGACTTGTTTAACCCCACTTAAAAACTGTTTTAGTAAAACAACTCATGTTTGTGTCAATTTAATTTTAACATTAAATAAATATATATTAATGTCATTTTCCAACCAAAGTGGCTCCATGGGGTCCCCAAGTTGACCCATGGGTTGTCTTGGTCGGCCATGACTCATCCAATAGGAGTAGGACAAGTGTCAAGATCATATCATATTATTAAAACATTGTTTTTACCTTAAACTACACTAATTACCTCTAATCGCGATTAAGAACTTAAAAGTTACTATTCACCAAAAAATTATTCTAATCTCATTGAACCACATTTTACTTCTTAATGAAAACCATGTATGTCGGATTTTTGAAAATCAAATCACAGAAGTGGTAATATTTCATTTAAACGAAAAATCAGTTATTTAACTACCACTTAGTGGTTTCACTATTCATCAAAAATTGAAGTTTTTCAGAACAAGGCCAAAATTTCACCCTAAGCTATAATTGATATTCCGAATTCAAAAATGATGTCTATTTTACAAAATTCCAAACATATAAGTTTCATTAATTAATTTTATAATTAATTCCCGCTGTCACAACAAATAGCGTGTTTTAAGAAACAATTTATATCAAAAGATTGACAATTGTTTATGTCCAATTTCAATGTTAAATTAATTCTAATGACCACCATTGGATAAAATGGTAAAAATATATTCTAATTATACTTTAAAACCACTAAATATTATAATTTATCACTTTAAATTATTTTGATTAAAAATGTTGTTTTTAAGTATTTTTCACAATTCATAAAAAATTAGAAGTTCTCAGAAAAATACCAAAAATTCAACATAGGCTAATTTCGATATTACGAATACAAAAATGAAGTCAATTTTGAAATATAAAATTTCTATAATTTTAAAAAGTGGTTATTACTATTCATAACGGCTACTTTGATTAGTCGCGGTGTTTTAGAACTCGAAGTTGCGTACAATGCAAGCTATTGCATTATTGAATGAGAAGCGTATCGTGGAAGCTAGGGGTGTTACATTCTCCACTACTTCAATAAATTGCGTCCTCGCAATTTGAAATTTTTCTTGGAAAATAAATGGTTGAAAATAGAAAATACCTTTGTAGAAAACCCACATCGGAAATAAGGTTAATAAAAATATCACTTTAAAAGAAAGAAAGATAAGTACAAAGGTCACCCAAGATAGCCCATACTAGGATTCTATGAAAATATGGATATGGAATAAAAACAAACCATCAAGGTCTGATGGAGAGTTGTAGAAAACTGGATTAGGAGAAAGTTTAACCACAAGAAAATCACAAACTTGTGATTGGTGAAATGGTCATTGAATCCCCAGTTGGAAAAGTTAACCGACAACATTTTTGTTTTAAGTTACCTTTTATAATGTTGAGGAATTTATTTAGGAGATTTACTAAGAACGTAAGGGAATATACATACTTGTTATGTATACTTTCATTCATTAATAAATTTTTACCACAAACCCAACTTTTACTCCAAATGGTAACGGAACTCAAAAATATTCTATTTATCCAAATTGTATAAGGTTACAAATATTAACACATACCATTTAGATTAGAAAAACTATTTTGTAATAACCAGGGACTTCATGTAGTCCAGTGGTAGGCGATTAATCCCAATCGCACTATGGTTGTGGGTTCAATACCCACATCTTTGTCCGACGCGATGGGTTGTCACTCAGTCTGCGTGTTTTCCTTTTTATAAATATCCAAAAATAAACTTAAAAATAGTATCCAATGTAAAATATAATCCATTCCAACCTTTATAGTTATCCAAAATACTTCTGTCCAACTCACAGTCCAGATTTTATGAGGAAGGTAAACATAATGAAGCTCCTTTTTTTCCTGCATAACAACATGTGAACACCTTCATCATGTATTCTTTTAAAACACTGCAACATACTGAATTACCATAAATCCTTATTGATTACATTCATGATCCCTTATTCCTTATAGAAAACTAGATATACTCCTTCTATCCAAAAATGTATACAAATCATTAATCAGTTTCAAGGATGTTAAGAATATCCAACATAATTTATCCGAATCAATCATGTCTTATTCCAAAATCACTATCTCGGTATCAGAACCATATTATGGTTTATCTTTCTCTCAACCATATATTTTCCAAAAATTTAACCTACTGTGGAGTAACTTTTCTTGGTTCCACACAATCTCAAGTCCTATATGAAATAGTACTGCAGTACAATCCTTATATACTCCATAATTATTATAACCCGTACATCATTGATACAACACTCAAATTACAAAATTCTTTAATAACAACATAAGAACTCTAATCATTCTTCCTCATCTGTGGTAGTATCATAACTTGATTATTATCCAATAACATCATTTGGGGCATACTCTGATGATTTGAACATTGGTTTGCGTAGTGTCCCCACTCCTTGCAGATGAAGCATTGTACATTTGAAACCTTTTTCTTACCCTTGCAGTCACACACTTGGTGTCCTTTTTCTCCACACTTATAACAAACTCCCATTCCCTTCAGGAAAATTCCAAGGTGTTTCTTCCCACAGTTATCACATATTGGAAAATTCTTCATTCCCCTCACTCCTTTATCCATCATTCTCTCTTCCATCCCTTTCATCTCTTGCTTCGCTTCAAAGCCATAGGACTCAGAGAATTATTTACTTATCTTATTAACACATGATACTATTTCTTCATATGTTGACAACACATGGGAGACTATTTCCCTTCGAAATGTTGGCTTAATACCGTGAAAGATACGATACTTCTTACTCTTTGGATCATACGTATTTCTGGAGTTCACATTCCTTCTTCTGGGCGCCATTTCTATACAATGGCATAAACTATATTAGTTTATGAATCAAAATACATAATTTCATACTTATAAAATACTTAACATAAATTGAACTATTTATCGATATAATCCATAATAATAAAAAGGTTTTCTTTGAGGAAGTATATACTCATAACCCTTCATAGTGGTTTATAAAGAAAATGAGAATTATCCAAAGTATATCCCCCGGGAGTGTCGTAACCAAGAGTGCAGCAAGGCCCGTTGTCGTGCACCAGTTCCCGTTCGAGTCTAGCTCAAAGTGGTGTTTTTGGGGTTTACCCCTAGGAACATCTGTGCTAGAGCCGCCTCTACCTGCTCGTATCCAGACAAGGATGTATTGCTCGGAAAAATCACAAAATCTCTATAATACCAAAATTATAGGAAGTTCTTCTATACTAATCCTTAAAGTCTATATTTCGGCTATATGCTCTAATCAGAGTTTATCTAAATCTATCTTCCAAGGTTAGTACTAAACTGCCTCTGATACCAACTGTAACGCCCCGACCCCAGCTACCTAGAGTCGGTGCATTACTTCGTAACATTGGCATGATCACAAAAGATCAAGTCTCGAAAGACCGATTAGTTTAGTAGCCTTGGAAACACTAGATACATTCATAAATGTTACATTACATCACAAAGTGAAAAACTATAATAACATAGTCTCCATAGTCCACACTTCTATCCTCTTCGGACTATCCCTGCAGGTCATTCATAAAATACTTCTTCACATCCTGGAAAATATTAAAACATTGAAAGGGGTGAGCTCAGATGCTCAGTAAGGATAACAATATTGCGGAAGCTTTCATAAATAAACATAAACATTTTAAGACAATGTATAACTAAAACAAAAGCCTTTTAAACTTGAACATCAACATAATAAGGCAAAAGTAAAATGGGATAATGCCATTCACTTATTCACATGGATATTCTACTGGTCGAATAATCACATGCAATATCAACAACCACTTTCATAATGATGGAATGCATAATGCCAGACTATCATAACCACGTAGCCAAGGCCTCGTGCCAAGACCACAAATAAGATTTTTTTAAGGCCTCGTGCCAAGACACTAGTTTGTCTCATGAGACCTGCCGATGCATCGAGGAGCTATAGCGGGCTCCACCTGTCACTTATTAAGTCCAATGCATTCCTCATATGAATAGGTTTAAACATATCATAAACCATAACATAATCATATCACATAAAACATGCATAAAGGAAGCATAACATTTCCACATTTCAATCGTATGATATCAATACAACACATTGATATAATAAAAACACTTTCAAAACCATTTTCAATACCAAAATAAAAGAAAGTTAAAACTTTGTATTTATTTTTCATTAAAAAAAAGTGATGGCTTTTAGAGGAAGCCTAAACTCAAATAATGGTCACGGCGGCGGAGAAGACATTGTCGCCACATATGTACGGAAAGAAAAACATTCCCTTTTTGTCGTTTAGTAAAACTCTTCGTATAAAAAAGATTCCTTTTGAATAAATGTAAAAGTCAAAGGGGTTTATACACCGTATAAAATAAAGTTGTGTATAAAACCAAATATGCCTCAATGAAAGGGGATTGAGACGAAGTCCTTAAAAAGATCATTTTTTTAAATAAAGTACATCTATAATGTGTATTCACTATAAGTACACATAAATAATGTAAAAATACAATATAGGAAATAATAATATCATGACATAATTTGAAAGTAGGATATTAACCCAATGAATGGAAGTTGGGTTAAGAAATTCCATTACCTTGCGTCTTGTCCTGACTCGACCGTTCTTTAAACTCCTGAATAAGAAACTAGAGTTAATTTATATTTACTTAAGAAACTTTTTCATGTTCATTATTCCATTTATATCACTTATTACCATGTTATGAACATTATTTAATTATTTATGTTAATAAAGGTCGTTTTGTCGATCTTTGGTACTTGAGTCAAAAATAAACTTCTTATAATTACAAGTTGTTCATGTGGTGAAATATCCATTATATCCAGAATTATATTCATTATTTAGATATCATATATATCATATATATACAGTATATACATTCATTCATAATGTCACATAACATTTAGAGGTAAGAAATGAAATGCACCGTTCATGGAGACGGTAAGCCGTACGTACGCATGAACGCTACTTTCATTTCTATTTCATATTTAATGGAATGAAATCATAATGATATAAATTTATAATATAATTACAGTATAATATAGTGTATAATACCATTTACTCCATCCTTTATACATCCCACATATGGCATTAACGATTCAAATCACTTTGAGGGGGCGGTAGTCCGCACTTCCTAAAATGAAATTATCGCGTTTTACCCATAATGGAAATCATATATTATGCCATAAATGAGAAATAAAGAAGCATAAGTAAAACATAAACATATTATATATCATATATAAAAATAGTGACATCTTAACGGCCACCTTTGAAGGTGTTATATGAGTGTTGAACAATCATCGTTTCGTGAGGCAGAAATTCGCCATCCACAGAAACCGTATATTCTTTAACCATTAGATGTTGGCGTGTGTAAGTTTAGCACGAATCCTTCTTATAACAACATCCTAGTATATTGAGGATACTGGTGTTGTTATGAAAGAAATAAATAAAAAGAGTTTAGGGGGTTGGAGAAGAAAAATGCAACAAAACAACATTAGAGAAGACATTACCTCAAAATCGGGTAACTCTTATTGATTTGAGCCAAAGGCTTCCTTGGGAAGCGTTCTGCCCAAAGTGAGGCTTTTAGGAGTAAGAGGGGGAAGTTGGGAGAGTATTTGGGCAGAGGTTGGCCTATCCAAATGGCTTGAAGGTGTGAATAAGGTGGGAGAGGTGGGGGCCTTTTATAAGTGGAGAGGAGGGGCTCTTTTGGAAAGATTGAAATGTTACATTATTATACAATGCTTTTCGGATTCTAAAGGTCCCACAATTATATAATTCGTGGATAAGGTGATAAGGGTTCGAAATCTCCTCATCCAATATGCTTTGGACAAGTTTAAGCCTTGGATTTTGCATTATCTTCTCATTTTATTTAAATCGTTAAATAATGAGGTCATCGCTGCATCATAATGATGTCATAAATAATTTAATTTATTTAATGTCTAAAAATTATAAAAAAAATACTATGATGTAGTAAATCTTTTTATCTTTCTAATGAATATTTATAGTCAAAATTTGGACTTGTGTAACCCCACTTAAAAACTGTTTTAGTAAAACAATTCATGTTTGTGTCAATTTAATTTTAACATTAAATAAATATATATTAATGTCATTTTCCAACCAAAGTGGCTCCATGGGGTCCCCAAGTTGAACCATGGGTTGTCTTGGTTGGCCATGACTCATACAATAGGAGTAGGACAAGTGTCAACCTCATATCATATTATTAAAACATTGTTTTTACCTTAAACTACACTAATTACCTCTAATCGCGATTAAGAACTTAAAAGTTAATATTCACCAAAAAATTATTTTAATCTCATTGAACCAAATTTTACTTCTTAATGACAACCATGTATGTCGGATTTTTTAAAATCAAATCACAGAAGTGGTAATATTTCATTTAAATGAAAAATCAGTTATTTAACTACCACTTAGTGGTTTCACTATTCAACAAAAATTGATGTTTTTCAGAACAATGCCAAAATTTCACCCTAAGCTATAATTGATATTCCGAAATCAAAAATGATGTCTATTTTAAAAAAATTCCAAACATATAAGTTGCATTAATTAATTTTATAATTAATTCCCGCTGTCACAACAAATAGCGTGTTTTAAGAAACAATTTATATCAAAAGATTGACAATTGTTTATGTCCAATTTCAATGTTAAATTAATTATAATGACCACCATTGAATAAAATGTTAAAAATATATTCTAATTATACTTTAAAACCACTAAATAGTATAATTTATCACTATAAATTATTTTTATTAAAAAAAGTTGTTTTTAAGTATTTTTCACAATTCATAAAATATTAGAAGTTCTCAGAAAAATACCAAAAATTCAACATAGGCTAATTTCGATATTACGAATACAAAAATGAAGTCCATTTTGAAATATAAAATTTCTATAATTTTAAAAAGTGGTTATTACTATTCATAATGGCTACTTTGATTAGTCGCGGTGTTTTAGAACTCGAAGTTGCGTACAATGCAAGATATTGCATTATTGAATGAGAAGCGTATCGTGGAAGCTCGGGGTGTTACATTAATAGCCCATGATAAAGGGAGGAGTGAATTCCTTGAAGGGGATAATAGACAAATAAATAGTTTTCCACATACCACAGGTTGTGTGAATATGGAAATTCTAAAAATCTAGATAGGCCCATGAAATTTAGATCATGAGGTATTTCAATGTTACTCACTTCCATTTTTCATTAATTTATCAAAATTATTTATAGGGGGTATTGGTCGATAAAAATAGGATACAAAGGGGGAATCGTATTATTTTCACTTTAATTTTTTGATATATTTGTTGAGATGTGTGTTGGATACAATGTTTTTAATTATAAATTTGTATGATAAACCCCTAGAATGAGTCTGGAGAATAGTATTAAAATCATTTATGTTTATGGAAATCATTGATCATGTAGTTTATACACATTGTTTTTCTACACAAGGTTTTTTCATATAAACCAAGAGTTTTCTAACTAAAGGATCTTTGGGATTTTATCCCTTTATTTAGTAAGGGTGATAATAAATATATGGAGTGAAGATCCTTATATTTATATTTTCATTTGTTTCCAATAATAAAGATATTAAAAAAGTCATTTAGGAACAAAAATTGACTATAGAGTGTATTTAAAAGATGTCATTGAAGAAAAAATATTAAATTTAGAGTGTATTAGCATAGAAAAAAAATTCAAATGGGGAGATTTGGATTCTAATGTGATAATTGAATTTATTGTCAGTGAGTAAATGTTCTATCATATGTTTAGTGATAAATGTGATGATACATAGAAAATTATTGGGGATAACATCCTAAAGATATATGACTGATTTTTTTGAACTGTTCTTAATGTTCTAGACATGTTGTAATAATGTTTTTAGAGAGCCCATTTCTTAAAAAAATGAATAAATGAAGAAAATTATATTTTTATGATATTAAATAAATATTACTAATTGGATTATGTATTTAGAATTTAAGGTTTTGAGAAAAAGTTTTAAATATGATCAGGGATTGGTGGATATTGAAGAAGATATGAATATTTTAATAGAGTTGAGTTTGGTATGTTGTGAAGTGTAGAAAAAGATAATTGAAGAGAAGAACCTCGTACATAGTGTCACTATAGTGGAATTTATCTATCCATGTGATTTAATTTGAGATATTATTCAAAAAAATTTCTAACCTATGATAGTAAAGGGAAAGAGTTCAACCATAAAGAGCTAGCTCAACCTCAGCCAATACAAGTGGCTAGGAGGAGTGGCATAGTGATGGGTAGAATATAGGTAGGTTAGGTATGCTTGCATGTTAAAGAGAGGGATAATGTATAGATGGATGAGTTTTTTTATCCTCACATGTTTGGGAAAACATGGGAGGTGGTAGGAAAGTATTTGAACTAACTAGATATATTTTAATGGGATAAAGTGATACACTACCTTACAAAGATGAGACCTTTATTTTTCAAATTTGTTGTAGGATTACTTCTTAAGATGTATTATAAACTACTTAAATGAACTCTACATCACTTAATAAAATTGAAATAGTCAAAATTTATATTTCTTTGACATAAAACTCTACATTATAGAGTTTATACAAAATTAATGGAACATTGAACTATTCCATGAAATAAGGAGACTGATTATGAAATCACAAGTGAATATCGATAATTATAAAATTGAAAAATTAATTAGAACTTCATGTTCTATAGGTGGTGTCACGAGGATAGTAGGTAATGAAGGAGTTTGTGATTATGTGGGGTCAGTAAGTGTTGAAGGAAGTATGCAATTCAATAAGAGGTAAGTGGTATATGTGATATGATTAAGTGATGAACAGAGTAAGTTATGAATGAGAAGACTTCATGGTCTATAATTGATTCCATGAGGTTATTAGGTAGTCAGAATGTGTTATGACTGAAAATTATATACGGTTTAAATGTGATAAAGAATATAATGGGAGGAAATCAGGTTTATCTATGAATGATATCTATACACTAAGTGAGTATATAATGAATGATTCATCGCATGAATAGTTCTAGGACATGAAGTATGTGAAATAAAAGAGGTGTATTTTTTAAAACTATGTGATTAATGAATAGTAAATCATGTTTTTTGGTTGATCAATGGATATGATTGATCAATGTTGGATATAAATTCCCTCCTTGATTATAATACTGAGTGATATTAACTTTTAGAAGAACATAACATCATAATAATGGAATAATGAGAGTGAAATCCATTTTATTTTGAGGGATTGTTCAACCACATAGAGGATAAAAAGTCGCACTTAATATGAAAATTGAGTTAAGGTTCACACTAATTATGTATCTTCCATAGTGAAGGTATAGACCATTAACCTAGTGTGCAGGATAGAGGTGAAAACTGCTTACCTAGTGCGTGATGTGAATTTGTAGACCACATGGTACATGTATAAAGAAAATGGTTCAGTTTAAGAATTTGTTGTGATATATTTATATGGTAGTAAAAAAATTTCATAAATGGGAGTTTTTATAATATTAATAATAATATTTTATAGTATAATTACATAAATGAAACGTTTTACATGGAATAAAGTTGAAAATAGAGGCTAAGAATAGATAAACTATCATATCAATGAAATGGATGAGACCAAATTTAGATAAACATTATAGGAGTGTAATACATGAATGTTCAAGTATTTACTAAATTGGGGAGACCTAGATCATTCAGGAATTGGAGTTATTTTTTGGATTGACAAAACTATTCAATGTGTTATCAATGTTATTAAAAACTATATATGAACAAGACCTATTGATCCAGCCTACTTATAGAACGATATAAATTTACATGTGGAGATAAAGTAACCTATATAATATGGACATATTTCTTCTTATGGATCAATATTTAAGAGAAGTTTAGTTGGAGTGCATAACCAATAAAATAGAATAAAATGTGGCTGGGGTATAAAACCAAACATGTTAGAAGATTTGCTGTATATGGATTAAAACTAGAATTGACTGGAGGACTGACCATTATGGTGTATTATTAGATTATTCCAATTTTCATGATTGAGGTGTATAACCAACCACAATCCTGTGTGAAAAAATCTAACACTATAATTTGAAACAATATTATAGTAGAGAATATATATGTTAGGGTGTCTAACAAAATATGATTAGGAGTATGATTATTTCGAACACTATAAATACCATGAGGTTATCTCCCTTTTATTATTTCTAAAAACAAGGTGAGGTTGTATGTTTTTACTAAGTGTATTGATGACCTTAAAAAGTTTAAGAGGGTAAATTAAAAAGGATAATTTGTAAAATAGACTAATTATTGACAACCCCTTTTAGTAGTTCATCAAAAATGGGCTCTATAATTTTTTCTTTATGTTCTTAATAAATTTATTCTAGGTTGTGATTATATTTTACCTTGAGAATTTTTTTTATTTAGTTTCAAACTAATTTCTAAAACGGTTTAAAATTTGTGGTTTTAATGAATCATCTTTACAGTTTATGAAAATGGCATTTTATGAGAATTTTTGGGGAGGGGAAAAAAGGTGGAATTGGATTTATTTTGAATGAATTTGAATTCCCAATTTCTATATAAATTAAAAGGTTAAATTAAAGTTTTTTACCAACCTTGTTTTATTTGTAAAAGGGATGGTTTTTTTAAAAGTGTGACTATAGATTTTTGTTTTGTTTTATTTTTTCTATATATGAAAACATATTTTTATACCATATATTCAAACTATATTTTTATGAATTGTATTATGAATTGAATTTGATAGATTATTTGGTGAGATCCTACTAGGTCTATTTAGATCACACCCTTGATATGAAACAATATTCAGGTATTTATGATGTTTCCATGTTTTATATCACATTCCCAATTATATTTTCTATTAGTTTGATGTTATTTAGTTAGTGGATGTAGTGAGTGATCATGGATCACTATTGGTGGTGTTGAATATGTTTGAGTTTAATTATTAATTTATTTTGGGGATGTTGAATTTTCCAATTTAGACTGGGATATATAGTTTTATAAAATTCAGTTCTATTTTATTTCTATTGTATATTTTGGACACATTTCTATTTCATTACTATTAGTCTAGCTTGATTATTTACTTCACTTTTACTTAATTAATATGCATGGATATATAATTCTTAGATATATCATGATATAATATTGATAATATTTTCTGTAGGTTTTTTATTATTATTGGGGGTGTCATGTATTTTTGATACCCAGGAAACAGTTTCCATTCTATAGGAATTAGAAACACCCTTTGGTCCAAGTGGTGAGATGGGTTGAGTGATGTTTAAACTAATCTCAAGCCAGTTTTACAAGAATGGTATCAAATCACAGGTCTCTCAATATGGTCATAGGCTCTATAATAATTATTTTTCTATTTGGGCTTGTCATGGTGGAATTCAGTTAGGATTTTCTTTAGGACTCATGAGGTTGGTCATGATTTGTTTCTTGATCACCAACCTTCTTGATGGTGATTGATTCACCATGGGAAGTTAGGTGTTGTTTTTTCTTTGATTACACTTATTGGATTGAGGTTTTTGGATATTAGTTTTTGATCCTCATTAGTATTTTAGGATTTGACTTGGGTTTTTTATTTTAAGATGAAAATAGAAAAAAGGTATTAGTGGAGTGAGGTTTTTTTTCATGGCCTGATAAACATGGATGTGGCCAAACACTTCAACCTTGAAACATTTAGAGAATTTTTGAATGACATTCTAGTGGATAATAAATACAAATGGTTGAGTCAATTAGTGATCTATATATTTTTTGGTTTTATTATTTATTCCCCTTTATTGTTTAGAAATTTTGAGTGTTTTTAAAAAATGTGCAAATAAACACAGCGGGTCTCATGATATATTGATATTTTGGATTTTATTTGTGTTGAAATATGTTTGGTGACTCAATTTTTTATTTTTGGGGAATTTATTTCCCATGATAAAGGAGTATTTTATGAAAAAAGTTGGGTTAAAGTAAGGACCCATGGATTGGATGAAAAAATGAATTTGGTTTTTCTAAATTTATGTATTATTTTGAACCATTGGTAAACTAATTTTAAAGGGTATTGGGATATCTTTGGGAGTGTTTGAAAGAGAGGTAATTTTTAAAGGTAAGTTTTTTCAAGTGATGAGATATTTTAATAGAATGTGTTTTTTGGGATGGATTTTGACATCATATAGAATGTGGTTTTTTCAAAGTTAATGGATTTTTTTTTCATGTATTTACCTTGATTTATTTAGTTATTTTCAATGGTCCCATAGTTCACGTTAGGATTATTTAATTTTATTTGAGGTATATGACTCGGTAGGTTCATCTATTGTTTTAGATGATGCCTCCTAGAAAGATGATGAGTGAAGGTATGAAAGTTTTCCATAGGGGTGTTTATTTTCCTAATTTTATCTCTTGAATAAACTCAAAATTGAGTGGAAAGTGTTGTTTTTACATTTCAATGATGTAGTTATGGGTTATTTATTAGTTTTTTTTGTAGAAATGGTCATTGAGCCATTCCTTTTTGGTTGAATTGATGATGATAAATATTCATGGAATTTCTTAAGTAAGTCTTATTTTGGAATGATTTTTAATTTTAGGAATTTTATTCCATAGGTTTAGATCTTTGTGTCCATGAGGTGGATTTCATAATTTTGTTCATTGGATTCTTCATTTATCTCTCTGTTATAAGGGGTTTCTCTTCTGAAATTACCATGCCCCATTTTTTTTGTAGATATTGTTATTGATTGGGGATAATAAGGCATGGGGTGCATTTTCTAGGTGAATAGGATGGTCATGGAACTAATTATGATTATACATAGTTTGGTGTCAATTTAGGTCTTTTTGGGTTCATCATGAGATGGTGACCCGAGTATGAAGTCCAAGTTTACCCTTTACACTCAATTTGTGACCTATGTTTGGAGACCATGTCATTTTATTTATGAGATGTTTTTAGTTGTTGAATTATTTGGATGTTTTAAGATGTGATAATTTCAGTTCCTTGGTTTTTTGACCTTTATATATACCTTTTGGGGTTTTTTTGGCTTTAGGGATTTTTTACTTTTTCTTAAGGTTAGTGATTTTTTTTGGGGTTCACTTGATGATGTAGGAAATTATGGATGTTTTATGTAAAACTCTCTTCTTAAGAGTGGTGGTATGATGCATCACCATTTCAGATTAAATCTATATGGTGATGAGACATAGTTTGAGTCTCCATTTCCCTAGATATTTTTGATTGAATAAATGGATGATATTCCTTCTTTATAATTTTTTATAACCTTTTTGGATGGATATTGTTTTCTATTTTTATATTCTTAGGGTTTTGTGGAGTTTTCTTATTTTTCTGTTGCCGTTATTCCATCTTGGAGATTTCTAGGGGAAGAAGTCAGCATAATGGGAAGAATTGTGACACACAAATATCACTTTTTCTTAATATTTTATATTATATTACCATATATTTTGGTTGTAATAAATTTTTGGAGGGTTTCATTTTAAATTTTTATGTAGTTAGAAAATTTTCCTCTATTTTAGGGTTTTTGCACGGTTACTATATAGTTTAGAAAACCATGGTGATGAACCTTATATGAGGCTTCCTTTTCACCAAGGTTAGCATGCATGTTTTAATCATTCTCATGTACATACCATTATGTAGAAGGGTCCTCCGATCACTTTTAAATGTGAAATATTAGTTTACAAACATAATACATTTCTCTTGGTGAACCATGTGAGTTCTAGTTGAAACTATATGACTTACCTTTATGGGGGGTTTGTATAGGGATCGACTTTCACACCGTCCGTTTAACAATTAAAAAACCACATGACAAGTTTTTTGTTAATAATAGTGATTTTTCATTGTTGAAATATGTATTAGTAAAATTTACCACCAAATTATTAATGTTTGTATTTCTTAGGTGGATTGTGCTACACAGTTAGCACATAGTTTATAAAATAGTGCATCCAAATCCTGGGAGCTTCCCAATTTTACTTAAAATATTAATTCATTTTATTTCCATATAAATTTTTAAGTGTATTACCCCTTATATTTCTCCCATCTTGATCATAAAATCGTTGGTACATTACAAATGAGATCCTCTCTTCCCTTACTCTAGATTCCAATCCTATTCTATTTCCATTTCAAGAGGGTTTTTTTTATGGTACGATATTTATTTCTTCTTCTCTTATATTCTAATTACTCCCCCTATTTTATTTTATCTCTTACAAAAACTATAAATACTTTTTGGGTTAGTATTAATGTTTTTGAAAAGTATAATGATGGAAATTTGGGGGTTTTAGGGTTGAGGGGATTTATCATGGATTGGTTGTGTGTTTTACACTAAAGGTGACATGTTTTGGTTTCATTTAATCTTGGAAAAGGTAGGTGTATCTTTGGAGTTCCCTTATAATGAAAGTCATAAAATGAATGAATGTTTTTAAATTCATTTCCTTTTGAATTATGCTTATATATATTACCCATGAAGGGATTAGAGAGGTTTACAAATGGATTGAACCTATATAATTGTCTTTCCACTTTACAAGTGTTTTTATAAATTGTGTAGTGGATGTTTTAATATATCTAATGTGTTTTAAAAGGGTTATTTCCCCTGATTTATTTTTATTAGAAGAATTTTGTTGTTTAAAAATGGATTTATGGGAAATGGTTGGGTCTATAAATTAGTTTTTAAGTGTAGTTAAATAGATGTAATTTAAATAAGGTTTGAAATTATATTTTAAATGGTGTGAATTATATTGACATCCCAATTTTGATTTTGAAAATTTTGTTGAATGTTTTAAAGTTGTATTTTACTAAAAAAAGTGATACCCTAAATTTATACCTATTATAATTGATATGACCATTGTGAAGTGTAACCCTATTTTAAAATGTATTCTTTTTATTTTTATTTTTTTTATTCTTATTGAAGATGAAAGAAGATGTTTTTTATTGTGAGGGTGTAGGGTAACACCCTAGGATTTTACTATATAATTTTCCTTTAAATAAAAATTATGCCAATAATTGTTTTATAAACAACACTAGAGTAAAATTAGACTTGACATATTAGATGTATATTATTAAGAGAATTTAAGAGTAATAAAAACTATATTGAATAATATTTTTGGAATAAATTATAAATTCACACAAGATGTGATTAAGAACACATAAAGTTTCAAAAGGGCATTAAAAATAGTTTTCATTATATAATGTATTTTCATTAAAAATTAAGAATTTATAAATTATATATTTTAAAAATTATAAAATGAATTTTATTTTTAATTCATCATGTAAAAATTAATTTCGTTTTAATTTTTTAATTTTTCTAAAATAATTCATTTTTATGTGAATAGTGGAGAAATAACAGATTTTTTTAATACTATCGGTTTTATGAATTTATAATAAAAAAATAACGATTTAAAATTTTTTTAAACCTTTTTTTATAAAATTTATATATTTTTAAAATAAAATAAATAATTTAAAAATATTATTCTGATTTGATAAAAATTATGTCTAATGTTTTGGAAACATAAAGATTATTTTACTCTAAAAACTATTTTTATTCACTTGGAATAAAAATAAGTTTTCATCACATGTAGAAATCAAATAAAAAAATTATTCCTTATTTTATATCATTATATGAAAATTATTTAATATGTGAAATTTTATTTTTATTTATAATATTATGATTAACAGGTTAATGATAATTACCATGATAATAATAAAACTATTATTTTAAAATAATTACTTTTTTAACAATGTTTAATTTTTATCGAATAAAATAAGTTAATATATTCTATAAAATAAATATTATATGATTTCAAAACTTATATATAAATATATTTACAACCATTCAATTGGAAATCAGTACTAAATATGATTAAGAACACATAATGGTGAAAACAAGTGTTTTCTACAAAATCATCTTTTTAATATATTATTATCTTATTTTGGATTTTTATTATTTATTATATGGAAATTTAAATATTTTATATTGATATTAAATTTTGGGGTTATTTTTTTTAAAGAATCGTTATGTTATATTTTTCATAAAATATAAATTATTTTGTGTAAAAACTAGTTACCAAGATAAAAGTCAAAAGGTAAAAGATAAAAACCTAATGATAAAACACAAAAAAAAATGTTTAAAACATGGAATAAATTATTGGTAAAGGGATTATAAAACTTAATTCTGGAAGAATAATATTATTTCATACTTTTGGATCCATTAACAATTTAATAGTGTCATTCCATCTTTGAAAAAGTAACATTTATTTACAAAAATTCTATTTTCTTCACTTATAATAGGGGATCACTTCCACCAAAATTTTCCAAACGTTAAAAATAAATATCTATAGAAATAATCTTCTATATTATCTCATAACCATATCCCCACATCCTAGATTCATTATTCTTCTAAAATACAAATCTTAGGAGCCCTAATGTGTTACCCAAGGGAGAACATCCCAAGGAGAGGTAATGCTCTCAATCGAACTCTATTAGTCCTTTTAATATTATACTCCTAAAACATATTATACATATAAATGTATGATAAAAAATATATTTTAAATATTAATCAATATTATTTTACTACTATAATTTCTATTTTATACCTTTCTTGAAAACCATTAGAAAAATAAAGACATCATTATGTATATGTGTGAACTACCACTTCCATCAATGGTGTGTTCTATTTTTTTATAAATACATTATATATATTTCCTAAAAGATATATTTAATGAAAAATATAGTATTTATAACATTATTACGATTCTAAAAATAAATTATTTTGTTTTCCCTCCCCTTTCAATTTTATAGGGAAAAAAGTGTTTTGTGTGTGTATGTATGGACTACCGCTTCCAATGAATAAAGTATTTAATTCTCCATTACTTACTAACATGGATGAATTTAACAATGTATTTATTGTATTAAAAATATATTTATGAATATATTAATTTTATGAAAATATAATATTAGAAATTATATAAGTTATATTAACAATAAACAATCATAGTAAACATAACATATACAAATGAACATATCATGAGACCTTTCTTAATTTGAGTCTTTTTTAGGAAAGCATAATAAATTGTATATTTTTTTTATAATATAACACTAAAATAAATAAATCTGGTAAATTATTAATATTATTAATCTATTTTAAAACACATTTGACCATGTTCAATATACGAAGGAGGTTTTATATATATATCGATCGGACCACCTCTTGTAACCACCATAAGGAAAAGATATTTAATAAATAAATAACATATGATAATAAATAGATATTATAAAATTAAATATGAATTGAAAAGGTTATTAATAAAGATTATAATAAACTTAACTTGATTATCCATGATGTTAGGTACACACAAAAATTGAATCAGGACCCGAGGAAAGTGTTTTTCATCTCAATATTCTTTTATTGAGATATGATTCATACTCACCACATGTGTCTTATTTATGATATATGTATTGGACATGGATTTATGTTTATCATAAATTTAGATAAATATAATTTATTTTAATAACCATTTCACATTATACCTTCATTTATTTTTTAATTCAAAATATTATGATGCTATAAGGGTTTTTGTTAAATCAAACCCCCTTACTTTGAGTTGTATCATTTCATCTTGAACTTACTACTTCTATTATTGTTTTTCTCCACATGAATATTTTATATTAAAAAAATATTTCTATCCAGTTAAATGTATTTAAATTATCATCCTCAGTGACTTTATTCTCCATAAAGTTGTGCCATTGTCAAGAATAATTCCCTTTATCTTTAATGATGATTTTTCTTCAACGTTCATATTTTTACTTCCCTTCAATGTTCCCATTTATATTTTGAAACCTAACTATATTTTATATCATTTTACCATCATATTTACATTATCATTATTCCAAAATAATATTTTATTATCCCTTTTTAAGATGTTTGATTTCAACAAAGGAATTTTAAAACATTATAATGGATTTTCTAAACCACCCTTGTTTCATTTTTGTCACAGGTTCTATATATGTTTCTTCATTTTACACTATATTCTTCACATTTTTTCATGAAATATTATTTATATCTATTTATTAAATATATACCTTGTTTACTATACCAATATTTATTTGGGACAATACATGTTTTAAGTTTTCTTTGCAATTTTGGTCTTTAATTAAACCCAATTTAAGGGAACTTTCCTATTTATTATGTTATGTTGATTACCTCCTATATAAAATGTTTTCATACATGAATAGTTTAAAAAAACCACAATTTTTTATAAAAACCTCTTGGTTCAATTCAATATTAAATTTAAATAATAAAATCTTTCCTTTTTTAAAACATTCTTTACTCATTTCATATGGTATCAACTAAGTGGTTTGTTTTTTATCCTTATTTTTTCTATACCGTATCAAGAAATTATTTAAATTAAAACTAAATTATCAAGAACTATGTTTATTTTTTAAAATATGAACATATATAATGATTAAATTCATTCTTATCTTGTGAATCCTTACAATAAATCATTTGGATATTCCTTGAGACAAGATTATGCTACACACTTCCTTGTAATGGGTTCTATCACAATTATGATTAATTGTAACGCCAAAACCCCAGTTTACCTGAGCTAGTAAATTATTTTATTATATTATAATTATTACAAGAAATTTTTATCTTGAAGGGCAGAATTATTTAGTTGTTTTTGAAAACCAAATACATACATAAGTTTAACATTACAACTTTAAATGAAATACAATATAACAGATCCTTTAGTAACTCCCATAACTCCAAGATTATCTCTAAAATTCATTCACAATACACTTATTCACATCCTGAAAAAATATAAAACATAAAAAATTTGTGAGATTATATGCTCAGTAAGGGTAAATAATATAAAGTAAGTAATCATAAACCTAAACACTAAGAATGACGAATAACTAAAAACCCATGCCTTTAAAAATAAACTTGAGTAAAATATTGAAGGAATAAAAACTAATTACATAATGCCATAAAACATAACCATCAATATTCTACTAGTATAATAATAACATGGAATATGAATATCTAGTTTTATAATGAGAGAATACATAAATCCAGATGTCATAATTATACTATCAAGGCCTCATTCAAGACATTATACATAATGGGTAAACCACCGAATAATTTGTCTCATGAAACCTACCGATGCATCATGGGGATATAGTGGGCCCCAACCATCACATAATAATTATAATTAATTACCCATATGAAAGGGGAAAAACATAAAAATCATATACAATCATATTGAAACTAATATATGAAATTGAATTAACTTTCCCAAATCATTAAACATAAATACTAACCATTTAGAGTAATATGGTGAATTGTATCAAGATAACACATCCACAGTAAAACTAATCATAAAACATTAAATAAAATATAGTATATTATATCATAAAATATTAATTCAATTAAACATAATAATACTAAATTTGGTCGAAGTAGATGAAAACATTCATTTAAAATCATTGAGTAATTCTTGAGATAAATAATCTTTTACTTTGAAAAGAAGAGTTCTTTTGGAATAATCATTACATAAAACCATAATTGATTTTATATTGTTTTTTCATAATAAAATTAGTGATTATAGAAAAATATTTTTTTCAAAAAACATATTATAAAGATTATTTGAAAATAGGTAAGAATTTGAGTAGTTTCTTTGAAACAAGCTTGTTTACTGGGAAGAATTTTTGAAAGATATTTTTAAAAAATGTAACTCCCCATAAAAAAATAAGGATTATGTTTTGTAAAAATATATAGAACGTTAAAAAAATAAATGAGGAGTATATAATAATAATTAATAATTTCATTGAGGTATTTAGAGAATTATAGTAACCCAAAAGAAAATAGAGGTTCGGGTAGAAAACCCTTACCTTATGTCCGAACATGTACTGCACTTAACCTTAAAATCATTGAAAATCAAATTAAATACATTAATTAATGAATTAAATTAATTAAATAGATATTAATTATTCATTATTTTTTTTAGGTTCATTTTTAGGATATTTATAAGTTATATGATTTAATTTTGTTGATTCAGAGTGTTCGTTTCCTTGATTTCAATATCAGTTTGCTTGATTATAAGTAATGGAGTTCATTTAAAATTGTTATAATGATATATAATTGGAATTGAATGTTCTTAATGAGAATGAATCAGTTTAAATGTTTATATATATCATTTGGTTATATATTATGAGTATGAATCATTAGACAATACATTTAGTGATAATCCTTTAGATTATTATGGAAATTATTGATCATAATGAACTCATTTTGTATTATCACTTGGTATTATGTGAATATGTCACATCCATAACATAAAAAAGATTTAATATTTATTTAAATCTACATTTCATCCATTAAAATAGTTTAATGAATATAAATAAAGGAAAAATTGAAGAACAAAACTTCATCATCCACAAAAGTTGTAAATCGGCACTTCCCAGACGATGATTTCGTTTTTAAAATAAAAAGTGAGAGAGTAAGAAAATTGATATTGGTTCTTACATTAAAATTATATAATTATAGTATATAATTTATATTGGAGTTATAATGATTATTTTGATATATGAGGGGAGGACATAATAATAAAGTAAAATAAAATGAAGTGAAATTAAATAAAAAAGGAAGAGGGTTTACCTCTTGAAATATCCTCCTTGAGAACCTTCTTAGGGGAATGGGTATTGGTATTTTGGTAACAAAAATAGATTTTGGACGTTGGGTGAGACTAGGAAATTTTATTTGGGTAGAAAATTTAGAATATTCAAGGTTAATAGGAGTGAGGAGAAGAGGGGGTTGGGGGTGTCTTTTATAGTGGATGAGAGGGGTGATTTTTGAATATCATATTCATTGTTTTTTATTTATCTCAAGGAAAGAAAGAGTGTTTATTATCATGAACAAAAATAGTAATATGTGCATGTGTGTTCAAACCAAGTGTTCTTACCTCATCCATTCATCACCTATGACTCAATAAGTCAGGTATTTAGAATCTATCATTAATTATTGTATTTTACTATTCACTAAAAATTCAAGTATTTTTAAAAAATCTAAAAAATTCACCATAATAATTTTTTGATGTGAATAATTTAAAAATTGAATCTATTTTATCAAAATAATTTTACAAACACTTGAATTTTAATTTTTAAGTAAAATCATTATTTACTTTGAAAATTTAGATTTTAAATTTAAAATTGATTTTATAATTTTTTCAAAAATTTATCGATGTCTAGTAAAATTATCTTAAATCGTAGAACAACAAAATTTTTATTTTTGAATACGTTTTATGGAAATTAATTTTATTTTAAATAAATTTATTAATTTAAAATTGTAATTAAATATTTTTTACTGATAAAAATATCAACACTTAATTATTAATTTTTAAAATATTAACTTTCATTTATAAGGTGCATAAATTTTATCACTACTTACATGGGAGAGTTTACTCTTCATAAGGGTAATATTACTATTCATATGGGTACATTAATATTCATAAGGGTCTTGTTACTAGTCACCAAAAATATAAGTTGATCCGATCAGACTCTAAATATCTTATTGATCGCAAATGTGTATGTCCATTTTTTGAAATTCAAAACAAAGAAGTGGAAAATTATTTCTAAAGGCTGGGTTATAATTATCTTATATAATAACAAAGTTCTTGTTTCAAATAGACTTACTATTTCATTCACTATTTATTAAATTTATTGGTAAATCCTTGGGGTGATACATTTATGTATAGTTTATTTTCCTTCTTTGGAACACATATTCATGTACATGTTATTAATATGAATGATGCGACCTAATAGTGCTGTAATTAATTGGGTAAGGTTTTATTTTCATGAGATACAATGTATGTGGCACTAGTATTTAACCTAAGAACGACATAATACATTATATTGGGAGTGAGATTTAGGTATGATGCATGAGTGGTTAACATATGGGTACCATGTTATGTTTTATTGGAAGAGATCCTTGAATTATTATTATAATGTCATATTTTATGTTTTTTCACAAAATTATGATTCCATGGACTTATGATAACATTATCTTATACCATGTTTCCATGGTTATCTCACAAACTTATTCCATGGTACATGTTTGTTTATTTAAAATTTCATGATATTCTATCATGAATTTTGGACAAATATTATTATTTCATATCCTATTTAATAAGATATTTTTGCATGCTCATGTTTTCTCATATGCATATGATCTTATACTTGATGAATTTTTGATAAGTTTTCCCTTACAGATCATTTGTGTATTTCAATTTCTTATTTTTTAATTCCATAGTTTATGAAGATGAGTATAACTTATAAGAATTCTATAAAGGAGTATAGTGTTTTTTACATATGAAGATATGTTCAAAATTATTCTAAAATAAGTTTCTTATGTAGACATTCCTCAAAGAAGTTAAAAATTATGTTATTGGGATTGTGAGATATAATTATTATGTTATGAAAATGATGTAAAATATATATGTTTATCTTAGGTAACCTAATTTATTATCAATGATAGTATTTAAAGGAATATTTTTAGAATAAGCCACAAAAGTGCAGGTTTGAGGCTTTAAAGAAAGCATCCAAGTAGGTTTTATTTATTTTTTAGGACTAGTTTAGTTCTTTTTAGTGATTAAGATTAGATTAATTTAGTGAAAACTCTATGAATGAGTCTATGTGTAGGGTAAAATCAGGATTTTTTTGTAAAGTAAATATTGTTTGGTTTCCTAGATATTATATCCCTATCTATAAACTGAAAATTGGATGCAGTTGTGGCATCGATTCTCTTAGGGGTATTTAACCAGAAAATGGAAGGTTGAGAATCAAATCGGTCTAAAATTGGTGTATAATGAGTGGTAATAATTCTGCACACCAAAATATTCACTTCCTTGAGAGATGAATCATTTAATTAAACTGTATTTATGAGAAAATATAAAGGATTATTATGATAATGAATTTTTTTTAAAGAGTATTAGAGAACCAAAACTAAAAAACCTAGATTGAACCAAGAGTGATTTTGGAATAAAAAATATATAAAGAATTACATGATGGTTTCAATGGGTAATATAATTTGAAGTTGATTTTTAGGAGATAATATACAATAATTCTATAATGATGTTAATTTTTCATCACTCACATTATCTCATTTTGGTTTTAATAATGGATGAATCCTGAAGGAACCAAGTTAACAATGAATTCCATGTACAATATATAGATTGTACCAATGAGTAACCTAATGGGATAAAACATGGATTAAGAATTCCTATAATATATTTTAAGCCAAATATAATGAATTGTTATTAATAATGTGAATATAGTATAATTCCATATCAAACCAAATAAGATAAAGATAGAGGCTCATTGATGTTCGGGTGACAAAGTTAATGAAGGATAAAATATTCAATTACCATTTTGCAAAAAATGTGGGAACATGAACGAAGGGAAATTTCTCAAAGGAAATAGAGAATTTCTTATCTATGGTGAAAAACATAATAAGGAAACATGTTTCCAATGAAAGATAGATCAATTTGTTAAAACAATGAAGGAAAAAATGTGTTTCCTAGTTTTACAGAAGATATTAAGGTATAAACAATATTTAAAATTATATATTGAGTTTTGTGTATCTTTTAGATATCCTTAACTAATTTCCATTAGTTATTAATAGTTAAAATTATGAGTACTCAATTTATTTAAGGGGTGGAAAATGTACCACCCCAATATTTTGCTATACGATTTTCCAATAAATAAACACTATATCGATAGCTTTTTTCTCATGAAACACTGAACAAAAATGATGTTAGATAAATATTATTAATGAAATTTGAGAATAATAAAACTGCTAGAAAATAAAAATATTATAATCAATTAAAAATTCATTAAATATTGGATAAAAAACACTTAATGTCTTAAACGGTAATTCTTCTATAAAAGTAGTATTTCATTATAAATTGAATTTTCAATTAAGATATAAATTTATAAATTTTAGAATATTAATTATATAAAAATAATTTAATTATTTAATTAAGAATGTAATAATTATATTATGTTCATTTTTTTGTGTTATTTCTAAAATAATAGATTAAAGGTGAATAGTGGATTTTTTTCCAATACTGCCACTTTTATGACATTAACATAACAAAATAATGATTTAAAAGTTTTTAAAATATTTTTTATATAGAAATTATATATTCCCAAATTAAACTATACCATTTAAAAATAATATGATGAATATATAAAACCATTTTTTTGAATACTATGCTATATTTTACTCAAAATGCTTTTTTATTCAATTCTGTTTAAAATTAATTTTCATTAGTTATGGAAATTAAATATAAATAATGGATTTAAACTTTTATATAAAATTTTCATATAATTTAATTATTTAAATTTCAATTTTAGGCATAAAATTATGATTATTAGGAATAAAGTTAACTAATGCGATAATAGTAAAACTGTAATTTTCAAAGAAATGATATACTTAGATTATGTAATTCTTATTTAATAAAAATTAATTAATATATTCTATAAAATTATTTAATATAAAATTTAAACCTATATATATTAACACACATTCAATTTTTAATCAATATAAAATAAGAATAAGAACACTTCATGTCTAAAGAAACATTTTTTTTACAAAATTGTTTTTTAAAATATTTTTCTTAAATTTTAAAGTTAGTTTTCCATTATATATAAATTTAATTATATATATGGAGATTAAATTTTGGTTTTGTACATAAATTTTGTTAAGAGGTGATAACTTATATTTTAAATAAAATAAAAAAAATTTGGGTAAAAATTAGTTACTAATGTAAAAGCCAAAAGGGTAAATAATAGAAAACGAATAGTAAACGACAAAAAATATGTTCCAAATATAGATAAAATTCGTTTTAGAGGTACTATAAACCACATATCACGAAAAAATTCATTATTACTCACTTTTGGGGACATTGAACCTTCAACAGTGTCACGTCGTCCTTGAAAATTAAATGTGTATGTTTAGAAGTTCAATTTTATTAACCTATAAATGGAGGTCACTTCCCCCAAAATTTTCCATAAATTTAAAACCTTTAGATATTAAAAAAATATTAAATAGTTTCTTCTATACCCCCTCCCCATTACCTATAATCATTTATCTTTCCAATGGACTTAGATAAGGAGCCTTATGATATTACCCAAGGGAGAACATCCTAAGGGAGATACAATGTTTTCAATAGAAATCTCTTACTAATTTTCTTCTAATACCCATAAAATATATTCCATCTAGGAAATATGATAAGATTAGTATTTTTAATATGATTAAATGTTATTAAACTAATTTTTAATACATTTTATACCTTCCTATAATTTTTTTAAAAAATGAAGATGTTATCAGGGAGATGTGGGAACCAACACTTCCATAAACGACACATTCTATTTTTCATAACTGCATTAAATGGATTGTAAAAAATAGTTATTTAATGATGAAATATAAAACTAATAATATTATTAATATTATTAAATAAAAATTATATTATACTGATACCCCCTTCCATTCTATATAAAGTGAAAGTGTTGTTCATGTGTATATGAGGACTACCACCTCCACAAAATGACGTATTTCATTATCCATTAATGACTTATATAAATTAATTTAAAAATGTATTTAATTCATAAAAATTATATTTATCACACTGTTAATAATATTTAAGAAGATATTGGAGATTATAAAAGTTATATTAACAATAAATGTTCCTAATATATTTAATAACCTCAAATGAATATATCATTGAACATTTATTAGTTTGAGTTCATCAAGAGAAAACATAAGAATCTATATAAAGTTTTTAATAATGGAATAATTAAAGTAATAAAACTCCAAAATTATAGAAATTATTAATCTCTTTTACAACACATTTTACTATGTTCAATATACAGAGTATGTTTTAGAGAACTTGACTAAAACACCTCATGTAACCACTATAAGTGAAAATTATTTAACTAACAAATATCATATGATAATAAATAGATCATACAAAATATAATGTATATGGAAAATATTATAAAAATTGTTTTTAATAAACTAAATTTTATTATTTATGATGGTAGGAATATACTAATAATGAAATAGAATATGAGGTAAGGGTTTTTAGATCTCAATTTTGTTTCCTTGAGATACTATTTGTATTCTCTGTAGTTTTTTTATAATTAATGTATTGGAAATTTATTTATTGTTTTTACAAATTTCATGAAATATATGTTATTTACAAATATATATATCATATTATAATTTAAAAAAAAATTAATTCTAAAAATTATGACACTATAAGGGTTTTTGTTAACTAAAACCCCCTTTCTTTGAGTTATAATGTTTTATGATGAAATTAAAACTTCTATGATTAGTTTTTCCCTCTTAATAATTTAAATTAATATTTTGATTTATCTTTGGGGGAATGAAAATTTTGATTCAAATCCCCCCTTGGTGACTTTTTTCCCAAAAGGAGTATGCCATTGTTAAGAATAATTCCCATTATCTTTAATAATAATTTTCTTTAATTTACAAATTTACCCATCCTTCCAGTGTTCTAATTTATATTTAGAAATCTAATTATGTGTTATATTATAATAAATTTATATTTAACTTCTACTCATTTCAAAAATAAATTTTTGTTGTTTCTTTTTTATGATGTTTTATTTCAAAAAAGGTATTTTATAACCTAAAAAGGGATCTTACGAACCACCCTCATTACTTTTAGGCTACATGTTCTCTTTTATTTTCACCCTTCTACTATATCTTCCTCTAATTTATTTGTCCCAGATCATATATATATATTTTCCTTACATATATATATCGTGTTTAATGTGCCCTTATTTTTTGGGGATAATATATGTTTTAAGTTCCCTCAACAATTCTCTCCTTTTAGTGAACCTGATTTAAGGGAGCTTCCCTATTTCTTATTGAATATCAAGTACCAACCCTATCAATTTTTTTTACCATGAATAGTTTATAAAAATCTTATTTATTTTTTGAAAAGAACTATTGGTTAAATTTTTGTTTAAATGGATTTATTAAGAGGTTTCTTTAAATAAAATATCCTCTACCCATTTCATAAATTATCACCTAAGTGGTTTATTTTCTTGTCTTTAATTATCCAAACCTTATTTTGAAATTTTATAAAATATAACTCAATTTTAAAGACATATTTTATTTATATGTTAATTTCCAATATAATTTAATTGTTTATTCTTTTTTAATCCTTATAATATATTCATTGCATATTCGTTGAGATAATATTAGGATACTCACTTCCTTGTAAGGAGGTTTATCATGATTATTATTTATGTATAGTTTATTTTTCCCTTATGTCAAACATATTATTGTAAATTTCATAAATATTTAGTTTTTACCCTAATTGTGATATAATTAATTGGGTTATGTTTTCATGTCATGCGATACTAGGTAGGGTTCATGAGTAGTAAACCTAAGTGCACTATTCTTGGTTATCTTAGTAGTGAGACTCATGTATAGCGAACCAGTGTTTAACCTAGGCACTCTATGTTATATTTTATTGCTGGTGAGCCTCATTTATTATTTACATGTGGTTATCATAATAATATTATGAATTGATCTATTTTATGTCAGCCTTGACTTATGATTTTGATGTAATGTTTTATGTTATCGACACAAATTTATGATTCCAAGGACTTATGATATCATTATATTATAGAATGCCTTGTTTATTATATCCCAATCTTATACCACGGTAGATGTTTTTTAATTTGAGATTACATGTACTACAATCATTAATTATGGAAAAATATTATTGTTTCATAATATTTTCAATAATATATTTCTCACATACTCATGTTTTCTCATGTTATTACGATATAAACCTTGATGACATGTTGATAAGTTTCTATTACTGATCATTTGAGATCACCCATTTCTTATGTTTCTATCACTCATGTTACAAATATGGGTTTAAATTATGATAATTATATAAGGGATTATAGTGTGTATTATTTTTAGAGAAATGTTCACAAGTATTTTAAAATATTTTTCATTTATATCATTTCCTCAATAACACTAATTATTTTATTCATAGGATTATGAGATTATTTTGAGATATAATGTTCTAGTTTTGAAAATGATGTGAAATATAAGTATATTTATCCTACTATACCTCAATTTTTATCAAATATATTTTTTAAAGGATTTTTTAAGCACTAAACCCAGAAGTGTGGGTCTAGGGGATTATATTATAAAGGTGTGATTAGGGTTATTTAAAATGAATTTTATTAATTCTATGTGATTATTGTTTTATCACCTCCATTTGATATGACATTGGAGTGGAATTTAAAAAGGTAAAGGTAAGGATAATCTAAACCCCCAATACAGATTATTCTCTTTCTATGTGGTTAGTGACCACAAATATCAAGTACCATAGGGATGGATTATGTGACCATGGTTGCTTCATGCTCTAGGGATGGTTATAGGGTCTGACTAGTTTTATGGGACTACTGGGATATTAATGTAATTTTATTTCATCAGATGGTTTATATCTCTAGTTTTAATCATATTACTTGAGTTTTATGATGTTTCCAATGATCTTGTTATCCTTCATAGAATGTTTTTGGTGATCCCATCCTATACATTGTTTATATCCCATCGTTTTTGATTTTATAGAACCTATGTCAGATACGTTAACTTTCGACATGTGTTTTTTTATAAATTGTTGTCATGTTGTGATTATATTTCACCTTTATCATGTATTTGGATTAATTTTAAATAAGTTTCAAAAATTATATTGAAATTTTGATTTTAAAGAGAAAATTTGGTGGCTACGACATTGGGATTTTATTAGATGTATTGAGAAAGAGAAGAAATGGTGTACTTTAATTTATTTTAAATGATTTTAAGAGCCATATTTCCATTTTTTTGAAGAGGTTTAATTAACATTTTTGACCAATCTTGTTTAATTTTTTATAAATATGGATTTTTATCGGGTTACTATAGATTTTTGTTTAGTTTTCTTTATGTTACATTTGAAATCCAATTTTTATACCTTATGTTCAAACTATATTTTTATGCACTACAATATGTAGGAAATTTAATGGAATAGTTGGAGTGATCCTACTAGTTATGTTTCGATCTCACCCATTATATTCACTAGCGCTTTATTATTCATTATTTTTCTTTATTTTCTTATAGGTTCTCATTTCTGGTTCTAGTTCATTAAATTTTTGTTGATCCTTAGATGATTTTTTGGATGTGGTGAGTGATAGTGGATCACTAGTTGTGGGGATCGTTCTTCTCGAGTTCTGTTAACCTTTTATTTTTGTGATATTGTATCAACGAATTTATCTTATAAAATTTATTTATTTTATTAACCACTATATTTTATTTCATAATACATTTATTATTCTCTTTTTTGACATAGATATTATGATACACTTATACATTCTTAAAATGAATCAACTTGATATATTTACTAAGCCTATAATACAATGATATTACTACTTACATGAAAATATAAAGTGATTTCTTCATATGGAACACTTTGTTCACATACACATGAATAATAAAACTACCCAATTATTCAATATATACCTCTTCATTAAGACAAATATTAAGGAATGAAGACCTAATATCTATTTTCAATACCATTAATCCTCTTTTAATTACTATGGAAAATAATAATTTAACTATTTATAACATAGTCATATGGTAAAACTTATTTCTGACACTAATACATTCAATTTAAGAGTATTCTTTTTCAAACAAGAGATGCCTTGTTTTGAATCACCTTTCATTATTCATTGAGTTTATTATGGAAAAATCTATTTGGTTATAATAGAGTTATTGTCCAATAGCCTCAATATTTTTTCCAAAGTTTTATTATTCTTGATCTATTCAATGAGTTTATTTATATAATTTATCAAACATTAATCCTTATCCACCATATCAAAAATAATAGAATATATTATTATAATATAAATCTTGTTCTAGTGATTTTAACTGTTTTTTTATAGTAGAGTAGTCAGATAACTAATAATTTTTTATCATTGATTTTTTACAAAATTATTGAATTTCATGTAACAAAATAACTTGTTTTATCAAGCTTATTATCACTACAATCATATGAATTAATACATCCCCTTATGTTTTCCATGAACTACTCAATTCTTCAATACATTCCTCCAATTGTTTTTCACTATTTTGATGAAAAATATTCTTATTTAAAACTATAATGAAATATTGGATTTCAATAATTTATCCAATAACCTGAAATATGTGTATACCTTGATCTTATAATAGTGACCATGATTTTTTTGTCTCTATGAGATTCAAAATTCACATCATTATTCTCTACTAATCTCAAATAACATGTTTTATAATTTCACACTTCATAATTATGAGTGATAACTATCATCCTTTCTATCATACTATAATCATTTATAATTAAGACATTCTATCTATTCTGATAACTAGGTATTTGGAATATTTTCCCACAAATATAAACATTCATTAATTCTTAAAAAAACACACCAACCAATTATCTTTTGAAATTTAAATTATTTGAATAATCTTTACCTTTATAAAAATTTCTAATATACAATATAACAATGAATAAATTTGTAGATATCAAAATCTCTTTAATATTTCACTAACTCATCAAAGGATTTTATCCTGATGTATCTAAGATATCTATCTGAGATACATTTTTCATCCTTCTTGTACAAAAACATATATTCTTGTATGATAATGAGGTAGATATTCCCCATTTTACACTTTCTTTGCATGACCATTCCATATTTCCTTTCCTTGACTATATAATTATTCTTATTAATGTTTATTACATGTATAATGTCATTAAATTAATCAATAACGAGTAAATTGTGTCGAAGGAATTTTACCACTAATAAATCAATCTTTCTCATATAATTTCTATGAATTATAGTGTAACATACATGGTTTTCTAATGGGTTGTTTTGTGGGTAATTTTTAACTTTATATGTTTTATGTAAAGTCCCAAGTGTTTGGGTAAACACCAGATGACGGTAAGAGGTCCTAGGATATTGAAAAAAATATATTGTAAGTTTTACATGATGTGTAAATAATTTACACGACATTTATGGGCTTAATGGGGTATGGACTGGTGGGTTCACGATATGCAAGGATTGGAGGTCTAGCCTCGGAAAACAAGATGTGAAACTAGGTTACACATCATTTACCTAATACTAGACTTATAAAACTTACACGCCACTTCAGTTAAGGAAATTTTTTTAAGGGAGCGGGGGATCCGTTGTTTCCTATTCAATAGATAGAATGGGATAGTACTAGGAAATCACATGCCTCTCCCCCTATTATATAGGCTTCCATCATTCTCCACCGTCTAATATCCGATCATTTTTTTGGTAGATACAGATTCTGCTTAGTAAGACTTTCAATCAATTATCCCCCTTTCTATTTTTTCCCACGCCATATAGTGTGATAAATATGTGAAATATAATTTACTCTATTTTTAGGGTGTTCATCTAAAATATTGATTTATTTAAAAATAGATCGATTTAGAGGCTGAAATTGGATAAGAGAATGTATCGAAATATGAAGTAATTGGTTCCTAAATTTCTATTCAATTTTTCTCATGTTTCGGGGGTGTGTTTCCTGAGTACAATGTTGTGTTGTTACAATAGAGGCCCTAATAATTTAATGATATACATTTAAATAAAAAATATACCATGTGAGATTCCCATGTTCATGATCCACCATGAATAAAAATGTTATGAGCCTGGTGACAGGCTTTATAAATTTGGAAGATTAAGTCACAATGCTTATTTTATTAGATTAATTTTTTATAATGTATATTTTTTTGTGATGGTTCCAAGATAACACGACGAGATTGGCCTAAGGATTGAGATGGTGATGACTGTCTGTCTTGAGGTGATGTTGGTCCTCAGGTTAGGCTTGTATTGAATACATGGGTGATATTGATTGATGGTAGGGATACATGGTCATCAGGTTGAGGTAACATGGTCATCAAGTTACAGTCATGGATTGTGTGATTTGATATGGTGTTGACTATCAGGTTGGGAAACATGGTTATAGTGGCATGAGGTGCTCAGATGATGCAACTTAGGTAATTTTTTTGGTGATTTACACTTAGAGTTATTGGCCAATGCCCCATTGGATTTGTGTGAACATACATTGGACTCAAATGATGATGTAATGTTGACCACATTAGTGGGTATAGGTATTTTTTACATGTGGCATAAGATGGTGTTGACCAGTAGTGAGATTAAAGGTGCATACCATAGAAAGCCATAGGAATGGTGAAGAGTCATCAATTGACAATTTTGAGATTATCGGTAGAGGGATGAGGATCACAATATATTAAGGACACTAGGTTAGAATTATTTGGAAGGGTGAATATCACTATTCCTTAGTGTGTAAGATATTGTGGTAATAGTGTTATTATTTGCAAGAAAGATATCATTGTGCCTCAGGCCTAAATCTTCGAGATGATGTGTATTATTTTGAGCTGAGGTCTGAAGGACCAAGTACTTTATTGGGCATGACTTTGAGATGTCAGCTATTTGATTAAAGGAATGAGGTTCTAGGTGACTATTTGTAAGGTGTAATTTAAGGGTTCACTTGGGAAAATTCTCATTAGGGGATTCCATGGGTTTTTTATAGGGATCATCTCCTCTACTATTATACCAGGAATGGATGAAGAAGTTATCTACTTCTTTATATCTTCTGAGCATAAGAGAAGAAAGATAATTGATATGATGGGAATATATTTATTTATTTACATTTATATATACCATATTTATCACAAATATAAGTTACACACACATTAGTTGTGGCCTACTAAGATTATTATCAAACCGTACACATGAATTTTGGGATGCATGTATACATTATGCACATGCAATAAGGTAAGGGACCGAGTTGAAGATATGGAACTTAAGGATCATGTTAGACCTTTTTCATTGGATGGATGGTAGGTACCTTGGGGTTCCCACATCAATTGGAGTTTATTTTGATTATTATTTTATATTTAAATTCTCTTTTATATATGTATTTACTTGTGGTTAGACATAAGAAACCCTACAATTTATTCGTTGTCATGTACAACCTAATATGTATACATGCTTCTACTAATGGTATGTTTGGATATTTTATTTATTAATTTAATACTTATATATGTTTATGCTTCGACTATTGTATGATATTGCTTCCTCTATTTTATGATATTGCTTCCGCTACAGCTGGTTCCTAACCCTAATGATTATAGTATTTCTTTTACATTGCGTTATATTTATATAAGCCATTATTATCATCATCACTAGAGTGTATAATATCCCCAGTTTCACCTCTTTACACCCTTTATATTATTTGAAAACCTTTTTAATATGGGGACACATGCCTAAGGCCTAGTGGAACATAGACCTTGAGCACTATTCAGGGGGAAAGGTGAGTTGTGGCGCTATAAATGGTATGAAAGGAGTTCATGATGGGGAATTAGTAGAAGCATTAGAAAGACTACTAATGGTATCAGATTAATTTTCCTTAAGTTGGTATTACTATTTTGGATATGGTAGACCAGAAACTATGGTGTAGTCAAAACTAGTTTTAGAGCTCATGTTTGGGTGCCTGCATCCCCAAGCACAAGAGGGACAGACCAAGGTGTCAGAGGTGGGGATTTTTTGTTCTTATTTTCTCTTTTATAGTTGGTATGATTTTCACCTCGAGTGTTGCACTTGGATGTGATTATTACCAATTATGATATGTTCTAACTTTGTACTAGTATGGATATAAAAAATTTTAGACCATTTTCCTAGGATGGTAAGGGTTTTTCTGGTATGCTTTCTTGATAGGCGCATAGAATTATATATATATATATATCTGTGTGTGTGTGTGTGTTTCTATGATAACCTACTTATAATTTTCATTTGGAACCCATAATATACTAATAGGGGTTTGGTTGTTTAAAGCGTAAAAAAGGAAGCTAAACATCATTTTCCTACTTATCATCTCTTTGGTGACATTCTATTTAGCCAGCCCGTGTATGTGGTTTCAATGAGATATGTGTGTGATTACATGTGATGTGATATATATATATATATGTGGGGGGGGGGGAATTATCAATGATAATAATAAGAAAGGATAATGACAGGGCTTATTTTATTTATATGGGAACTAAAAAGATAAACAACATTCCCCTTTATAGCTTCCTTGGTGGAATTATACTCAACTAACTCCGATTTGTATGTAATGAATGACCCTATTTTATGAAGGTGAGGAGAAATGAGGCTATATTATACATGATTCTTCACTATGATGGGGGTAGGTGGGGGGCCATCACTCTTAATTTGTATGTGATATAAGGCTCTCAAATGGTTGGCTAAGGGGACATGAGTCCAGATGTCATGAGACTTGGTTATGATGAGGGAGTATATGGTTTATGAGAATGAATTGATTATTATAGACTTACCAATATGTGTTATATATATATATATTTTTAATTATTGACATATGACTATGTTATTAATATTCAGTGGGTTTCCACCATGGTGGATTTTGATGGAGCATCTAGTGGGCTGTGATATGGCATCGATTAAGCATGCACATGAAGATCACCGTGAGGGTCAGGATGAGGCCCCATATGGTTAGACAAAGCCTGATCCATATGTATATTCTTAGGTAATGGTGTGATAGCTGTAGAAATTAGTATATTTTGGGAAATAGATTGATGAGTAGTGTAGATTGAGTCTCGTATGTGTCATTTGGGTCATAGAGAGTGGAGCTCAGGGAGCCAAGCCATTGATGGAATACCTAACTCGTGAGCTCCATTCGAAAAACTGATGCTATTTAAGGGTTGAGGGAGGATCAAATGTGGAAGAGTACTGGATGGGGATAGGTAAAACCATCTTTTAGAAACTTGATACACCCCTAGGATGGAGGGTAAATATGGCTACGTACATGATTAGAGGATCAGTAAAGCACTGGTGGGATGTGTATGTGTAGGAAGAAAAAACAAGGGACTAGCTTGAAAAGTCTTCGAGGATAGGTTATTAGATCCCTTATTCCATTAGACGTTTAGAGAAGATATATCTCAAGATTTATTTAGTGTAAAAAAATGATACATGTCCTTCATGGACTTTAAATAAGCCTTCACTGACTTATCTCATTTCACATCCGGTACAGTGGGTGACGCCATCGTGTGGGAGAGGCATCACAAGAATGGTTTTTGGAATATCATTAGGGTACATATAAACATAATTAGGTTTTCCTCATTCTAAATGTGATTGAATTAGAAACTAGTAGCTGATGGAAATTTTACGAACTGACCATACTCGTGCTGGGTGACGATGTTAGGTGATTATAGTAGAGGTGATTCTGATAGTAGGAAGAGAGGCCATGAAGAGTCTCAGTAGGTTATTCAGGACATATACTTAATCAAACCACCAAGGAATAGATATTTAATGATGTGATTATTGTGTGGTAATCTAAACCATGTTTTTACATAGTGTTATTGGTAACTAAAGGAGTATTGAGCTTGTGGCTAGATCAGTCATCTCGAGCGGTTTTGTAGGTAGCCTTCTCAGACAACAAACATCCAGGGACCAGGGTAGACTCAAGGATCCGATGTCACACTGAGTGTGGTTCAAAGATATGGTATCCGTGATTTTTTTCTATGTGGAGGTCGTGGTTCTTATAGTATGACCCATCAGTTGGGTCAGTGGCTAGTAGCTAGTGTAGCTCTACAGGGAGGCTAGGACTCATGCAGTTTGGCATCGGGCTAGGTGCATGCAGTTGAGTTTCTAGGGTATGAACATTCCAGTGAGATGATGATGGTCTGAGTTTCTCCATGGGATTGAAATGGTTTTGTTTTTTTGGCATGGGTCTTCTTGTAGGCATGTTTGTTTTTGGGTGCACCGGGAGGACAAGATATATTTTTGGACTAACTAGGTGTTGGTTGGTAGGTTGGCATCAGATTTGATGTGTTATATATATATATATAAGGTTCATGGTACTAGGATTATCAGTGGGAATAAATGTAATGTTGGATTACATGAGGTGTGTTTCCATCAGAGCCTCAACCTAATGAAAGTTTCTTTATGTTTTGTTGGAATCTCAGTATAGGTACAATGTATGTTTTATGTGAGGTTTGAGGCACCAAGACTTTTTGTGGGCATCTAATGAGATGTGGGGCCTCATAAGTTCCTTATTTGACATGTGAATGAAGTCGTAATATGATGAGGTGCAATATTTGATGGGTTTCAGATGTGACACAGTATTGATGTGAGCACATGATGTTTTGAAAGAGTGATGATAAATCAGATGATAACTTTTAAGTCTATGGCTAGTCAGTGGACCATCAATTTTTCTAAGTTTTGGGTATGGAAGAAACTAAGGTAGGTAACTACTATGATTGGGAGTACCTTGAGGTTGTTGACCTATGAACTAATGAAATGGATAGTCCTGGTTGATTTTAAATGTATTGGGTATGTTATGTACCCTCTTCAGTGAAAGTGTGATAGATTGAGAATGAGATATGTTAAGGTGGGGATATTTTAACATCCCAGGTTGTCAAACTAGTTGTTTTGTGGGTAATTATAAACATTATATTTTTGGGGAAAGGCCATGGCATTTGGGAAAAAACTGGATTATGGTCGGAGTGCCTCGATTGTTGAAAACATATTATATAAGTTTTAAATTACATTTAAATAATTTACATTATGTGTAATGGGTTCATCAGTTGTGGCATGATGAGTTCACGACGTGAAATGCTTGAGGGTCTAACCCGAGGAATACGCAACATATAACTGGGTTACCCATCATGTACCCAGTACACAAGTGGACAACTTACATGCCCTATATGTTGTGGGAAATGTTTTTTTAAGAGATAGGTGGCTCATTTTTCTCCTCCTTTTGTGTACATAAGGGGGCATCACCAGGAGCTCACACGCCTCTCCCACTCTCATCAAGGTTTCCTTTGTACCACTATATCTGAGATCTAATATTGGATCCATCATTGGATACAAATTTGTATCGTTAGGAACTTATATCCATTATCCACTTTTATTCTTTTATATTTCTATATAGTGTGCTAACTATTTGTGATCCAATATACCCTATTTTTTGGGTGTTCATCTAAAATGATGATTTCTTCCAAATCAGATCTAGTTAGAGGCCATTATCAGATGAGATAATGTATAACAACATGAGTTATGTTGTTACTAGATTTCTCTTGGATTTATTTGAGGTTTTGGGGGTTTGTTTTTGAGTGTACCTATGGAAAATTATGAGAAAGGACATAATAATGTAAAGTTGGTATTTTAATTAGTAAATAGACCATGTGAGATGCATATGAGCATGATCGAGCATGACTAAAAATGGTATGATCCGGGTTATAGGTTTCATACCTTGGGAAAATTAGGCAAGGGTGATTATTTTATTAAACTAAATTGATTATAAAATATTTTTTTTCATGTAAATTTTATGCTTGAACATGATGGGATTGACCTAAGGATTGAGACGGTGATGAATTTTGGCTTGAGGTGATGTTGGTCGTCTTGTTTGGATTGTCTTGAATACATGGGTGATATTGATCACCATATTAAAAACATGGTTGTTGAGTTGAGGAAACATAATCATCAGGTTATTGACATGGATCATTTTATTTGAGATGATGTTGACCACCAGGTTCAGCGACATGGTCATAGTGGAATGTGGTGCCGAGATGGTGTGTCTTGGGTACTTTTTTGGTGATTTCGACTCATTGTGATTGGACAACATTTCATTGTAGTCATATGCACACAAATATGACTAAGATGATGAGGTGATGTCAACCAATCATATGGGTAGAGGCCTCTATTATATGTTTCATAGGATGGTGTTTCCACTAGTGAGTTTGGAGGTTCTTGAAGTAGAAATCTGTGAGGATAGTGAGGATCCATCAGTTGATAGTGTTGAAACTGTCAGTTGGGGAATGGGGTACACTGTATATTGAGGTTGTTGGGCCAAGCTTATTTGGAAGGATAGATATCTCCATTCTATTAGACTCTGGATATTGAGATGATTATGTAATTATTTAGAGGATATATATAGGTTTGCCTCAAATGCCATGCTTTGAGCTGATATGGATTCTTCTAATATGAGGTTTGAGGGACCATTTACTTGACTAGGTATACCTTCATAAAATCAGTTATTTAATTGATGGAACAAGATGTTAGGTGAATCTTTCGGAGGTGTAACATGAGGTTTATCCTGTGAATATTATTTTTTGGGGATTTCATGGGATTTATGATAAGGATCCTCTCCTCTAACATTAAAAAAAGGCCGGCCAAAGTAGGAAACTACTTCCTTGTGAATGCTGAGGACAAGGGAAGTAGGTTAACTAATATGATGAGAATTTTAATCTTGAGTTACATTTATATTCACTTTATTTATCAAATAAGTATGTTAGGAACACATTGGTGGTGGCCTACTAAGATTATTCTCACACCCTATACTGGTCCTTAGGGATGCTTGTAAAATTTATGCTCTTGAAATTATGCAAGGGGCTGAGTTCAGAAGTTGTACCTTAGGGATAATGTCATACCTTTTTCATAGGATGGATTGAAAGGGACATTGGGGTTGTTACATCAGTTGGAGTTTATTTTGGGTATACTTTTTAATCAGCATGTTCTGGTATACATGTATGTACTGATGGTCAGCCACATGCAACCCTAATGTTTATTTATTGTCATGTAGGACCAGATTTATATGAATGCTTCTTCTAATGGTATGTTTAGATCTTTAATTTATTAATATGTTACTACTGTCTCTTTATGATACTTCTATTGTATGATATTTTTTATTCTACATAGGGTTACTTGTCCCATCATTTATGATATTTCTTTTCTAAAACTTTATATTTATATAAACCATTATTATCATCATCATCATAGGGTAAAATATCCCCACTATAACCTCTTTACACTGTTACTAGTAGTCAGAATCCATTAGTGTATGAGAAGTCATGCCTAAGGCCTAGTGGAACACTATCCCCAAGCACTGTTCTGGTGAAATGATGGGTTGAGATACTACACATATCCTATCTAGAGCTAATTATTTTTAATCCTTCAATGTAAAAGTCTTATATATACAATACTTATATTTCATTCAAGGTAGTTTCATCTTATAAAAGATAGTTCATATTCATATTGAAATTATATATAATGATCCTATTTTCTTTAATACCCTCTAAATATTTCTTTGTGGGTATTCAATATTCTTTAAAATATAAATATTTCATAGCACACTTTTTAACATGGATCAAAATGATTCCACACCAAAAGAAATTGATTGAATGTTTCCCCCTAAACTACCATTTTTCCCTATTCATGTTTGAAGAAACTGTTAAAAAAACTCAATCAACCTCATTTTACTTAGAATCATCCTCCACTAAAATATTCTTCTCTAGCTTGGAGTCCTCATCATGAGATATATTATTTTATACTAAAATGCCATAATTATTACCCATCTCATATGAAAAAATAATACAATAAAGACTATCAAATGTAACCTCATTTGGATCTATTTACTTGGGAACTAAAACCTTCATATTGAAACAAGGTAGAAATATTATTAGTATTTACTTCAAAATCTTGATATAGTCAAGGTTTCCTCCAAGTAAATGCATGTCCACCACAATCACATTTACCTATTCAAAGTACAAATCAAAATATTCATCAAGGTATACCCTAAAATCCATATACTTTTTCCATAAAACCTAATTTTTTTTATTCATATACATTTTATTCACCTTCAAATATGTTTAATCTTTTCCCACATAGTATGTTAGTATCTACATATAATCACCTTTATGTTTATTATGTTTAAAAAATATCCCCTAATGAGTTAATTTAATTAATATATGTATCCAGTTAATTGTGATATATTTATAATAATGATCTAATTTCCATATTGATTGTAATTCCATGTATAATCTCTATATACATAACCATTTAAATGGAATTAAAGTAGTATTGAATCTGATTCTTCCAAAAAATAAAATTTTTACCATCAAGGATTATAATACCTTTGTGATTTACAACTATTGTCATAGATTTCAATGAGAAATAAACTCTTCATAATTGATCCTTCATCTTTTATACCACAAATTGGTCCCACAAAAGAAATATACCCTAAAAATGGGGCTGAATTAGGGTATGAAAATTAAAATTTTACCTTTCCAATTGTATTTTTAATAAATATTTAAAAACACTCCTATATCCCTCAAAATGAATACGAAAGTGGTAAATCATCCAAAATAAACCCAATATATTTTACTCAATTTACCCATAATGGTCCATGTCCATAGAGAATATACTCAATGATGTGAATGTGTACCAAAATCACTATAATCACACTATTTGATCAAAAAAAATTTAGAGAAGATTTATTATACCTTTTGTATTACAAAACTCAAAATTACTTGGGAACTTACAACTCAATTTACTTAAAAAATAATAATGTTCAACCAATAAAACACTTATATCATATTAAAACCAATAATATAATATTTCAATAATACAAGTCGATAGTTATACTTATTCTTCATCCACATAATAAACTCCATATACTTTTAAAAATATGAGCTCTTATGAATCCTTAGATCTATTAATTTTTTATAAATATGAATTAAATAATAAATCATTATAAATTTTTTCTTCTATATTTTGTTTGACGGTATGTCTCTATCTTCCTAAGAGTATCTCCAATTTATGCAACATGAATTTAATCATCTTTCCATGCATACATGGGAAAACTAGTTCATTATTATGTTTCAAATATGATTCAAATAATCCATATAATAATAATAATAAATTAATAACATATAATAAATAAAAAATTTGGAAAAAAATAGATCAAAAAAATCATGTCACGACTGTGCTCATCAAAGTGAAATCCATTTATGGTCTTTATATAGTTTCATAAGCTTCTATGGAATCTAAAATTTTTGGTGTGATATCTCATAAAAATTATATCATTGTTATACAAGTAAAAAAATAATAATTCATCAATAAAACATTGTTTTTAATATATTGGAACCCTAAAATATCACATCCTACCTTTTTATGATGCAAAATACTTTTTAACAGCACAACACATACTATTGAAACAAAATATTTTTCCCACATTCCACTACACCTCAAAAATTTAATCATATATAGAAATTGTTGTATTTCACTCTTCCTTAATGTAGTAATAAAAAAATGACCTTAAAATAGTCTAACAAAAATTAATTATGCTATTATCTTTGATGAATTATAGCATCATTTGTATATTTTATGAAAATAATTCTTTAACTTCATATAAACATCTCAGAACTCCATGATTTTTCTCCCATGATCCCATGATTCTTTTAAAAAATATTTTATTCAATTTATTAACAAAAATCACCAAAAAATACATGATATGGTTATTTCTAACAATATATCTTTTAATAGAACTCCAAAGAGGCTTCTTATTTGGTATGATTTAAGGTCTTGTTAAGATAATTACATATCTATGTTATTCCATCCACATATCCATGTGTGAAACCAAATTTGTTGTTATAAATATCTCTATAATAAGTCTCTTTCATTTATTAGATTTTATTGTACAAAATAACAAGCTAAAAATAAATATTACATTATTTTTTTGGATATAATATTAAAACAAAAAATATATTTCAAGATATATTTTTAAAGCATAACTGTGAAAATTAAGAGTGTAAGAAAATTATAATTAAATTAATAATGCATTACTAATGTATTAATTCATTCAGTATCCTATGAAAATAATACCACCAACTATAATTATATGAATAATGTGAAAATTTATAACTATGGTGTAAATTTTAATTGGAGAAATAGGAGGAATAGTTTTAAAGAAGTATATAATATTATATATGGGATTGTAAAATGATAATATTACTTTTATATGGTTATTGGATGTGTGGAAATTGGATATATAGTCATGTATAATTTTTTGTGTTAGACAAATGAGATATTGGTTGTAATGGTTCTAAAAGTATCATGTTATTATAATAAATGCATTTTCTATATATAATTAATTCTTATATTTAAAAATGTATTTAAATTAATAGATGAATGAAAATATTCATTCAAAGTAAAACTTTCTGTAGTCCCTAATTGATGATCATCATATAGTGTAATGGGTTTTTATGATATGTTAAGGTTTGTATAAATAGAATATTATACTCATTACAAGGAGTTATATACAATATATGTAGAACATATTAATGAGGTAATAAGTAGAGGGTTACTACTTTGAATGAACCACCAATGTTAATCACATTAAATGTTAAAATGTTATCGATATACTTAGGGTGTATGATTACTATCAATCCCCATTACCTATGGTTTGTGAGATACCTATAATGAGAAATTGCATAATTTTATACATTTATTAATCTATTCAAAAGAGGCATAGCTAGTCAAGGGTGGTTAGGTATATGGCAGATCATGTGGTCAGTTGGAGTGCGACAAATATGGGATTATCCCACTTATATGAGGATGTAAATGTATCAGACCTTTTATTGAGGTAGAATAAAGAAATTCATATATATTTTTATTTGATTCAAACTTTATGTGTTTAACTACTTCGATAATGAACTTGTTTTTTAATAATGTATAATATTAATGGCATGTGATGTATTCATTTTCATTCTCGGCATTTCTGAGAAAATCTAGAAATAATAAGATAGATTATGCTATATTTACATTGTTCTATCTCTATTTCTCACTTAATGTCTTGGGAAAAGAGATTATATAGGTATATATATATGATGTATATGACATATCATGTTGTAGATATGTTTTTATAGAGATATGAGTATGTTTTATAGAGATCATATAAGAACCCTTAGTAGCTTGAATATCAAGGACAATTTTTATAGGTTTATATTTGGTTACATATATAAAATAGATATTACATATTTTTTTCAATTATGTTAAATCCCCCATGGTTGAATAGTTAAATTTTTAGATAAATATTGTGTTTTGGAAAAAAGTTTTTATAGAAAAATAGAGATAGTTCAATGAAACCATTTCTGGAAAGAGGTTTGGATGGATTAAAAAAGCCATGAAGTTATTAATTGAGTCCTTATGGGATTAATGTGAAAGCATGAGACTTTGGTATAAACACATCAATGGTAATATTGTATATAATGATATACCCATGTAATTTTCTTGGAATTTTATTGAATCCAATTTGGTCTTATGATTTGATTCAATAATATTAATGGATTATGAAGTCTTTACTATATGTATGATATAGTATGATAAAAATACGCCTTATTATTTTCATGTGTTTCATGCATACATTTACCATGATCTTCTAAAATAATTTTCTTTGGTGTTTAATCCATTATTAAAATATTAAACATGTATTTTAATATGTTTATTGATTGAGATTAATGGTTATATCAATAGGATGTGATTTTTGGGAGCCACATGAAGAAATTTGATATATCCCATGCATTATTAATTCAATGAGTAGTTTTTAAGTGGATTATAAAATGGAATAGGTTCCCTGATTAATTGGTGTGAGATGTGACCACCAATTTCATGCAATGATTTATTAAAATTTCTCTTCTCTCGATATGTCATCCATCAATGTTGTAAAAGATCTAGCACCCCTTCAACATTACAGAAATTATCAGGATATGACTATGGATCCATTTATTGGTAGATTTCCAATGGAGGTAAGAAATTTAATTTATTACTTATTTGTTTATAATCAATAACACTTTAAATATTATGGATTATTATACATGCATGATATACGTACAAAATTCTTAATAAATTTTGACACAATTGATTCTTAAATATAGATGAAGTAACTACATGAGTTGTTTCCACTAATAAAAAACATAGGATGATCCCTTAAAACCATTAAAAATCAAGTAAGTCTTATTCATATTCTAGGGATAATTACCACAATAAGGAATTACTTTAGGAATGAAAGGTAAAATACAATTGAACCTATGTACCTCTGATCCAGGATAGCCAAATCTGGCCCTCATTGCCTTATTTGAGTTTGACACATTCAAAAGTTTCTCATTTATGAAGATTTACTCAATTTCACCCTATTAGCCTATATAAACCCCAAGAAACAAATTAAACATGGATCTAAACCTAATAGAACTTTTTCTTCTATACCTAATAGCCTATTGTAGTTAACTTAGGCTCAACCCTTTATTAGGTCACTTACCTTGGTCAAAAATCTCTATTTCACCCATGTGGAACCTCTTACCCCACTAGCCCCATTTTTCCTAGTTATTTCTTTTATTAATATATTTTTTCATAAACCTCATACATGGAATCAATAAATTCCTAGGTAATTAGGAATACCTCATCTTGGGATACACTTTTCGTGGAATCACACGCAATGGATTCACTTGACTTATCTATTAGGTTAAACAAAAAATGGTTACTCAGGTTTTAGCCCTTATCTAAATCATTACATGGTACCTTTAACCCATTAAACCACTTATTATGAATTTATTCTTCTATAAAATATAAGGTAAAATAGACCTTATCTTATTACCTGAAAGTGAACACTATTTTTCTCAAGGGCATATACTTAAATTGTATACCATTGGTCCTTATCAAATGATCATATATGATATGACGTAAAACATTATATAGTACAAAAACTAAAAGGGTTTTGATTCCCATCTTTACGATATATAAGATTCAATTTTATAGGATATATTTCTCTATCATAACACCTTCCACCTCCATTTAACCCATGTACCTTCCTCATCTAGGAGTGGATTTATTTGAACCAACTAGATATGTATTTTATATTACTAGAATATGAATAATTTTTCATAAAATAATTATTCTTCTATACATCATTAACATTATAATGACCTTAGAATAGTTTTCACATCAATGGGTTATAATTGTTCCACACTATAATGAGCACCCAATAATTCAATGATGATATTCTTAAATTAATATATCTTATGGTTAATATACATCAATATGATTAAAAAAGATAATGTATGACTATCATATGTTGATGGATCATAGGTATCTAGTCTTTTCCACATGGATTTCCCACTTTGTGACATACAAGATGGTAGTTCATGAGGATATTCCTTATAATAGGAATTCTTCCTTTTTTATACATCATTGGATATTTTTATTTATAAATATGTATGTTGTTCTATATACTTGAGATAATTATTAATTCATATCATTAATCAGGTACTTTTATATATAGATGAAAATTGTGATGATAAATACTTTTATTTAGATAACATATGTTGGGTGAATCATAAGTGACATGTAATTAATTAAATAATCTAGAAAGGATTTTTCCATTATATGTTAAAAAATAAGAGATCTCTGACCCTTTTATCAAAATGGAATTGTTTAACAAGAATTCAAGTCCATGTAGTTTATAAAAAATATCATTTTAGAAATTTATAAAAATATAAATCAAGCATATAGTGTTATGACAGAAGTATTCATATGACTTTTTGTGATATCGGTCAACCAAGGTATTATATTAGATAGTAGTATCCATAAGAAGTTTTTTTTAGTTTCTACACTCCTTTCATTATCTATCGGTTCCTTACTGTGTTTCTAGATTCAAATCATGAACTTTAGGTATGTTATTCTTATTTCAATTGATAAAAGGGGGAATGTGATCACAAACTAAGTATATCCAGAATCTCATCAAATTCTATTTTTTTTACAAATTAATTTTTTCTTGGATAGAGGAATAATATTTAATCATGTAAAATTTGATCATAAATATTCAAACCCAAGATATCCATGTTTAAAATACGAGAGTTAAATTTTATCACTTGATTAATTACTCACATGATAATGAATATAATATTTATTTATTCACAAGTGAAGTAAATATGGAAAAATAAATATTTTCTTCATGTCATGTGAATATTTAAAAAATACTAACAATTAAGTGAATATCATATTTATTTTATATAATAAATATATTTTATTATTAAAGGTTTGATAAATTTTATAGGAGAATATGGATTGAGAATAACTATCCTATGGAAATGATATATTTTATTTAATATCATTAAAATAAATAAAAGTTTATTTATTTATTTATTGATATTCGATAGAAACTTATATAAAAAAATTAAAAAATTATTATAATTTTATGTGGGGTATAACATATATTAAATAAAATAATATGGGATTTTTTTGTAATTATATTTATTTTAAACTTATGTATAAATTATAACAACATTTCATCTCTCATTAGAGTGATGTTGACAACATTGAGAAAAAACATCTCTATACATATGAAGAATTCTCTCATTTTCCAACTCTCAAGAAGCTAGAAGGTGTAGAAGAGATCCTTATTTTGACCAGTTATAAATGAAATTAAGCACATGGTTTACTTTTTCATAGAATCCAAGACATAAAAAAATTAAGTAGAGAATCACGATGAACATGTAGATGCACATAAAGAGATCCTTAATCATATTATCCATCACAACCATAATATGAAAAGGGTGGAAATAGAAAATTGATCATGAAGAATACATAAATAAATCTAATACTATATTTTAATTAATTAAAAATTGAATGTGTATGATTCTATATATGAAATTCCAAGGTGAGTTTGTATTTTATTATGATTTATCCATTGATTTTCATTGAAAAAATATGAACTTCCCCCTAATGATTTCGTTGTGCCCATGAACCTTCATGTGTTATCATATCCATTTTATATTTTAATATATAATTATTTATGATTTAATTAATATATTTTATACATTTTTTTACTATTATTTGAGTTTATATTTTCATTCTAAATCCACCGGCCAAGACAACGCATTTATTTGACATCGTATAGTCATGAATGGGACAATAATTAATGAAGAACGCTCAAAGAAACCATTTTAACATTCCAATGTTTCTTGTTACATGACACAACTACATGTATTTTAGTAAATTAGTACACACCATGTGAATTTTTTTATCCACACAGACAAGATTTCATGAAAATCATGGCCTGTCATGTGGGTCAAAACATGTTGTAATTATTTCCATGTATTAATTTCCAACATGATACATGGAATGACATGAGCTACATGGTGTGTAGTGTTAGAGAACATATCATGTGAGATGTTTCACTCCATAAAAGTCACGTTCCATATATATTAAGGCATGTATTATGGATAAAAAATGTGTTCATTACAGATCATGTATTGAATGCTATCATAAATCATGTAAAGGTGGGTCATGTGTTGTGTACTTTACATATCTTCCCAATGTTATATGTTTCATACATTAATGGAGGGTTATGTGTTCATAAACCCATTGTAGTCTACATATAATAACACATCATGTATTTAATGAGGTGCTCTGTGGGATTACATGTTATGTATTACGTGAAAAAAATTATGATCAATAGATAATGTGAATCACATGATGTGCCTTGTGTAATTATGTAACGTTCCTGTTCCAGAAGCCACTAAGAGGTACCCCGTACTCGGTTGGTCACATGGACTCAAGCGCATTTCCCAAATGACAGAGGCTGCCGACTAGCAGCGAGGGCCTTGGGTGTGATAGTGGGGAAACTGTGCCCTCATTGGCAGAGTACACAGCGGAAGTAAATAAACATGCAAGAGTGGAAGCAGTAAATAACCAAAAATAATAAATAGCGGAAGACTAAATCAGCAAAAAACTAGAGCATGTATGTATATATATGAAATTATGCATGATACATATATAGGAAATCATCCAAACAAGTCACAATGCTAAAAAATACATTAGTACCAAAACAAGTAAAAAAGAATGTAAACATCTCCTCAGCACCGCAAGCTAAAGCTTGGTCCCATGATCTCCTGATCTAAGCAATCAAGTACCAGAAGTCGAAGGGCACTTGCCCTTGTCTATACCTGCAACAACATAGTCTGTTTGGGCCCAAAATCAAGACCCAAACAGGGTGTGAGACTAAATCCCAGAAGGAAACCACCCGAAGATCTGTGCATAATAGTTAGTGAGTATATGGCAGGTAATAGTACAATAAGCAGTAAAATAGTAGCAGCAACAGCAGGCAGTAATCAGTAAGCAGTAAATAGGATGATGCGCAATAGTGATCAGTTCACGGAATAACATGCATCAGTGAAGCAACAACTAACACAAGCAGGAAACCCTCTGGGAAGTACTCGTAGCCATCCCCTCTGGTCCTATCCAAGAAGTACCACAACCCTCTGGGTAGTGCACTCATCCTGACCCCTCTGTTTTGGTCATATGAATTTATAAAACTCTTTGGGGAAGTTCACTAGGTCAATTCCCCTTATAGTCTAGGGTGGTCAGGGACTCTCAAAGGGAGATCACGTGGTCTGACCCACTTGGCCCAAGGTCTAGAGACTTTATGAGGAAGCTCACTCGGACAATCCTCCTATAGCCTCAGGTATACCATAGACTCTCTAAGGAAGCTCACACGGTCAATTCCTCCTCTATCCTGGGATGGTTTTAAAGACATTCAAACAAGGTAAAGACTCTCTGAGGAAGGTCACTCGGTCTACCCTCCTGTAGTCTATAATAACTAAGACTCTCTCGGAAGATCACTCAGTCTATCCCCTATAGTCTATAATGTCCAAGACTCTCTGAGGAAGCTCACTCGGTCTATCCTCGTATAGTCTATAATATCTAAGAATCTCTGGGAATCTCACTCGGTCTATCCTTTATAGTATATAGCATCAGGTTCTCACGGTCCCATGCCAGTCAGTGCATATTAATGCTATAAGTCCAGAGTACACCTATAGAGCTACTTGGCTAACCAAAGTACACCTATAGAGATACATAGATAAAAAATCTATAGAGAAACAAGACCCTTAACAACATCATTTTGTACTACGATCAGAAGGCCTGGAAACAGGTACAACGACCAAAGGATAAAGAGAACCAAAGGTTGCAACAAGAACAAAGCATGGGAAAAACATCCATGCATGATAATTGTCCACAAACATTATCAATTTACCTCAACACACGAATGAAAGAAAGTCAAGAATAACCACAAGGGAAAAAAGGTAAACACACAATACCCCGTTCACAGGTACTGGTGGAATTTGCACATAAAACTCAAAGACATTGAAGGGTAAGGCACAAACCACCTACCTTGATCCATGGAGATCAATATACTTGAACCACAAGGATTGATTCTCCTCAGAATGGCGTAGATCTACGAAAATGCACAAAATGTTCAACCCACGATAACTTAACAAATAAGAGGAATTGGCAAACAAAGCTCTAGGAGAAGGAAGAAATTACCTCTTTGGTTCTAACACAATCAACAGCGGTCGATTCGGAGAATAGAATGGGGATAGGGGGCTCGGAGAAGATCCACGTCCGTACGGGTCGCTCTCGGTCGAAGGTGATGGAGAAGAAGACAGTTCTGTCAATTAGGAACAACCCCAGTCCGTTTAATAAAAAAAGAAAATACACAACGTGTAATTCATGAGTACACAGAGTGTACTCTACGTTTCCGTATTCCAATTTAAGTAGCCTCCACTTCACCCCCACACACCATGTGTGTGGCCCGGACATAGCCATCACACGGCCTGACGCGGTAAGGGAGTACACGACATATACAAATAAATTACACGGCGTGTAATTTAAATTTTTTTCCAGAAAACCTCTTTTCTCAAAAACGACAGAAAAAGGAAAGGCATACCTGAAAAGAATATCAGGGTTCTTAAAAAATTCTCCCCTGAAAGAAATTTGTCCCCGAATTTTCCTAGTGAGGTGTAGAAGAAGAAACCTTGAACATCTCCGGCCACTGCGATTGTACATCGGCCTCCCTCCCCCAAGTCTCGTCCTGCACTTTCCAGTGCTTCCATAGCACCCATACTAGAGGAATATACCGGCCACATAAAACCTTCATACTGCGATCGACAATCCGGATGGGATGCTCATAAAACGATGCATCCGCTTCAAGATCAACCCCCTCGGGTTGAAAGACATGAGAAATGTCTAAAAAGTAACGTCGAAGCTGAGAAACATGGAAGACATCGTGCATATCCTGGTACCTCTGAGGCAACTGCAACTGATAGGAAACCGTCCCAACTCTCTCCAACTCCTCAAAAGGCCTGATGTATTGCGGTGAAAGCATAACCCATATCTGGATCCTCTTGTGTCCCAAACTCAGTGCGACATGCAGGAAAACCTGATCCCCGACCTTGAATTCAGAGGTCATCTCTGCTGATCAGCATAAGACTTCTGCCGAGACTGTGTTGTAGCCATCCACTTCCGAATCAATTCTATCTACTCTGAAGTCTCCTGAACAAGTTGAGGTCCCAGCAAATCTGCCTCTCCAGCCTCCATCCAGCATAAGGGTAATCGATATGGCCTACCGTACAAAGCCTCTTAAGGTGCCAACTAAATAGTCACCTGGAAGCTGTTGTTATTGGAAAATTCCACAAGAGGTATATGCTTCCCCCAAGAACTGCCAATGTCTAGAATGCAAGCTCGGAGCATATCCTCGAGCACCTGGATCGTACCCTCGGACTGGCCATCAGTCTGGGGATGGTATCTTTACTCAAAAGTACTTGTGTACCCAAAGCCTTCTGAATTCCCTGCTAGAACCGAGAAGTAAAGCGCACATCTCTGTCTGAAACGATGGAGTATGGAACTCCATGTAGTTGTACAATCTCTCAGATATACAACCGTCCTAGCTCATCAACACTGAAGGTATCTTTAATCGGAAAGAAGTGAGAAACCTTTGTAATCCTATGAAAACAGCCCAAACAACATCACTCCCTCGAGGTGACCTCGGCAACCCGATCACGAAGTCCATCGCGACATCGTTCCACTTCCACTCGGGAATGGGTAACTGCTGTAAAATCCCTTCTAGTTGCTGATGCTCTGCCTTCACTTGCTGAAAAGTAGAACATATCCTGACAAAACCAACATAATCTCTCTTCATACCCGGCCACCAGTACTGGCGGTGTAGATCATGATACATCTTGGTGATGCCAGGATGAACTGCCCAAACTAAGGAATAAAAATCCTGCATCAGATCAACGCGTATGTCTTCTAGCACCCATACACATCCATATACATGAAAAATATCATCCTTGCCCACCATCCATACAGGAAGAGGGTCCTCTCCTGACACATTCTCCCGCATGACTAAGCCTTCTAAGTCTAATAGCTGCCTCATCCGTACCCGATCAAGAAGTGAAGAGGTAACCGCTACAGAAAATAGAAAAGTCTGTCCCTGTCTATTGTGCACCTCCAACTGCATCTCAGAGAACAGATCCATAAGCTTCCACTCATTACTGGCCTCCCAAAATTCATCAATCTGAGTTATCCTTCTCAACGGATCAGCTACTGCGTTGCCCTTTCCCGGTGTATAGGTGATCTCGAAGTCGAAAGACTGAAGATACTCGACCCACCAGCACTATCTCAGATTCAGATCATGCTGAGTGAAGATATAGTTGAGACTCTTGTGGTCAATGAAAACCACAATGTTCTCTCCCAGAAGGTAGTGTCTTTACCAGCGTAAGGCATGAAGAACAACTACCAACTTCAGATCATGCGTCGGATAGTTCCTCTTGTGTGTCCTCAACTGCCGCGACCCGTAAGCAACGACACCATCTCCCTACATAAGAACAACTCCCAGACCGATACCTGAAGCATCATAGTAAATAGTATTTCCCTTTCCCGGCTCTAGCAAGACAAGTATTGGTATTGACGTCAACCTCCCCTTTAGCTCTTGAAAGACTGACTCACAAAAATCTGATGATAAAAACTTTTCCCCCTTCTTGGTCAGACCTGTCAGCGGTGCTGATAGGCGTGAAAAGTCCTGTATGAAATGTTTGTAGTATCCATCCATCCCTAGAAAACTCCGCACCTCAAAGAAATTCTTCAGCTGCTCCCAGGAAACTACAGCTCTCACTTTCTCTAGGTCCACTCATACTCCTATCTCTAAGATGACATGGCCCAAGAAGTGAATCAGATCCATCTAAAGGTGGCATTTCGAGAGCTTAGCATATGACTAATGCTCTCTCAGTGTACCTAGAACAATCTCAAGATGGGTAGCATGGGTGTGTCATGTGTGAGAGTACACCAAGATGTCGTCCACAAAAACCACCTCAAAGGAATCTAAGTTCTTATGGAACACTCGGTTCATTAGTTCCATAAAAACTGTTGGTGCGTTCGTGAGACCAAACAGAATGAATGTATACCCGTATAGATCATACCTTCTCTTGAAGGCTATAAGAGGTATATCTGATGGTCTAACATGCAACTAATGATAACATGACCTCAAATCAATCTTCGAGAACACCCGGGATCCTCGAAGATGATCAAAGAGGTCATAGATCCTCGGAAAGGGATATCAGTTCTTGACCGTTAACTGGTTTAGATTCCTATAATCTACAAAAAGCCAAAGGGTTCCATTTTCCTTCGTCTCAAATAGGATAGGCGAACCCCATGGTGAAATATTGGGTCGAATGAAACCCCTTTCTTGTAATTCCTCCAACTGCTTCTTGAGCTCTTGTAACTCAGGTGTATCCATCCTATAAGGAGGAATGGACACCGGTGACGCTTCTATCACGAGCTCAATCGAGCAGTCTACCTCATGCTAAGGAGGCAAACCTGATAAGTCCTCTGGAAATACATCCCTGAAATGATACACCACTAGAGGAAAGTCCAACAGTGATGTCCCCTGGTCATCCAGATAATGACTGGAAATATGGGCTGTAACTCTTCCTATCCCATGATGCTCTGGTCTAGCTATACTCGCCTGGACATCCTACTCGCCTCTAAGAAGAAAAGACCCACCCTCTGGTGATACAAAACTCACCCTGCGGCGATAGCAATCGACGACTGCCTCGAAGGGAACCAACCCGTCCATACCGAGAATGAAATCATAGCCTGTCATCTCTAGGACATAAAAGTCCCATAAGAAGTGACAACCTGCAACCTAAAGAGGGTACTCTCTGAACTGACGTATTCTAGATGTCCTTGTTCACAACGACATGTCAAGGGTCAACATGTCGACAGATGAAAAGATACAGAGCCCAAGGCTCTCCACAACAGCAACAGAGATAAAACTATGTGGAGAACCAGTATCAAAAAGTGAAAAAGATAAAACTAAGGCTACTAGGATCGTACCTCGAACTGTAGAAGGGCCAGGATCCTACTCCTGGTAGGTCTGCTCCATGGAAAAAGTCTGGCCTGTACCGTAGCCCTATGCCTCTGGCTGACCACTCTGAGCTGATCCACTCCGATGTTGCTAGTGACCAGCTGACTGACCACCATGACTGTGACCTCCACCTTGGCTTGAAAGGCTGGAAGAACTATAATTCTCAGACTGGTGAGAAACTGGAAAAGCATCTCTTGAATGTGGGGTCATAGAAGAACCCCTACCCCAGCTAAAGGTGAAAAGATCTAACCGAAGCGCTGAAGATGGCCCATATTGCCGCAAGATCGGAACTCCCTTAGATCTCTCTAACACTAAGGCCTAGTATGCCCACTCCTTCTGCACTGGTAGCATACAACATGGCTGCCAGAAGATACATCCTGCCTTCTTTGATCTCCTCGAGAAGACTCTCTGTGGAGCTTCCTACTATCCGTAGGAGGAAAACCTGCTCTGAATGTCAAACCGCCCTATCTCATTGCTCCAGAATCCCTCAGGTTGCGCTCAGTGATCAGCACCTGGTTGATGATAGATGATATCAAAGTCAACCGAAAGATATTTACCTGGGAACGAATCTCCTACCTAAGACCATCCTAAAACGTCTTAGCAAGGAACAACTAATCACCTGCTAGAATCAGCATGAAGCGCTGTAGCTCGGTAAAGTGAGATGAGTACTCCATAATAGAAAGAGTACCATATTGTAGACTTATAAACTTCTAGGCTCGGTCGTCCCTCTAGGTCTCTGGGTAAAAGTAGTCATAAAAGGTGTACCGAAACTCATCCCAAGACATACTCTACTAGCGCCCTGACTGTGAGATCACCTCTCACAACCACTGGGCAGTGTCTCGGAGCATATAAGTAGCCAGGTTTACACTTTTCTCTATGGGTATCTTCAGATGCTCAAAGATTTTCAGCATGGCCTCTAACCACGACTCTGCAGCCTGGGGACCTCTATACCATAAGGAAGTAGGAGGATGATGCTACTGGAAAACCCATGTCAACTCAGCCATCGATGAGGCAGGAGGCGGTGCTCCCTGAAAGGTCTGCATCATCCTCAAGAAATACTCGTTGAACTACGCATCGGAACCTGCAATGGGTATGATTGCTGGAGCCAAGGCTAGCACAACTGGAGGATCTGCAGGAGGTCCCTGACCAACCATATCTAGTGTCTGATCACTGTATGGAAACTGACGTACAACCGGAGGACGCCTATGAGGCATAGCTCTAAAAACATCAAAAGCACACCTTAAATCCGGATTATCAAAGACAGAGAACACAAGAGTACAAAACGGGAATAGGAGGAGGAAACATTCAAGTTTACAAAACACGACTACATAGCATGTATAAAAACTACACGGTGTGTTCACTTAAACCAAAGACATGGGCGTGTAATCCTGCCACCTCTGGCCGTGTAGCACCCAAAACTACATGGCGTGTTGTCCCCACACACGGCGTGTACTTGAACTCTATTCCCCTGCCCGAGTCTCTTTACACGACTAACCCACATGGTCTTCTTGACCCTAGACTACAAGGTGTGTTCAATAAGAACATGGCGTGTACTAGACAAGGTTTCGGCAACTCGTGTTGTTAGTTACACGGCCAGCTATACGGCTGACCCTTACATGGTGTATTCTGAACAAACACGACATGTATAGGAGAAGATAACACCGACCCTTGTTGTTTGTGACACGGATGGGTACCTGGTACAAAACTACATGGCGTGTTCCTTACCAACACGGTGCGTTCTACTCAAGCTTCCTCGACCCGTGTTGTTAGTGACATGGCCGGGTACACGGATCTATACTACACAACGCGCACCTACCATACACGGAGTGTTCCTAAAGGCATTTCCTCAACACCGTGTTCCTGCTCACATAGTCAGTACACGGTCTGAAACTACACGGTGTGTAGTCATAAAGTACACACCGTGTATTCGGGTTTTTTTCCGGGGCAATAGCTCAGAAACTGCACTAAAGCCCAGAAACACAGAAAACAAGGCATGAAGGTGCCAAATTCCGATCTGTGAGGGCCCATACTCCCCACAAATCAAATCTTGGCATCCAATATAGCCATATATAAGGAAAAAAGGTCAATGATTCACCAATTTATGATTCAAGAGGGCCCATAACACCTCAAGAACCAAAATTTGGCATTCTTTTAAGCAAAGTACAATAAAAACAGTCCTCTATCAAACAACAGAGATTCTATCAAAACCCCTATCACAAAAACATGCATAATCTACACAAAGTCTATCCCAAATACATGTAATCGCTAATGCACCCTAGATGACATGGAAAGAATGCATGGCATGTGATTTCTTAATAAGTGCCTATATGATGCATGAGACTGCATACCATAATTTCATCGAGTTGCGACAGAAATAGAACCATAATAACAACATTAATAAAAACAAAAGTCATGTGAATCACTCTAGGTGAAATCATATCAACTGTAAAATCCCAAAACTAGAAAACTACAATATACGAGGTAGTATGGATTTTCCCTGTACAAGGGTTAGCTACTCCCAGGCACAACTTATTACCAAGTACTGATTCCATCCTATCCCTAGATAAAGGATCCAAATAGTAATAAAGAGAAAAGAACCTTCCTCTAATGCCACTTTGTAATGTCCCAGTTCCGAAAGCCACCCAGAGGTGCCCCATACCTGGTTGGTCACATGGCCTCAAGCATATTTCACAGAATGCCAGAGGCTGCCGACTAGCAGTGAGGGTCGTGGGTGTGATAATGGGGAAACTATGCCCTCATTAGCATAGTATACAATGGATGTAAATAAACATGCAAGAGAAAAATTAGTAAATACCCAACAACAATAAACAGCGGAATACTAAATCATCAAAAAACTGGAGCACGTATGTATATATATGAAATGATGCGTGATACATATCTGGGAAAGAATCCAAACAAGTCACAATGATGAAAAATACAATAGTACCAAAACAAGTACAAAAGAAAGTAAACAGCTCCTCAGCATCGCAAGACAAAGCTTGGTCCCATGCTCTACTGGTCCAAGCAATCAAGTACCAGAAGTCAAAGGGTGCTTTCCCCTGTCTATACTTGCAACAACATACTCTGTTTGGGCCCAAAAGCATGACCCAAACAGGGTGTGAGACTAAATCCCAGTAGGAAACCACCTGAAGATCTGTTCCTAACAATCATCAAGTATATGGTAGGTAATAGTACAATAAGCAGTAAAACAGTAGCAGCAACAGTAGGCAATAATCAGTAATTAGTAAACAAGATGATGCGAAATAGTGATCAGTTCATAGAACAACAAACATCGGTTACGAAAAAGTTAACACAAGCAGGAAACCCTCTGGGAAGTACTTGCAACCATCCCCTCTGGTCCTATCTAAGAAGTACCACAACCCTCTGGACAGTGCACTTATCCTAACCCCTATATTTTGGTTATATGAGTTTATAAGACTCTCTGGGGAAGCTCACTTCGTCAATTCCCCATATAGTTTAGGGTGGTCAGGGACTCTCGGAGGGAGATCACGCGGTCTGACCCTCTTGGCCCATGGTATAGAGACTCTTTGAGGAAGCTCACTTAGTCAATCCTCCTATAGCCTCAGGTATACCACATACTCTCTAAGAAATCTTACTCGGTCAATTCCTCCTCTAGCCTGGGAAGATTTTAAGGACATTCAAACAAGGTAAAGACTCTCTGAGGAACCTCACTCGGTCCACCCTACTGTAGTCTATAATAACTAAGACTCTCTGGGAAGCTCACTTGGTCTATCCCCTGTAGTATATAATGTCCAAGACTCTCTGAGGAATATCACTCGGTCTATCCCCGTATAGTATATAATATCTAAGACTCTCTGGGATGCTCACTCAGTCTATCCCTTATAGTCTATAGCTCTGGGTTCTCACGGTCTCGTGCCAGTTAGTTCATATTAATGCTATAAGGCCAGAGTACACCTATAGATCTACATGGCTAACTAAAGTACATCTATAGAGCTACTTGGCTAAAAACTCTACAGGGAAACAAGCCTGTTAACAACAACATTTCTTCCTACGATCACAAGGCATGGAAACAGGTACAACAACCAAAGGCTAAAACGAACCGAAGGTTGCAACAAGAACAAAGCATGGGAAAAACATCCATGCTTGATAATTATCCACAAACGTGATCAATTTACCTCAACAGAAGCATACGAGCAAGGCAGGAATAACCACAAGGGAAAAAAGGCAAACAGATAATACCCCGTTCCCAGTACTGGTGGAATTTTCACATAAAACTAAAATACATCAAAAGGTAAGGCACAATGCACCTACCTCGAACCTAAGAGATCGATATTCTTGAACCACGAGGCATGATTCTCCTCAAAACGGCGTAGATATATGAAAATTCACAAAACGTTTAACCCCTGATAACTTAAGAAAGAGGAGGAATTGGAAAACAAAGATCTAGGAGAAGGAAGAACTCACCGCTGTAGTTCCAACACAATTGACAGCGGTCTATTTGGATAACAGATGGGGGCTCGGGGGCTTGGAGAAGATTCACGGCCATACGGGTCGCTCTTGGTTGAACGCACTAGACAAGAAGACGGTTCTGTCAATTAGGCGCGACTCTGGTCCGTTTAATGAAAAACAAAAAATACACGGCGTGTACTTCTTGAGTACACGGTGTGTAATCTAATTTTTGAACCACACTTTAAGAGGCCTCCACTTCACCCCTACACACCATGTTTGTGGCCTAGACACAGCCAGAACACGGCCTAGCATAGCAAGGGAGTACACAGCGTGTACTTTAAAAAATTTCCAGAAACTCTGCTTTTCTCAAAAACGACAGAAAAAGGAAAGACATACCTGAAACGAAGATCCGGGTTCTTACAAATTACATGTCATGTAATTATTAAATTCCTAGAAAATATATGTAATAATATGTAGTATTTATAGGCCATGTTGCCTCTAAAGTACATTCCATATACTAAATTATTTAAAATAAAATTAATTTTATTCAATTAATTTAATTATAATTAATGGGACTCTTTATATGTTTCAACGATGAATTTTTTTTAAAAAAATGAAGATGAATAATTAATTTATTAACTAATTCATTAATTTATTATTCAATTTTAATTTATCATAAAGGAAATAGAACAATTGAATGCTAGGAATATTAAATACAGTATTTATTTCATGTTGTGAATGATCCCGAGCATTCACTGACCTTTGTATGTTATGAATTTTATTATTTAATTCAAATATTTATTGCATGGTTTATTATGGGATTATTATTATTAAATTAAATATATTTATCTATGAATAATATATCCTTAAATTATTTTGTAGAGTAGTATGTGTTTCATGATTATTTATTAAAACCCTAATCCCATAGTACCCCTCACATACATGTGAGTATACATTGGTAAAGGATGGAGATCCTTTATAGTGGTGATGGTTCAAGACCCGATCCAAGATGAATCCAAACACAGTGATACACCTGATAATGGTGGATGATACAACTTGATCCTTGGTATAGGTCAAGGATTTATTTAACATAGGGTCCAGTTAGGTTTCTCACCACATTATAAACTGACTAGCGGATAAATCTTATGAAAATTTCACTTCATTATTTTATTTTAACAGTGTATGTTTATCTATTAATTTATATGATTCATACATTAGTTTTTTAATATAATGCGATTATATAACATAAATAAATTAAAAATAATTATCAGAAAAAATAAAAAAGAGTATATGATTTTTTTAGGTATAGTTATTTTCTTATGTATGAATTAAAATTAATCTAATTGAAAAATGTAAAAGGAGAAAATATTGAAGTTCTTTAGGATCATTTCTAAGACTGAGAAAGGGAGGGGTAAATAAGTGGTGAAATTTTATAATTTAAAATTATTTGTAATTATCCCTTGAAACTTGTTAAATTTTCTTATTTATTAACTTTTTATAAAAACTCATATTCATGAAAATTTATAAATATAATGGAAGGAACACATGATTTACAAGGTTCAACTTCAGTATGAGAACCTAAATCGTTTCAAGGGATACTCCCATTGGTTAATGGAAATACATTATTAATAAGAAGTTAATACAACTTGAGAAACCTTGTATTAGACTCACTCTATCTTCTGATAGAATGATTATACTAACTCTCATTACATTATAAAATCTTGAATTAAAACCCAAGACACCAAAAATATGTGAAAATTTGTTAAAAACATATCCCAAATGTTCATTTATAAATATCCATCTGATTTCTGTTATCTGTTGTGACCATATTCCTGAATTATTCCCCATCCATTATGCTTTAATGAAAATTTGAATTTATTCTAACCTGAGTTCTATCTACTTAATAAAACCTATGTTCCACATTTTCATTCAGAAAAACATTTTTGATTACTTTGAACCAAAAATATATCCAATATTTTCAAATCATAATATTTTTTTCAATCATCTATAACCAGTTTATCTCTTCTTATTTAACCAATTCGGTTGGAAACTCACTCTAACATAAAATCATTATCATTTCAGCTTATTATATAAATTAATTCTATTAGTACAATCATACATTTCACCCCTATAAATAGGTTCTACAAAGTAGAAGAGGAAGGAACTAATTTTTATTTTCCCACAAAACTAAAATTCACTGGACAGCTCTCAAGAGTTATACATTCTTAATAAATATTATTGATTCTTCATGAATAGTAAATGTCTCCAAACTTTATTAAACTTATTTAACCATAGTTGTAAAGGAAAATCTGAAAGATTACATATCCTAGACAGATAATAAACCAATTAAAAAGAAAATAATCTCAATATTAACATGATTAAATGTATTTATAAATATTTATGTAATGATCCTAAATCTTTATCTAGAATATGTTTGACTGATGATTCATCTTGGAACATTTGATTTGATATATTCTTTTGAACTTATTTTGTATGATTCTTATTGACTGACTAGATATATCTGATGAATTCATCAGATCATTCTGCCTTAGTTCAAACTTCATACATTGTTTGGGTTACAAAACTTAGTATGGAAACAGTTCTCAGAAATTTTCATCCGATGACATCAACTTATTTTGTCCGATGTTGTTGCATTCATTTTAGCCTTCTCTATTTATTGTACTCCCATGAATTTGATCATAAGTTTCTCAGTCATATGGATTCAAACTATTACATTTAAAACTCAGTACCCTTCATAAATTCAATCTTTACATAGCATGAAATATAAATCATTTTTATTTTAACATCATATTTTTTTTCCAGAATCATTAGATAAATATATATGCTTATATTTACTTTTGGATTAGATTTATCAACCTTTACTTTTTCTCCAATAAAAAAATTTAATACTTATCTTTTTTATACTTCTCCCTTTTTTTACATCATTTATAAGTGTTAAACATTTTATCTTTTATTACATACCCAAAAAAACTATGTATATTGTTTTCTTGAAACTATTCGTCCAAAACATTTGTCTATTTATCTACATCTGCTGGCTCATCGAAATACCTTTCTATATATAAGTTTTTGTATTTCTTATCATGTAATTTATATACCACTATATCATCATCTTATTTCTTCTATATGGTTATCTGTATCCAGGGATCTCTGTCCAATAATGTGCATCCAGTGATCTCTATTTAATATTCTAAAAAATAATATCTATAACATGTATCTATTGTTCTTCTTCTAGTGGATCAAAATTTCTCTTTGAAAAAACATTGTATCATGAGATTTTTTAGGATAATAGGAAATTTTTTAATAACTTTTCATTGTATAAATTCTTAGTAATACTTATTAAAAAAACTATGGAAACTTATTTCACCTCCTCTAGTAACTTCATGACAAAATATTTGTTAATTAACTTTGAAAAAAAATTTAGAACCTATTTAACAAAAAAATTCATCACAAAATATTTTTTAAATAAATAAATGTCTTTTTTATGAAATCATCAAAAAGGTATTAAATCTACCCATTAGGATCTATTTTTAACAGTTATAAAACACTTATATCAAATCAATAGTTTTCATAACTCATTTTTATTAATAAATTCTTTTTTTCTAAATTTTTTCCAAAACATAACTTTATCAAAGATAATTTCATTACACAAAACTATTAGATAAATTAATGTTTTGGAGGTAATTTAATCCCTTGATGATATGAAATTTTTTGGTCATGTTAAAATAAACCCTACCTTAATTTTATCTTTTCTTTAATTTTTCTCTATCTACCACTTTTTATGATAACCAAAACTTTAGATTTATAGAATAAAGATCTGTACTTATTTTTTAAAATTTTCACCAACTATCCTCTTTTTTCTACATAATAAAAAGCATAGTGTGGGTTTTCATTAAAAACTTTATGATTTCATCGATGGAGATTGAGTATGTAGTTGCATCCTCAGCGCTATAAATATTACCACATATATAGATTTGGTGAAAAATCATGAATTTGATACATTTTTAAAATATAATCCAACATAACATCTCAACTAGAATCATTATACTTAATGAAATGATACTTAACATCCATCTTAATTGATCTTCAATGTTGTACAATATTTTTAGAAATTTAAATAGAAATAATTTTTTGTCAAAGTGTATTTAATAGTTTAAATAACATTTACTTAAAATATTATAGATAAACATTCATCCATATCATTTGTGTACAACAATGGGTGGAGAAAACAAATTTAGATTCCACTATACTCAAGGGAAAAGAATTTCTTTCCCACTATTTTTGCTAACACACAATTCTCCTAATTAAAAAGTTACACGTGATGTTGATTTTATATACTTGTAATATTCATCCCAATACACATTAGTGCATGAAAAAATTATTAAATTGAATCTTCTTTTATATAACATGCCATTAGAAGATATTCCTTTAACAAGTCATATAATTAAAATTTTAACAACATGTGATATTCATTTTGTTTACTCGAATTTTTTTATAAAAAGAAAAAAAATATAAAATTTATGTACTTCAAGATAAAATATAAACAATGATTCCTATGATAGTCTGAAATTATTTCTGATTCAAAATTTTCATAACATCATCTTCCCTCACCTTCATGCCAACAGAAATAGGGGTAGAAAATTGTTTCGAATTCACTGTGCCAAATTTTTTTCTTACTTCCTAGAATTCCTTTCATGCGATTAAAAGACATATTTTCACATTTATTGATCTTTTAATACTAGAAAGAATGTTCATTCTCAAACAATTTATATTTTAATGTTTTTACACATTTGTTTAGAAAAGTATTTATGATTTTTTTACTTGTCGCATGAAACAATTATATCAATTATGCATGAAATGAAAATAAGAGTTCTTGTAATCACATCATTATTATACATGGTTCTATCAAATTTTGATTTTTAAATGATTATATTTCTCATGAAACTATCATGTTTGTAGTACCATGCACAAGAAGCCTATTCCCATAAAGTGATTATTCATTCCAAAAACCATGATTTCATTATTATCAAGTAAGAACCTATAAGGTTTATTAATGTAAACTTATTAATCAGTTTCTAAACTTAGGATGACTGATTGGACATCCATATGATAATTGTTTTAACAATTATGTGTTTAAAATACCAAAAAAATTCTTATAGTTTATAATATAGAATCTTGGGAAAATTTTGTTTAAAATAAACACCTTGCACCTATGTGTAACCTTTTAAAAACAAGTTGATATTTGTTTGTCCAAATTTATCCATGTTAATTTATATTTTTTATGAAAACCCACAATGGAAAATAATATTACTTTCTAATGTTAATGGATTAAGTTCCCAGGTTTTATTCTTATCAATCTAATTTAACTCTTCATTCACTGAATCATACAACAATTTCTGTTCAACTACATCTGAAACTGATTTTGGTTCAACCTGTGAGGCAAGTGATGCCTAATCTTCTAATATCAACTTTATTTTATTCTGATATGGAGTTTTCCAATTTTGTTTTCAGGTTACACTTATTTATATAAGGTATGAAATTTATATATTTTCTACCATTCTCACTTTCATTATCACATGATTCATCTGACTCAATTTTTACATGTTTTGTCTCACATTCATCTTGACTTACATTATTATTTTTTAAAGACTCCAATTTATCTTCCAAAATATTTTATCAACTTTTTTAAAGAAGTTGTATTCTTAATAACTTTCACTTCATAAGAATCCACAAAATTTTGTAAGTCTTTATTCCAAAATTTGTAACTTCTTCAATTGGATGAATATCCCATGAAAATTCCTACCTAATATTTTTCACCAAACATTCAAAGATCTGAATTTTTAATTATTATAAAGCAAGTACTCCCAAAAACATTGAAATATTTATCTGATGGGTTTTTATTATACCACATATCATAGGAATTAATTTTGTATTTTATTCCAAAAAATTGTTTTTTAATTGAATATTAATACTAATATCTTCTCTCCAAAAAAATATAGATTTTTTTATTCATCCAATATACTTATTCCCATTTCCACTAAACCGCTATTTTTTCTTTTAAAAGAAAATTTTTGATAGGAGTTCATAGAGAAAAGTATTGATATTTTATTCATTGTTTCTTTATATAGGATTTGAAATCACTTATTATGTAATCCATTCTAATTTTATTTCTCAAATTTATTATATAAACACACATATGTCATTCCTCTTCCCTTCTAAAAACGATAATGATTTTTCCCCCTATAATATATGCAAAAAAAATTATGATGGTCACCACAGTGAATTCATCAACAAAATTTATAAATTAAATATCCCATTTATTTGATTGATGTATCATAATATCACAATGATCAGATTAAATGAGCTGAAGTTTTCAAGTGAATTGGATTTCAACTCTCTTATGTTTCCCACTAAGAATCTTCACTTTATAACATGTTACACAAATAACATTTTATTTCCTCATTAATTATTATAATATTTGTTATATTTGTTTTCTTAAAAAGTTCTATAATACATTTATAACCACGATTCCCATGTCTTTTATGAAATAACTAATTCTCATCCTTGTCACTTAAGTTACATGAGTTAAAAAGTTCTCTAATCTGAAAAAAGTTTTTTGGTTCTTTCACCCCTTTTAATAATGTTTCCAACATTAAAACTTCTTATTATATATGATTATTTTCAGAAAATTACTTCATTATAAACAATATAAATTTAGATAACACTTAGTAACTTATGTTTGAGCCCATAAACATACATAACTTCTTTTAATTTTAGTTTTTGTGCTTCAATATCATGTGTTCTTATTCATCTAATTTTTATGGAATTATCATTTTCAAAATTAAACTATTCCCATTAATTGTTTTCAACAAATTTAAAGATATTTATATCAACTATTATATGAGAGGAACAACCTATATTAGTAATTAATTCTTTTTTCCTTTTTCTTTCATTTAGATCTTTTTCAATAACGAAATATCTTTCTTCATCATTCTACATTCCAGTATAATTTTCATTTCTAGCATAATAAAATTATACCAAAATAGATTTAAGGAAATATTCAGGAAATTTAACTAGTTGGCCACATCTTCTATGAACTTCCACCTAGAACACAAACCGATTTTTCGAAGGAAACTTTTTAAAATCCAGTAATTTTTTCTTTCTTTCTTTCTGTAGCCTAGGAAAGTTACTCAATTTTCTTTCAATACTTATCACCAATGGTTCAGGTATATTTATATATAGAGACATGTTTTTATAATAGTTATATTATTTTCCCATAAATTCCACATCACTAAAAAAATTAAATCTTTATCTTTTTTAGAAGTAGTATATTTACCTATAGTAAAATTTTTGAGGTTGATAACATATTTCTATTTTTTATCTATCAGAAAGGGTAACCATTCTTCTATAGGATACCTTAATTTTTTTTGATGTAATGGATTTAAAACAACCCTTCTAAACCTAAGAATTCCTAAATTTTTTTCGAAAATAGTCATTATTAGTAAAATCTAATGATCTCCCAAATATCATGCATGGAGATTTCACATGATTTCTAGAATATTCATTCTCATAAGCTTGAGATGCTTTTTCATGTACCTCTAATGCCTTTTTGAAATTTTAATTCATATTTTTTATGTTTATTTAAACCTCAAGATGTTTTTGATAGTGTTTTAAAAACATAATATTTCTTATTGGTAAATTTATTACTAATGTATTCTAATAAAGTTCCTTTCTTTATAACTTTAATTTTGATGTTTATAATCTCCTAGTTATACTCATTTACCTATTTCTTGACGTATTTCCTCCCATTATCTTTCTTCTAACTTTCCTTCAACAATACTCTTCTTTTAGGTTTTTTGATCATGACGTGACCCAAGTTCTGATCTCAACTAATATTCAAAATAACATAATTCACCTACTTCCACTTCACTATTAGAAGAATATTATTTTTTCTAAACATTTTAAAAAAAGGTCCTAAAAAACTATGAATTTCTCATCTTAGGTATAATTTTTTGTAGTTTCGGATTCAAATTTCTTACACAAAATACTTATTATATTTCCAGAAATAGTTTTGTTTCCTCATGTGGATTTATTTTGTTACCTATAATTTTTACCCATTCTTCCACTATGGTTTTTCTTTAGAATGATATTAAATTCCATAAAGTAAATTCATAATACAATTCTTAATTCCTCCATACATGAAATATTTAAATGATAGATTTCTTTTGAATATTAGTTTATTTTTGTAGCATTTTTTAGAGATAAGTGACCTGATTAATTCAATTTTGTTAGCATTAACTTTCTTTTCTTTAGATTCATTGAGTCCCACACATTCATGATCAATATTTTTGGATTTTAATATCTTGAATAAATTAAAAATATATTTCATCATTGATATTGTTTTTGAATAATGGAGATTTCTACATCTCATATAAGAAAATAAAGTTGTGTAATTCATCAAAAGATAAATCATCATTATATTATGATGTATAAATTCTAGAATTGAGCCTATATGGAACATTTCTCATCAGATTCTTAAAAATGTTAATATCTTACAAGATATTAATAAAACCTCTAATATTAAAAAATATATATAATTAACTATGGTGAAGTAATCATCAATGATTTCTTCATTAGTAATTCTGACATCTTGAAAATTTTTATTCTATGATTATATCTTTTCATCCATTACTTTGGTGTTTCCCTAAAAATAATTTTAATTTTATTTCAAGTTTCATTACCTATTTTGAGACCCATCATATTCATGAAGACATTTAATGAAAATATGATAAGAATGGAATTTATAACTTTCCCATTAACCTCAAAATTTATTTTATCATAAAATAGTATAGGATCATTTAACTTAATTGTTGGAAACCCAACTATTTCTATATTAATGAACTATAGTCCAAATGAAATCAGATAAGATGCCAATTTTTTTCCATCCATGATAATTTTTTATATCAAATGTAGGAGTACCTATATTGTTTACTGATATTTTCCATGATAAGGATAAAATAGGGGATCCTTATCTCTCATACCAGTTTAAGTTTCTTAAGATTGTTGGAACTATAAATAGGGGGATTGAATCAGTAGTTATCTTATACAATTTAAAATTATATAAACGTAAACCCTATAACATGTTAAATTATCATCCTTATCAATTTTTTAATAATATAGTAACCCAAGATTATCATACATAGATATTATATCTATTTAGATGAATATTTATGATATTACATAAATACACTCTTGAGGACTGTAATTTTTTAGTACCTTTGGAAAATTGGTACATAATATTGTAATATAGGGAAATATCTTCAATGTTTCTTACAAATGTATTCCCATTTAGTACTCTTCACAGACATACCCTATATAAAACATTTTAGTATAAACCATGTAAAGGAAATATAAGAAAGCTGAGCTTAGATACTTAGTAAGCTAAATATAATTGACATAAATATATGATCATATGAATGTATGAGATAAGAATAAGTGTATATGATAATGAATATAACTAATGATATTCATACCAAAACTGTCATAGATCATAAATATGATTTATGAAATTAAACATTATCATTTCCACAAACATGGTCCATAAGGGTGATAAATAAACATAAATAAATAATGAACTATACTATCATGTAATAAAAGTGAAGAAACGCCATAAATATAGAAAAACATTTCATACGTCAAGGTTAAGTGTTTAGACCACTAATATATAAGATCATTACTTATCATCTATTTTGTATTATGGATCCAGACACACATATTTCCTACAGTAGATTAGGGCACACATGTTCTCCATATTGGACCAGGACACACTTGTTTCCCATATTGGATTAGGTCACACCTATCTCCAATAATTAATCAATCCTATAAATGTATTTGATATTATTATCTCATGAGATATAAATATTTACCCTCTACATCAGAGGGTGATATAAGTACCAAATCTCTCATAATGAAAACTATATTAATGTGTACCAAAAGATCATAAATCAATAATAATACTATAACCGATTAATAATATAGTGGCTTTATAATCATTTAACCATGTAATCATAACATAACACACGAATGATTAATTTTTTATAAGAATTCTTCCATTGTATAAACTATGGAAAAAGAAGCGGGATTCATAAACATCATGTCATCATAAACATAAAGAATTAAAATAAATAATATGAATATTATTACTATATCATATCCCAAGTAAGGCATAAGTAACAATAATATATTTTATCTTATATGGAGAATGAATTTGATCAACCATTTAAAACATTTCTTGATAAAAATATACTTTCCACTTTGAAAAACACTTTTTAAAATGTAATTTTTTTTAAAATCCTTTTATTTGGAAATAAACTTGTAAAATTATAAAGGATGTTTCAAATAAATTAAGGTCATGATGATATGATTTTTCATTCATGTTGTACACATTTAATAAAATATTCCATTTTCATTATTAGTGAAATCCAAACAAGCATTTTTTATTTAAACGACATGAAGATTCCTTTTAATTTTTTTAAATGTCAACCATGGATAAAAATTTCTTTTATAATTCATAGTATATTAATAAAACATTTTTTATTATTTTGAAACATGGTTTTTGATGAAAACCTATTTTTCAAAATAAGAGAAATAAATCTTGGTTTTCTTAAAATATTTTCCCAATTATCATAAAGACCAAAGAGTGAAAAATAGTACTATTACATGAATGTAAAATGGATAAATAGAAGGGGAGAAATTCATGGGTTTCTTGAGTGGTTAATTAAAATAGTTTATCATCAGAAACATAATCATAAAAAATCTATATAAATGATGAGACTATAATAAAAAATCATTATCACTTGGTATCTTTGAATCATAAGACCTATGAAAGAATAATGTAAAATGAAGCTTGAAATATAATGAATAAAATATATTAAACATATTAATGATATAACATATCAAAGTGTAAGTATATACACCTCATATAAGAGTAAAGGTGCATAACATAACTTATATCCCAAATAAAGAAAATTTAGACAAAAATCCCTTATTGATTTATTAACATGTAAACCATAAACCCAATGAAAGAGAGATCGTAAAATAAATTTTTAAATCAAAATAATTTTTATTATATGAATAATAATATGAAATCATGGTTGTTATAAACACTACATAAAATATTAGCGGTGAATATGGCATATGTCTCATAGAATTAAAAAGGGAGACAAAAATCTCTTACCTTAAGTCTTGGCTTCTTTTGATTTCATTTGAACCACCTATATAATAAATAACAGTTTATTATAGACATATTAGTTAAAAATATTTCATTCCATATATGATTTTATTATGAAATTTTTTCACCTATTTATTAATAATTCAATGTTAATGTTTTTTTGAGTAATAACAGCTTTGTTTTTCATATATGTTTTGATTTGTTATATCATTGGTAATATATATTTCAACCATGGTTCCATAATATACAGAATTCCAAAAATGTTATAAATATAATATATATTAATTATATGTGTATTTATTTTAATTCATAAAATTTAGTGATAAAAAATGAAATACATCATTCATGAAGATGGAAGGCCATACGTACGCATTAACATTGTTTATATTTTCTTATCAAATTGAAAGAAAGAAAACTAAATGATATATATTATAATTATAGACTAATTTTTATGTCATATATATAATTTTTTTATTAAAGATAACCTTTTTACATTCCATATAAATCATGAAAGAATCATATCACTTCATGAGGCAGTAGTTCACCGTACACACAAGTGAAATTATTGCATTCCCAAAAAATGGATAAAATGAAGGTATAAGTGATATAATAACTAAATAAGTAAATAAATATCATAAATAAAAAAAATTAAATAATAATTCCATCATTATTTATAACTGTGAGAGAAGGAAATAAAAAAAATGAATGGAATCAGTTCGCGAGGTGGTATTCCACCGTACACATGAACGATGATTTCGTAAACCCTTTTATGGAAGTGGAGATTGTTGTAGGTCATGGAATTATAATAAAAAATCTCAGTATATGAACGATACTAGGGTTATTATATCATAATTTTGTAATAATAATTTTATTAGGCTGATGGAGAAATAAAAAAAAAATACTCATTGATGAACATTACATCTTTTTTGGGTATCCTCTTTAGGTTTGCACTAAAATCCATCATAAGATGAATTAATGCAAAAAATAAGGATTCTAGGATAAAGGGATGGATTTTTTAAAGTATTTTAAATGTAATTTAATTAAATAGAAGGGTATTAAGATTTTAATATTATAGTAGGGGGGGTGACCTTTTATAAGTGGGGGAGATGACACACACGATGTTTTTGGAAAGAATTCAGTCCTCCCACATTTTTTATATTTCACAATGGTCTAAAATGAGAAATTAATGAGCTATAGAGGTATAATGGTTAAAATATATACATATAATAATTTTTCATAAAATTTTATATGTCATTTTACCCATATATTTTTAGTATAACTCCAAGGTAAACCCATTTTTACCTTAACTTTGATATTTAATTTTTACTGCATTCACTCTTAATTTTTGTAAAAAATTAAGCATAACGTATAAGATAATATAAATCACAATGATTACAAATATTTAATCCATTTTTTAAAATTTCATACACTTAATTACATAATTTTAATTTTAAATTAATCATACTGACATGATGGGAAAACAAGTTTTAAATGAGAAAATATTCAAAAGATTATGATGTTTTTGTATCAAATTTCATTTTATAATTGAATAAAAATACATAAATTTTATTAATGTATTTATTATTGAAATAATTTAATTTTAAAATCAATATATAATATAATATAACTTTATAAATAAAGTAGATGATAATGAAGTTTTCAATTAAAATTCATTATTTTTCACTGTCCATTATAGAATTAAACTCTTTAGAAATAGCCAAAAAAATCCAGCCCTAAAATAATTTTGATATTAAAATTTCAAAAAGAAAATTAATTTTTCTAAATAAATTTTCTTCAATTGATAAAAATAAAATTTAAAACAAGTGTACCAAAAGGGACAAAACTTCTTTTTTAGAAAATACAATTTTAATCATAAAAATGTATTTATTCTTATATCTTTACTAGAAACCTTATAAGATAAATTTTAGACATTATATTGAGTTTATAATATGTAAAGATAATTAATATAATTAAATACAAGTTATTTGTTTAATTTATTGAGTTAGAATAAATATAATTTCTTAAGAATGCTTTTTCTAAAAACAATTTCCTTTATTTTTAAAAGGTTTTTATTTTAATTTAAAATTAACTGATCATAAATCAATTAATTACATAAATTTTTTTGAACCATATAATTTCTTAATATTTTTAATACTATTTATACCTGAAATTCCAGTGGTAATGTGATAAAAAAATATTAGATAACAATATTTTAACAATATGTTATATTTTATTTAAACTCAGAATTGCATGTTACAAAAGATAAACTCAGTATTATGTGTAACACAAGTCAAACATAGTGTTTAATATAATTAATTCCAAAGTAATAATTTTTTTAACTCATGAAAATAATGTTGTTTCATGTAACACAATATATATATAATATTAATTTTTTTGAAAAAAATAATGTCACAAAATCTCAAGGTGTTACATTTTACCCTCCATAAAATTAATTTCTCCCCCAAAATTCATCTCGATCATTTAAGGTTTAATATTTGAAAATTCCTTCCTAGAAAACCACACGGTACATATAAATAAAAAAACTGCCCTTAAAATTAGAATATAGGAATCAAAAAAGTTTTCTAAACTAACTCATAACTAGGATTCCTCAAAGGAGAACATAGGTGATAAGTAAAGATTTGGACATGGAGGAAAAAAATAATAAATTATTGGGAGTGATAAAGATCATTGCTAATAAAAATTGGGTTATCCTAAAAAGGATATTTACCATAATACTAAAGAACAAAGAGGTGTTAGAAACGTCACTGATAACATAAAAATGTTGATAACATGACACCATTTTATTTCAAGAACATTTTTTAATTTTGAAGTATTTTTAAAGAAGATAAAAATAATTAATTTAATTCTATTTCATATGTGAAATATCACCCTTTCGTTTTTACTTTATAAATTTATACATCATATCATACTTCAAGGAATAACGATGATTTTTTTATTCTTAATGTACTAATAGATCATAAGATCCATAGACAGAATGATAATTCATTTTGTCGATATTTAATTATAACCTCTAGAAATTCATTTTCACAGGTAATCCAATATGTATCACTATTCATATGGAAAAATAACACATTAATCTCAAAAAACCCATTAAAATTTCAACATAAACCATTTTATAAATGGTTATCCTAATGATCCTTCTAAAAGATTAAAATCCAAAAAATTAGAAAGAAGGTCAATAAATTTACATAATTAAATTACCATTAATAATCCAAATAATATGAAATAGTACTTAATTTCCACATACCAAACTAGTGAATAACTTCATCATACATTCTATTGAAACTGGAATTACTGTAAAACCTCAATAAAAACACTGAAGCTTTATAATTACTTAAATAAAACCATAGATTATTGAATATATTCCATAGATCCAGTAATGTTGTAAACCCTATCAATGATAACATAAAGAACTTTTTCAAAAAATACCTTATTAGTTCTGTGTTCATCAATACTATCTAATTTAATTTATCTATATCAATCATCTATTTATCCAAACTAATCACCATTTTCTTCACTTCAAGAATATTTTAATAGTTACCTTCCCATAATCAAAATATAACCTTGCCATTAAATCACTATTCTAGTCCATCAATATCATTAAACATATTATTTATTATCCATAATTAAATCTTATACTAAAGAAAAATTATATATTTCTTGATTCATATAATATAGTCTATGAATTCTAATATATAAATACTTTATTCACCCAGATTCTTTCTCAAACCATTAACTATGATTCATCTTCTCCTAACTTAATGAACATTTCCTTTCATATGTAATTCATAGTATCTTGATCATAGAAAATATACCCAATTCTAAATTCCTTCATAAGCATTCCTCTTAATACATTAATTTTCATATTTCCCATACATTACACATTTAAATCATTCAAAGGTTGATGATAACTTTAGGAGGACATTATTATCATATATTGTGTTAAAAAAATTTCAATTTGATTTTCTAGTTAAATGATTTGTCTCCTAAATTACCACAATCAAAACAAATTATTATTCATCTTAAAGAACTAATTTATTGTTTCTTACCTCCTTCTTGACACATAGTAAATTGAATCTGATTTCATACATGTATTGTACTATCCAAACTATTAGTTAACTCTTTCCAACTCTTCTTTGGTTATTCTTAGAGATAATTAAGGTAAACATTATTAACCATGTTCTATGAAAAATGTTTAAGAATAATCATAATGTTCTATACTCCAGTAATCATCACATTTGGCTACTCATTTGGAAATTTTCTGTCACATTTATTGTTAACGAAGTTACTTTTATTTATTTCCATTAACTACAACAAAAAATCATAGTGTGAGGAATGATATTCATAATAAGAAACTAAATAAACAAGAAAATTAGTTATATGATGTCTAAGTATTAACCCTTTATTTTTAATCAACGAAACCTTAGGTTTCTTCAATGTCATTCATAGTCACCATCTATTGAAATCCTTCATACGGTTTATAAAGAGTTTGTGAATTCTCAAAAAATATCCCCTAGGAGTGTCAAACCATGTGTGTAGAAAGCCTAATTATCAAACACTAGTTTCTGATAAATTCTATATCAATATGGTGTTTTCAGTGTTATTACCCCTGATACATCTGTCCCAAAGACACATACACCTATAGTATCCAGACATGTATCCAATTTCATAGAAACAAATTTCTATATCCCTTATAAAAAACACAATTATTTTTCCTATAATTTATCTCATACTTATAATTATTCTTAGAGACATCGCTTGGTATGTCATTAGAAATATCCCTTGGTATCTCACGAAAATTTTCTCATCCACATTCTAAATCTTTTACTCTAAATTTCCTTCGATACCATATATAGAAACCTAGGATTATTATACATAGATATTACATCATTTTAGGATAATATTCATTGAAATATAAAAACACATGATTGAGGACTATAATTGTTTGGTGCCTTTGGAAACTTGGATCATAATCCTCTAATCTAGTGAAAGATATTTAATGTTTCCCACAACTATTTTTACATTTCGTACTCCTCATAAACATACCCTACATAAAATATCTACTCATAACCAGGGGAAATAAAATATAAGAAATCATGTTACCATTTTCTAAGAAAGGGTAAAAATAATAGATACTAATCTATGATCTTATGAATGAGTGACATAAGCATAATTTTACGTGATAATGAACATAACAGATGAATTTTATACACAACATGTCATATATCATAATCATGATTCATGGAATAAAACATTATCATTTATGAAAACATGGAAAATAATGGTGATAAATCATCATTAATGAATCATGAAATAGAAGTTCATTTAATAAAAGTGTGAACCACCATAAATATAAAAAATTATTTTATACGTCGACGTTAACTACCAAGACCATCAACATAGTGGATCATAACTTATCACATGTTTCCCATTGTAAATTTGGAAACACTAATTTTCCATAATGGATCTAGACACATATTTTTCCCATAGTGGACCAGGACACACTTGTTTCCCATAGTTGATCAGGACAGACCTATTTCTCATATTGGATGAGGACACAAATGTTTCCCATAGTAGGTCAAGGTCATATACTTTATATCAATTATTATCTCATGAAATATAAATATTTACCCAATGAATTAGAGGAAGATATATGTCCCCTATATCATAATTAAAAACATATTTATGTGTCCCAAAGGATTATAGAACATTCATCATATCACAACCCTTGTAAAAGATAGAGGTTTCATAATAATTTCATCATTTTATCATAATATAACCCTTGAAAATAGGCGGGGTTCATAAGAGTAATATCATAGTTTAACTAATTGTAAAATAAGATAGTTTCATAAAAATATTGTCATCATAAACATAAACCATTCAAACAAAGAATAATAATGGTATCCTTGAATCATATCCCCAATAAGGCATATGCAACATTAATGGATGTCATCTCAGATTTAATGCCCATTTAAAACGTTTCTTGTGGAAAATATAATTTTCTATTTAAAAAACAATTTTTAAATTGTAAAACATTTTTAAAATACTTTTATTTGAAAATAATATTGAGATATTATGTAGTAATATTCAAATAAAAAACCGTTCAGGATGAAAGAATGTGTATTTCTTGTGGTACATGTTAAAACAAAGTTTCCTTTCACATTTTTGATAAAATCCAAAAATGCATTGTTTTTTTAAAATGACATGAAGATTCATTTTTAAAAAAATCACAAATTAAACCAGGGGTAAAAATATTATTTAAAAAACATAGTATAATAATAAAAAATTATTGAATTTTTTTGAGAATACACATTTTTGGAAGAAAATATATTTATAACCAAAGATAAATAATGTTTGGTTTCCTTATAAACATTTTCTTAATTTTAATAATTACAAAAGTGTGTAAAAATGAAAATATTATATCAATGTATCATTAATAAACATAGGGTAAGATAATTCGTGAGTTTATTAAGATATGGATCATTTGTTTTTACCATCTAAAACATAATAAAAAAACATTCCGGATAAATGATGAGATTTTTATATAAAATCATTACAACTTCAGTGTCTTTGAATCGTAATCCCCATGAAAGAATAACATTTAATGAAACATAAAATATCCTGGAAATAAGGATATTTGTGACATAGAAATTCAATGGGGTTGTCATATACACATCATATAAAAGGAAAGAAAAATAACATAATTCATGTCCTAAAGAGAGAAATTTGAGAGATAACCCCCTTACTGATTTATTAACATGTGAACCGTAAACCCAATGAAAGAGTGATCCTCAATTTGATATTCAAAACCAAATAATTTTATGCAGATACATCACAATATACATTAATGGTTAGTAAACATTCCACATAAAAGGATTTGGTGGTGAATATAGCATGTGTCTCATAGAAGTAAAAAGTGAGATAGAAATCCCTTACCGTAAGTATCGACTTCCTTCACACTCATTCAAACCTTCAGTCTAATAAATATAAGTTTATTATACATATATTATAGAAATAATATTTATATATCATATCGTATATGTTTTTATTAATGACCTTTGAATAACTATTTATAAACAATTCCATGTTAAAGTTACGTTTCAGGTAATAACCGCTTTGTTTTTCTTATAAGATTTAATTTGTTATATTTTTTGTAATATTATATTCATAAAGGTTACATAATATCCATAATATTAATATAAATATCATATATATTAATTATATATGTATTATTATTTAATTCATAAAATTTAGTAATAGAAATTGAAATACACCGTTCATAGAGAGGGTAGGTCGTACATACTCATGAAAGTTGTTTTAATTTTATTTTTGTATTCAAAAAAATAAAAGTAAATGATATATATTATCATACTATAATCATATTCATGTCACATATGTCATATATATTTTTCAAACCCATCCTTAATACATTCCATGTAAATCATGAACTAATCACATCACTTCATAAGGCGGTATTTTGTCTTACACTCTAGAAACATTATCGTATACCCACAAAATGGAAATAATAAACGTATGTGAAATATAATATTTGAATAAGAAAAAAATAGAATAAATATCATATATAGACAATAAATCCATCATTTTTTCCAATTTATTGAGGCATTAATGTAAAAACAAATGACATCAGTTCATGAGGTGGTAATCCACCGTACAGAGCAATGATGATTTCATAACCCATTTGATGGAATTGGAGATAGTTTTTAGTCATTACTTTATTATAAAAATATCACAGTATATAGAGGATAATGATTTTATTATATCAACACTGTATAATATGAATTGAATTATGTGGATGGATAAACAAAATAAAAATTATTATTGATGAATGTTACTTTTCTTCGAGTATCCTCCTTAAGTTTGCACAAAAAGATTTCATGGGATGGATTTATATGAAATATAATAAAATATGAAGAGGTAAGGGAAGTTTGGAAGTTATATTTTAGGTAATTTTTAAAATAAAATTGGTTTAAGGTGTGAATAAGTGATGAGAGTGGGGTGGAATTTTATAAATTGGGGAGAGGACACATTTGGTAATTTTGAAAAGAATTGAGTGATCTTACATTTTTCATATTCCATAATAGTCACAAAAATTATATTATCAAAGTATATTGGTGAAATAGACGAAATATGGCCCGAAAAAATATTTTAAAATATTGAATCTATTTTTAAAAAATTAATTTACAAAATTAGAAACATTTAATTTTAAATTAATCCAACAGATACGATGAGAAAGTGAGTTTTTAAAGAGAAAATTTTCCAAAGTTTAAACAATTTTATTATAATAATTCAAAATGAAATTAATTCCAATAACTTATGTTGGATTATTTTATGTATAATTGAAATAATATAATATTCAATTCAATTTAAAATATAATTTAACATTATAAATTAATTATATCAAAATTTAGTTTTTAATTAAAATTCTTTATTTGTCACTATTCATAAAAACATTAAACAATCCAGAAAATCCCAAAACATCACACTAAGATATTATTGATATAATAATTTCAAAAATTAATTCTAAGGTTTCAAAAGAAATTCTAAAATTGGTAAAAATTAATTTTAAATTAGGTACCCATAGGTGAGAAAAATACCTTTTTAGAAAATACAATTTTAAGAAAAAAATGATTAATTATAATATCTAGTCTAGAAAATACATAAGATGAATTTTAAAAATTTTATTGAAAATAAAAAATATAAATTTCATTAAAATAATTCACAAAAAGTGATCCATTTAATTTATCAAGTTCAAATATTTTTAAGTACATAAAAATAATTTTTTAGAAAATGATTTCCTTTATTTTCAAAAGGTTTTTATTTTAATATATAATTAATTGGTCAACAAATAATTCATTATATAAACATGTGTAAACCATAAAATTTCATAATTTAGTTAACACTATTCATAACCACCATTCCAATAGTTAGGTGATAACTATAATATTAGATAATAGAATTTTAATAGTATATTCTGCTCTGTTTAAACTTGGTGTTGCATATAATGCAAGCTAAACTCGATATTATGTGTAACACAAGCCAAAATTACTGTTGCTTGTAACACAAGATAAAATTATTATTGCATCTAATGCAATCTAAAACTAGCATTTCATGTAACTTAATAAATGGAAAAGGATATTTATTTAAACAAAAACTATTTCACAAAATCTCAAGGTGCTATAAATAAACACAGAAACATGGAATGATATGATATTAATTAAAGGCACCCAAAATTTATGAGGTTTAGTATCACTATGAGAACCTACATCCTTAACATGGAAACATTTGTTGCTCTAGGGAAATTTCCTATTAATTAGAATTGAATACAACTTGGCTAAACAACCATTAGACTCCTCTCTACCAATATGAATGATTACACTTACTCGGAATAATTTTTTAAAAAAATTTAATATATAATTGAGACACTAAAATATGTAAATCTTTGTTAAAAATGGATCCCAAAATTTCTTCTTAATATATCCACCGGATTTTCTGTATTAGATAAGTGTCTTTTTAGTGTTTCCACCATCATATGATATTCTCTATCCATTGCACAACACTGAAAGAACACCTATTTTCTAACCTATGTTTTATGTACGAAAAAAACCTATCGGCCTCACTATCTATCTAAAAAATCAGTCGTATTACTCTGAAGCAAAACTCCATCTAGTATTTTCAATTCTGAATACTCTATCTGCTCTGTTATATCTGGTTCCTCTCTTCTTCTTCAACTAATTTGGCTGGAAAATATCTTAAACAAAAAGTATTTTATATTTCTTCTTTTCCTCTTGATGAATAGTGTACGTTCTGTATACTTTGTACCCCCATTATATAGGTTCTCATAAATTAGAAAAGGCGAGAACTCATTTTTTTCCCACTCAACTAGAATTCATTAGACTCTTCTCAAGAATTTGAGAGCCTTCTCGAATATTCTCAAGTATTCATGAGTACTCAGTTTATTCAAAATTAATTAAACATTATTATCCTAAAATGTTAAGGGACATCTTTAATTATACTTCTTTAATCTAGATAATAAACTAATTGAAAAAAAAATCAACTAAGAATTGGAATTTTTAAATATCTTAAAAAATATTTATATAATGCTCTAAAATCTCCATATGGAATATCTTTTTTCCATTAGCATATCTAATAACATTCCTCATAGTATATTATACTGAATCAATTATATATGATTATATTTTCGTGACTATATATGTATAATGATTTCTTCTGACCATTATTCCTTTGCTCAAACATCATACATTCTTTGGATTAAAAAATTATTCTGGTATAACTTCTATGAAACATTTGTCTGATGACATCTACTTGTTTTGTCTAATGTTTATCTATTCACTGAATCATTATCCATAAATTATACATTATACATTTGTTAAAAAATTTCTCCATTTTATGGACTTGAACCATTTCCTTCATAAATCAATGATCATTAAAAAATAAAACTTCACACATCATGTAACATAAAACATTTCTATTTGACAACCATGAAAATTTATTTTATGAAAACTTAAAAAGTCTTTATCAATTTATATTGACAACCTTATTTGATTTATAACTGTTTTTATAGAAAAAAACTGAAATTAAGACTTATCATTATTATACTTCCCCCCATTTTCACTTCATTTATCATAGTTGAACATTTTTTCCTCACTTACATACCCATTCAAACTCAGTATACAGTTTTATTTCAACACCTTTTTCCAGAACTTCTCTCTAGTGGTCTGCATCTGGTGGATCATGAAAATATCCATCCATAAATATATTTGTACTTATATCCCCAATGAATTTATATACCATTACATCTCTATTGAATTTCTTCTATCTAGTTATCTATGTTTGTAGATATTTTTTTAATAATGTCAATCTGATGATATATTTTCAATCCTCTAACTAATCTATGTCCATAACATTTGACTTGTGCACTTTATTATGTGGATAAAACTACCCCTTTGAACAAAATATTGGATCATGATATTTTTCAAGTTGTTTGTAACTTATTGAACAACACAGAATCATCTGAAATTTTTAGACAGTTTCTTAAAAAACTTATGTAAAATTACATCACCAGCTCTAGAAACATCATAAAAAACATTCTTAATGAAATTAAAAAAATTATTTTTCACCATTTTGACAAAAACATTCGTAATAAAATATTTTTTCAAAAAATATAAAACAATGTTATAAAAACATCATAAAGGATACTCAAAAATGTTATCTTATAAAATCATATATAATGTGTATATTATTTTATAAGACATGGTTATTTACTTTTGTAACATTCACATAAAAATAAAAATCACATTAAGAATAATATTATAAATATTTAAAAATTACTTTACAAAAATCCTTCAACACAAAATATCATTTAATCAATTGACTTATATCACATCATTTAGAATAATTACAATGTTGGATGTATTGGTCTAACCCCCATTAGAGAACATTAAATTATTGTTGAGTTCTAATTAAATTCAAGGGTTTACTCAAACATGTTAGAATCAAGGTAATTTTTACTATAATTAGTGGTGTAACTTTCAATTTTTTTTATAAAATCCATGTATAGGATTTCAGGATTGAGGAGTCCACTAAACAGATATAGGAATTGTGCTTTAATTCAATTTGAAATAATAAATCCCCTCTAATTAACTTTGTATAATTTCAAGAGGGATACTTATATGTTTTGAGAAGGTAATTATGTATTATTTTCTCTAGAAAATCGATTATTTGATATTCCAAATCCATCCATTAGGGATTTTAGGATTTGATAAAATAGTGTCACTTTTACTTAAATAATTAATTATTTTATAATCGATAATCACGACAAAGTACTAAATTATAATTTTATTTGTTACTGATAATGTTAAGAAACGTCATAAATTCAATATAATTTAAATAAATAGTAAAGAAAGAGAATATCATAATTGATTAAAACATCAAATATTAGTATAGGTTCTTACATATTTTACAATAAAAATAAATGAATCTATATATACTAGAGTCCCCATATTCATTCTAAGAATATTGATGAGGCGAGTGAGGAGGAGAGGGATATCTTATAGGTCCATGTGGATAATTAATTGGATATTCAATGTCCCAAGTTATCATCCACATATAATGAGATTTATATGCTTTAAAAAGACATGTATTATTATTCTATTTTGTCTCATATTTGTTATATTTATTAGAAAAAATCAAGACAAGAGAAGTATGAAATATCTACAGCACTATTGTTGTAAAAGTTAAAAGTATGAGTCCATGTTACAGCTAATATAGTCAAGATTATTATATGAACTAAGCACTTTGGGGTTTTACAACTCAAATATCATAAATTTTTATGAACAGACCTCATCCTATGTTATATTCCTTTAATTTTCTTGAGCTTCATTGTAACTTTCAAAATGAATAATATAGATAAATTACTTATAGATATTTTGAATTTGATTTACCAAATAGATAAATACATGAGGTGAAATAAATTTTTATCATTATAGTGAAAAAGGTAATGAAATAAAAATTTCAAGAAAGAATATAATTCATAGGTGAATTTAAAATTCACTTCCAAGAAAATAAAGATTCAGAGAGAGTGTAAAGAGAAGGTTATTGTTTGTTTTTATTGTAGAAAAAGTACTATCGAAATAAGAACTGTACCTCAGTGAATAAGAAAAAATAATAACATGGTATGTTAATTACATAATGAAGCCATTCTCTTTATAATAATTGGGTGTCATATATTGCTTGTGATTTACACAGTGATATTTGAATACATGAACCAAGAAGATTATAGAAGATTAAAAAAGGTGAGGTGGATATTTAACCTTCCAATGGAGTGATACTAGTTTTTCAAGATGTAGGAGATTAAAATATAACATTTCTAACCAATAATAAATTTAGTTTTAATGAAATATTATTATGTTCCCTATGTAAATAAAAACAACATTTCTATGTCATTTCTAGACGTTGATAGATTTATTTTATTGTTCGAAAATAAAATTTTCCTCTATTATAAAGATAAAATATTTTATGATATCTAATATTTGATTAAAAAAATATATATACTAATTTTAAAATAAATCCATTGTAATTGATCATGAATCGAGTTCACATAACTCATATCTCACCCATTTGTGGTGTCATTAACATGGTAATATAAACCAAAAGATATTTATTAGATTCTTTCAAGAAGTATTTTTAGATTCATTGAAACCCTTATTTATATCTTTGTTTTCTAAGGTAAATGGATCAAGAATATTTCAGTGGAATGGGAGATGGAGGCATAGAGTTTCTGTAATTATTTCACATAGATTTTTGTAGACCTTTTCCTGCAGTGGCTAGAGGTGGTTTCACATTCTTAATTACTTTTACTGATGATTTTAATAGATATGGATTATAAGTCCCCAGCCTTAAACCTTACTTAATCTTGAGTTATTAAAAGATTACACATTGAGGATCTTTTCTGGTTTAGAGTTTTAGAGAATTAGATCATAAAACTTGCATTACATTCCACATTTACACAAAGTGGTTACATAAAATATAGTAATCATTTTTTCCATCAACAAAAACATATTTAAAAATAAAGCATGGATTCTTTCTTGGAACTTCCTTGACACTATCATCATAACATGTACCATTCCCTTGACCTGTGAAAAACATTTCAAAAAAACTTGGGATGAGCATAAAAAGATCAGTAAGGGTTATAAAAATATTGAAAGGAAACATGAGTTCATATATACATAAGAATGAAATCATACTTTACCCATAAAACATAGGCACTTTAACATACCTCATCATATCATGAATAAATCATAGAAATCATAAGACATAAAAGGTAACTTGAGGCATTCATAACATTCTTACGTAGGGAGTAACCCTGTAGAGACCCGTATCTTGACGTACATGGACATTACATTACATTTTTAGAATACTTAGTACATAACAAAAACACACACACAAGGATCGTAATAGTTTAGTGTCTTTGGAAACTCGGAACGTAATCTTCTAATCGTGGTGAAAGATCTTCAATATCTCCCATAAAGATCTTCCCTTTTTTTTACCTAAAAACTTTCTTTATATCCTGGGGAAAAGAAAACATAAAAGGGTGAGCACAAATGCTCAGTAAGGGTATACAAAAGAAAAATCAATCACATCATATTCATAAGAACATAACTTTTGGAAATCTTAACCTGCAAAAGAGAGCATAATTTCATAACATGGGATAAATCATAGTCGTGAAATGAAATACCAATAATCATATCTTAAAAAATGAAACTTTGTGGAATACATACATAATCATAGAGAATCATTTCTTGTTAGTCAAGACTCATTGCCAAGACTATCTTAGTGGACAAAGTCCCTTTCTGAATCCAGTAACCCTCATTTCAGTCCCGTTTCACTGAACCGGTATAACCTACCATTTCAGCCATGTCTATCTCATGAGATATAAAATCTTTAACCAATGAATTGGAGGGAGATATAGGTCCCATCCATCTCTTAATGATACCATTCTTATGTTTGCCACAAAATCATAAACAATACATCATAGCATAACCCATGTAATAAAAATGGGAATCTTAAACATCATGACTTCATAAAACAATTCATATAAGATAAAGGAATTCATAAAAATATTTCCATCACAACATAATCAAATCCATGTAATAATAGGGATAAAAACAGAACCCTATATTATCTTAGATGGAAAATAATTTTGATAAAACACTTGAAATGAATTCTTGAGGAAAATATCATTTCTTCTTCAAAATCAATTTATTTTCACAAAACGTCATGCAATTTTAAAAGAAAGAGATTTTATTGAAAATAGTCATGAAATCTTTTGGAGGAAGCTTCATTAAAATAAGGCTTTATAAAACCGTAAAAATCCGTTCGTTCCGTTTAAGTTAAAAAAACATTCTTCTCGTACTTTTGTCGGAAAAGTCAAAAAGTACCTCGTACGAAAAACGACAAAAGATTCCTTTCATATCTTTTACTAAAAACTCAAAAAAAGGTAAAATTGGATTTAAACAATTGTAGGTGGATGGAAATAACATTACATACTGAGGAAACATGGATGTGGATGATAAAATACACCACAGTAAATACCAAAGTATAAGCAATCTCGGATAAAAATGAGATTGTGATATTTCCCTTACCTTAGGTCCGACTTGCTTTGTAAGTGTCCGAAACTCCTGTATAATGATTTAAATCATGTTATTGAATTATTATAGAATCATATTCATTGTTATTATATCATATATGGTCCACTTATGACTTTATATTACCCTCTCTTTTGTAAATTCATGTTAAAGTAGCGTTTTGGGTAAAATTGTCTCATTTGTCGTTCGTGTTTTTAACTTGTAATTATTCATATGATTACATAGATCATGATTAATTAATTACAGAATATAAAACATGACTTATATATATATATATATTCAGAATATACATATATAATAAATCAGTAAATGGAAAGAAATACACCGTTCATGGAGACGGTAGTCCGTACGTACGCATGAACGCTGTTTTCGTTTCCTTATTGAATTGAATGGAATTAAGTAGATGACATAAATATAAATATAAATAATTCTAGTATCATTATCAGGTAATATATTTCATCAGTACTTATTATATACTTTATAATCATTCATGAATGGTTAATCATTGAGAATGAATCTCATCGCATCGTGGAGACGGTAGTCTGTATGTACGCACGAGCGATGATATCATTCCCATGGTCGTGGAATTTTGTTGAAGTGTATGTATACTATTTTAGTATCAATATCACTTTATAATAATCATATATAGTTACTCATTACACCTTTATACCCATCCAATTAAGTTGGTGGCGGAAAATAGATTACACCACAGCGTGGAGACGGTATTCCGTACGTACGCACGCGCGGTGATTTCCTTTTTCCGTAGGATGGACAGAAGGTTAATTAGAGTTGTTTAATATTTATAATAACATATCAGTATATAAGAAATACTTATGTTATTACTTTATCATGAAACAACTAAAGAATAAGAAGTTGAAGAAGAAAGAAATTGAAAAAGATCGGTAATGGATATTACCTCTTTTTGACGCGCCTTTTCTTAGCCTCCACTTAAAGAACTAAGGATGGTCTTTGAAGAAGACCAGGACCTCTAGGATGATACTAGGGAAGTGGAGAAGGGATTTTGGCAGGGTTTTTCCGAGCTTTAAGGCTCAAGGTTGTGTAAGGAAGAGAGGGAGGAGTTTCCCTTTTATAAGGGAGGAGAGGGGCACCTTAGGAATATCTCAAAATATTATTTTATATTAAAGTCAAAATCGGTTTATAATGGTTCCAAAGGGTATTATTTAGAATATAATGTGGGGATGGGTCGAAATAATATCAACCAATATGATTTAGACATGTTTAGGTTATTATTTTAACCTTATCAATTAGATTTAACTTTAAGTTAAATAATTTAACTTTTACCGTGTCTTTTTGTTTTCTTACACTATATGGTTAATAAACTTACTATATCAAGCCAAAAGAACCCCAAGTTGTTTATTATTAATATATATAATCATATCTAAGTCATTTGGACGAACCTTAGATTTTTAGGAATAAAATAACAATTAATAATATAATATTTGTTTTAAAAACTATTTTATGTCAATTTTGACACTATTTGGTACATGATTTTTATGAAATTCATAACAGAATGATAAGTTCGAAACAAGTTACTTAAATCAACAATAACATGTCATATTAACCTATAAAATTAGTTTAAGTCATAAAAAGTATCAAATTACATTTATTTCGGCATTTATAACATCAATTATGTCAATATTTCATTAATAAGACAATTACTGCATCGTCTTTATGTCATAATAAATGATAATTATTTAATCCCTAAAAATTATAAATAAATTTTTATGATGTAGATAATTGTATTATCTTTCTGTAGACTATTCATGTACAAAGTTTCATGAAGTTTATCACTAGATTAAAATTATTATACTTATAAGCTTTAAGAAAGTGACATGTTGTCACATTCTTTGGTTTTAATAATAATTAAATTATTTTCATTGACAAAATTTAATTAAATTAATATAATCCGACCCTTAGGTGATATGGGTCGTTTTTTAGTCATCCAATAGGATTTTGACATTTGTTAGGGTAATTTTAAAATATTATATTTACCCTTAATTACCCGATTTACCTTTAACTATGGTAAATAAAATTTACCGTAGTTACTATTCATAATTCCCAAAAATAAAAAGTATCCTATTAACATAATTTGGACCCACTGATTCAAAATATGGAATCCATTTTTTAAAATTCAAAACACAGAAGTTGCAGAAATTAAATTAAAATTAATCCCGTTGTCGAATAAAAACGGGTTTTTGTTTAAAACATTGCAAAAGATTGAATTGATTTAACCTACGAATTCAAGGTAAAATCAATGCTAATGACATACATTATATTAAATGGTAAAAATATATTCTATTTATACTTTAAAACCATTCAATATGATAATTTAACCACATAAGATATTACGATGAAAAAAGTTGTTTTTAATTAAAATATAGCGTGTTTTTACTATTCATTAAAATGTGAAAGTTACCAGAATAATATAAAAAATTTATCCAAAGTAAATTTTTATTTCTTGATTCCAAAGAATAATTTTATTTTGTCAAATTGAACTTATAAACATGTCAAAAACCAGATATAAAGTGGGTGCGCCATCAAAAGGCGGCAAAACTTCATTTTTTTGAAAAATACTTATTTTACCCGAAAAATTTATTTTGTTCTTATACCATGTTCTATAAATGTGTAAGATGAATAATAATGTTATAAAATTCAAAATTTAGTTAATACTATTCATAACGGCTAGTTCATGACAATATTATAATAATATAACATTGTTTATTAAAACCCGGTATTGCGTACAACACACGCTATCGAGGAAGGTCGCGATTGCGTGTAATGCAAGCCAAGTCAGGGTTGCGTGTTGTGAAAGAATCCTTTGTTGTTTCGTATAACATAATCCAACCATATTTCATTTATACATTTAATATATATATATATACTCAATTTTTCGTAGAATAACTATTATCAAAATTGTGTGTAACATAGTCCAAGAATAGTGTTGCGTATACTGCAAGCTAATATGGTGCTGCGTATGGCGCAAGGTAATCTTGGTGTAGAATACAACATAAGACATTAATGAAATTAAAATAATATTTTTCATAAAATCTCAGGGTATTACATTCTACCCCCATTAAAATGAATTTCGCCCTCAAAATTCATCGGGGTTATAAATGGTTTACTATTTGAAAGTTTCTTTGATAGAAACCCACATCGTAAAAAGGAATACCAAAACTTGGCTTTAAAAACTAAAGTATGAAATGTAACGATTACCCAAATAAACTAATCACTGGGTTTCCACATATGTGAAAATATGGATATGGAAGAGAAATCTAACCATCATGTTCTGATGGAGAGTGGTAGAGAACATGGCTATGGAAAAGTCAGTAATCACAAATCCATAGATTTGTGATGATATAAGGTACCATCTCATTCATCAGGTATAAGATCACTAGGAAAACATTTTTGGTTTACAAGATCATTTCCCTAAAGTTGAAATTTTGCATTAGAATAAATACTTACTTTATTTTGGTATAATCTCACCGTTGTTCGTGCCTTGAACAATTTCCAATTCATCTCTTAAATAAATGAAGTTGAATTTGTTATTCGTGAAGTGTCAGCAGATCATGTGATAGAATGACGGGTCATTCCATCTGTCTCAAACAAAAGGTTATCAAAAATTATATACATAAGTCTATTTATAGTGAGATTAATCATATATGGTTCCTAAAATGGACTTATACTTCATATATCATACTGCTTAATATAATAAAACTAGTTTCTACTAAACAGGGACTTCCTGTAGGCCAGTGGTAGGTGATAAAGGCCAGTCGCACTTCGGTTGCGGGTTCGATTCCCATAGCCTTGTCCGAAGCGATGGGCTGTTGCCCGTCCTACAGGTTGTCCTTTTTCTAAAACTACATTACTATAACATCCCATCAATAATATCGAAAATCTTCTATCCTTAAACAATACTAACTTATGTCCAACATAATCCATTCTAATCTTTAGGCTTATCCATAATACTACAGTCCACTCTCATAATATAGTGAAAATGATTACCAGAGATTTAATACTATCGTTAATCCCCATATATCATAAGATATGTCTTGTCGGTCACATTCCAAACATTCAAAGGCCTTAATCATGTATTCTCTTGAATACCCATTGAACCTTAGTGAAAACATGAATGCAGTTAAAAGTTAACTCTTTCTACATACCAAAATCCAGAAATTCTATATACTCAAACCATGATATAACCTTCTCCTTATATCAGTCATGAGCTCATGAATACAATCAAACACCTCATTATCTTATTATTCCTTCATTATGCGCATATCATCTAAATTCCAAAAATATCTGAATAACCTTTCATGGATAGTGGTACCATTAATCATACACTTTCAAAACTCAATGAAAGAGAACAGCGTAACAATCCTTAGATGTCTCTTTATTCCATAGTACCATGATATTACTTATACAACATTACTCATGATAAACATGTAATCATTCCACTACATTCTTAAACCATTGACCGAGCTTCAACAATTCTTTCATCTCACATATCATTTGTAGTCTCTTCATCATCATCCACATAAATACTACCCATACGACCATACTGATTCTCTTCATGAGACTTTCCCTTAGGGCATTGGTTTGCATAATGCCCGTACATTCCACATTTAAAACATTTTACCATTGTTGATGTCGTAGCAATACCATTATCCTCATCCCTGGTGTTAACTGAACCTTTTCCTTTGCACTTACTGGCTTTGTGTCCTTCTTTTCCACACCCAAAGCATCTTCCAGTTCCTTTGAAACATTCTCCTTGATGCCTCTTCCCACATGATTTACATAGGGGAAATTGAACTTTCTCTCCTCTATGATCATCATGAAACTCTATCTATCTCTTATTATCCGAGTTCGGAAACTTACCAAATTTTACTTTATTGATCATATTATGAGATTTCTGATTCGGCATAATAATTATGTTTGGACTTCCAAATCCCATTTCCTTTGGTTTCTCATGAAGAATATCATTCCATTGTCCATAATATCCTCCATTATCGTGAATCATCTTGTTTCCAACCATTTTCTAAAACCCAAAAAGAATAGTGTTAGAGGAAAAAATCATAATAAAGGGAGAGTAACTTCAATATCTAACATCTTAGGTTAAATTATAAGATCGTTACCATAGTTCTAGGACTATATCCTATATGTATACTTATCCTTAGGGACATCCCTAGACATTCCTTTGAAATATCTCTAGGGATCTCACTAACGCTTTCGCATCCTAGCTTCCAAAGGTTGACTAAACCTTTCCTCTGATACCAACTGTAGAGACCTGTATCTTGACGTACATGGACATTACATTACATTTTCGGAATACTTAGTACATAACAAAAACACACACACAAGGATCGTAATAGTTTAGTGTCTTTGGAAACTCGAAAAGTAATCTTCTAATCGTGGTGAAAGATCTTCAATATCTCCCATAAAGATCTTCCCTTTTTTTACATAAAACCTTTCTTTATATCCTGGGGAAAAGAAAACATAAAATGTTGAGCTCAAATGCTCAGTAAGGGTATACAAAACAAAAATCAATCACATCATATTCATAAGAACATAACTTTTGGAAATCTTAACCTACAAAAGAGAGCATAATTTCATACCATGGGATAAATCATAGTAGTGAAATGAAATCCCAATAATCATAACTTAAAAAATGAAACTTTGTGGCATACATACATAATCATAGAGAATCATTTCTTGTTAGTCAAAAATCATTTCCAAGACTATCTTAGTGGACAAAGTCCCTTTCTGAATCGAGTAACCCTCGTTTCAGTCCTGTTTCACTGAACCGGTATAACCTACCATTTCAGCCATGTCTATCTCATGAGATATAAAATCTTTACCCAATGCATTGGAGGGAGATATAGGTCCCACCCATCTCTTAATGATACCATTCTTATGTGTGCCACAAAATCATAAACCATACATCATAGCATAACCCATGTAATAAAAATGGGAATCTTAAACATCATGACTTCATAAAACAATTCATATAAGATAAAGGAATTCATAAAAATATTTCCATCACAACATAATAAAATCCATGTAATAATAGGGATAAAAACAGAACCCTATATTATCTTAGATGGAAAATAATTTTGATAAAACACTTGAAATGAATTATTGAGGAAAATATCCTTTCTTCTTCAAAATCAATTTCTTTTCACAAAACGTCATGCAATTTTAAAAGAAAGAGATTTTATTGAAAATTTTCATGAAATCTTTTGGAGGAAGCTTCATTAAAATAAGGCTTTATAAAACCATAAAAATCCGTTTGTTCCGTTTAAGTTAAAAAAACATTCTTCTCGTACTTTTGTCGGAAAAGTAAAAAAGTACCTCGTACGAAAAACGACAAAAGATTCCTTTAATATCTTTTACTAAAAACTCACCAAAGGGTAAAATTGGATTTAAAAAATTGTAGGTGGATGGAAATAACATTACATACTGAGGAAACATGGATGTGGATGATAAAATACACCCCAGTAAATACCAAAGTATAAGCAATCTCGGATAAAAATGAGATTGTGATATTTCCCTTACCTTAGGTCCGACTTGCTTTGTAAGTGTCCGAACCTCCTGTATAATGATTTAAATCATGTTATTGACTTATTATAGAATCATATTCATTGTTATTATCTCATATATGGTCCACTTATGACTGTATATTACCCTCTCTTTTGTAAATTCATGTTAAAGTAGCGTTTTGGGTAAAATTGTCTCATTTGTCGTTCGTGTTTTTAACTTGTAATTATTCATATGATTAATTAGATCAAGATTACTTAATTACAAAATATAAAACATGACTTATATATATATATATTCAGAATATAAATATATAATAAATCAGTAAATGGAAAGAAATACACCGTTCATGGAGACGGTAGTCCGTACGTACGCATGAACGCTGTTTTCGTTTCCTTATTGAATTGAATGGAATTAAGTAGATGACATACATATAAATATAAATAATTCCAGTATCATTATCAGGTAATATATTTCATCAGTACTTATTATATACTTTATAATCATTCATGAATGGTTAATCATTGAGAATGAATCTCATCGCGTCGTGGAGACGGTAGTCCGTACGTACGCACGAGCGATGATATCGTTCCCATGGTCGTGGAATTGTGTTGAAGTGTATGTATACTATTTCAGTATCAATATAAATTTATAATAATCATATATAGTTACTCATTACACCTTTATACCCATCCAATTAAGTTGGTGGCGGAAAATAGATTACACCACGGCGTGGAGACGGTATTCCGTACGTACGCACGCGCGGTGATTTCCTTTTTCCGTAGGATGGACAGAAGGTTAATTAGAGTTGTTTAATATTTATAATAACATATAAGTATATAAGAAATACTGATGTTATTACTTTATCATGAAACAACTAAAGAAGAAGAATTTGAAGAAGAAAGAAATTGAAAAAGATCGGTAATGGATATTACCTCTTTTTGACGCGCCTTTTCTTAGCCTCCACGTAAAGAACTATGGATGGTCTTTGAAGAAGACCAGGACCTCTAGGATGATACTAGGGAAGTGGAGAAGGGATTTGGGCAGGGTTTTGCCGAGCTTGAATGGTCAAGGTTGTGTAAGGAAGAGAGGGAGGAGGTGCCCTTTTATAAGGGAGGAGAGGGGCACCTTAGGAATATCTCAAAATATTATTTTATATTAAAGTCAAAATCAGTTTATAATGGTTCCAAAGGGTCTTATTTCGAAGATAAAGTGGGGATGGGTCGAAATAATATCAACCAATAGGATTTAGACAAGTTTAGGTTATTATTTTAACCTTATCAATTAGATTTAACTTTAAGTTAAATAATTTAACTTTTACCGTGTCTTTTTGTTTTCTTACACTATATGGTTAATAAACTTACTATATCAAGCCAAAAGAACCCCAAGTTGTTTATTATTAATATATATAATCTTATATAAGTCATTTGGCCGAACCTTAGATTTTTAGGAATAAAATAACAATTAATAATATAATATTTGTTTTAAAAACTATTTTATGTCAATTTTGACACTATTTGGTACATGATTTTTATGAAATTCATAACAGAATGATAAGTTCGAAACAAGTTACTTAAATCAACAATAACATGTCATATTAACCTAGAAAATTAGTGTAAGTCATAAAAAGTCTCAAATTACATTTATTTGGGCATTTATAACATCACTTATGTCAATATTTCATTAATAAGACAATTACTGCATCGTCTTTATGTCATAATAAATGATAATTATTTAATCCCTAAAAATTATAAATAAATCTTTATGATGTAGATAATTGTATTAGATTTCTGGAGACTATTCATGTTCGAAGTTTCATGAAGGTTATCACTAGATTAAAATTATTATACTTATAAGATTTTAGAAAGTGACATGTTGTCACATTCTTTGGTTTTAATAATAATTAAATTATTTTCATTGAAAAAATTTAATTAAATTAATATAATCCGACCCTTAGGTGATATGGGTCGTTTTTTAGTCATCCAATAGGATTTTGACATTTGATAGGGTAATTTTAAAATATTATATTTACCCTTAATTACCCGATTTACCTTTAACTATGGTAAATAAAATTTACCGTAGTTACTATTCATAATTCCCAAAAATAAAAAGTATCCTATTAACATAATTTGGACCCACTGATTCCAAATATGGAATCCATTTTTTAAAATTCAAAACACAGAAGTTGCAGAAATTAAATTAAAATTAATCCCGTTGTCGAATAAAAACGGGTTTTTGTTTAAAACATTGCAAAAGATTGAATTGATTTAACCTACGAATTCAAGGTAAAATCAATGCTAATGACATACATTATATTAAATGGTAAAAATATATTCTATTTATACTTTAAAACCATTCAATATTATAATTTAACCACATAAGATATTACGATGAAAAAAGTTGTTTTTAATTAAAATATAGCGTGTTTTTACTATTCATTAAAATGTGAAAGTTACCAGAATAATATAAAAAATTTATCCAAAGTAAATTTTTATTTCTTGATTCCAAAGAAGAATTTTATTTTGTCAAATTGAACTTATAAAAATGTCAAAAACCAGATTTAAAGTGGGTGCGCCATCAAAAGGCGGCAAAACTTCATTTTTTTGAAAAATACTTATTTTACCCGAAAAATTTATTTTGTTCTTATACCATGTTCTATAAATGTGTAAGATGAATAATAATGTTATAAAATTCAAAATTTAGTTAATACTATTCATAACGGCTAGTTCATGACAATATTATAATAATATAACATTGTTTATTAAAACCCGGTATTGCGTACAACACACACTATCGAGGAAGGTCGCGATTGCGTGTAATGCAAGCCAAGTCAGGGTTGCGTGTTGTGAAATAATCCTTTGTTGTTTCGTATAACAGAATCCAACCATATTTCATTTATACATTTAATATATATATATATATATACTCAATGTTGCGTAGAATAACTATTATCAAAATTGTGTGTAACACGGTCCAAGAATAGTGTTGCGTATACTGTAAGCTAATACGGTGTTGCGTATAGCGCAAGGTAATCTTGGTGTAGAATACAACATAAGACATTAATGAAATTAAAATAATATTTTTCATAAAATCTCAGGGTATTACAAACCCTCTTGGTTACGTTTGGAATACCCACCACAGTATATTACCTAAATCACTTCGGAGAAACCTTAACGTTTCACTCCTTCGCGTTACCCAATGCATTGGAGAGCTATATCGAGCTCACCCGCCCTTAGTTTATCACGGAACCACCTGTCTTCATAACAATGCCCAAGAACCATAACATAATCTTATCACATAAAACATGCATAAAGGAAACCTAACATTTCCACCTTTCAATAACAAGATATCAATACAACACATTGATATAAAAACATTATTAAAACCATTTTCAATACCAAAATAAATGAAATGTAAAACATGGTATTTATTTTTCTTTTAAAAAGAAGGTATGGCTTGTAGAGGAAGCTGAAACTCAAATAATGGTCACGGCGGTGGAGAAGTCATTGTCTCCACATACGTATGAAAAAAATATTCCATTTTTTCATTTATTAAACGCTTCATATAAAAAATATTCCTTTTGAATAAACGTAAAAGTCAAAGGGGTTTATATACCATATAAAAGAAAGTTGTGTATAAAAAAAATATTCCTCAATGAAAGGAGATTGAGATGAAGTCCCATACAAAGACGGTATCCTTGTATTAAGGATAAATCAATTACATAATTATGTGTGAAAAATGAATACACGAAATATAAGTGGGTATTAAGTGTAATAAAATCAGAGGAAATTCAAACAGAATCATAGAACGACATATTCAAGTAGTATAAGTTTATCCCAAAGAATCAAAATTGGGTTAAGAAAATCCCTTGCAAAAATTTGACAGCCTAACGGCGTCACTTCAAAATTCAGAAAAAGAGTTGATGAGAGATAAAAAGGGTATCTAATCACTTGGTCATAAAATTTCCATCAATAAGGATATATAAGAACATATCCCAACATAATATTATGTGAATTCAAAGACATAACAAAATAAGTCTTTTAAAAAGAGGAGGGTGAAAGGTTCCCTTACCGACTTGGGTAACATTCGAAACATACACCCCGTGAAAGAAGGACAATAGAACATTGATGTAAATACTCATTAATGAAATTATATTACACAATGAGTAAAATAATGGGCAGTAAATACACCACTAAAAGCAAATTGTGGAAAATTTAGCATAAATCTCACGGGAATAAAAGTGAGATGAAAAATCCCTTACGAAAACTCGGCAGCCTAACGGCGCCACTTAAAACATCTAAAATGATTGATGAGATCAAATAGGGTCTCTCATCATATTAAAATAAAATTTACAGAAAGAGGAATATAAAATAACATCCTCCAACATAACAAATAGGTGCTTAAAAGAAGTGACATAAATGAGAGTACTTAAAAAGAAAGGGAGGGGTAAGATCTCTTATGAAAATTCGGCAGCCTAACGACGCCACTCAAAACTTACAAAAAGGATTGATGAGAGAGAATAGGGTCTCTCATCATATGACAATATAAATTACAGTAAGATTAATATAAAAGAATATCCTAATCACAAGAAATATGAGCTTAAATGGAATGACATAAAAGAGTGTACTTAAAAAGAAAGAGAGGAGTAGGATCCCTTACCTTGTGTCTGACACGACTCGATCATTCTTTAATCTCCTGAATAATAAAATTTGGTCAATTTATAATTTCTCAAGGTCATCCTTTAAATATTATTATTCAGTTCATATCACATATTATAATGTTATAATAATTTGTCAATAAAGTGAGTTCATATCAGACGTTTTTGTTGATGTTCAGTACATGAGTAAAAATTGAACTAGTTGGAAAAGCATTTTCCAAGTAGTTATAGGTACATCATCTCCAGAATAGTATTTATGTTTTAAATATCATATATATCCATTATATATTCATTTTATACTATTCCATAGCATTTGGAGTTAAAAAAATTAAAAGCACCATTCATGGAGACGGTAGGTCGTACGTACACATGAACGCTACTTTCACTTTTTGTCATATTAATGGAATTAAAAAAATGAGAGATATATATATTATAATTCCATAATGGTATCCATAATTTACATGTAATATATTACATATATATCCATTATATATGTTTACTTATAATATTTCATATCATTTGGAGATAAGAAATGAAATGTACCGTTCATGGAGATGGTAAGCCGTACGTACGCATGAACGCTACTTTCATTTCTATGTCATATTAATGGAATTAAAACCAAATGAGAGGTAAATATATTTTAATTATAGAATTATATTCATCATTTATATGTAACATACATCATATATAATAACTTTAAATCCATCCTTTATATATCCCACATATGGCATTAACGAATCAAATCACTTTGAGGGGGCGGTAGTCTGCACTTCTTAAAATGAAATTATCATGTTTACCCATAATGGAAACCATAAAGGTAAGCCACAAAAGAAAAATAAAAAAGCTTAAGTAAAAAATAAAAATATTATATATGATATATAAATATAGTGACATATTAATGGCCACCTTTGAAGGTGTTAAAATAATGTTGAACAGTCATCGTTTCGGGAGGCAGAAATTCGCCATCCACAGAAACAGTATGTTCTTTAACCATTAGATGTAGGTGTGTGTAAGTTTATCTCAAATCCTTCTTAAAAAACATCCTAGTATATTGAAGATACTGGAGTTTTAACAAAATAAATGAATAAAAATAGTTTATGGGGGTGGAGAAGCAAAATAAAACAAAAGGACTCAAGTGGAGACATTACCTTCAAATCGGGTAACTCCCTTTGGTTTGAGCTCAAAGGCTTCCTTGGGAAGTCTTCTGACCAAAGTGAGGCTTCTAAGAGTTATCGAGGGATGTGGAGAGACAAAATGGGCCAGGTTTGGCGAAGCCAAAGGCTTTGGAAGTTTGGGTATGGAGGTAGAGGTGGGGGCCTTTTATAAGAGGATAGGAGGGGAACTCTTGGAAAGTAAAGAAATATTACTTTATTTTAGAATGAGTTTCAGATTTTAATGGTCCCACATTGATGTGTTTCGAGGATAATGTGATAAGGGTTTGAAATCCACCCATACAATAGGTTTTGGACATGTTTAGATCTTAGATTTTACATTCTCTTTCCATTTTATTTAAATCGTTAAATAATGAGGTCATCGCTGCATCATCATTATGTCATAAATAATGTAATTTATATAATGTCTAAAAATTATATAAAAACTACTATGATGTAGGAAATATTTCTAGATTTCCAATGACTATTTATAGTCAAAAATCTGACTTTTATAACCCCAGGTAAAAATTGTTTTAGTTAAACAACTCATGTTTGTGTCATTTTAATTTTAACATTAAATAAAAAGGTATTTATGTCATTTTCCAACCAAAGTGGCTCCATGGGGTCCCCAAGTTGACCCATGGATTTTAATAGTCGTCCATGAATCATCCAATGATGGTAGGACATGTGTCTAGGTCATTTCATATTATTAAAACAGTATTTTTACCTTAAACTACACTAATTACCTCTAATCGCGATTAAAAACTTAATAAGTTACTATTCACCAAAAAATTATTTTAATCCCACTGAACCACATTTTCATTCTTAATGACAACCATTTATGTCAGATTTTTGAAATTCAAAACACAAAGGTGGTAAATTTTCATTTAAACGGAAAATCGGTTTTTATAAGTACCACTTAGTGGTTTCACTATTCATCAAAAATTGAAGTTTTTCAGAAAATTACCAAAAATTCACCCTAAGATATATTTGATATTATGAATTAAAAAATGATGTCTATTTTACAAAATTCATAACATATAAGTTACATTAATTAATTTAATAATTAATTCCCGCTGTCAGAACAAATAGCGTGTTTTTATGAAAAAATATATATCAAAAGATTGACACTAGTTTAAGTCAAATTTCAAAGTGAAGTTAATTCCAATGACCACTATTTGATTAAATGGTAAAAATATATTCTAATTTAACTTTAAAACAAATTCAAAATATAATCTAATCATATAAATAAATTAGATTAAAAAGAGGTTTTGAATTAAAATACAACATTTTTAACTATTCATTAAAAATTGAACTTTTTCGGAAAAATACCAAAAATTTACACAAAGTAAATTTTGATGTCCTGATTCTAAAGAATAATTTTATTTTTTCAAATATAACACATAAAATTGTAAAAAAGTGTATTTAAAAGAGGTCCGCCATCAAAAGGCGGTTAATCGACCTTTTAAAGAATATTAGAATGTTTACGTTTAAAATTGGATTCATTCGGATTTTTAATCCTCTAACATTTATTGTAAAGAGTAAAAATATTTGACAAACATATATAATCATTTTGTAGTTAGTTCTGTTCATTCCCTCCATTACAACGGCTAGGCGTTAACTACCATTTAAAATAATATTATTTTATAATTAGAGTGCAACGTAAGATTCCCAAGAAACTCGTTGTTGCATGTTGGGTATGCCATCGAGCATAGTGTCCCCTTTAAAGTTATATTAATATTTTATTCACAAATATGGATAAATGTGAAAATTTCATTTTCTTTATTTACATGAGGTGTTACATGGATATAGCAAATTGATGAGATATATGTATGATTACATTTAGAAATTAAATGAATAGAAAATTAAGTAGCGAATGAACTTAGTAAAAAGATAAAAGTACTTTTTCAAAATAGAGATGTAGAATATATTAACTAAGAGTTCATTGATTGTCTAATAAAGTTTTTGATACAATACAAACTCACTCTTCCGTATAGGTCATAATGAAATTGTGTTAATTAAAGAAATAACCACACCTTGTTAGAAATGGTGGGATCAATAATGAGTTAGAAAAATCATCCATTATCCATTTTTAGATATTCATTATAATTGGTAGCATACACATTAGAATAATTTCAAAACAAAGCTACAAGTGGAATTTCATAAAACATAAAATATGGTAAGAAATAAATATTTTTCACACATAATCATGTGGATATGTAAGGATAATTATAGTAACAAAAATGGAATCATGTGGCCCAAAGTGTACCTTTATTAGGAATCCTATAGAGCCAAGAGGATATTATATATATATAATACCTTAGAGAGAAAAGTAATTATTGAACTGTGTACCATGCTTCTAGAAAGAGTGAACATATCCAAAAGATATAGATATAGAAATATAGACTTTGATGAAGTCAAGGTTCAAGATACACTAGAGTTGACACATGAAAAAATATACAATACCTAATGGAAGAAGGTATTATAAATAATGATGTGATTTTTAAGAGTAATAGATTGGTTTAAAATAAGAAAAATATTATTTTATTATAATTGAATAATATGTTAAATTATTTATTTAGAATAATAAATCTATATACAAAAAGGATGTATTAAACTACTCATATGTTTCTATGTGGAAAAAAGATATGAATTCTGAAATGGATTCCAAGAACCAAAGTCATGATTGGGTTTTTGTAGATCCTATAGTTTATGTGAAACCCATTTAGTGTAAATAGGTATTGAAAATAAATTTTACATGTATGGTAAATTTATTAACCTATTTAATTATTGGTTTCTAAAGGTTTCAAGAAATTTCATATAATATACTATAGTGAAATTTTTTAAATAATCACTATCATAAAATTCATTATACATACAACTCACATATCAACATTCCATGATTATGAAAATGTTAAAATGGATGTCAATACAAATTTACTTAATGGAAATGTTTTTTAGGATGTATTTATTACATTAATATAAGGGCTTGGACACCAAAATATTTGAATAAGGATAATAAGTTATAGAGATCAATTTATGATATAAAGAAATCATTAAAATCATCGAATATACATCAGATGAATCCATTAGAGTGTTTGGATTTATTAAGAATGAAAGTGATAAAAGTTCCTATACGATGGTTAGTGGGAGTTATATTATATTTATTGTGATATATATTTATGATATTTTACTAATGGGAAATGAGATACAAATCTTAGTGGAAGTTAATACCAGGTAAGATAATTTATTATCTATGAATGAAATAAGTGAATCAACCTATATTATAGAGATCAAGATCAAACATGATAGATATTAGAGAATAATGTGGCTAAGTCAAGGTATATATTTTAAAAGGTCACTAAAATAATAAATATTGAATAATCTAAGAAATGGTTGCTAGATGTATCACATAGTATAGATAAATCAATGAAAATGTGTCCCTAACCACAAAAAAAGAGGTAGAAAATGAGAATATAATCTTATTATTTCATAATTGGATCTACTCTATGTTTCATGATATGTACTAGGATTTATGTTTCTTACACCATGAGAATAGTATTCATATATCCAAAAAAACCATGAGAGAAATATTTTTCAATTGGTAAAATTATCTTGGTGTACCTTAGTCATTCAAAGGATATGTTCCTAATTTATATATGAGATGGTAAACTAGTTATGAGGGGGTATATAGATAATAATTTTGAAATAGATTAGAATAATAAAAAATCAGAATCATTTTATGTGTTTGTACTCAATATATGAGTTATATGATATTCTTGTTTTAATAAACTGGTGGTTTTCAATTCTACAGTAGAATATAAGTATATCATAGCTTCTCATATATCTAAACAAATAGTGTGAATACACACTTTTTTCTAGGATACTGGTATTGTTCATATAAGTACAAATATCATTGCATAGTATTGTGATAATACTACATTGGTGGTTTTTTTCTATGGATCAAAGGTCACAAAAATGAACAAAGATATACTATCGAAGCATAAACTCTAGAGAGATTTTATTAAATGATATAAATTCATGATTCCCAAAGTATCTAAATAATAAAATATAGAAAAATAATTAACTAAATCCATATATCTAAATATAATTCTGAATATCTTGTGATAGATATCATGTTAATATTTTTTTATAAATTTTCTCTAATACAAGTTGGAGTCTATCATTGTTGGTTCCTTGAAACCAAATGAATTTTTATTTTTTATTACTATAATTTTAAAAAAATTCACTTAATTCTTATTCTCCAATCTAATATTATTGTGATAGCGTAGTAATAATATTTGACACATTAATGGGTTATAAAATAGCCCCATTACAATGATAATGGAAACATGATATGATGATATTATTTAATAAATATTTCATATTATATAGGTACATCAATCAAACATGCGACATGTGATGTTTGAATTTTAGGTGTTCGAGGCTCATAAACAATAAGACTTCTTATCATAAATTCCTCACTTGGTGATATCCAAGTAGGAATGTTATAAGTGTTAGGAAATGTAAAATAAATTTAATTTTCTCATCTTATAAATTCAATAGGGGAAACTTTAGAACATGTGTTTTATTTATATGAGAACTCACTAAAGTGGTAGCTCAGTAGCAGTAATTCTAGTCTGGATGATATGTTTAGTAAACAGAATTGTAGGTGGTCACTATCTTGATGATGAATAAGTATAAGATCCAAATAATGTATAAACCACTTATGAAGATATATAAGGATTACTGGAGGTTAAAAAGAAGGTTACATAAGGATTTCAAGGAGTTCAGAAAAAGTTACTTAATGTTTAATCAATTAGTTGTATGTGAATAAATTGATTAGTTCACAAAATGATATCAGTTGATGAAGATATACCAATGGTAAATCAATAGAATCCAAGGAAAATGGTATACCCCCCTCAAAACTCAAAGGGAAATGGAAAAACATGACCACCATGGACCCACTATAAATATGGGATGGGACCACATGTAAGATTTGACTATTCTTGACATCATGTGATATTTGGAATTAGATTAAATTCTTCATAATAGTGATCTAATTTTAATACCATTTTTGGAAGTAAATATAATATTTACCCTTACAAGAAATGAAATAAATTATATTTTCTCCCATATAGGTAGGACTAAAGTGTGAAATATATTTTTATTTTTTGTAACTTTTTTTGAGTTTTGTTTCCACTGCAATGTTTTATTTTAAAACATATTTTTTCTTTTGTGTGTAAGGGTGTTAATTTAGTCTATGACTTTGGTAAATATTTTATTTTATTCTATATTACATCATTATTTTGGGGTTCTTATTATTATTGAATTTCAAGATATTTTTCTGTTGTTGAAGATTTTGAATTTTTTATTATTGGGATTGATTATTTTGATATATAAAAGGTGATATTAAATCTTTTAGTTTAGTAAGGATATTTATACATAATAGCTGAATTCTTAAATAATGTTATTTCATTAATATTTTTTAATTAAATGGGAGTCAACTATCTCAGAAGTTATTTCATCAAAATAATGAAATTCTCAAAAATATAAATTTTATAGAAAAGAATTTTACATTAGGAGGATGACTATAGAGAAATACCTATTTTAGAAGAATATTTTGGTTTTTTTATGGCATTTAAAATGAAGGAAAAGAAAAATATTGAATGGGGAAGTCCTAATCATAAGGAATTTGTGATGATTCTTATATCATTTTAATAGAATTTTTCCTATATCTTATGGGATTTGAAGGCTAAAATATACCTAATGAATGATTTATTTTATATATAAATGAATAAAAAAGATATGAATAAAGGTTTCATGATACAAAGGTTAATCATGATGATTATTTTGGAAGTAATTAAAGTTCTTGATAGTACCAATGAAATTAAAATGATGTTTATTTTGATCATATTATTTAACATGAATTTCATGGATTATGTGTGGGATATGTTTTTACTATCATCACTTACATAGTAATGGGATGTGATGGTGACTTCCATAAGAAATTATTTTAGGAAGACTGAAATAGTTTTTCAGGATACGTTAGATATCATTAAGAATTAAAATAATAGGAAAAATGAAGTTTAGATACATTTTCAAACTATAATAAATGAAAAAGGAAGAGTATGTTACATACAACGGAAATACTGGAAGATATAAGATGATAGATCAAGGGAAATAAATCAAGATATGTTGGCACTACATCAGAAAAGATTATATGAAAAATATTAAAGGGATCAATGTGTGAATTTTTAAAGGGGTTCTTATAGAAGTTAATGTTTTGAAATGATTGAAACTAAGTGCAAGAATAGTTTATTTTTATGTTCTAATATTTAGTTGGAATCATAGATCATTGATTTCCAGGAATCATTACATTCTACGGATGAGAGAGGTGCATAGAGAATTATTTAAATTAAACGTTTCATTAGGTTATTATAGACAATGGATATTATATCAAGATAATTGGGAAGGGTGTTATAGCCTAAATTTATATTGAAGGATTAACAGAGTTATAGGGAGTTCAACACATACCAGGATTACATAAGAATATTATTTTTGTTGGTAATTTGGATAATGTTGGATTAGGAATGAGCTTTGAAAATGGAGTATATAAGATTATTTAGGGTTCAATGATTGTGTGGAGAGGAATAATATATTGTATCTTGTACATGATGAGAATATCAAATTTAGACGTAATATCTATAATAAAATCATTTTAGAGTTTTAAATTATGGAGTTGTTATCTTGCTTACCCAAGTGAGAAGACCATGTGAGTCATAGCGGATAAGGATATATTGAAGCTCAGTTATAGAAATTTTGCATATTTTATAACATATATAACCAGAAATTAGATAAAGGTTTCATTTAACCCAAACTAGACACCTAGTCTAAGAAGTTAGAACCTATAAACATATATTTTTTGGGGAAACACTAGTCTATTCTCATAGAGAGTAATTATACATTGTTACATTCATTGATCATTAAATAAGGAAATTAAGAGTTTACTTATTTAATAAAAAATAATATGCATTTATATATATATTTTAGATATAGTGTTATGGTTGAAAACGATATTAAAAATAGTAATAAAAAATTACAATAAAGTTTTAGGGGTTTTTCTTGTTAAAAGAAATTAGGTTTGAAAAAACCATTACCATAACAACATGATAGAATGTTAAAGGAGAGAGGATAAATCATAAATTAACTAAGAAACATCAATTTATGAGGGTATATTTATTAATTTCAATATAAATTTGTGTGAAAATAGTCAACTATGTAGCTTAATTCTTCAACATTAGTCCTTACACACTAATGAGGTAGGAGATTCTGGAATATATTTGGTCTGGAAAACCATTGGAAGTTACTCACCTCATTGTTTCTGTAAATATCAATTATTTAAACATTAATTCTAATGATTCATAAAAACTAGAAGAATATTTCAAATAATTTATATTAATGGGATATATTGATTTAAACTTTAGTTTTTAGGTATATGATAATTACTCTTAGATAATAATTAGAAGTTAGAATGTTCTCATAAATGTAAAGGTTTTTGGAATGATCATAACTTGGGGGAATATGGAGTGGGAATTATCAATCAACTATCCAAATATTGTTTGACCAAAATTACTATTCTGTAATGAGTTATGTTCAAAAAAAAATGTGAGAATAAAATGTTTAGAAGGATTAATAGGGATTTAAGAAGTTCCAAAAAGCTCAGGAACTATAGAGTCCCGGGTTGAGTATTAGAAGGTGTAGTTATGAAACCAATGGTTATAGAATTTATAGAGAAATATATTGAGTCACATAGTTCAATGCAAATAAATTGACTATTTCAATGGTTCATAATTAATTTTCATTATTTTGTTATAATGGATAAAGGAGAGCTTGAGGGACATGAAGAAGGTAAAATTATCAAAAATTCTAGAAAGTGGGTGTTAACTATGGAAGGTGAAATGGATTAAATTCATAATAATAAAAAATGTGAGATAATGGAGTTACCACTAGTTATGAATTCAATTCAAAAAAAATGTGTCTCCAATTATAAAGAAGAATTAGATGTAAGAAGGAAGCAGTGAACTACTTCAATAGTTTCTTAGAAATTTTCAATCATAAAAACATCCAGATAGTGTTGAGTCCTATTGATTTAAAAATTATTTATCTAGAAGATATGGATTTGAAGATAAAATTAAATTATTTATATTTTGGGGAAGAAATATTTATGATTAATATATTGGGTTTTGTGACCAAATAGTATAAAGAATTATTGTGTAAATTGAAAATAAGTCTCTATGACTTGAAATAAGTACAACGTAAATGGAACCAAATATTTGATGCCATTATGGATAAGAAGAGGTTTGTTCAGAGAAACATAGATCAATATTTTCATTGTAATGATTTCAAGGACGATAGTTTCATTATCCTTCTCTTTTATATGGATGAAAATCTATAAGAGGGTCTGCATATAAAAAAATGAGTTGAAAGTTGATTTGTCGTGAAGGTTTGAGATTATGAAAATTGGGTAAGCCAAAATATTTTATATGTGGATTAATAGAGATAGGAAAATTGTAACATTGTTTTTTTTTAAAATGTTATCATATCTATATGGTTATTAATATATTTTTAAGGATTATATCTAAACCATTGTCAATCCCATTGTAAGGAAACTTCAAATTATATAATAATAAATAACCAAAAAATGGAAGTTGAAGATAATTGAAAGGGAAAATTTCCATCTTCTTAAGCGGTAGGAATTTTTCGATATGCCATTATAATCAATATGACTGAGTTTTAACTTGATCTAGCACCTAACAAGACTCATTGAAGACCTGAGGGGTATCCCTGATCCTACTAAGATAACAACAAGAGTCATAATCATCCTAATCAATTATGAGGAATGATTTAACCAAGATAAATATAATTTTAATATATATATATATATATATATATCATAATTATAGAATGGATATTTTTCTCTTATCAATGTAATTTGATTTTAATGATCAGAAACATTCTTAATATAGGGCCCCAACCTTAAACGTTACATAATCTTGAATTAAGTGAATAACTCACATTGAGGATGTTTTCAGGTTTAGAGTTTTAGAGAATTAGGCCATAACTATTACATATCAACTTGAATATTACATGTAGACACTACTAATCAGTATCCATTTTTTCATAAAATAAAAAATCTTAAAAAACATGTCTAGTTCCATGTTTTAGACAACATGACATTTCCTTGATACCATCATTGATCCTATTCCACTTTATGTCCTGTGAAAAACATTTCAAAAACATTGGGTGAGAAACAAAATCTCTATATGGGATACACAAAGAAGGAAAACAGTTAGTTTTTTCAAAACAAAAAGTAAACCATGAATAATTTATCATAATTAATACTTTTCACCTTTATGAAGTAGTAAATACACATAAAATATCACTTCATACCCTTTTCTAACCAAAATATTACCATAACACCCATTAAAAAAATAAATAACATATAAAGGTAACTTGGGACATAAACATACATAGATGGAATAACCATATGGTTGAATTCCACAAATATCACTAAATGGAATAGCCATACGACCGACATCCATACCCAACACATTAGAGGTTATAACATAACAACCCATCCTGGTATATCATGACACCACCTGTCATTTGGTTTATCATGCAACCACCCGTCAAATGTACAAGTACAATTATAAAATCATAACACATAAAAAAATAATGAAGGAAAGATAAAATTTACACATTTAAATCACAATATATCATTTCAATATATTGATGTAATAAATTCTTTATCAAAACCATTTTCAAAACCATTTACAACTTTTAATAACGATATTTTTGAATCAAAGTGTCCCATACCACTTGGAATTTTTTAAAGGTATTAACATTTGAAAACATTAATATCCATATAAATAAATACTTAAAACCATGTTTAAAACATGGAAATTAATGAGATATATTTAGAAGAATAAATATTTATAACAATATTTTAGTTAACGAGTTCTTAACCAAATGAGATATACTTGAATACAAATAATTGAGGAATAAAATTCAATCAAAACATTATAATATCATGAGAATAAAATGATTCATGATATAATATGGCAAAGGAAAATATATACACCATATAAAAGTGAATTTTTTCATAAAAACAGTTAAGTCTCAATGGAATGTAATTTGAGACGAAATCTCTTATAAAGATGGTATCTTTAGATTAAATATTGATCAATTATATAATTATGTGTGAAAAATATAAATATAATCAATATGAATGGATATTCAGTGTAAAACAATCATAGTTTATTCACACATATTCAAATCCTGATATAATTGACAAGTAGAAGTTTAACCCAATGAATTGAAATTGGGTTAAGAAGTTCCTTTATGGAAACTTGACAGCCTGACGCTGTCACTTTAAAAATCAGAAAATGATTTAATGAGAGAAAAAAAGGTATCTCATCACCTGGGCATAAAATTTACGACAATAAGGATATATAAGAATATATCCCAACATAGGGATATGTAAATTAAAATACATAACAAAAAAGATTCCTTTCACTAAAAAAGGAGGGTGAAAGGTTCCCCTACCGATTTGTTAAATTACGAAACATACTCCACTTGAAAGAAGGATTATAAAATAAAGATATAAATACCCATAAATTAAATTATATTAGGTAATGAATACAATCAGGGGTAGTAAATATACCACACAAAAGGAAATATTTGTAAATATAGAAAGAATCTCCCAGGAATAGAAAGTGAGATGAAAACCCCTTACCATGTTGTAATTAATCGAGTCCTAAGACCAAAAGTTAATAACCACCAAATGAATCAAATAATACCATGAATATAAATAGAATCATGATAATATATATCAAATGAAAGTAAACAATACATCACATGCTATAAATAAGTGGTGAACAATGGAAATCTCACGGAATTAAAAGTGAGATAAGAAACCTCTTACCTCAAGTTCGACTTGTCTTATATGTTCCTTTTTCTTACTGAATAATAAACATAAGTTAATTTATAATTGATTAAGAATATTTTTAAAGTTTTATTATGCCTTTTGTATCACTTTTTATCTATCTATAAAAATCCGTTAAATATTTGAGTACCTATCAGACATATTGTCGATGTTCGGAACTTCAGTAAAAAATAAACTAGTTATAATTCCAAATTCTCCATGTGGTCAAAAGTATATTATCTCAAAATTACATTAATTATTTAAATATCATATATGTAATATATATCCAGTATATATATGTATTTATAATAGTACATAACATTTGGAGGTAAGAAATGAAATGCACCGTTCATGGAGACGGTAAGCCGTACGTACGCATAAATGATACTTTCATTTCTATTTTTTATTTTGATATATTTAAAAATAATGATAAATAGTTATATGATAATTAACATATAATATAATATATAATTTCATTAACTCCATCCATTATATATCCCACACATGGCATGAACGAGTCATATCACTTTGAGGGGGCAGTAGTCCGCATTCCTCAAATGAAATGATTGATTTTACCCATCATGGAAACCATAAAGGTATGATATAAATGAAAAATAAAGAAGTAAAGAGACAATATAAATATAATATATATCACATATAAATACAGTTCCATCATAATTCCCACCATAAGAGGTGGTAGGAGAAGATTGAACAATCATCATTTCATGAGGCAGTAGTTCGCCGTCCACAGAAACAGTAAGATTTTTACCCATTAGATGGATGTCTATGTAAGTGTAGTTTGAATACATATCATAAAAACAAACTAGTATATTTAGGATAATGTAATTGTTAAAAATAGAGGAATAAAAATAGTTTGGGGGTTGGAGAATTAAAATAAAAGAAAAAAACTTAAGATAAGATGTTATCTTTCAATAGGGTAACTCACTTTCGTTTGAACCAAAAGAATTTATTGAAGTGCCTTCTGCCTAAGGTAATACATATAAGTGGAATAGAGAGATCATGATAGATTATTTTGATAGAGGGTGGGGTATCCATGTGGCTTGAGAGGTGTGTGTAATGGGTTAGAGGTGAGGGATTTTTTTAGGGGGGGCTCTTTAGGAATGTTTGAAAATATTATTTTATTATATAATTATTTTCAGTTTCTAAAGGTCCAAAAATCATTAAATTCAAAGATAATATGACTATTGTTCAAAATAAAATCATCCAATAATAAATGGACCGGTTTTGGATATTGTTTTATGTTTAATAATCTTATTTTTTAAATCATTCATTAATGAGGTAAACACTGCGTCATAATTGTGTCATAAAAAATTTTATTTATTTAACGTCTAAAAATTATAAAAACATACCATGATGTAGGAAATATCTTTATATTTCAAATTAATATTTATAGTTGAATATATAACTTATATAACCCCATGTAAAAATTTATTTACTAAAATATATATGTTTTTGTCATTTTTTTCATTACATTAAATTAATTAATATAAAGTGTCATTATCACTCATAAGTGGGTACATGGGGTCCCCAAATCAACCCAAGGATTCCCAGGGTCAAACATGTATCAAAAAATATTATTAGGACCCATGTTAGGGTAATTTAATATTAATATAGTATTATTTTTACCTTGAATTAACCTATTTACCTTTAACCGCGGTAAATAAAAGTCCAAAGTAACTATTAACCAAAAATTATTTTCATCTTATTAAACCAAATTTTAATTACTAATAACAACCATGTATGATGGATTTTCAAAATTAAATTAACAGAAGTGGTAAAAATTCAATTAAATGAAAAGGTCAGTTTTTTAACTACTACCAAGTGTTTCCACTATTCATCAAAAATTGATGTTTTTCAATAAAATACCAAAACATTAGCCAAAGATATATTTGATATTCCAAATTAAAAAATTATTTCTATTTTACCATAATCAAAACATATAATTTTAATTATTTAATTTAATATTAATTCCCGTGGTCAAAACAAAAAGCATGTTTTTAAGAATTAATAACTATCCAAAGATTGACACTTGTTTATGTCCAAATTCAAGGTGAAAGTAATTCTAATGAACAACATTGGATTAAATGGTAAAAATATAATATATTTAAACTTTAAAACAATTTTAAAAAATAATCTAACCATATAAATAAATTATATTAAAATGTAGTTTTGAATTATAATACTGTATTTTTCACTATTCATTAAAAATGAACTTTATCAGAAAAATACAAAAAAATATACCCAAATAAATTTTTATGTTCCAATTATAAAGAATAATTTTATTTTGTCAAATAGAACATATAAATTTGACAAAAACCAGATTTAAAAATGGTTATCCATATAAAGGTGGTAAATCATCCTTTTAAAGAATAAAAGAGTATTTATGCTTAAAATTGGACTCATTCACATCTTAAGCCTCTAAAATTTATTGGATAAATCTAAAAACTTTTAAAAACCATATGTAATAATATTTTAGTTAGTTCTATTCATTCCTTCCAATATAGTGACTAGGACTTAACATCCATTTAAATTAGTAATATTATTATATTATTTTTTGGTATAAATCAACGTTGTGTGTAACACAAATTTTCAAAGAAACCCAATGTTCTGTGTCGAGTAAACCATCGATCATAGATTCCCCATTTAAAATAAAACTAATATTTAATTTAAAAATACTAATAAATATGAAAAATGTCATATTATTTATTTACCTAGGATGTTACATCCTTCCCCGCTTTTTTAAATTGTGTCCCCGCAATTTTAAAATTGGGATTGGAAACTTCATTGAAATTCCCACTTTGGAAAAAGAGTAAATAAAAATATCACTTTAAAAGAATGAATGATATGTATAAAGGTCACCTAAGATAACCCATAAAAATATTCCATGAGAACATGGATATTGAAGAGAAACTAACTCTCATAGATTAATAGAGACTGATAGAGAACATGATCATAGAATGTTAACCACCACAATACCATAAATTTTTGTTTGGGTAAATGTCTGTTCATAAAATAGAGCTTATAACATTTTTTATTCAAGATATTTTTCATAGAGTTGAATAATTTTATTAATAACTAGACTAATATCGTAAGGAAAATATACTTACTCTTCATGTATAGTGTCATCCTTTAATAAAAGTCTACCATAAATCATCTTTTCTCCAAACGGTAAGTATTCATGATGACGTGGTCACACCTGAAGTGATAGAATCATCTTATAGAGTATCACATAATCTAAAAAATATGATCTATATATTTCCTCTATCTATATACATCAACCAAAACCAAAATTTGGTAGTACAAGATCAGATAATCCCTAAAAGGACAATCCTTTTTAAAAAGAAATACTACTCTTAATCTTCAAAATTCAACAAAAAATACCCAGAGTTCAAGAAAGACCATTCAATATAAAATTGTCTGTAAAAATCTTCACAATAATATAAACTAATATTGAAACCAAAAACTCAGAAGCATTTAATCACATAGTCTTCCACAGTAAATATTAACATTTATATCCAAAAACATCAACTACTCTTAAAGTCTCATATTGAAGTATAATTAACCTAATCAAATATTCTCTATGATAGGTTAATCATTTTCATAAATAACCAAAATCCCTTTATGTCCATAATAAAAGCATATGTTATTCCGAAATAATATTTCAACCATTACTCCACAAATTAAATCTCAAAGTATTCTATTTCCCTTAAGCGTATAGTGTTCCCGAAAGAGAAAACGCCTTCCAAAATAACCATTATCACTTAATAACCAAATAATTTTCTTATACTAAGGATATCTATTTGAAAAAACATAATATTCCAATCAACATATTCTTTATCAATAAAAAAATTTAACTAAAAAGGATAAGTCATACTAACTAGGAACTTCACATAGTCCAGTGGTGGGCGATAAATCCCAATCACACTTTGGTTGTGGGTTCAATTCCTGTAACTTCATCTGATGCGAAGAGTTGTCACACGGTCTGCATGTTGTCCTTTTTCAAAAAAAAAATATAATTTCATAGCATTCCAAAAAAAATGAGACAAATTTCTTAAAAATAACCATAAAAAATTTTATCCTGAAATGTTATCTAATAGCTTTCATTTTGGACCCCAAAATATAATAATGATTTATCACCTCTAATATAACTATGAATCATTCTACTATGACAACCAGTATGGTTATGTCACTTATGCTTGAATAACACCCTAATCTCTAAAGTTATATAAACCGAACTATGATACCAAATATAAGGCCCCAACCTTAAACATTATATAATCTTGAATTAAGTGAATAATTCACATTGAGGATCTTTTTAGGTTTATAGTTTTAGAGAATTAGGCCATAACTATTACATATCAATTTGAATATTACATGGAGACACTACTACTCAGTATCCATTATTTCATAAAATAAAAACTCTTAAAAAATATATCTAGTTCCATGTTTTAGACAACATGACATTTTCTTGATCCCATCGTTGACCCTATTCCATTTTATGTCATGTGAAAAACATTTCAAAAACTTTGGGTGAGAAAAAAAGCTCAGTAAGGGATACACAAATAAGGAAAACTGTTAGTTTTTTCAAAACAACAATTAAAACCTAAATACTTTATCATAAGTAATACTTTTCACCTTTATGAATGAGTAAATAATCTTCACTGAATAAAATATCACTTCATACCCTTTTGTAACCAAAATATTACCATAAAACCCATTGAAAGAACACATAGCATATAAAGGTAACTTTGGACATAAACATACATATATGGAATAAACATATGGTCTAGTTCCACACATATCACTAAATGGAATAGCCATACGACCGACTTCCATACCCAATGCATTGGAGGTTATAATGTAACCACCCATCCAAGTTTATCACAACACCACCCATCATTTAGTTTATTACGTAACAACCCATGAAATGTCCAAGTACAATTATAAAATCATAAAACAAAAATATAATGAAGGAAAGATAAAATTTCCACATTTCAATCATAATATATCATTTCAATATATTGATATAATAAATGCTTTATCAAAACTATTTTCAAAACCATTTAGAACATTTAATAAAGATATTTTTGAATCAAAGTATCCCATACCACATTAAATATATTAAAGGTATTAACATTTTAAAACATTAAAATCCATATAAATAAATCATTCAAACTATTTTGAAAAAATGGACATTAATGAGAAATCTTTAGAAGAATGAATCATTAAAACATTATTCTAGTTAAGGATTTTTTAACCAAATGAGATATGCTTGAATCCAAATAATTGAGGAATAAAATTCAATAAAATCTTTATAATATCATGATAATAAAGGGATTAATGATATAATATACAAAAGGACAGTATATACACTATATAAAAGTGAATTGGTGCCTAATAATAATGATGTCTCAATGGTATGTAATTTGAGACAAAATCCCTTATAAATATGGTATCCTTATATTAAAGATAGATAAATTAAATAATTATGTGTAAAAATTATAAATATACCCAATATTATTGGATATTATATGTAAAACAATCAGAGTTCATTCACACATATTCGTAGCCTGACACAATCAACAAGTTGAAGTTTAACCCAAATAATTGAAATTGGGTTAAGAAGTTCCATTACAGAAATTTGATAGCCTAACGTTGTCACTTTAAATTTTAAAAAATGTGTTGATGTGAGAAAAGAGGTTATCTCATCACATGGACTTACAATTTATAGAAATAATGATAAATAAGAACATATCCCCACATAATAAGATGTAAATTAAAAGACATAACAAAAAAGATGCATTTCACTCAAATATGAGGGTGAATGGTTCCCCTACCGATTTGGTAACTTACGAAACATACACCAATTGAAATAAAAATTATTTCATGAAGATTTAAATACCCATAAATTAAATTATATTAGACAATGAATACAATCAAGGGTACTAAATACACCACACAAAAGGAAATAGAGGAAAATATAGCATGAATCTCACTGGAATAATAAGTGAGATGACAACCCCTTACCATGTTGTAATCAAACGAGTCGTAAGACCAAAAGTTAATAACCACCTAATGAATCAAATAATAACATGAATATAAATTGATTCATGATAATATATATCAAATTTAATTAATCAATACACCACATGAAAGAAATAAGTGGCGAACAATGGAAATATCACAGAATTAAAAGTGATATAAGAAACCTCTTACCTCAAGTTTGACTAGTCTTGTATGTTCCTTGTTCTTCCTGAATAATAAACTTAAGTTAATTTATAATTTATTAAGAACCTTTTTCAAGTTTTATTGTTCCTTTTATATCACCTATTATCTATCTATTGAAATCAGTTAATTATTTGATTTCATATCGAACATTTTGTCGATGTTCAGAACTTGAGTAAAAAATGAACTTGTAATAATTAAAAATTGTCCATGTGGTCAAAATTATATTCTATAAAAAATCACACTCATTATTTAAATATCATATATATCATATATATCCAGTATATATATGTATTTATAATAGTACATAACATTTGTAGATAAGAAATGAAATACACCATTCATGGAGACGGTAAGCCATATGTACGCATAAATGATACTTTCATTTATATTTAGTATTTTAATGGATTAAAAAATTATTCATTCATAGGTATATTATAATTACAGTATAATATAATATATAATTTCATTCACTCTGTCCATTATATGTCTCACACATGGCATGAACAAGTCATATCACTTTGAGGGGGCGGTAGCCCGCACTTCCTCAAATGAAAGTATCGCTTTTACCCATTTTGGAAACCATAAAGGTATGTTATAAATGAAAAATACAGAAGTAAAGAGAAAATATAATTATAAAATATATCTCATGTAAATACAGTGCCATCAAAATGGCCACCATAAGAGGTGGTAGTAGAATATTGAACAATCATCATTTCGTGAGGCAGTAGTTCGCCGTTCACAGAAAAAATAAGTTCTTTACCCATTAGATGAAGGTGTGTCTAAGTGTAGTCTGAATAATTCTAATAACAACAACCTATTATATTTATTATACTGGTATTGTTATAAAATAAAGTAATAAAAATAGTGTATGGGGTTGGAGAATTCATATAAAAGAAAATAAATTAAGATAAGATGTTACCTTTAAATCGGGTACCTCCCATTGGTTTGAACCAAAAGGCTTTATTGAAGTGCCTTATGCCTAAGGTAAGAATTATAGGAGGAAGATATGGATCTTGAGAACTTAATTTGATAGAGGTTGGATTATACAAGGGTCTTGAGAGGTGTGTGTAATGGGTTAGAGGTGAGGGATTTTTATAAAGGGTTGGAGGGGATCTTTAGTAAAGTTTGAAAATATTATTTTATTATAGAATGATATTTGATTTATAAAGGACTAAAACTCATTAAATAATAATATAATATGACTCTTGTTCGAAATAAAATCATTCTATAATAATTGAAAAGGTTTTGTATATTGTTTTATTTTTTATAATCTTATTTATTTAAATCATTCATTAATGAGGTAAACACTGCATTATTATTGTGTCAAAAATAATTATATTTATTTGATATCAAAATATTATAAACAATTACCATTATGCAGTAAATATTTTTATATTTAAAATTAATATTTATATTCTAATATATAACTTATATTACCCCATGTAAAAATTTATTTACCAAAAGATATATGTTTTTGTCATTTTTTTCATTACATAAAATTAATTTATATAAAGTGTCATTATCACTCTTAAGTGGGTCCATGGGGTACCCAAATTGACCCAAAGATGTACATGTTCAAACACATATCAACCAATATGATTAGGAAACATGTTAGGGTAATTTAATATTAATTTTGTATTATTTTTACCTTGAAATACCCTACTTACCTTTAACTGAGGTAAATAAAAGTCAAAAGTTTCTATTAACCAAAAATTATTTTAATCTTATTGAACCAAATTTTACTTAATAATAAAACAATTTATGTTGTATTTTCAAAATTCAAATCATATAAGTGGTAAAATTTTATTTAAATTAAAAATTCGGTTTTTTAACTACTACTTAGTGTTTTCACTATTCATCAAAAATTGAAGTTTTTCAAAAAAATACAAACAATTCAGCCTAATATATATTTGATATTCCAAATTAAAAATTGATGTCTATTTTACGAAATTCATAACTTAGAAGTTGAATTAATTAATTTAAAATTAATTCTCACTATCAAAACAAAAAACGTTTTTTTGAGAAGTAATAACTATCAAAATATTGACACTTATTTATGTCCAAATTTAAAGTGAGAGTACTTAAAATGAAAAAAATTGGATTAAATGATACAAATATAATCTAATTAAAATATAAAACCTTTTAAAAAGATAATCTAACCATATAAATAAATTAGATTAAAATGTATTTTTGAATTAAAATATAGTATTCTTCACTATTCATTAAAAAATGACCTTAATCAGAAAAATACCAAAAATTTACCCAAATTAAAATTTGATATTCAAATTCTAAATAAGAATTTTATTTCATAAAATATAACATATAAATGTGACAAAAACTACACTTAAAAACAGTTCTCCATTAAAAGGCAGTAAATTATCCTTTTAAAGAATATTAGAGTATTAATGCTTAAAATTGGATTCATTCACATATTAAGCCTCTAAAATTTATAGGATAAATGTAAAAACATTTAAAAAAACATATAGAATAATATTATAGTTAGTTCTATTCATTCCCGTCAATACAATAGTTAAGCGTTAACAACCATTTCAATTAATAATAATATTAAATTATTTTTCAGTAGAACTCAACATTGTATGCAACGTAAGTTTTCAAAGAAAATCATTGTTGTGTATCAGGTACGCCATTGATCATAGAACCCCCTTTTAAAATAAAACAAATATTTAATTTAAAAATAATAATAAATATTTAAAATTTCATATTCTTTATTTACCTGGGATGTTACACTTAATGTGTGTAATATATACAATAATGTGATATGTATCTATTTTGATTACATCTTGATTAGAAACATTCGAAAGATCCTTGAACATGTTTTACTGGGTATTTTGAAGTCGTAGAAGAAGGAAATAAGAAATATTAAAGATCATTAAATGAATTGAAGATTACACTTCATGAATCCAAAGGATAAAGGAAACACATGACATCCAGTGCAGTTCCAATATTCAATCATTTGAATGCTGAGGAGGTTCTCCAAGCAGTATCTCCCCATCAGCTACTCGATAGAGGAGCACCAGATAGTCAGTGTTGATGGAATGTTTCCATGTATTCTCTTAGAGACCACCAACTAGAAGGTATAGGTGCATTGACCCACTAGTGGTAATAGGAAGAGAATAGCATGTTCCATTCATCCCACCAGCTACCATGTGGAGGATATAGGGTATGTGGTGGCATCGAGTCTACTATTCTGAACCAAAAATTTAGAGTGGTCAAATTTTAGTGAATCTGGAATTATTCGACATAAATATTTATGAAGGATTCCATAGGACTACATAAGGTATTATATCCTATTAATAGTGACCTTACTAGCCTTGAATAATCACTTTATCTTTGGATATCCAAAGATAATTTTCTCAATTTCTCTCAGAAGTGATATCCTTTCTAAATCTTATTTCTTTTTTCTATATAGTGAAAAAATTATAAAATCTTATCTGTCTCCCTTATTATTATCATTCCCTATGATTGTACATCATATTCATTGAGATAATTAAGACAAAGAAACCAATTTATTTCTTCTTGTCAATATTCCCTCCATTCAATTTATTCTAATTTTGCTTCTCAATATAATTATTTCAGGGAACAAGGTTTTCATTCTATTCTACTAATAAGGAATGGGACCATTATTATTGAGGTTTATTTTTTTCTCATTGAAGTGGAAGTTTCTATTTTATTTTTAGTTTATTTATATAACCTAAGAATAATGGAAAAAATTTGGTATCTTTTCAAGAATTGAATCCAAGGGAGTGATATATTAAATCATAAAGTGATTAGAGCAGTCAAAATATGGGATAATTTTGAGCTATTTCCAAATAGACATACCAAATATATTGTCTTATTTACATTCCGAAATTCCAATTATTTGTCAATTTCTATTATTCTTTTATTCAAATTATTTAAAACTATAATGTAACAATTAACCTCTTAATTAAATTTATATTAAAATATCTTAACCATTTTATATGAATAATTGTTTTATAATTCCACTAATATTATTCTGTTTAATTATTATTGATCTTTCATACATTTTATTATTTATTCAAAAGGTTTTAATTTGTTTAATCTTTTGTAAAGAGGATTTAAAACTAAAATTTTTACTTCCGTAAATTTCACCTATCCCAACCGTTTCATGAACTATTAACATGGTAGTGTTGCAAAATCTATATACCAATTATTTCAAGAGTAATGTTGGTATAAGTAGTCTGAAATTAATATTTCTAAAAGTTTAAGTAAAACTATTGGTATATATTTGTAACAATGGTTCAAGAACCATTGGTAAAAATACTATACAGTATATAATCTATTCCAACGGTTTCAATGAAACTGTTGGAATATATCTATACCAAAAGTTTTTGAACCATTGGAATACATTCAGTATATATTATATCCCAACAGTTTCAATGAAACCATTGGGATATATATTGTCTATCATACTGAATACCAATAGTTATGTGAACCCTCGGTATATCCTCTATTCCCCAGCTAACTTCAAAGATGGAAAACCCATTTTGAGAACCTTTAAACTTGTAAACCCACTTCAAGAAGTGGGCATAATCTGGTAAACCTATAAACCTACACCTTTAGTAGTCTTTCAAAGTACATTATAAACCTCTAAACTATCATCTGTAGCAGTCTTCCAAAGCACCTGTAAACCTGCACCATAATTTACCTCATATGGAAGCACAATCGACATGGGCACTTCAATACCGAGTTTTATAAACTATAATGTGGTGTCCGACCACCATGATGGATAATGATACTCAAAGAATACTTTATTCATCATTCAAAATTACTATTGTTAAAGAGAATATGGAAATATTCCCACTATGGATCAAACCTAAATATTTGGATACCAACTTTCATCTACCTGCACTATCTGTCTTCGAGTAGAGGGCATAAATCATATGCTTTTTCAATGTCTATTTCAATAATTACACTATAATTGGGGTAACGTATGAAGATGAATTACTGGTTATGGTGTATAAAATTGGACACATTTTCCAATATAAATGGAATTCATTGTAGCTTGAATCTGACTCTGAGTGCCTATAGGAATCATATTATGTTGGTTAGAAACCACATTTGGCATGATAATTAAGGGATAAAAGATGTATTTTATTGAAATGGTTGTCTTCTTTAAATTATCATGGGTCACTGACAAACCATGCACCTTTGATTACAAATATATGATCATTGAGATTCAATGCTTGATGCCTCCTTCATTTAAACCAGATGAGACTAACAATACATGTGTGATGGTTAAGTATTTATATTCACTTGAAATGCAACAAATCTTCTCTAGATCATAATTTCAAGTCTAGAATTATTTATTCAATTTACTCCTTCTTTAGAAAATATATAAAATGGAAATATTTTGTCTTTAAAGGCTACCTCGATCTATTCACTAGAAACCTATTCCCATGTTCACCCTCTTTTTTTACCTTTTGTTCCTCTTTGAAACGAATATATCAATATAGCTTAGGTATATCCTTCTATTATTTTTTTATTTAATAACTAGATGTTGTAATGTTGTGTAGGTATCTCCACTTATCATAGGAGAGTCCTACAATATATATATATATGATATCCATTTTCTTGCACAATAATGAATGGGGTAGAACACACCCGGATTCTATAATATTCTTTTTCTTATTGAAGTGTTCATGAGAAAGAACTTGTTTTTGAATTCAAATAAATATACAAAATATGTCTCCAAGATATTTGGTCTCAATCACTTTAGTTTTCCATTAACTTATTTATGTTTTGAATCATCATCCATAGAAAAACTATTAATTATCCATCCACATAGTCTACATAAATCTCTTTTTAAATCCACCAGTTAAAATATCCAAATATCTCGCGAGAATACATCCATTTTAATTATCTACATTGACCATAAATTTTGAAAGCTTTTAAACCTCCAAATAAATATCTATGGAATAAAAAGACCATTCAAATATTCATTTTAAAATCCGGAACCTCATGACATAGAAACTCATTTTTGAATTTTGTTTCAAAAAAAATTCCTTTGATCTTCACACCAAGGCATGAAACAACACTTATTTATGCAATATTCCATTTAAAACATCTGACACCATGATAACATGGCCATTTTTTCTCCACTAAAAAATACTGATACACCAAAACACCCATCTCTAAAAAAAATGCTATTAGAAATGATATAGGGACCTCTCCAGTATCTTTCTATACTTACCTATTCATAATTCCACTATAGAGATCAGAATTATTTGAGTGTGTGTCCCGACTATAATTATTATAATTAGAACATGGGATAATTAATTCAATATGAATATTACGTGGAGGAACTAAATCATATGAATTGGTGGTGGTAAGATGAATCTTATGGTGGGGAGCATCATACACCTGACTGGTGTTAAACAATGACACTATCCATGTTTTTAGATATATGGTATTAGGTAAGCAACATATGGGTGTTTTAGTTATGAAATCATGCATTGGATCTGGTTTTCTGGTCAGAGAACCTTAAATTAATGGTTATTCCTTAGATGTGATTTGATAATTTTGGAGAGTAATGAGGTTGTATAGCCTTAAATTATTGACCAACATAGTTCAAGATATATGTTTATGTTGTCTATTGATACTTCATGGGGATGAGAATAATTACATTTGGGATATTATAAAACTGTGTGTTCAAATGGGTATTCAGAATATAAATAAAATACTGAATTTTCAATTACTAAATGGGTTTTGAAAAAGTTGTTTGAGTTATATATTTGAGGATTAGAAAAAATTGGAATGGAATTTTGGACAACAGAATAGGTCTCTAGAAGTAGCTCAAGAGATTATGGGAGCATTAAGGAGGGGTGGCAGTGGCTGCTGAAAAAATACAATAGACCCCTGGATGACTAGTGTATTTTTTAGGGTAAAAGTTATAACAATTCCTCCTCGTGTTTTTGAAGTGGGAGGTCCCCTATTACTCATCCATTTGTTAAAACCTTGAGAATCCATCCCTCCTTCCCCCTTCAGGTCCCTTTGATATAGGAGTTGTTTTGTGTCTTTTCTTTTGAAATTAGAGGTTAGTTGCTCCCTTTGATTCACACTTGTGTCATCAGTATTCCTACTTATAAGTATTTTTGATGTACTATTTATATATGGTATTTGAGTTTTTGTTATATTATATTATGGAACTATTGTAAAAACAATACCCACTATAAAAAAGTAATTAGACCTCCCACTCTTTCACTAACTAGGGCTCTGATTTGACCACTCATTCCCACCCCAACATAGTTTTATTCTTTTCACTAATCAATCCCCACTTCTTGAGAGTTTATCCTGTATTCCTTAAAGATGTTATAAAATCATTATTATTTTATGGTCATTATTAATCTAATTGTGAATATTTTACCAATCCCTCCATTGTTATTCCATGTTTCATAGGCCCTCATATTGTTGAAACATAGTAATAACCTAGTTAGACTCTAATATAGGAATGAATAAAAGGGAGTAAGGATGATGGTATACACCCATGGGTTGGTATAAGTGTCTGAGCATCAAGGAATCAGTAGTTGGGGAAACAAATTCCCACAAACTATTAATTAAAACAACAACGATAGATATATTATATTTCAGCATGACCCATCCATACATTGGATATCCATGACAAAGGAAAAGAAAATAAACAAAAGAAATATGGTATAAAGGCGGAAAAATGAATCACACTAATTAATATCTACACTACCCTGATCTCCCTCACCTACAAATAAAACCGAGTAGCCACCTCCAGTGCCCTTCTGGATCCCTTCACTGAATATAACTAACCTAAAACCAAAGAAAGCAGTAAATGGTCTAAGTAGACATTGAGATGAACAAAATAAAATAAAACTAAACAACAACATACCTTTATCCTATGACTATACAAGTCACCATCCAACATATAAGAACCACAACTCCCCATTGGTCAATTCATTTTCCTACAAGAAAGGGGGAAACAAATTCACATTTCAAAATGATACTATCAAATAGTACATTTTTATTAATTAACAATTAGTCTTCCTATTAATGGTATATAATCAGTCTGACTCAAGTTTCATCTTAGTTTTCTTTTGTTAGATACAATTTAATTTGAAACATTTTAATTAGATTTAGTTTGTCTTGGACTTTTTTATTAGATTAGAAAATTTCATTCATTTGGGACATATAACTATCCCAACGGTTCACTTTGAACCATTGGTATAAGGATTGGGTAGATAGCTATCCCAAAACATGCCCTAAAAAATAAATATCCAAAAAAGGCCCTAAAAAAATACATACCCAAATTGAATAGGAGGTTGTGACAGAATCAGAGGACAATCAGCTTGTACGAGGAAATACACAGGCCCTACATAATAACATGATTTCAATTTTGGGAAAATGAGTGTGTACTATAAAATAAGTAGGCCAATGATAGAGCATGTGGGACTCTTATATATTGGAAAGCAAATTCTACAAGGGGAATAATGTTCACTATATGAGAAACTATAGACTGAAAATAAGAAGAAAAAAATGGGTTTTTCAGTGTCCCCATAGAAAATTCTTAGTGGTCTTATGTGAAGAATAATGGGAGGTGAGGCTGTTAAAAAGGGAGGGTCGGAGAGAGTAGGTGGTGAAAATTATAGGTTTCTTTAGAAAAGACCTAAGATACCTCAATGTAAAGTTTATTTTTGAGAAGTTTGAATTAGAATATTAAATATAGAATTGTATCTCTGTCTCTAATGAATTATAAATGGAAGAATCAAATGACAATTTAATAAATACACAAAACAACTAAGAAAATAAGGTAAAAAAATAATGTAAGAGAATGATGAACCACTTCCTAAAATTGAACAAAGTGGCAAGGGAATGTTGGTATAATATATTTATATGTATCATTTTGATAATTAAAGTACAATATGTGGAGAGTATAAAGAGATCAAAATTGTAAAAGACTTCTTCTCTTATTTTATAGATTATATGAATAAGGATCCAATGTATTGATAATCCAATATAAAACCAATAACATCTGGCCTAAGAATACAATAGGTAACTATTCTTGATAGAACCTATAGAAAAATTACATCCATTTAAAAAATTTAAATGGTCTCATCATGATCTGTTGATTATTTGGAGGATTCAATGTGATTTGGTTTATGCCAATAATTTGGCTCAAAATTCCAGACTACATGGTTTATTTGGTAAGACCTTATAAAGTGTACATTAAATTATGCAGTGGATATGGTTTATAGAACATTTTATATCATTAGATGTTAAATATTATAACATAAATTTTATACCTTTAGTTGAAATCATAGAATGAATAGGTAGTACACTCTTAGAAAACTATTTCTTTGAAAATTCCATGTTGTAAATGACAAAACTGCATGTACCATTGGTGGAAAATGAATTTGGATCCTCTCAAAGTACTCATTAACTATCCATTTGGAGATATAGGTCATATGTTATATAGGTACACATTATTTACATAAGTTTACATTACATAATAAGTTAAGGTACATTCATATTACCTCTCTTGGTTCTACACACCCAGTATACAATATTACACATTGTTTACTTCTTCCAAATTCATGCACATGACCTATATCTTTTTTTCAAAGTAATATCATGACATGTATGAAGTATATAATGTGTAATATTTACAGATATATTTTCATTGTTACCTTTTATTATATATTAGATATTTTACCAGAAGTGATATTTAAATTCATGCCCAATTTAAATTAGATACCAGACAATAGATATTAATCATGTCATTCAGGCAATTCTTCAATAGATAGAAACCTTTTTTGGCTATGAAGATATGTTAGAATGTGGATACCTCTCATAATCCTAATTAAGGGTTGGTATCCCCATCCAACTACATAGAGAATAAGGATCCTAAATATATGGTTTAGTTAGGGTTTGTATTCAAACTAGTTTCATGATCCTTGAATCTTCTTTCAATAGTGTTTTTATTTGGACTAAGTGATAAAAAATGCATGGGATCCTCCACTGGGGTAAATATTCACCCAAACTAATAGATATATCAGATGATGCATGTGGAATATGATTATGTCTCATTATTAGTACTTTTAAACTGGAGTATGATTCTTTTTTATTATTTGATGACATACCTACTTTTGGAGTGGGTCAGATTTATTAAATGTGTTGTTGCATATTATCCTTTAATCATAATCATTATGCTTTTCTCTCATGTTGACAATTACTAAGATATAAGGGTTTTACTACTATATGCATCAAATATCTACCCTTCTGTCACAAAACATGCATCTGTTTTGGGTAGCAATGTTTAAACATGGTTTTAAAATCCTATCTATAAACTGTATTATGAAGTGATAGGGGAAAATAGGGTTTATAAAATATAGAGTGATCACTATAAGAGGAGGCTCACCATAGTTTGGTACGGAAATTATTTAAATTAAAATCACAACACCTATCCCTCACTATGTTCATAAACCTAAACCTACAAAATCACGGTACACTCATCTCATATTTCTCTAAAAAAAACCTACTTAAATCTTTTGTTTTATTTAAGGATTTTTAAATAGTTTAAGTCATTTCTACAATATTCCTAGTGCATCAAACTTTAATTCCACTAAAAGTTATTTTAAATTTGATAGTGTTTTTTATAGTTTATAAATTCTTACTTTTCTTTCTTCCAGATATTTAATGATTCCTTTCAGGAATGTACAAATTTCTGTCATTGATTTGGATAAGTGACATGAAATATTTATGATTTTTAGGAAATTTCCATTTATATTATTTGTGTAGAGTATTCATATTCCCTTAAATTCATGAGTGAGTTTCATGGGATGGTTTTTTAGGTTATGTCAAGTGGGGATAATGTGCAGTGGTTTTCATGTAATATTGGAATTATATATTAGAATTTTAGTGCACTAGTATTGATGAAACAATGACAAAAGAAGTATTATCTTAATAGGTAGAAAATGAAACCAAAGTATAAATAGGATAAATAATATTAAGAGGGAATAACCAATTATTGTGATAAAACTAGTAGTAAAGGATCCATCAGAGAAAATAAAAAAGGCATCTCTTACCCATTAGTAATGGAAGAAACCAATGTCACACCACCATTGAATAGCTTATGAGGTTAAGGTGGATATTTTCTTTTGGACCAAAACATTCCATAGTTTTGTATTCATAATATTGAATGGAAAAAGTTTCTATTCCCCATCGAATAATAAATGGTCCCTTCATATCAGTCAATCTATGTTTCCAATATTATTATGAAAGAGAGAACCAATAGGATTAATATAATTAAGGATATTGGATTTAAAGAAGAATATTTCATCTAAGTAAATTTGTTAATATATATATATAAATATATATATATATATATATATTAAGGAATGGAATATGTTTTTTAGAATAAAGGGTGTCAAAAATGTTTTGGAAAATTCAACAGCTACACCATTACGTGCTAGAAAGGATATAAGGACAAGAAGAATAAAATTCAAAAAGATTAAATGGTCATTTAAACCATTTAAGGAATAGAGATGAGAATTATTATTTAATTGGGGAATCATGGTGATTGATTAAGATAATTTTTAGGGAACTATAAAATCGATTTATGGTCATATAATTTGGACCTTTCTCCATATAGTTGAATGTTCAAGTGGTAATAACCAAATTTCATGTTGTTTAACATCATGAGATGAAGAGATGTTATATCTAGTTTAATATCATATGAATATGATGATAATTACATTTATTTTAATATTTTATGATGATAACCTGTAAAAAAATAGTTTATTGTTTTCTAGAATGGAGTTTTGTGACCCCATGTGAATTGGTAAGATCATGTTCAACATGAGAAAAATCAGAAGGATTTAGCATTCATCCTAGAATAAGAATTTTTAGCTTCACTATGATTCCCATGATATGAAAATAAATACAAACATAATTCGATAGATATATCCTATGTAGATATAGATCCTAAGTCAGAGGATAAAAATGGTTTTATCTATTCCAATAAGATATGAATGTGAAATCCTGAAACGAATAAGGAAATCAAACCAAAATGTGATTTTCACACTCCTCCATATAGCTATAATAAAAACTCAGATGATAGTAAGTACATTAAATTGATTTGGATATTCTATAAGATAATTAGACAATATTGAGTGGGGATTTATATATATTTTTAGGTTTTACACGATCAACCATAGATGTTGTGCTGTTTATAGACAAGTAACAATGGATTTTGTCTCCCTACATTTGGGTACTATGCATCTAAATGGAGAAAATCAATGTGGTCAACCAAAACCTCTAGGGTCACATGAGTAATGAAAAATGTGATAAATAAGGGGTTATTGGAAAATTACTAGCTTTTTCAGGAGTTTATAATAGTTATTAATGTTAGACATGAGATTTATCATCAAATAGTGAGGAAACCCTTGTTTTTCAATTAAAATCCTTACACCAAGGAATTATTATTTTTCTGCATAGACTAGATTCTCACATGAGGTCTAAATTATTTTTCTAGTTCTAGGTAAGGATAACACCAAATGTGAATTAATTTAGGGCCATTTAACAAAACATGGTTAATGTATTGTATAATTTTGTTATTGGACCCAGTTTTGGAAATTGGGAATCATGACGTATCCCATGGTATTGGAATAAAAAATAGTTATTGTAAGGAACCGGTATAGATATTCAACATATATATGGATATTTAATCTTGTAATATTTATATAGGATAAAAATAAAGAACTTTATATGTATTTTTGTTTTATACCAGTGCATAATGATAAAAATAATACTTGTGGTTGTTTCTAGAATAAGTTTTTCGGACAGTAGTACTCCATGTGAACCCAGAAAAAAGGGCTACCTAGGATTACCAAAACCCCTGTATTTTTGATGAGATAGACTAAATTACCAATGTAGATTTATCTCACACATAAGTAGGTCATTTTTAATTTTTCTATATAATAGACCCATCAAAATATTGTTAGGTCATGTATGATAGCCCAAAGATGTTATGATGTTTAACATCATACTATGAGGATGTTGATAATATATATTTAATGTGATCAATATCAATCACTATAATCAAGATAATAAATCATAACCTCTAAGATCACATGACTCACACTCATAGAGACAATGAAGGGTAAATTAGAGAACTATTCATATCATGAAATAGTGAATAAAAAGTATTGATATGTTATGAATGGCATGAAACTTAGCGTGTACCAAATATTTTGGACATTGATGCCAAAGGCCAACATTAGATGTCAAGGACCACCAAGCTCATCCAACCTATCCTTTGATCTATGAGGCTCATCACATCGACCTAGATTCTAAGTTACATAAATAAAGAGTTAATAAACAATTATAACTAATTAACTAATTAAATTGAACCGTTTCATTTTATCAGTTAACTCACCAGGACATTATGTTATTTCAAAACTATTAGAGAAAGAGAATATTTCACTCCCAATGAATGCATGAATCAAGGCTGTAGAAATTCCAAATTAAAAGTAACTATTGAATAGATAATAAAATTGATTTTGGGAAATGCCCATTGTAAGAGTATTAAATATTTAATACCGTAATGAATCGATGTATAAGAACAAGAAGGCATGATCTTGGGTTCCACTATTCTTAATCATTGAAAAATATCCATCATAAATGATTGATTTAATCATACTTTAATGAAATAGATGAATAACCCTAAAATAGAAACATTTGAAGAATACCTCGATGCATGTCATGTAGATGACATAATGAGATAAGATTTTTCAGGGGAGGGGAGAGTAGCAGGTGCTATGGCACACGATGAGATGACAAGAGAGGAGAGAGGCGACGAGCGGTGAGTAGTGAGTTGGAAGCAGTATACATGGAGTGGGGCGTGGGGAGTGGGAAGCGAGGAGCGACTTGTGGTGAGTGGAAAGTGGTGAGTGGCGAGCGTCGTGGGGGAGTTGGGAAGGGAGAGGCGGGGAGGAGGGGAGGAGGGGAGCAGAGCTATAGGGATTAGAGAAGTGGGGCATGACTGTAAGTTAGGATGGGAGGAGAGGAGCCCGATAGAGAGTGGATATTGAAGGGAGGTCTATCCGCACTGTTTTAATGAAACCATTGATTTAGATTATCCATAGCCACGATGTAGAAAAACTGTTGGTATTAAAGCCTCGTGAAAATCTTATTTATAGTAGTGTCATCTAATGTAATTTTGAAAATGGAAACTCACCCCATGTAATTTTTAACCTCTCTATCCTTAATTTTGTATCTAAATAGTATTAAATAGTATTATTTTAAATTAATTCAAAACTCTTTCTTCTTTAAAAGTAATTAATTGGGTTTTCATGAAATTATTATTTTTAAATGGATTTTCATAACATTCTTGGTTCTTCATAAGGAAAATCCATGGTCCATACTCCATATTTTTACGAATGTAATTATGATTATTGGAAAACTCAATAAAAAACATTTTTCAGATCTATTATCTATTATATTTATAATATTTTTATACATTTATACACTCTTATAACTAAAAAATGAAGATAAATGGAACCCAAATTATATTTATGATTTTTAATCAGATAGTAAATATGTGAATGTATTGTATAGTATTTTAAAAAATATAATTTAATTTAATTTATACATGAAAAATGGCTCATTAAATATGGAAACAATGAGAATTAACTCATTATGTAAGTAAAAAATTCAATGAAATCCTTTTATATGTGTTTAGAAAATACTTTGAATGGTTCTATATGCATCCTAAAGAATCTATCAATAAAATGATTACTCAATTTACTGATATTTTTAATTTGTGAAATGATATTTATTATTATCTTTCTATGTAAATTTATTCAATAAAATCCATTAAGTATTACCAAGTTATTTAGTGCTTAATGTTAGATGAATCCAAGAATATAAATAAAGGAAAACCAAAAAATTGAATAACTAATTGGTTCTCACATAACATATGAGATTACTTTGAAAATAAACCCTAAAAATAAATCTAAATAAGATAAAGAAACTAAAAATGATATATCTTTCAGATATATGAACAAAGAATCTTCTGAAAGTGATTCTGAAACTACTCAAATTGCTAAAAGGGAAACGAAGTACATGGACAATAAAAGAGCTACCCGGTGATTAAAAAATATAAATCAAGACATAGAGCTCACATACATTAGTTTTAAAAATAAGCGCCACATCAATTAATTTTTTCCCTTAATAAAAATTTATAAAGATAAGAATAAAAGTAAAAATCTTTAATGTATCAACATAGAGTGAGAGAAAATAATCAATTTCAACATATGAGTCAATTGATGAAATTCTCACGTGCTTAATGGCTAATGTCGAGGTGTGTGAGTAAATACATTTTTTTATGTTCTTGTATCACCCAGAGATTTCTTGAAATGGTTTTTATGAAATAAAATAAATTTCTTTGATAGCATGTGTTACACATAACACTAAGTTTTAACGAAATGTTACAAAATGTTAAAATATAATTTTTTAATATAATATTTATCTCCAAACTAATGGAATTACATGTATGAATAATGTTAACTAAATTATTAAAATATATGGTTTACTCATGCATATAAAATAATTTTTTTGTTTACTAATTAATTAGAAATTGAAATAAGAACAATTCCGAAATAAAGTAAATTTTTCCTAAAAAAACTATTTTAGGTGCACAAATGATTTTTATCTCAATAAATTAAATAAATAATTTTTTGGAAATATTTCATTGAAATTTTTTATTATATAATAAATTAAAATTTATAACACTTAACTTATATGTTTTCTTATCATGAGAGAAGAATAAATTCTATTTTATGATTAAAAATATAATTTTTTCAAAAAAGGAAATCTTTTTCATTTTTCAAAATAAATTTAAAATAATTTTATTTTTGATTTTAGAAAATTTATTTTATGAAATAAATATAATTTTTGAAATCATCATGTCAATGTTATTATTGATTGATATTTTTTTGTAATTGTTTGAATACAATAATTTGTTGATGGATATTGAAAAATACCAGTTTTTATTTAGAGTTTCCTTTCATTAAAAGAATTTAAAAATATATAAATTTTGATGGTTTGAAAAGTAATATTGGTTAAATCATATATTCATTAATCTAATTTATTTCATTTTAATTATTTTAATATCTAATTTTGATATTGAATCATTCGATACTTAGGAAAATTTTCTTTTGAAAAAATAGTTTTTCGTCATGTTTGTTGGTTTTATTTTTAAAAAAATTCTACCAAATATTTGATTTTAATTTTATAAAATAGATTATATATTTTAATTAATAATAATTTAAATTATTTAATAAGTAAAAAATTATTTTTGGTCATAAATATTAATAAAAAGAATAAAAATTAATTACCATGACTAAGGTTATAATGAGATTATGTGCATTACATACGTATGTGTAAAATTTAATTTTCCACAACAATTGGATATTTATTTAATTTTTTAATATTTAAAATAAATGATAATATATTATAAAATAATTCTCATCTAAATTTAATTCTTAAATGAAAATTTACTTAGTTAAATAAAAATAGACTAGTTACCGTAGTGAAAAATTAAATGGTAAAAGTGAGTAAACATAGTGGTTAAGGAAAAAAATTAATAAATGAGTTTTGTGTGTTTTCAAGGTATGGATAGACCATATAATACTAAAAATACCTTACTTAAAATTTTTTGAGGCACATTTCATGAGTGTGACTTCCCAATATTTAATAGTTTTGGGTATTAACGAAAATCCCACTCTTCTAATTTTAAAGGGGACCTTCAACCCTCACTTACTAACAACTCCTAATCCATTTGTGTTGACAAATACCTCAAAAAAACCTCTCCAGAATCCTTATGCATGTTATATATCTTTATTATATCCCAAAATACAAACCCTATAGTTCTTAAAAAGTCATCCAAAGGTGGTTTCTTAAAGGAAAGGCAATTGGCTTTTCTAAAAACATTTTTTATACTTATTCTCTTACCTCATCCATTAATTGAACAATAATTACAATATAATAAAACCATTATCATCCATATATTAATATATATATTTTATGTATTAACACATATATATATCCTCTTCTATAAACTGGGAAATGAAATTGTCGATCATGTATTTGAAGAACTACCACTTTTTCCAACCAATGTAATTCGTTTTCTATCAACACCTATAACAGATGGATATAATAATTTATTTAATTTTTTTATATTATAATCTTGACATGATTATACATATTTAATTATAATATCTTATATATCTTTTTAATTTATATTTTATAGAAATATTATATTGTCGGTCATGTGTACGGTGGGATACTTCCTTATGAAGCGATGTCATTCATTCTTCACCTACGCTTTACATGAAAGATAACAAAGGTAGGTTTAAATAAAATATTTAATATATTTTTCCTAAATATTATTATTTAATTTTAATATATTATTTACCTTTATTTTTTTAATATACCAAGAAAATGGAAACACTGTTCATGCGTACATACAACCTACTCTCTCCAAGAATGGTGTAATTGATTTTCTATCTCTAAATTTAATTGATTAATATATATATAAATATAATTAATATATTATATATATATATACATGTATTTCATAAATACCATTTTGGATATGATATAACCATGATCAAAATAAAATTACCAAAAATACGAAACTAAAACATACAAAAAAAGTGAAGTAGTTATTACCTGAAATGTGAGTTTAATAAGAAATTATTAATAAAGGGGTAATAAAATTTTATAAGTAAATAATATATGGTATGATACATATTATTTTGTTTATTCAATATATTTATAATAAATTTTATCTATTATACAAGAGTTTTGAACATGTATGAAGGAAGCTGAGACATAAGTTAAGGGATTTTTTCTCAAATTGTTTACTTTGGGACATAAGTTATGTTATGAACTTATCTTATTTTATGATTCATATATACATTTAGTTCGAAATTTTATACTATTAATATATTAATTATTTTAAAATTTAATTTTTAACTTAATGTTATTCTTCTATGGGGCTTACAATTTAGAATTTACTGAATAATGTAAGGGATTTGTCTCCCTATTTTTCCATGGGGCACATTCATTATACACCAATTGTTTCTTTTTTTGGGTGTATATACTACCCATTAGTTTATTTTATGGTTTTTATTATGAACATTATGGGATTTAAATATCCATATAATGTTAATTATTTAATGTAACTTAGTATTTAAAAGATACTAAAGGGTTAATGACGTTATGTTAAAATATCTTTGTTTATCAATACCATTTATGAATATGATTTGAATGAAGAGATATTAAGATATACCTATCAAGAAACACATGAATTATATCATCCTCTAATTATTTAATTAAAATAAATTTTTAATTTTATTTTATCCCTTTGTTTTAATATGTATGACATGAAAAACAAAATTCTTCCATCATAAAAACTCAATGTTTTAATGATTACATTATACATTTCAAATTTTATTTTTAGTGAAAAGTATTTTAAAAATTTTTTTGGGAAATTTTAGATTTAAAGAGTATATTATCAATGTGAAGACGTTATTTTCATCAAGAAATGTTCTATGTGACCTTTAAAAATATTTTTCGATTTAACATTACATTCTAATATGTTACTTATGATTTACAGGGGGTATGATCCAATTATATAATCTTTGTTTTTTTATCAAGATGGTTTATTTTAATAATGAAAATTAGTTTATGAAACTCATTATTTTTATAATACTTATAATATGATTAATTTTATGTGAAAACAGATTTATTTTCATGGTCTATGATAGGATAAATGTTTTTTGATCCGGTGGAACAAAATTTTATGAATTATATGATAGGTGGGACCTATATATCCCTCTAATGTATTAAATAAATATTGATAACTAATGGGATAATTATGTTATGAGTGAACCTAATTTCACGATCAAATGATTATGCGAGGACCAATATTTCATGTCCATGAGATTATTAGAGGACCCTGATTTAATGTCAATTAGATTATGTGATGACCTATATTTCATTTACATAAGGTTATGGATAGACCTTATTGTATGTCCATTAGTTTATGTGAGGCCCTAATTACATTTCATTAACTTAAAGAGTGAACATATTTCTATTTATACATGTTCATAATGTAATAAGTTCACATTTTTTTTCCACATTCCTTTGTCTATGTTATGCTATGATGGCTTAATTTCATTGATTTAATTTATGATTCATCTCTTATGAGCTGTCATGATTTATGCCATGATTTAGTATTCTGATCTATGTTATGTAGGGTATGATTTTTCAAATGATAGTCCCATACTATCATACCATTATTTCCTTGTTATGTTCATGTGATTATTGACATCTCCCTTGTTTACACTTACTGGACATCTAATATCACCCTTTATTACATTTCCTTTACCTAGGTCATAAAAATTGTATTATGTAGGGTATATATCTTAAGAGTAACAGTTTGGGAGATTTTTGTGGCATATATTGAAGATCTTCCATGAAATAAGAATACTATATATATTTTTTATGAAGACACTAATCCTTTATGGTGCATGGGAGTATTTTTTGTGAAATTTATTGAGTATTCCTATAAAAAAATTGAATATTTATTTATGGAAAGCATGGGTCATTATGTTTGTTATAGTTAACCTTTGGAAACTAGGGTTAGAAAACATTGGTGAAAACCATAGAAACATTTCTATGTATTTGATAACATTATAAAGTCTTGGTAAAGAAGATATTATTCGGTATTAGTAACAATATATACTTGTATGGATACTACTTGGGGAAGGGTTTTGGAATAGGTGCATCTTGGGGATAAGACACCAAAAAGTGTTGGTTGGGTATATTTTGGACATCATCCAGGTTCAAGGTGAGTGTAACCTTACTACACACCTATTTTGACACTCTCAAGGAATATTATTTGGTTAATTTATATTTTCATTATGTAATATCATTAATTATTCGAATATATTATGACCATAAATGGCCTAGGTTTAATCTAAGGTGTCATAGTTTGAAGGGAAGGTGTTATGATTTAGAAATTATTTATATTTTTCATGATTATGTGGATTCTCACTATAATTATTTTTTCTCACACAATAATTTATGTTTTTAGTAAATGGATGGAGCCCAAAGAAATTATGGGGAAAATGAATGTAATTTACATTACAATGTCTATCTTAATTATGAACCAAATTGATTTGAAGTTGGGAGTCAATATTTTGTGACTATTCTCACTAAACTATTTCATGTTATAAGTGGTTACATAGTTCATGTTAAACTTCATAATTTACCATGTATAATCATTTAATTGAATATTTTATGAAGCTACATCTACCCTTATTATATGGGCCTTCAGGTCCACTAGTTGCTGATAAATGGTAAAGATAATTGAAAATATATTTTCTTTTCTACAGTGCTCAACGCATGGAATGGTTTTACCAGACGTTCATCACTTCGAAGGTGAAGTAGGTAAGTAGTGTAATCTTATTAAGAATATGGGAAAAGGTGATTAAATTGTCTTGATGGAATTTGATGAGTTTAAAATGTTATTTTTTTAGTAATTATTTCCCTCATATTTTACTTTAAAAAATATAGAAGTAATTAATTGATCTTAAGAATAAGGATGATGAATCCATTAGTACCTATAAGGGAAATTTTATAATACATTCATGAAATAATTTTGGTTTAAAAATTATACCTAAAAGAATAATTAATCAATTCACTAATGGTTTGAAGCCCAGTCTTTGAAATGAATTGGACATAAGTGACTTTTTAAGCTATTAATAAATCATTCTATGTGAACTCATAGTGAAAATAGAAGATATAATCCCTTGTGGTTTAGGATATAAGAAAATTAATATGGGGTTTAATAAAATATCTAATGATATATAATATGGAGGGAATAAAAATTTTCAACCTCCTACATTCTAGAAATGTGCGAATGAGTACTCAAGTGAATGCCTAAAAGGAACTAGAATGTGTTTTAAGTTTAGTAAAATGGACATTGAAAAAAAGACTTTACAAGTGGTGTAAAAAGGATAATGAAGGAAATTAATGGAGAAAAACATCAACAATATTCACTACCCACACACTAGTGTTTCAAAGGAAAATAGATTGGTCATTATGAAAATAAATTTTGTAATCCAAGGACTAATAAGGATTATAATCCATATAAATCTTTGAAGACAAAGTATAGATGAAATGATAATGAAATTACAACCAATAAAGTGAATAATAACAATTAGGGAACTCCATAATGAGGAATTTTGTTTTGATTTTAATATAAATGAGTTATATAAAACTCTTATTATGAATAATTTGTTGAAGTTTAAAGTGATTCTGATAATTGATTATCTCTCTATTCATAGATTCTTGAATAATGAAATCACATTTGATATTCTAAATCAACTTATGATCATCTATTAGTATAAGGATAAAACTATATTCCGATGGAAATGTTTTTAGCAAGTGTAAGAGATTATATAAGGAATAAAAGTTTATTTATATTTTAGGAATAGATATGAATTTTTATGAATTTTTGGAATTTATTAGGGTTTATTTATTTTGGTATAAGACTTTATTATTGTTAAGTTGACTATTAAAGAATATTAGGGAAACTTATTCCAATATTTGGGATTCAATTTCGGTCGAATATATTTTTGAGGATCCTCAAGGTTAACTATTTAGGGAATGGATTAAATCAATCCATGGATGTTTTTGGATAACTTGTGTTAAAAAAATTTGGTAAATATTTAGATGATAAAGTAATATGTTATGGATCTTGTGATTGTTTTAGTGCTTCAACAACGAAGAAAATAATCATGAATATTTATTTAATGGAGTAAATGATGAAGAGGAAATTGATCGAAGAACAACCAAGAGATGAATTTGTGATTATGATATAAAGAAAAGTCATGACTAGGTTATTTAGGTCCCTTTGAAATTATTGATTGTATCAGGATTATAGATTTTCATTTGGCACTTCCACTGAATCTCCCTTAATTATGAAATACGTTCTATGTATCACTCTTGGAGAAGTAAATACCAAAATCTTTACATGTAATAAACTAAAAGGCCATACCACAAGACCATGATATTTATTTTGAGGAATATCTAGTATAGATTCTGGTTCAAAGAGAGAAAATTATACAAAACAATACCACTCACATTATCAAATTTTTGTTGTGAAATCATAAACGCGAAGAAGCTTTTTGGAACTCAAAGGGTGTTATGAGGCAGAAGTATCCTCAATTGTTTATATTAGAGTGATTAAATTTAGAGATATAAATTCCTTTTAAGGGGGGAATAATGTAACACACAAAGATTTTATGATTTTTTTGAAAAATTAAATTTCTCCAATATTTTACATTACACACAACTCCAAGATTTAACAAAATGTGACATAATTTTTTAAAGAATTCATTTTTTGAAAAACTATTTTTATGCACACAAACACATTTTATCCCAATAATTTAAATAAATCAATTTTTATTGAATTATTTTATGAAATTTATTTTTTATATGATCAATAATTTTTTTAATATTCATATTATATTTTTTCTAGGAATGCAACAAGAAAAAATCCATTTTTAAGCTTAATAACATTATTTTTTCTAAAAGGCAGTTTTGTTGCATTTTGTGCACTTATATTAAAATTTAATTTTTCCAATATTTTAAATTTTATTTGAATAAATGAAAATAATGTTTTATTTAATCATGTAAAATTTATTTTATATTTAATTTTTTTATAATATCCAAAAAGATTAATTTTTTAATGTATAATGGAAAAAATTGGGTTTTATTAAGAATCATATTTTCGTTTAAAGCGTTTAAAAAACTAAAAAATTATCTCGATATGGTTTTAAATGTAAAATTAGTTCAATTAGTTATTTATGAGACTATTTTAGTTCATTGATACAATTTTAATATAGAATTTTGATATGGAACTTTCAATACTTATAAAATGATTCTGTTTAAAAAATTACTTTTTCATCATATCTGTTGGTTTTATTTTAATTTAGACCATGCCACTTATGTGAATTTAATTTGATAAAATGGATTTAATATTTTCAAGAATAATAATTTATATTATATAATAAGGTCAATTTTTTTTGATAACAAATATTAGTAAAAGAAATTAATTACAACCATTGAGGTTAAAATGGGATTGTACGTGTTACATATACATGTGTTAAAATTAATTTTCAATGAAAAAGGATATTTATTTAATAATTGTTTTTTTATATTTATAATTATTCAGTTAAAAATATCTAAAAAGTAACATTTTAATTTTATTCTAAATATAAAAATTTTCTTGGAAAATAAAAAGAGTCTAGTTGATGCGGTGAAAAATAAAATTGTAAAAGAGAGTAAACTTAGTAGTTAAAGGAAAACATGTTTAGAACATATATTATTTTAGTGTTTGATGCTTTCATTGAAAATATAATCCACAAAACCCTTTATTTATAAAATTTATAAGAAGAAGTCATGAGAGTGGCTTCTCATTATTGAATAGTTTTGTGTATTTACAAAAATGTCACTCCTCAATTATAAAAAGGGACCTCCTCCCCATACGTCTTAAAACATCCTAAACAATTTTTATCAAAAAAACATCCAAAATACCTCCAAAATATCATTATACATATTCTATATCCCCTAGTCTTCCCAAAATACCCACCCTCGGGTCCTTAATAAAATATCTAAAGGGTTTTGTTCTAATAGAAGGTAATCGCCTTCACTAATGTCTTTCTCTTCAATTATTCTCTTACCACCTCTATTAGTTTCTTAATAATTACAATATAAATAAAAAATTATATATCATACAATTATATTTTTTATGTCATAAACTATATCTGTCTCTCCTTCTGTCAAATGGGAAAAAAACGGTTGACCATGTATATATTGGATTTCCGCTACAAAAATCGATGTAAATCATTTTCCATGTACACCTATCACAACATGATATAATAATGGATATAAATTTTTTTATTATATTTTTGGAATAATTATAATATTTTAGTTATAATATCATATATAACTTATTGGTTTCCTTTCTATATAAATACGATAACATCGCTCGTTTGTACGACAGACTACCACCTCATAAAGCGATGTGATTCATTATTCAATTGTTATTTATAAGGAAGGTAATATGAATAGGTTTAAATTAAATATGTGATATATATAAAATAAAAAATATTATTTATGGTCAAAATATTATTTATCCTTCTTTCATTTCATTCGTTGAGAAAATGGAAACGATGTTCATCCGTATGTACGAGCTACCGTCTCAATGAAAGGTGTAATTCATTTTCAATTTATAAATTTAATTGATTAAAATAAAAACATATATAATAAAAACATATTATTTTTATATTATTTTTAACATTATAGAGATTATATAATTAGGATTGAATTAAAAAGGACTGAAAATACCAAACCAAAGTGTACCTGAAAAACAAAGCAGATATTACCTGAAGCGTGACTTTAACAAGGAATTATTAATAAAATAGAAATAAAAATTCATAAGTAAATAATATATGATATTATTAACATGAATATGGTTCTTTAATATATTTATATTAATCTTATAATATTATATAGTGTTTTCTAATGTATATGAATTAATTAGAGACATAAGGTAATATATTTTGTCTAAAATTGTATTATTTGGGACATATGTTCCATTATGCATTGGTCTTATTTTATGTGGTGTATTGATATACAATTTGACATTTTATATCGTGAATTTATTTATTATGATGGAATTTAATGATTAATTTAATGTTATTCTTTCCAGGGTCTATTGACTCCAAAGTTACCAAAGGATGTGGACAATTTCTATCTCCATTATATTTCTATAGGGCACATGGCTTATACACCAATTGTTTATTTTTTGTGGTGTATATACTAAACATGGATGTATTTTATTATTTTTATCAATAAAACTATGGTATATACATATTTATCTAATTTTACATCTTCATGGTTCTTAGGATTCAAAACATATCAAAGTGATAACATCTTTGTATTTCAATCACTTTGTTTATCAGAACTATTTGTGATTACGCTTCCAATGATGAGATCCTATTATCATCCACTCAAGAAGAACCTTAATTATATTTTCCTATGGTTATTTTATTTAAATAAAATTTTCTTTTTATTTTCCTCACTTTATGTACTGAAGAGTCCAAAATGATATTTTTTAAAAACATTGACTTTATTTCTCTCTATAGTTAAAAATAATTCTCCTTTTATTTCCATGTTTTTGAAAAATGTTTTCTAAAATGTTTTTAATATTTTATAAATATAATTTAAAATAGATTTTAACATTTTTAAATGTTTAATAATTCTTTTTAAAATTAATCTTCTTGTCATTTTCCACAAGAAGCAATTTTGATTTTTTATAGAAAATGTTATAGGAATATTTCTTTTAATATGTAAAACATGAACATAATTATCCACCATATTAAAAACCAAAATTTGTAATGTTTCCTTTATAATTTTAAAAGTTTATTTTCAAATAAAATTAATTCAAGAATTTTTTATGGTCTTTTAGTTTCAAAAAGGTTATTTTCAAAGGGAGATATTTGTTTTCCTCAAGAAATGTTCCTTGTTATATTTACAAATAAATTTCCATACAAGATTAAATCCTTTTATGATACCTAATATTGAGTGTAGATATAATAAAATTACAGTGTCCATATCATTTATATGAATGAATTATTTTTATGATTACAAGATGTTTATAAAATATATTCCTTTTTTATAATATATAATATGATTAAATGTTTATGAAACTCATTTCATTTTTATTGGTTATGATATGATTAATGTTTTATTATCTTCTTCCAAAAATATTTATGGATTATTTAATGAATGGTACCTATATATATGTCATATTAATTTAGTTAATATAGATATATCGTGTGATAAATATGTTATGCATGAACTTGATTTCATGTTTACAATATTTTTAGAGGACATTGATTTCATTTACATAAGATTATGTGAGGACCTAGATACCATATTCATAAGATTATGAACGTACCTAGCTTTCATGTCCTCAAGGTTATGCAAGGGCCTGGTTGAATGCCTATATTTTTATTCAAGGACCTGGTTACATGTCCTTAACTTCATGAGTGATTTGTTTCTCTATTTATACTTGTTTAAAATGTTACAAGATTACACTTTTTACATATTCTTATATATATATTATAACCTCATTACTATTATTAATTTACTTCCTTTATGATTCATGTCTTATAAACTTCAAATATTTTTTTCTTAATTTATGATTATGATCTATGTTATATAGTGTATGTTTTTTAAAATGATAATCCCAGAACATTATAAATTTACTCTCATTTTATGTATATGTGATTATTGATATCTCCCTTATTTACCATTACTGAGTGTCTAAGCTCACCCTTTCTTATGTTTCCTTTCCTCAGTTAATAAAGAATGGTTTCATGCATGGTAAATCTGTGATTAGTGTTAAGTGTGGAGATCTTTGTGAGAGTTTTTGAATATCATTCATGAAATAATAATATTATTTATATAGTATCCAAAGATAATAAAACGTTATGTTCTTCGGGTGTAAATTTTTTAAATATATTGAATATTTATTTAACAATAATAAAATCTATATATTGAATACCTGGATCATTACTGTTCTAGTTCTTAGACCGATACTTCTTATACAACTTCTTTATGCTATGATGATCTTATTGTTTCTAGAGATCAAATTCATGATATTTTTTGTGAAGATATTTTAAAAAATCAAATATCTTATAAAGAATTTAAATCATGTTTTTTAGAAAGATAAACTTTTAAATGAAAAACATTATCTGGTTTTAAAATTAAAATAATAGATGAATGTTAAAAATTTGGAATTTTAAATTATGGATATAAAAAAATCAAATTTATTATTTCACTCAAGGTGAATAAACATTAAATAAAATTTTAGAATCATAATATTTTATAAAAATTAATAATGTGATTGGTTTTTCAAAACAATCTATATTTCCCAACTATTCTAACAATTATAATTTTATAAAGGGAAGTTCTCAAAATAAAATTTTTAATTATTGAAAACAATATTTTTTTATAAATACAGTTTTATAAATTATTGATATGGTGTACCAAAAATCATTCATATTTCTTCTCATTTTAATAATGGAAACACTTGTTCAAAACATGTTTGGATTCCAAAATCTATCTTGGATAACTTAAGTTGATGTAATATATGGAAACCAAAAACATCAGCGTCTTAAATGTTTTTTATGAAAAATTTATCAAGTGAAAAACATGTAAATCTAATTCATATATGGATAGTGGTACTTCAAGGCATATGTGTGGTGATAATTAAAATTTTAATTATCTTAAGTACTTTAATGGAGGACCGGTCATTTTTTAAGATGATTCAAATGGTAAAATTACTATTATAGGTAAGATTGGTTCGTATAACTCTAATTAAATTAAATGTGTCTTATTTATCTAAGGAGAGATTTATAATTTACTAATTATTGGACAATTATATAATATTTGTTTCAAAATTATTTTTCAAAATTTGTTTTTTAATGTTTTTGATTATATAGGTTATCCTTTATTTACAACATCTCAATTTCAAAATGTGTATATTATTGATTGAAAATATACTTTATGTGAATATTTTATGTGTTTAAGTACATAAGATAACTATTCTTGGATTGGAAATCGGGGATGAGGACATTATGATATTCACATTATTTTCAAGTTAAACTATAATCAAATAGTAAAAGATTTACTCAAATATTATTATAAAGATAATATATTTTTTAAACCTTTCTAACTTAGAAAGAAACAAAAACAAAAATTCTAATCTAAAAATGGTGTTTCCTCTTCCAAATCCTTATATATATCACACCATGACCTTTTTGACCAATTTTAGTTACTATAATCAGATATAAAAATTACACCATCGTAACTATCAACACCATCTCTATTTTAAAGGGTTTTTTGGTAAGATCATTAGAGTGTGTCCTGTAATGTAATTATAAACATTTCATAGAAATTTATTAATGAAAATAGAAACAAACAATTTTCTCTTAGTAGTTAGTAAAGTGGAAAATATGATAAAAATACATTGATTAGTTTTTTTTCTTCTCAAGGTTATCATTACTCATTTTCTTATCCAAGAACTACTAAACAAAATTGGGTTGTTTAAATATGATATTGGAGCCTACAAGAAATTTCTAGGACTCCCCTAAAAATAATTTTCCCTTCCTCAATTCTTTTGGGATAATTTGGTCAATACCACATGATTTATCCTCAAACATGTCCTCATAAGACCCATATTAGGAAATAACCCTTATGAAATTTGGAGATTTTAAATTCTATATTTTGGCTACGTTAAATTTATTGGTTGAAAATGATTTAACCATAATACCGAAGAAAATAAAGGAAATTGTAAATAAAAATATGATTAAAGAACCTTTAATGGGTACTCAAACTCAAGAAAATACTATTGAGACTTCATTATGATGAAAAACACCCCAGAATATTTAATTCACATCAAAGTCAATGAGAAACTTCATAAATTATATCCATTAAGTGATAAGTATGTTGAAAAAATTAGTTTTAACCTTCCAAAACCTCTATCTTATAATCTAAATCAAGTTGTTCTTGAATTCATATCCTCTACTTTACCTAAGTCTTAGATTCAATCCAAATATCATTATCTATAGAATTTTTCCATATAATTGCAATCTATAATTAATATATAAATATTATTATTAAATGGGGTTAGAAATCGTGTTTTTCTTTCTAACCATGTACTATATTCCCATTATTACACTATTAATAATGAAAATTTGATACATTATATAAAATATGTATTTAATAAATAAAAAATGGAAAATGTTGGTACTCTTATGGAACATCCCAATAATCATTCTATTATTGAAACAAAATGTGGTTTTCAAAAACAAGTTGAATAATAAATAAATATTATCTATAAAATGCTTAACTTTTTACTAAAGTATACTATCAAGAAGATGGTATTGATTATGGTGAAACCATTTGAATAATTTATCATCTGGAATCCATTATAATAATGTTGTAATTAATTTATCATTTTAGTTTCAAACATCTTTAAATGGATGTTAAAATTTATTTTCTAAATGGGTTTATTTCTGAAAATGTTTGTATAGATCAACTATAACAACCTTGATCTTTATCACACACATAAACATGATTTATTACATAAACATCAACTTAACACAACAATGATGATTGATAGATCTAGTGTCTTGGGAAATTAGGAACATTACATAACAACTTAAAAGAAAAAACACAACATCTTTATTGAAATCATCTTTTACATGACCACAACATTCCTTTGTATGTAGCATTGCATGGGATAACCTAAGGACATGCATATGAAAGGGTGAGATATAAATCCCACTAATGGAGTAAACAAGGAATAAGATGAATAATTAGGAAAATTTTGTGCAATAGTCATATCAATGGAGCATAAGATAAACATTAACATAAAGGCATGATATAGCATGATTATTATAACATGGAAATGTGGCATCAACATTTAACAATATATTAGCACGAGACAAGGATCATTGCACATGGAGCATGTTTAAAACCTCATTTCATCTGATTTATAATGATTAAACCCTCATTTAACTTGATGTATCATGATACTAATATTTACCCAATGCATTGGAGCCCTATTAGGGTGCACCCTTCTTAATCATTTCATTTCATGCATAAGTGTTCCACATAGATCATACAACATGGATTCATTAAAAGATATAATTTATTCACAAATAAAAGATGTGTAATAAATAAATTTATGTCCTAAATCAACAATTACAAATTCATAAACTCTAATACCCTTGATAGAGAAATGGGTATGGTATTCACTTACATGATGATTTTTTCATGTGAAATTTTGGTGTAACTTCGGCAGCATAACAATGTAAAAGAAAAATTGTAAAATAGGAAGATGAGAGAGAAATGGGTCTCTCAACATTTATATATGAAATATATAGTAAGGGGGTTATGGAACATAATATACCAATATATGTAAAGGAATTTGGATGTATTATATTAAATAATTTCTTGAATGTTAATGAGGAGAGAGAAACCCCTTACTGAATTTTGGCTTGGTAACGGCTGTACATGGGAGGAATTATTGAGAGATAAGGGGGAATATAATCATTAAAATATAAGTATAGAATTATAGGGGAGGTGATAAATCATACCCAATCATTTATAATTGAAAATAAAAGGGGCATAATGATATAAAGAAACGTGAAAAAAAATGAGAATGGAAGAAAAGTGAGGATCCCTTACTTGTAAGGGTGATCCCAAAGTCTTGGGTGAGGCTCGAGAGAGGATTATTGAGAGATTAAGGTGCCTGGGGAGGATTATAGAGAGATGATACCATAGGGTGGTCTAGATCCAAATGGTTTTAGTGAAGAGGAATGGGAGATTGAGTAGGTTTATATTGGAAATGAGAGGAAATTATTTTTTATTTAGGTCTTTGACACTGCACATTAAACTAATCAAAACCAAAAACCATCCAATATTTTTTACCCATTGTTTGTTCAAATGGGGAGTATAAAACATTATTTTAAAAGTCGAGTGGCCTAAAATCTTAATATATTATGCTTTCTTATGTGGAGGTGAGTCCCACTCTCAAGGAAATAATTTTAAAAGCTAAAATATTTTATATGTCTTGGAGGTTCTTCTAAGGCACCATAAAATTAATCAAACCAATATAAAATAGAAATTTTTTAAGTTTAAATATATATTGGCCAAAAAATTATATTATTTCATTACATCACTGTTGGGTCATTTTGATGTCATAAGTCACATTATATATTTAAATGGAATATAATTTTTACCCAAAAATTAGACTGTCTTAGAAAACAATGAAAAATTCACTATTGGATAATTTAGACATCATGATTCCAAAAATAATACTAATTTTATCTAAATAATTTTTTAAATATGTGAATTTTTACTTTTAAAATAAAAACCAACATTTATAAAAAATACATGGGTTTTGAAAAAAAATCTCTTTTCAATCATTAATTAAAATTACAATTGTATTCATAAAAAATTATATGATCATTTATATTTAATAAAAATTAATTTAGTAATAATATTTTATTAAAATAATATTCAATTAAAAAATAAATTAATTCATAAAAATATATTTCTTAATGGAATATTAACAAAAAATACTATTTTTTATTTATAAACCATTTACAAAGTAATGATAATAAAATGAATGTATATTCTTTATTCTATAATAACCTAATGAACATAATCATAGTTCTAGGGTATTATTACAAAACCCTAAATAACACCTTAATATGACGTAAGGGTAAGGTGTGCGATGGTTACAGACTCTTGGGGTGGCTCGGATAACATCGTGCGGGTGGTAATCTCTATCAACTTCCACATATCCCATAGGAGATTCTATTCAAGCTTAAATTTTTGAATCTAGGCATGTGAATGGTCAAGAGTGAATCCCAGTGATTCTAACTCCTTTCCAAGCTCTAAAAAATGGGATTTATATGGAGAAATTCTACTGGATGATCTTATATCTTCTTTTGTCTGGGTAAATTGGATTTTTTAAGGCCCCATATTTATACTAATCATATGATCACTATTCAATGACATTATTAGAAATAGTAACATTTCATAAACATATTTTAAAATCCCAAAACATAAAACCAATGAATTTTATATGTTTTATATAACCATTATACATAATTATACATTTCATTAGATCAAGAGAAAATTCTATTAATAATTTTTTGGGTCATTACAATCTACCCCCTTAATAAACTTCACCCTTGAAATTTCATTTTACATTCTAAGATGTAAACATGTGCCAGTACTTTTCCTTCAATGCCTTTATGACATCATAATTATTTTATATTATCATTACATTCATGTAGAAAGGATTCATCCATCACAATGGTACCTTAAGATATATTCAAAATCAGCTACTTGTTTTCCAAAAAAACACCCCAGGCATATTGTTTTTTGTTGATAGAGGCATCAATAAGTCATTAAATGGGTATTTCTTCTTTATAATTTTGAAATATCTTCTTGAAATTGTTTTTATAAAAAATTATCTTTGATTATTCTTAAAATATTTCAAAATTGGGTTTTGTTAAATCAATTTTTTTATTTCCCTAAAGGAAAAAATCTATAATTTGATACATATCAGCAGCTCTAAGGTCTCCCACTTTCAAAGCATTTAGAAAATATTTTAGTGATTCATAATTTTGAAATAAAGAGAAGAATTTGAAAAGGCCTTGATGGTACTTCCTATGCTTAGCATGGTGAGAATGTTGAGAGATAAATATTACCCAATATACTATACTTGATCCTTGAAATAATCATGCAAGGGTAGAGGTATTGGATGCCTCATAAAGTTGTTTTTAGGTAACTTGGATATTTGAAAATGTTTAATAGTCATCTGAGCATGACTTCAGGATGATATTTCTAAGTAGTTATTTAGGAAGAGAGAGACGAGTTGATTGTGATCTTACTCCTTCCATATTCTAAATACAAAAAAGGGAATACAATTAAGGGGTTTTCATACTTAGCTATTGATCATAAAAAAGGAAACATTGAACATAAATGGATAAACTTCTAAAGAATAATTATATCTTAACTTGTGAATCCTTTGGTTTAAATCTATGTTATGCTTGATCAATTTCTTAAATTATATTCTTATAGGATTTTTTTATTCCTGCAATAGTGGTTTGTACTAAACTCATTAATTTACCAAATAATATCCCCTAGGAGTGTCGAACACAGAGTGTAGCAAGGCCTATTTTCATGCACTATTTCCCATTCGAATCTTGCTCAAAGCGGGGATTTAGGGTTTTACCACTAGATACATATGTTCCAGAGCCACCTCTAATTGTTCATATCCAAACAAGGATGTATTTTCATGATAAACCACTTACTATATAATCACCAAAATTTAGGGATTTTTTATATACTTAGTCTTATCCCTTTGTCTTTCACTAGGGTTTTCTAATCTTAATCCCAAAAATAACTAAACTTATCCTATGATACCAAATATAACAACCCTTCTCTTTATTACACACATAAACATGATTTATTAAATAAACATTCACTTAAGACAACTATTCATATATACAGGTCTAGTATCTTGGGAAATTATGAACATTACCTAACAACATAGAACATAGAACACAACATCTTTATTAAAAACTTTTTTACATGAACACAACATTCCTTCGTACCTAGAATTGCATGGGATAACCTGAAAACATGCATAAGAAAAGGGTGAGCTATAAATCCCATTAAGTGAGTAAACAAGTCATGAAATGAAGAATACAGTACATGTTAGGGAATAAGCATAACAATGGATCATAACAGAAACATGAACATAAAGTCACGATATTGCATGATTATCATAACATGGAAATGTGGCATCAACATGTAACATGAAATTAACATGATCGAAGGATAATTTCACATGGATCATGAGTAAACCCTCATTTAAATTGACATATCATGATACTAATCATTACCCAATGAATTGGAGCGCAATTTGGGAACACCCTTCATAATCATTTCATTTTATATATAAGTGTGACACATAGATCATACAATATGGATTTATTAAACATCATAATTTATTCCATGAATAGGAGATGTCGGAAAAAGAAATTTAATTCCTAAATCAAAAAGTACATGTGCATAAATGTGAATAACCTTGATAGAGAAATGGGTTTGGTATTCACTTACACGATGATTTTTTCATGGAAAAATTTGGTGCAACTTTGGCAGCATAACGACAACAATTAGAAATCGTAAAATGGGTTGACGATAGAGAAATGGTTCTATGATAATTTATATATGAAATGGAAGTTAAGGGGGGTAATGCAACATACTATCCCAAAATATATAAAGGGATTTATATTCATAATATAAAATAAATTCTTGAATGTAAATGAGGAGAGAGAAATCCCTTACAGAATTTTGGATTGGTAACGGGTATACATGGGAGGAAATAATTTAGGTAAAAGGGGTATCTCATCATTATAAAATAAGGTAGGAAGTATAGGGGAGGTTTTAAATAATACTCTAATATTTTAAAATGAAAATAAAAGGGGAATAACAACATAACAAAACTTGGACAAAAATGAGAAAGGAAGAAAAGTGAGGACCCCTTACTTGGAAGTGTTATTCCAAAGACTTGAGAGAGGCTTCAGAGAGGATTCATGGGAAATTGGGGTGCCTTGGGAGGATTATAGGGAGAATATGGAAGAGGTTTTCCAAGATCCAAATGGTTTTAGTGGAGAGGAATGGGATATTGAGTGGCTTTATATAAGAAAGGATATAGAATTATTTATTATTTAGATTTTGGACACTACACATTAATCTAATCAAAACCAAAATCCATCCCATAGTTTTTTCCATAGCTTATTCCAAAGGGTACTAAAAAAATTATTTTATTAGGAAAATTTATGAAATTCTTAAAATATTAGGCCTTCTTATGTGGAGGTGAGTCATACTCTTAAGGAAATAATTTTAAAAGTTAAAATGTTTTATAATTCTCAGAGCGTCCACTAAGGAATCATAAAATTAATCACAAAAAAAATTAAAATCACATTATTTTAAAGGTAAACCATATATTTTCCAAAAAACATTTTTATATTATTTTATTACATCACTATTGGGTCATTATTATGTTATAGAACACATTATATAGTTAAATGGTATTTAATTTTTACCTGAAAATTTGACTCTATCAGAAAATTATGAAAAATTCACTTTTGGATAATTTCGAAATACTTATTCCAAAAATAATTTTTATTTTATTTAAAAATTTTCTAAATATTTTAATTTTTTCTATTTAAATAAATCCCTTCATTTATCAAAAATTCATGGGTTTTTACAAAAACATCTTTCAAAGGTTAATTAAAATTACAATTGTATTCATAAAAATTTATATGAAAATTTATATTTAATAAAAATTAATTTGGTAATAATACTTTATTAAAATATTATTTAATTAAAAAATCCATTAATTGATAAAAATATATTTCTTAATTGAATATTAACTAAAAATACAATTTGTTCTTTAAAAATAATTTATAAAGTAACAATAATAAAATGAATATATATTATTTATTCTATAAAAAAATAATACCCATAATCATAGTGCTTGGGTCTTATTACATAACCCCTTATAATACCCACTATGATATAAGGGTAATGTGTGCGATGGTGAAAATATCTTGGGGTGGCTTGGATAATATCGCTCGGGTGGTAATCTCTATGAACATCCACTTCTCCCTTAGGCGTTTCCATTCAAGATTAACGTGTGGAATCTCTTCTTGGGATTGGTCAAGGGTGAATCCTATTGATTCTACCTCATTTCCAAGCTCCAACAAATGGGATTTATATAGATCAATTATACTAGATGAGGTCATCACTTCCTTTGTCCGAGTATATTGGATTTTTTAAAGTGCTATATTTATACTAACCATGTGATCACTGTTCAATGACTATATTAGCTAGAGTAAAAATTATTAATGGTATTTTAAAATCCAAAAACATAAAACTAATGAAGTTCATATGTTTTATATAATCATTTTACCTAATAATACATTTAATTAGATCAAGAGGAATTTTCATTAATAAAATTTTGGGTCGTTACATCAACCACCTGGTTTTGAAAATATTGAATTTCCGAATTTTGTATCTAAGTAAAAAAAATTTGTATGGTTTAAAATATTCCCCTAAATCTTAACATGAGAGGTTAATTATATTTTTTCTATTAAATTATTTCAAAATGGGAATATATTATTCTAAAATTTTTCTCAAAAACCATTCAAATGATTTATTAATTATTAAAATTTATTTTGATGATGTTATCTTCATATCAAGTAAATAATATCTTTGTAATTGATATTTAATTTAATGAATAATGAGTTTGAAATTTATTTTATATCAGAATGTAAATTCCTCCTGGGAAATAAAGCTTCACAAATTTATGATGGATCCTATTTAAACCAATGGAAATATACTAATGATATTTTTAATAATCATAGCATGGATCATAATAAGGAAATTTGAATTAAAATGAGTATAACATGTAAGTTAACTTCTGATGAATTTGGTCTATCAGTTGACAAGAAGATTTTTCAAATTATGGTTGAAGTCTACTTTACCTTTCTATAACCCATATAGACCTCATGTTTAACATATTATTTTAAACTCATTTTTAATTCAATCAAAATTAAAATCAATTAAAATCCATGACAATAATTTTCGGTTATTTTAAAGGAACAAAAAACCATGTATTATTTTTTCATCATGAAACCTATTTTTAACTTTCTTTTTTTTAAATGCTAATTTTGGATGATTCAAAATAGAATATAAAATTACTAATGGAAATTTTTATCTACTAGTAAAATCCCTTATTTCATAGAGTGGTAAAAATAAAAACTCTCTTACTCTTTCTATAGATGACGAAAAACACAAAGAAATTGATATTATTTGTGTCCATGTTATATGGATGAAAGATAGTCTTTAGGAATATAGATGGACATATTATTACATACCAATTAAGTGTGACAAAAATAGTGATGGCCTTATACCCAAATATAGTACCTAAATATTCTACAATAAGCATATTAACTTGAGAAAACATTTTCTATGAGACAACTTTAAAAAATATTAAAATTTTCATGATTTTTTATTTCACCTAAAATCAACTTGTCTATATTACCGTTGAACCCATTCCTATCAATCACTCTGAATTTATCAAAGTAAATTTTGGTATGATTATCTTCTAATACTTATCTCTAAAGCCTGGAAATTGTGAGAATTTTTTATTTAAAGATTGTATTTCAAATTATTTTCCTCTCTAGATTTTATATTTTAAATGTCTTTCCAAATATTTCATAATTTTAGAAGATTAATATGAGTATGATACTCCATGAAAAAAATTTAGGTCTAGATATAAATAAGTGGATGTGGTTCTAGCATGGATTCTCTAATGTATTTATCATAAAAAGAGTAGATTAGTTTATTAACCCTTTCTCCATTATAGGGATGGTGAGTGTGAATTTAGTTCCCACCAGGTTTGACACTCATGGAAAAGTTTCTATGGTTTATTAATAAAATATTTACTAATAATTAATGATGGAATGATTTTCCAAAATATATGTTTTTTAATTATTTTATTTCTTTATTTTATTATTTTTAATGCCTATGATCCCTTTAAAAACATCTAATGAGTTATTTGAGTGGGTGGGGTGGGATGTGTGGGTTATTCTTGTTAATACTGAAATGATCCTTTAAGATAAATTTTTTGTTTTAAACTTTAATTTACATTTTTTTATATTATCAAAAATCAAATTATTTTTTAAAAAACATTTAATTTTTATTTTTTTTTATTTTTAAAAAAATTTATTTTTTTATCTTGATCTCTATTACTAATCCCACATTATTTTTTTTAAAATTAAAATTATTTTCCAAAAAATTATTTTTCCTCTATAGAAATATTTTTAATGGTGATAAACATAGTTTCTAATATTTTTCAATTAATTTAGTACCCCTATTTTTAACTTATTTTATAATGCCAAAGGGGTATAAATTTTAGCCTTTATCCCTAAGTGGTAGAAATTTTATCTTGATAATTTTTAATCTTTCTCTCATACAATGAGTGAATTTTATTATTTGGGGGAGAAATGTTTATATGTTTGTGAGATAATGTTATGTTATGGAAAATCGATGATAAAAATATCATGGTCAGGGGAATTTTTTTCTTTTTATCCTTTTTTATATTTTTGTTTTAATTAAATAATTATTAAATTGTTTATGATCATCAAAAGGTGGCATATTGTTGTTATTCTTATTGTTATTTGATTATAATTATCACAAACACTCTTAAATATTATAATATATTCATTTAAGTGATGTGTAAATAGATTGATGAAATCTTGATTAGAAACCATTGAGAGATCCCTAAACATGTTTTACAGGTATTTTTTAGTGTTAAAATAAGTCTATAAGAACAATGGAAGCTCATATAAATCATTATATAACCCACTTCATGATGCCAAAGGTTAAAGGCTACACTAGCCAGCCAGTGTAGTTACATCATCCAAATAGTGGCATATTGTGAGGTTCCTGAAGAAATAGGACCCCACCGAATACCTAGTGTAGGAGAACCAAATATCCAAGGTCGATAGAAAGGGTCCATGTAATCTCCAGTGAACCATCATAAAACTGTTATAGGTTCATTTTCCATCCATCGATGGCATAAAAATAAGACAATGTTCTAATTATCCCCCTGGCTACCCAGTTGAGGCTACCAGTTACCAGGTGCCATCGAGCGAGCTATTCCAATCCCAAATTTTATGGTTGTCAAAGTTCAATGAATTTACAATTACTATAATTAAATACCCAAAAATAATTATAAAATATTTCTTAAGGTATTAGAACATATACCAAGACATCTTGGTTTCCTTGAAAACTCACTTTCTCATCTGATCTCCTACGCGAACATGCCAAATCACACAATTTCTCTCCAAAGTGATATTCATTCTGAATCTAATTTATCCTTTATATTGTGTAAAAAATTTTAATATCTAATCACACTCTTCTATTATTATCATTATCTCCTAAATTTTGTTATATTCATTGATTTAATAGAGACCAATCTACAAAGTGATTTATTTTTAGAAGCCTTCTCTTCCATCTATTTATTTTATCTCTGGTTCTCACTACTATTAATGTGAGAAACATGGATTAATTTCCACTATATTAATACTGAAAGGGTATATTATTCTAGAGGTCTATATAATTCCCATTAAAGATCTATTCTATATTAGATTATTTTATTCTATAAACTAAAAAGAAAGATAATGTTTTGGTATCTTGGTTACCATAAATGAGAAGGGACTAATATATTAAATCCTCATGTGATTGGGGTGGTATATATAGGGGTTATTTTAGAGATATTGACAAAATTATTTACCAAATATCTTGACTTATTTAGTTTTTGAAATTTTTATTATTTAGCACATTATTTTATTATTTTATTAAATATTTATAAATCAATTAATTAATTATTAATGACTTAATTGATTTAATATTCAAAGAACTTAATCATTTTAAATCATTATATTGTTGATTCTTCCATATATATTATTATTTTTTATTATTTTTTCACTTTCAAACATTGATTATTTTGTTTTAAGTCTTAAAAATGTTTTTATTTCATGAATCTTTTACAAATATGTTTTTAAACTGGAATTGTTTTACTTTTAATTTTTAATGGAAAATTCACCACCCACAATAATTTAATTTTCCTCTACTTAAAAATATATACCATTATATAAGTGAGAATTCCACACAAAAATACAATTTGTATTTTAAAATTAATTGAAACAAAATTAAACACCCAAACAATATTATATGTGAAAAATAAACCCATTAAATAAACCTCTAATTATCATGTAAGAAATAAAGCCTTATACCATTGTGTACTTCACAAGTATAGTGTATCCATGTAAAAATATAAATGAAATGAAGAAATATCATATTTGTATAAACCTATTGATACACTAAAAGTAAACACTTATATACCTAATTAATTTATCCCATGTGACCTGAGGTCAAACTCCATCCAATATTGGATCTCGTGTTGTGAATCAAAACAAAACATATAAAGGGAAAATTATTATATAAAAATTTAGTGGTGTGGGTAGCATATGAGTTCAACAACCCAGTAGGTATACACCATAGAGTAGATTCTTTTGTTTTCCTAAATAAAAAAAAATCAAAGAATGAAATAAATTTCAAAAAATAACTTTTATGATTGAATATATGAAAACCAATTATCATGATAAACTATTTTTTAAAACATACATGCATTTTTATTTTAAATGGAAAAATAAATTAACAATTATTTCATCTACCTAATTCTCTTTTACAAAAAACAAACATTTAAAATTCACGTTTATCAAACCAACACATGTGAACCATTATTTTTTGAAATTTATCTTTTTTCTTACATTAAACATGGTAATAAATATGAAACCCAAAATAATAAAAGAAATAAAACTCTAATTAATAAATAAACATGGATAAATAAAAACTAAATTATAAATGACGTAAGCAGTAAAAATGAATTAGGGAAAATAGAAACAATTATAAAATTATATTTAATAGTGAAAGTGGGAACCAAGATATATGTAACACCACACAAATAAGCCATATCACATAGTAAGTTATTTGACCTTTTGGTTCTAATGGAAACTTTCTCACTCGTGAAACTATATCAAAAATGTGACTTGAAAAATAGTACAAATTGAGCCTCCTAAGGACATTGAAAATGGACACTAACTGGTCTACCATCTAACTGGACAAGCACTCATTTGGTTACCATCCTTCCTAAGGCCTCACATGTTCTAATCACAAAACAATACACATAAAAATAATCATGTCTAGTTACAATAAAATCCTATAATCAACTACACAATTTTAAAACCATGGATCATTTAAAAAATTCTTTTTGAAAGTTCAATTGAATATCAAATATATTTATTAAGTATATTTATCCAACATTTGGTAATATGAACTATTTTTAAACATAAAAATGAATCATATAAAATCAATTATTTGATTTGTTTTTGTAAATTTAAATTTATGCATCATGTTTTAATTTTAAAAACTCATTTTTTAACTATATATACATATTTAATTACATATATATTTATAAAAATATCCCATTATGCAAATTCGTATATTCTCATGTGAATATTTATACATGTCTATATACATATTCCACTCACACACATAGAAATATAAATATATATATAAATTACCTATAAGATATAAGACATATATAACCTCAATTAGATGTGAATAACACAAGGATTTACAGATAAACGTAAAAAAATTCCTAAAGTAGGTAATCTAAATAATATTATCTCTTTAAGATACGCCTAAACTAATAAAATTTCATAAATGAATTCAAATAAATTAAAAACACCCAAATACTATATGAAACCAATAAAAAATATTTTATCATCCAAAAATATAATTTATTGTTTGATAGAAGATAAAAAATAGTGAAATATCCAGAATAACCTAGTGGGAAATAAGTTTTTATCTTTAAAAAACTATGATAATCATGCTGATATAATTTCAAATTAACCCATGAAGAATTTATAATTAAAAATAAATAAATTTAAAAAACTCAAAAATAGTTTGAAAATAAAGGAAACCTAAAACCATGAAAATGCATACCTAAGGATAATACAAATGATATGAATCCTCCATGAATGGAGATTGGAAGGGTTGAAGTACTGATAGAATAATGTAAAAATAAAAGGCACATTATTTTAGAACCCAAAGACCCATCTATTGTTCGTTAAAAATCATGTATAGCCATTGGGAGAAGAAAAAGGAGATAGAGGAAGAAGAAAGAGAAAGAGGAGTGTAAGAAACTCTTACCTGAACACACCACACTTGAAATAGTGTAACAAATTAGCATGAGAAAACATTTGGATAATATGGGGTTATAAACCTTAGAGGATGGATGGAAATGGGATGTAAGGGGGAGGGGTAGGGGGAGGCATAGGAAAGGTAAATTAGAAAGATATTAGATTTGTAATTTACATTTTTGAAATAAAATAAAATTGGTGTATTACATGGTTACCACATAGTTTACCCAAACCGTGGCCAACTATATGCCCTTAAATGGGAACATAGGTAACCCATATGGTTTGATTGAACAGTTTGGTAAAATATGCACCAGCCTGGAAAATGGCATATATCCCATGACATACCCCATTTTCATGGTCTCCACATGGTTAGAACTAAATGTACACTAACTATGTGACATAAAAAATTTCCAAAATATTTAAAAAATTAAAAAGGTTAATGTTTTAAACTCAAAAGAAAAAATAAATACTTATAAATAATTAATTAACTAAAAAATATAAAATCCAGGAATCCCAGTCCTTCCCCCCATAATGCTTTATTCCCATGGAAATACGTCAAACATGAGGATAAGACGATAAGAAGAATATCAATGAAAAGGGAAGGAAAAGATATGATAAAATCTCCAAGATATATACTTTTTTCCCACTGAAATAATAAAAACTAATACATTCCAAAAATCTCTAAATACTCAAAGAAAAACAAACACCCAACTAATAATGGGGAAATCAATAAATGGATACCCATAGTAGATATCCCCACTAATTAAGAACCTATCAAGAGTGGTGGTTCAAGGAGATGTGTTAATTCTATAAGGATCACTATACACCATAAATAAAACCTAAAATCATGTTATAATATCTTATAATATACTTAGGGGCATGTATAGAAATCCAAAAGGATGGATATTTGGTCTCCCCCTGGGAACAAATAAAAGTAACCCAAAGGAACCATCTAGATATCTAAAATTGGTCATTAATGTAAAAGGGAAGAGGAGAAACTAAAAAAGTTTCATTGTACCACCTATAAAGGATATCACAGTCTTAAAAGAACTATTAAAATACCAAGATGAAGACAACCAAGACAACCATTTTTTCCCTCTAACCAAGAATAAAATGAAGAAGACACAACCCATGAAAATAAATTTCAAACAAGATGTGTTCAAACCATATCTCAAGAATAAATAATTGATATCCTAGGACCTCATGCATGGCACACACCATATAGTTGTCCTAGTAAGTTAAATAAATATAAGTTTTTAAATAATCTGAACCGGTTTAGCATCCATCTATGGTGACTAAAAAACAACTAATGTTTTATACCATAATCAAGGGGCTAAAATAAAATATCATCTACCATAGATTCTAAAAAAACTCAAAAGGATCCATCCACAATAACGAGACCTGAAAAAAACAAAATAATCTTATACAAAAAAAATAACTGAAAAAGAGACAAAGTAGATACATCCCAAAAAGGAATTAACCTAAAAACCTGATCATCGACAATACCTAGAATAGAAAATCATCTCAAAAAAATGATGCTAGTGACTTTCCTAGGGATATGAATACTTTAAGTAACAAGATGAACCAGAATACCCAATCAATCACATATCTAAAACAATAAGCACCCTTTTCTAAAATCATTTTTCAGTTCAAACAAACTACTTTAATGAAACCAACCAAGAACACCACTAAAAGGGAATCAAAACATCAAAAATAATTAAAAAATACCCATTTTAATAATTTTAAAACTACCAAAATAAATATTAAATCCCCATATACATTTAAAAAACCATTTATAACTACAATTACTCTATTTAAAATGTTTTTAAAATATCAAACACCAGTTTTATTTTAAATATTCTAAGAAACGCAATTTAAATTATGTAAAACCAATTTTACAAAACTTATAACCAAATTCACCATTCCAAAAGATCGAAAACCAATTTATAAAATATTTTCCAAACACAAAACCACATTTGAAAAATTTAATATCAACCCACACCTTTAAAAGAAACATTTCGAAATGAAATTTACCATTAAAAAACCATTATTCTTTAATTGAAAACAAATTTTTAGTCTTTCAAAATCCTCTTTATCAAACATTAACTACAAATAAAATATAATAACATCATATGAAATAAGGACACTAAAATAAGACTAGTGACCATGCATGAATTAGTTAAATGGATTGGTGAACCATGCTTCAATCACCTGTATAGAACTGAGAGTAATAAATATCCTTGTAAACAGGATCTGTAATGGTCACCAATTCATGTGATCTCACCGTTCAATAATATCTCAACTCTTATGTCATACCATGATTTACAAATCCATCAAAAATAAGACAAATCAAACCAGAAACCATAAATCATGATTGAAAAACCCAACATACCATGGTGACTCAAGGTTCAGAATGAGTAAGTTATTGTGATTCTCTTCCTATTCCTACCTCTGGAGTCCTGACAATGTAACCTATATCTACCAGCCTTCCCATATAACAAGGGGTTATTTAAACCTTGGTCCAATTAACATACCTATGCTCTGATACCATTTTAATGAACCTATCAAATCTTTTTCCTAAATTGGAACCCAAACTAACTCGCCACTAATCAAAAGAGAATCGCCGACCCCCTTTGGAAAATTAAAAGCAGCATAGGCATCCCAAGATTTGTTTGGGTTTATTCAACCTAAATAAATATAATTTAAATAGAAGTAAAATTGTACATAATATTTTCAATGAATCGCCCACAATTATAACATCCATTCCACAATTAAATTATCAATTTAAAATAAAATTAAATAATTTTGGCACATAATAGATATTAAAGATATGATTTAAATCCCTTAAATCTCCATCGAATTACAACACATTAAAAACCCCAATTCCCACTATGAAATCCAGGGATATAGTACATCCACCAATAACCTTTTTCAAAAGTAGGAAATGGAATATATTGTTGAAGGTACAGAAACACTCAAAATGATAACTGACATACATGGTCAATATATCCCATACAGAATGCAGTCACACTCTATCCAATAATGTATCAATTTTTGAGAATCAAACCATATCCTAGAAAAGGAAATTTTTTCTATATACATTAATTAGTGTGAGTTGGGTGTGATATCTACATTTCAGTAGGTAACCACAATAGAGTCAATGATTTTTTCCAAAATAAACCAAAAAAATATTGTTTGAAATGCATTTATAAAAATACATTTTATGAGTGAACATATTAAAACCATATATCATGATAACTTGTTTCATAAAATTTCATTTTATTTTATTTAAATGATAAAAATAACTTATAAATTATTTTATTGGCCTAAGATACTTTTATCAAAAACACAAATTAAAAAATCTATTTTAAAAAAACTAACTACTGTAAACCATCCTTTTGGAAATAATGCTTTTTTATCATTTAAAAATTTTAATAAAAAGGAAAAAAGAAAATAAAAAATGTATATAAAAAATAAGTAATTAATAAACAAGGATGTATAAAAACTAAATTGAAAAAAATTAGGTTGAAAATAAGAATAAGGGGAAAGAGAAACGATAAAAACATCATCCATAAAAGGGAGACTCAACACCAATAAATATGTAAAACCAGAATAATTACCCATGTCACGTGGGAATATCTAAGACTTATAGATTCAAAAGATAACTAACTCACACATAGAACACAAGCTGAAAATGTGACATGATAAGTAATACAACATGAGACACTTGAGGTTACCAAAAATTAACCCTAATTAGTCTACTATATAACTAGAGAATTACCCACCCAATTACCAGCCAACCAAAGGTCTATCTCATTTCAATAACAAAAAATACACAATAAAATTTTCATTTCCAGTGACAATAATATTCCACAATCAAAAACCTATTTTGAAACCATGATTTCTACCAAAATCATCATTTTAAATCTCACTTGAAAATATAACATTTTTCTTTATTTGATTTCACAAAATATTAGAATTCTTAACTATTTTTAATCATAAATATAATAATTTTATATCAGGACCTTGATTTTTTTAAACATAATTTAACCATAATGTTTTAAATATAAAAACATCCCTTTAAAACCTTATACATGTATACAGTTACATATATATTTAAACAAATTTCCATATTCACATATTTATATATTTTTAAGTGAATATGTGAAAATTTATATATATTTACATGTATATAAGTACATAAAAGCCCAATATGATAAGAGACATACCCAAACTCAATAAAAAATTAATATTCAAGGAAGCAATAGACAAACATAACACAATTCATTAAATAGAGAATCCAAATAATTTAAACTTTTAAACACACACTCCATCTAATAAAATTTCACAAATGATCTCAAATAATTTTATAACTCGAAAATCCTTTATGAAAAACATTATAAATATTTTAATGAAAAAAATATAATTTATCCATTAAAGCCAGATAAGAAACAGGGCTAAATCCAAAGGAACCTAGTTAGAAATCATTTTTTTTCTTAGATTTTTTTTTGAGAAACATGTGTATTTGAATCTTGACAAACCCAACTAGAAATTGTAATTTTAAAGTGATCAAATTAAAAAAATAAATCATATGTGAAAAATACTGAAAATGAAAAATAAGGGAAACACTTACTTAGTGTGAGTGTAGATGATGTGAATCCTATAAAAAGAATAGAATAAGGCTTGAAGAACCCATATCAAAACATAGGAAAACAAGGCACATTATTTTACCCTTACACGATTCAGATGAAATCACATAAAGAAAATAGAATAAGAAAAATGAGTGTGAGGAAGAAAAAGGATAGGGAAAAACCCTCACCTGGATGTATGGTACTTGAAATAAAATGATGAATTTCCATGAACTAAAGGCTAGAGGAGAGGAGGTCACACATGTTGTGGGGAAACATGGCCGTGTGACATGAAATCTATAAGGGGAGGGTAAGGCGTGTGTTAAGTGTAAATTAATATGGGATATTTTTATAATTTACAATTTTATTTATATAAATCAAAGAAAATCACATTGTTTCCATAAGTGGGGTACAAACTATGAATCAACAATGAACTCATAAATGGTAACATAGGTCATTATCATGATTGGATTTTTTGGTTTGGGAAAAAATGTTCCAACTATAAAAAATGGATATTTCCTATAATAGTCTTTATTTGTATCTTCATGGTTAGAACATATCATGAAACATTCCAAATTTCCATTGGAATTAAAAAATTAAATATATTTAGGTCTGAAACACAATTAAAAAATACCAATAAATAAAAAATTAAATTAATCAAGGACATAAAAAATATGGCATCATATAAATGGTATATAAAAGTTAAAACATTCATCATATAGTGCTAGTTGTTATCTATTTTATGGACCGTTAGTGAACAGAAAACTGGGAATATTTGATGTGGATTATATAATATATAAAATTTTAAAAAATATATCCTTGTATTTTGGAGTGGGTAATACATTACAATGTTATATTGATGTGTAATTTGGCTATAATATGGATTCATGAGATATTGACACTATTTTTATGTTTATTTTCTAAGGAATAAATATATGTTGGATATAATGGTTACAACCAGATATAGAACTATCCACCATGAAAGTATAGTATGTTTCCATCATAGAAGCTATGAAGGAATTTATATTTCTTAGGTGTTTTTTAATGGAAATCAAAAGGATTTGGGAAATTTCCTAGATTTTATATGAAATTCATAGTGCCATTTATTTATCAAAAAATATTTCATTTTCACTCATGAACAAAGAACAAAGAGGTTAAATATCATTTAATCTTGAAGATTCTTGAGGAATAGATTCTAGAGCACTGAAAGATTGGTGAAATTTAAGATCTAGATGATTTTTTAACTAAGTTATTATTATTGGAAGGTCTGAGTTAGAAATGTTCATTATTGGGACTATAGTAATTAGAAGAAAGAATGGAGACATTTTTGTTTCTGTGGAAATTTGAGTTTTTATAATTTTACCTATCTATCTAAGGGAGATTGAATCCTTGAAAGGATTCTTCAAGTAGAACATTTTTTTAAAATGTGAAGGTCTCATATTTAAGATCATAATGTAATTATAAAATGAATATACTTTTTTTAAAATATGTATGAGAATAATAAGAGATTTTAATTGAAGTATTTGATAATACTTTTGAGATAATTTGAGAAGCCTTGGGATGATTATAAGTGGTTCTAAGATTAGCTGGTGTATTTTGGATATTTAGTGTGAAGTTTTTCTAACTCCATGTTTATATGTATTATATTTTTTCCTATATAAGATATCTATGTTTATCTCAGATGAGGATTAAAAATGGAAAAGACATACGATATGTTACATACTATTATGATAATTAATATTTTATATAAAAAATGTTCTGAATTTGGAAAAGTAAGATAATGCATATTATATTTTTATTAAATAAGATGATATGAATGATATTATTCTTCTTATTTATGACATTATTTTGAGTCTGAAGTAGTGAAATTGGTGATTGTAACACCCCAAGCTTCTACGGTACGTTTCCCTTCGAATAATGCGATAGCGTGTGTTGTACGCAACCTCGAGTTCTAACACACACCACAACTAATTAAACTAGCCGTTGTGAATAGTAATACCTACTTTTTGAAATCATATATATTCTATATTTCAAAATGGACTTCATTTTTGGATTCGGAATATCAAAATTAGCCTAGGGTGAAATTTTGGTACATTTCGGATAACTTTCATATTTTGATGAATAGTGAAAATTTCTAAATTTTAATTAAAAACAACTTTTTTAATCAAAATAATTAATAGTGATAAATTATGAATTTGAGTGGTTTTAAAGTATATTTAGAATATATTTTTACCATTCAATTTAATGTTTATCATTGGACATAATTTTACAATTAAACCGAACATAAACAAGTGTCAATCTTTTGATAGTTATTATCTCTTAAAAACACGCTTTTTGTTTTGACAGCGGGAATTAATTTTAAATTAATTTATGCCACTTCTGTGTTTTGAATTTAGGAAAATGGATTCCATATTTGGAATCAGGATGTTCAAATTGTGTAAATAGGTAACTTTTATTTTTAGACATTTTGAATAGTTACTGTGGTAAATATTTTATTTACCATGGTTAAAGGGTAAATCCGGTAAATAAGGGTTAAAAAAATAATATTATAATAATAAAAAATTACCCTAAAACGTGTCCTAACCTTATTGGTGGACACATACCCGACCATGGGCATCCTTTGGTCAATTTGGGGACCCCTTGGAGCCACTTGTATGTGGTAGGGACACTTTATATTAATAAAGTTAAAATAAAAATAAAAATAGCATAAGCTTACATCTTTTAGAAGAACAATTTTTACATAGGGTTATACATGTTGGATTTTCGATTATAAATATTCATTAGAAAGCTAAAAAGATTTCCTACATAATGATATTTTATTTATAATTTTTAGACATTATATAATTTATTTTATTTATGACACAATGATGATGCAGTAATTACTAAAATAGTGAAAAATAAAAATAATTGATCTTATAAATACCCAAATAATTATAATATGAAACTTTTAATGAATTAAACTAATTTTCTATGATAATATGATATATTAGGATTGATTTAATTGACTTTGTTCGAAGTAATCAATCTGTTAGGAGTTTCACAAAAATCAACTATTGAATAGTGTCAAAATTGACATAAAAGAGTTCTTAAAACAAATATTATATTATTAATTGATATTAAATTCCTAAAAATCTAAGGTTCGGCCAAGAGACTTATATTATGATAGGTTCCTCATTAATGGACCACTTGGGGGTCGCTTGGATGTATATAGTAAGTTTATTAATCATATTCTATAAAAATACAAAGAGACATTGTAAAAGTGAAACTAATTAACTTAGAGTTAATACTTAAAGATAAGGTTAATATAAGTACCCAAACCTGTCTAAATTCTATTGGATGAGTTGTTTTCGACCTATCCACACCTCATCCTTTGAATAGTCAACTTTGGAGCCTTTTTAAACCTAATATGAATTTATTATAAATTAATATTTCTAACTTTTCCAAAGGTGCCCCTCACCCCTCTTATAAAAGGGCACTCCTCCTTCTCATTTCTTCACACATTAAAAGCCTTTTGGTTCGGCCAAACTCTGCCCAAATACTCTCCCAACATCCCTCAATACAACCTAGAGGCCTTAGTTTGATCAGAAAGCCAACCTAAGGAGCCCTTTTGATCAAATCAAAAGGAAGAACCCGAAGAAGAGGTAATGATTTCACCACCCTTTTCTAAGTTCATTTCTTCTTCCACTTCTTCTTCCTTTGTTCTTACCATTCTGAAATAATAACTCCAGTATCTCACATATACTGTGATGTTATTATAAATATGGTACAATCATATTCAGTATTCTATCCACCCTTTGAATAACATGTCACAATACGTGCGTACGTACGGCTTACCGTCTCCACGTCGTGGTGTAATTGTTATTCAATATAATATTATTTGGATGGGTATAATAATGATGTGTAACTCATGTAAATAATAAATATAACATGTTAATGATTCTGTATATATGATATACCATCCATTTATATATTATTTTAATATCAAAAGAATGATATTGTCGCTCGTGCGTACGTACGGACTACCGTCTCCACGAACGCGATGAGATTCATTCTCCATCGTATCCATTCAAGTATAATTATCATTTGATGATTTAAAAATGATGTTTAAGGACTGTATATCATTCTGGATATGAATAAGATACAACAACCATGGCTTATGTAACAAAACATATAAAAGAAAATGAGTAAGTTAACTCCCGAAATGACGATAATTCTAAGATATTATTAACAAATCAATGTTAAAAGATCATATATGATATCATATTAATATATATGATTCTTGTATAATTTAATAACAACTATTTCACCATTATACAGGAGGTTAACCTACCCCAACCAAGGAAAAGTACAAGGTAAGGGTTATTTCACAATCTCTTCATTATCCGAGGTTGTTTATATGTAATAATCTACTGGGATCTCTTTATAATCCACATCCATGTTTCTTAAAAATTGTATTTCAAAACATTTTTACTATTTACAAGAATATGGGTTAAAGTCATTTATACCTTTTTTTGACTTTTTATAAGAGGTTTATAAAGGAATCTTTCCGTCGTTTTCAAAACAAGGTCCTTTTTAACCTTTTCGACAGAATTGAGGTAAGAATGTTTTTTTTAACTTATACGGCGGGTGCGGTTATTTTACGCCGTTATAAAATCTTCAAAGCTTTCCTTACAAGCTTATAAGAATATTTTCAAAGAAAATGTTTTATTTTATATGGATCTTAAATGATTTCAAAATAAAAGGAGATATTTCTTTAAAAAGAATTTTGATTTCATCTATGTCAACATCCTTTGATGGATTTTAAGATTATTTGAAGTTGATTTATTATGATACAAAACTTCTATATTGTATTGAAGGTTTTGTGATATGTTTGACTGTGGATGTGCTATTTTTATACCATTCATAGTTTATTGTGAAAGTATTGACATTTCGTATGCTAGTTTTAATACGAATGTTTATGTTATGTTTAAACCTTTTCATATGGGAATGCATTGGACTTAATAAGTGACGGGTGGAGCCCGTTATAGCTCCTCGATGCATCGGTAGGTCTCATGAGACAAACTAGTGTCTTGGAACAAGGCCTTGACAACATCTTATTTGTAGTCTTGGCACGAGGCCTTGGCTATGTGGTTATGATAGTCTGGCATTATGCATTCCAACATTATGAAAGTGGTTATTTATTTTTGCATGTGATTATTCGATTAGTGGAATATCCATGTGAATAAGTAAATGGCATTATTTCATTTTATTTATGCCATACCATGTTGAAAGTTCATGTTTAAAAGGCTTTTGTTTTAGTTATACATTGCCTTAAATGTTTATTCTTATTGATGAAAGTTTCCGCTATATTGTTATCCTTACTGGGCATTTGAGCTCACCCCTTTTCTATGTTTTATTTTTCCCAGGAAGTGAAGATGTAAGTTATGAATGACCTGCAGGGATATTATGAGGGGATTGTAGTGTGGACTGTGGAAACATTATGTTGTTGTAGTAGTTTTTGATTTTATGATGTAATGTAAAACTTATGAATATATCTAGTGTTTCCAAGGCTACTAAACCAATCGGTCTTTCGAGATTTGATCTTTCTTGTGATCATGCCAATGTTATGTAATAATGCACCGACTCTAGGAAACTAGGGTCGGGGCGTTACAGTTGGTATCAGAGGAAGTTTAGTACAAACCTTGGAAGCTAGATTTAGATAAACTCTGATTAGAGCACGTAGACCTAAGATGAACTTTGAGGATTAGTATAGAAGAACTTCCTAGAATTTTGGTATTGTAGAGACTTTGTGAGTTTTCCGAGCAATACATCCCTGTCTGGATACGAGCAGGTAGAGGCGGCTCTGGCACAGATGTACCTAGGGGTAAAACCCGAAAACACCGCTTTGAGCTAGACTCGAACGGGAACTGGTGCACGACAACGGGCCTTGCTGCACTCTTGGTTACGACACTCCCGGGGGATATGCTTAGGATAAATCTCACTTTCTTTACAAATCATTATGAAGGGTTTATGAGTATATACTTCCTCAAAGAAAACATATTTATGATTATGGATTATATCCATAGATAGTTCAATTTATGTTAAGTGTTTTATAAGTATGGGATTATGTATTTTGATTCATAAACTGATCTAGTTTATGCCATTGTTTAGAAATGGCGCCTAGTGGAAGAAATGGAAACTGTATCAATGCACGCACTCCATGTAGGGATTGCCCTCCTGCTCAAGATAATTATAGTGGGGCTGGTGATGCAACTGGTGCTGATCAGCTAATCACCGTACTGGGACAACTTACTCAGGTTATGAATAATAACCTTACCCGTATGGAGCACCCTGATCCGCAGCGTGGAGGATCAATGTTAGATCGATTCATGAGACAACAACCACCAACGTTCAATGGAAGTACAAATCCATTAGTAGCTGAGCAATGGATATTTTCCCTAGAGAAAATATTTCAGGCTTTGGGGAGTAGTGAAAGGGAAAAAGTTACCATGGCAGTTTACCGCCTCACTGGAGATGCTGATCAATGGTGGTCATTGATTCAAAACATGAAGGAAGATGATGAAGTATCAAACATGGAATGGAGGGAGTTCAAAGATCTGTTTTTAGAAAAATACTTTCCTCGCGACCATCGAGCAGATATGGAAAGGCAATTTCTGAGTCTGAGACAAAAGGAGGATGAGAATGTCACAAAGTATGAGGCTAACTTTACAAGGTTAGCGAGGTATGCTGGAGATTATATTCGCAACCCAAGAAGTAAGATTGATCGTTTCTTTGATGGGTTAAAACCATTTCTCCGTCGAGCATTAGTCTCACAATCCTTTTCATCGTACGAAGACATTGTCTCATGTGCTATCAAGACCGAAAAGGAATTCTCTAAGTCTTATGACTTTAAAGCAAAGCAAGAGAAGAAGAGACCTGCTGATCAATCTGGGAATGGAAATAAGGGGAAGAAGGGAAAGGTTGAATATCCATCTTGTGGTAAGTGCGGGAAGAAACACCCCGGTGCTTGCCTGAAGGGAATGGGAGTCTGTTACAAGTGTGGTGAAAAAGGCCACCAAGCTCATGATTGCAAGGGGAAGAAGGAAGCTACCAATGTTCAGTGCTACAATTGCAGGGAGATGGGGCATTATGCAAATGCATGTCCTAAGCGTCAGGAGAACTTACCTCAGAAAAGGCCAAGGGATCAAGGCCAGGCTTATGCTATCACTACTGCTGAGGTAGAAACTCCGAAAGACGTGGTGGCAGGTAATTTAATGGTTTCCTAAAGTTTAGCAAATGCATTATTTGATTCTGGATCATCGCATTGTTTCATATCTTCCCAGTTTGCTAAGAAAATTAGATATTTCCAATTTGATTTAATAAGGGAGTTGTCAGTTAAAACTCCTAAGGGAAGTATCGTTGCAACAAAGTTTTGTGAATCAGTCCCCATTAGAGCACATAAATTTTCTTTATCTGCTGATTTCATCGTCATACCTATGATTGAGTTTGATATAATCCTCGGTATGGACTGGCTTTCGGACTATGATGCGAAGATTTATTGTAAGAAGAAAGAGGTTACGATTCTTGATGATAATGATAAGGAACACCTTATTTTTAGAGCAGAATCGTCACCACCTAATTCTTATTTAGACCCACCCCCAGTAGCTCAACTTAATTCAATTATTGGGGAGGAAGAGAATGAAATAACTGTCGGTGAGGAAAGGAATGTTCAAATAGAGGATGTACCTGTTGTGAAAGAATTTGTAGATGTATTTCCGGAAGATTTACCTGGACATCCTCCAGAACGAGAAGTTGAGTTTTCTATTGATTTGATTCCTGGATCAAGGCCTATATCGAAGACCCCTTATAGAATGGCCACTGTAGAGTTAGTCGAACTAAAGAAACAACTAGAGGAATTGAGTAATAAGGGATTTATTCGCCCTAGTGTTTCTCCATGGGGAGCCCCTGTTCTTTTTGTTAAAAAGAAAGATGGATCTATGAGGTTATGTATCGACTACAGGGAGATCAATGCTATAACGATAAAGAACAAGTATCCCCTACCTCGTATTGATGATTTATTTGACCAACTGCATGGAGCTCAATACTTTTCAAAGATTGACCTTCGATCTGGATACCATCAGTTGTGTGTAAAGAAGGAAGACATTCCGAAGACAGCATTTCGAACCAGGTACGGGCATTACGAGTTTACTGTAATGCCGTTTGGATTGACTAATGCACCCTCTGTATTCATGGATCTGATAAATAGAGTTTTCAAGGAGTATCTCGATGAATTTGTGGTGGTATTTATTGATGATATCTTGGTATACTCCAAAACCTACGAAGATTATGAAAATCACTTGCGCATTATCTTGAAGACTCTGAGGAGGCATGAATTATATGGAAAGTTTAGCAAGTGTGAATTCTGGCTTCAGGAGATATCTTTTCTTGGCCATATTGTCTCTAAAGATGGAATCTCTGTTGATCCTTCTAAGACCAAGGCAATCCAAGAATGGCCAGCACCTACGAGTATAACTGAGGTACGTAGTTTTATTGGATTGGCAGGTTATTATCGACGTTTCGTCCAGAATTTTGCCCGATTGGCTAACCCATTAACGAAGCTCACACGTAAAGGGGTTAAATTTGTTTGGACAAAAGAGTGTGAAGAATGTTTCGAAGAACTGAAGAGAAGATTAGTCAATGCTCCTATATTGACTCTACCATCGGGGAATGATGGGTTCGTTATTTATAGTGATGCATCAAAGAAAGGACTTGGCTGTGTCCTTATGCAGAATGATAGAGTTATTGCCTATGCATCACGACAGTTGAAAATTCATGAACAAAACTATCCTACTCATGATCTTGAGTTAGCAGCTGTGATCTTTGCTTTGAAGATATGGAGGCACTACCTCTATGGTGAAAAATGTGAGATTTATACTGATCACAAGAGTTTGAAGTATATTTTCTCACAAAAAGAACTCAACATGAGGCAAAGGAGATGGCTTGAATTACTCAAGGATTATGATTGTACGATACACTACCACCCGGGGAAGGCAAACAAGGTGGCAGATGCTTTGAGCAGAAAAGACCATGGAGTTTTGAACATGATGAGAATTGAAAGGGATCCAATTTTCATGGATCTAGTGAAGATGGACATGGGAATAACCAGGGAAGGTGAAACATCAATGCTTTTTCAAATGGTTTCCAAACCATCTTTACTAGAAAGGATTAAGAGTTCTCAGACCGATGATGAAGAATTTCAGAAGAAGATTAAAGCTGTGAATGATGGGAGATTGAGAGACTTTGTGTATGAAGATGGAACTTTGAAATTTGGAAAGAGACTTTGTGTTCCCAATATACCTGATCTAAAAAGGGAATTGCTGGATGACGCTCATAGTTCCAATTTCTCTATACACCCTGGGAGCACCAAAATGTATAGAGATTTGAAGGAACATTTTTGGTAGGACAACATGAAGAGGGAGATTGCTGATTTTGTGTCAAGGTGTATGGTTTGTCAACAAGTGAAAGCTGGAAGGCAACAGCCTGGAGGAGTCATGCAACCTCTTCCCATACCGGAGTGGAAATGGGACAATGTTACGATGGACTTTGTCATGGGGCTACCAAAGACTCCTAGAAGGAATGATGCAATATGGGTGATTGTTGATCGTCTTACCAAGTCAGCACATTTTCTTGCTATAAGAGAAGATCTACCCCTGGAACGTCTAGCAAGACTATATATTAATGAAGTTGTGAGACTTCATGGAGTACCCCTATCGATTGTTTCTGATCGTGATCCCCGTTTTACTTCAAGATTTTGGAAAAGTCTTCAGAAATCCCTGGATACTGAACTTCATTTGAGCACTGCTTACCACCCTCAGACAGACGGACAATCAGAACGGACTATTCAGACCTTAGAAGACATGTTGAGATCTTGCTCACTTGATTTTCAGGGTATGTGGGATCAATATTTACCTCTGGTAGAATTTTCCTATAACAATAGCTTCCATTCGAGTATAAAAATGGCACCATATGAAGCGTTATACGGAAAGAGATGTCGTACACCAACCTGTTGGGATGACGTTGGTGAAAGAAAACTTGTAGGCCCAGAACTGGTGGAGGAAACGGTGCAAAACGTGAAGGTAATCCAAAATCACATCAAAGCAGCTCAAAGTAGGCAGACGAGCTATGCCGATAATCGAAGGAAGGATTTGGAATTTCAAGTCGGTGATCATGTTTTCCTAAAGGTATCTCCGTGGAAGGGAGTCATACGTTTTGGTAAGAAAGGTAAATTGAGTCCCAGGTACATCGGACCTTTCGAAATTCTAGAACGAATTGGGGCTGTAGCTTACCGATTGGCAATGCCGCCAAGTCTCTCCAAAGTTCACGATGTGTTCCACGTATCTCTGTTGAGAAAATACATGCCTAACCCAACGCATGTACTCACCTATGAGGAATTAGAACTGGAACCCGATCTGTCTTATTGCGAAGAGCCCGTCAGGATTCTTGATACAAGAGAACAAGTACTGAGAAACCGGACGACGCGTCTGGTAAAAGTTTTGTGGAGAAATCATAAAATGGAAGAGGCAACGTGGGAACCCGAGGAACTTATGATGAAGAACCACCCGAGTCTTTTTATGCAGTAATACCCTAGAAATTGCGAGGACGCAATTATTTGAAGGATGGGAGAATGTAACACCCCAAGCTTCTACGGTACGTTTCCCTTCGAATAATGCGATAGCGTGTGTTGTACGCAACCTCGAGTTCTAACACACACCACAACTAATTAAACTAGCCGTTGTGAATAGTAATACCTACTTTTTGAAATCATATATATTCTATATTTCAAAATGGACTTCATTTTTGGATTCGGAATATCAAAATTAGCCTAGGGTGAAATTTTGGTACATTTCGGATAACTTTCATATTTTGATGAATAGTGAAAATTTCTAAATTTTAATTAAAAACAACTTTTTTAATCAAAATAATTAATAGTGCTAAATTATGAATTTGAGTGGTTTTAAAGTATATTTAGAATATATTTTTACCATTCAATTTAATGTTTATCATTGGACATAATTTTACAATTAAACCGAACATAAACAAGTGTCAATCTTTTGATAGTTATTATCTCTTAAAAACACGCTTTTTGTTTTGACAGCGGGAATTAATTTTAAATTAATTTCTGCCACTTCTGTGTTTTGAATTTAGGAAAATGGATTCCATATTTGGAATCAGGATGTTCAAATTGTGTAAATAGGTAACTTTTATTTTTAGACATTTTGAATAGTTACTGTGGTAAATATTTTATTTACCATGGTTAAAGGGTAAATCCGGTAAATAAGGGTTAAAACAATAATATTATAATAATAAAAAATTACCCTAAAACGTGTCCTAACCTTATTGGTGGACACATACCCGACCATGGGCATCCTTTGGTCAATTTGGGGACCCCTTGGAGCCACTTGTATGTGGTAGGGACACTTTATATTAATAAAGTTAAAATAAAAATAAAAATAGCATAAGCTTACATCTTTTAGAAGAACAATTTTTACATAGGGTTATACATGTTGGATTTTCGATTATAAATATTCATTAGAAAGATAAAAAGATTTCCTACATAATGATATTTTATTTATAATTTTTAGACATTATATAATTTATTTTATTTATGACACAATGATGATGAAGTAATTACTAAAATAGTGAAAAATAAAAATAATTGATCTTATAAATACCCAAATAATTATAATATGAAACTTTTAATGAATTAAACTAATTTTCTATGATAATATGATATATTAGTATTGATTTAATTGACTTTGTTCGAAGTAATCAATCTGTTAGGAGTTTCAAAAAAATCAACTATTGAATAGTGTCAAAATTGACATAAAAGAGTTCTTAAAACAAATATTATATTATTAATTGATATTAAATTCCTAAAAATATAAGGTTCGGCCAAGAGACTTATATTATGATAGGTTCCTCATTAATGGACCACTTGGGGGTCGCTTGGATGTATATAGTAAGTTTATTAATCATATTATATAAAAATACAAAGAGACATTGTAAAAGTGAAACTAATTAACTTAGAGTTAATACTTAAAGATAAGGTTAATATAAGTACCCAAACCTGTCTAAATTCTATTGGATGAGTTGTTTTCGACCTATCCACACCTCAGCCTTTGCATAGTCAACTTTGGAGCCTTTGTAAACCGAATATGAATTTATTATAAATTAATATTTCTAACTTTTCCAAAGGTGCCCCTCACCCCTCTTATAAAAGGGCACTCCTCCTTCTCATTTCTTCACACCTTCAAAGCCTTTTGGTTCGGCCAAACTCTGCCCAAATACTCTCCCAACATCCATCAATACAACCTAGAGGCCTTAGTTTGATCAGAAAGCCAACCTAAGGATCCCTTTTGATCAAATCAAAAGGAAGAACCCGAAGAAGAGGTAATGATTTCACCACCCTTTTCTAAGTTCATTTCTTCTTCCACTTCTTCTTCCTTTGTTCTTACCATTCTGAAATAATAACTCCAGTATCTCACATATACTGTGATGTTATTATAAATATGGTACAATCATATTCAGTATTCTATCCACCCTTTGAATAACATGTCACCATACGTGTGTACGTACGGCTTACCGTCTCCACGTCGTGGTGTAATTGTTATTCAATATAATATTATTTGGATGGGTATAATAATGATGTGTAACTCATGTAAATAATAAATATAACATGTTAATGATTCTGTATATATGATATACCATCCATTTATATATTATTTTAATATCAAAAGAATGATATTGTCGCTCGTGCGTACGTACGGACTACCGTCTCCACGAACGCGATGAGATTCATTCTCCATCGTATCCATTCAAGTATAATTATCATTTGATGATTTAAAAATGATGTTTAAGGACTGTATATCATTCTGGATATGAATAAGATACAACAACCATGGCTTATGTAACAAAACATATAAAAGAAAATGAGTAAGTTAACTCCCGAAACGACGATAATTCTAAGATATTATTAACAAATCAATGTTAAAAGATCATATATGATATCATATTAATATATATGATTCTTGTATAATTTAATAACAACTATTTCACCATTATACAGGAGGTTAACCTACCCCAACCAAGGAAAAGTACAAGGTAAGGGTTATTTCACAATCTCTTCATTATCCGAGGTTGTTTATATGTAATAATCTACTGGGATCTCTTTATCATCCACATCCATGTTTCTTAAAAATTGTATTTCAAAACATTTTTACTATTTACAAGAATATGGGTTAAAGTCATTTATACCTTTTTTTTGACTTTTTATAAGAGGTTTATAAAGGAATCTTTCCGTCGTTTTCAAAACAAGGTCCTTTTTAACCTTTTCGACAGAATTGAGGTAAGAATGTTTTTTTAACTTATACGGCGGGTGTGGTTATTTTATGCCGTTATAAAATCTTCAAAGCTTTCCTTACAAGCTTATAAGAATATTTTCAAAGAAAATGTTTTATTTTATATGGATCTTAAATGATTTCAAAATAAAAGGAGATATTTCTTTAAAAAGAATTTTGATTTCATCTATGTCAACATCCTTTGATGAATTTTAAGATTATTTGAAGTTGATTTATTATGATACAAAACTTCTATATTGTATTGAAGGTTTTGTGATATGTTTGACTGTGGATGTGCTATTTTTATACCATTCATAGTTTATTGTGAAAGTATTGACATTTCGTATGCTAGTTTTAATACGAATGTTTATGTTATGTTTAAACCTTTTCATATGGGAATGCATTGGACTTAATAAGTGACGGGTGGAGCCCGCTATAGCTCCTCGATGCATCGGTAGGTCTCATGAGACAAACTAGTGTCTTGGCACAAGGCCTTGACAAAATCTTATTTTTAGTCTTGGCACGAGGCCTTGGCTATGTGGTTATGATAGTCTGGCATTATGCATTCCAACATTATGAAAGTGGTTATTTATTTTTGCATGTGATTATTCGATTAGTGGAATATCCATGTGAATAAGTAAATGGCATTATTTCATTTTATTTATGTCATACCATGTTGAAAGTTCATGTTTAAAAGGCTTTTGTTTTAGTTATACATTGCCTTAAATGTTTATTCTTATTGATGAAAGTTTCCGCTATATTGTTATCCTTACTGGGCATTTGAGCTCACCCCTTTTCTATGTTTTATTTTTCCCAGGAAGTGAAGATGTAAGTTATGAATGACCTGCAGGGATATTATGAGGGGATTGTAGTGTGGACTGTGGAAACATTATGTTGTTGTAGTAGTTTTTGATTTTATGATGTAATGTAAAACTTATGAATATATCTAGTGTTTCCAAGGCTACTAAACCAATAGGTCTTTCGAGATTTGATCTTTCTTGTGATCATGCCAATGTTATGTAATAATGCACCGACTCTAGGAAACTAGGGTCGGGGCGTTACAGTGATGTAAAAAATGAATAATATGTTTATGAGAATACTTAATATTTTTTTATTATCTAAAATGTACAGGAATAGAATGTGGAAACATCATAAATTATATTATCTATCAAATGAAATAAAATATGTTATTCTATGTTGTGATTAAATTTCTAGAAAAATAAATTTTCTTATCGAGTATGTAATATGTTTGGTGTTTACACTTAGTACACGTATAAAACAGACCAGGGAATCCATATGAACTGACACCGGAACCAATCCTCCACTGGCCTGAGGGGTGTTATTGATTGAACTAGTCCGGTGATAAGTGCTTGGGAATCATAAACAAGAATTTAGAATGATTTTCCCTTAAATTATTGTTAAATAACAAAAAACTTTCTCCTTAAAATATGAAATTAAAATTCCTTAAATCATACATCCATTCAAAAAATAATAATAAATATGACATTAAATAGACTTAATAAGAGTAAAAATAATAATCCCTAAAAAATCCTCTAAATTCCCTCTCTAAAAGTAACTCAGCGTCCTACTCAAACCACCACAGATAAAATTCAATCTACCGATATCCATATTTAAAATAAATAAATGAAAAATCTACCTAGTATCCACATATATAATTTCATCAGCCAATAACCATAACTAAAATAAAGATAAACATTAACTTGAAATCTCCATCAATCACTAATTGGTCCGGATGATGTATATGGCCCAAGAGAGAATCAACAACTAAATGAAGGCATAAAACTAAAATTAAAAATAGGAATGTTCATAAAAATACGCAATAAGACACCAAATACCTTGCCACATGCCAAAATTTTAATGATAAACCCACTATTATGTTAGTTTAAAATACAATAAGAAAATATAATTTTTTGAAAATATTCATAAAAAATAAATATCAAGTCTTCTTCCATTTTAAAATATTTTTTATTTATCTTTCTTGAATTTGATACATCAATTTAAATATATTTCCTTAACATTATCTATTTTTAGATAAAATCACTCATTTTCATTACTACTAAATATTCTAGATGAAAATATTTCACTAATACATTTTACAAATCTTCCTTAAACCCCAATTTAAATAATGAAACCCAAACACCAAAGGGATAAATCCAGCTATAAAATTGGAACCACAAGTAAAGAGTTCGATAATGAATGTAAATTGTGTTAGGGTGCCTCAAATATACATGAAATGGGGGGGAAAATTAAAATAATGATATATACTTCATTAAATCAACCACCAATCAAAGTATAAGCATCATAATATATTGACAATAACACTCAGGTAATAATATCCTTTACTAGTGATAAGTACCAAATATTAACCTACAAGAACATATCTGTCTTGGAAGTCTTTTCAAACTAGTTAAGAAAAATCCCAACAACCCAAGAAAATAAATCTACCACAAGGAACTATTGGTTTCATTTAAATCCTATTCCCTCTCTATAAAGAAACAAGATAAACTATAGTTTTCAATCATATAGTAATATATTTAGGGAACTAGAATTCCCATGACCCACACCCAAGATAGAAAGTATATGTTAAATAATTAGAATCAAATGTATAAATAAAAACATGAAATACACCACATCACTTAATACATAAAAAACAACCTTAACATGGTAAACAATCAAAGATCCCAAGGAGATCTCACATGCCCAAAAATTTGAGAAAACACATGAATTGGAAAAACATGCCTATAATAAATACACTCAAGATACCAAGTCTTTTTATAATAATTAAAATCTATTTAAAAAATAATTTCTTAATAAACATCATTTGAAATTATCCTTGGATATAAATATAATATACCACGCCCCTTTTTATCAAATCCATTAAAAAAATGAAATTTAATTCTGAAAATAAATCCATGAAACAAACAAGGTAATTTTTTTAAAACACTCATTTTATTAGAATTATACATTAAATAATTAATCAACACATTCAATTTTATATACAAAATAATATTCTAAGTTAAACCTTTCAAAAATTTAATTAAAAACCCAAAACACCTTTAACAACTTCAATAAAAAATTTAATGTGAAATTTGAGAATGTTTAGAAAAATTTGGTATACAGAGTTTAATAAAATATTTTTATAACATGTTCCAAAATAAATAATCCTTCTACATTAAAAATTTCAATGATCCATCCTCCACGGACCATTTCGCGACTACCCCAAACCCCCCTACCATAAGCCAGGAGCTGGCAACTAGTGCCGAGTAGGCATATCCCAGACAAATGGGAGGAATTTTCTTTTGTACCAGTACACATTCACACAACTCCTAGAGACATATTTTGGAAAGTGAAAACACTATGTAAACAAACACAAGGTATGATTGTGGAAAACTAAAGGCAAACATGGCTAGAATTCAAGCCCAACAAAAGGGGAAGTAAAAGTATAAGTCTCTGTAACTCCTGCATAGAAAACCCTACCATAAGGGTACATACAAAAACTGTAGTCTGATGTAGTATAGGAACACCTCATTGGTTGGTTCACTAGAAGTACCACCTAGCCCCAGTCCAACTAGGACTCTCTCAAAGAGTCGATCATATGAATAAGACATGACATGTGCAGGAAAATACCGTGTAGGGTGAGTAAAACATTTCCCAATAGAAAACTCCAAAACACAAAGTAAAACATCAAAAAATGGAACACCCCTAAGAAGATAAAGTCATATCAACATAGGTATGTGTATAAAAACTCATATAATATGAACACATAGGTATACTGGTAAAGGATTCCAAGACTCACTAGGACAATGGGTCTTGATATCATAGTCAAACCTTACCCACATTATTATTATCAAGGAGTATTCAAATTCGATGAGACATACAGTCTCTATAGGAGACTCACTTTTCATCTTCATAGGATACCTATTCTGCATCTTCGCAGGATACCTACTCATCCTATTTATAGGAGTCCTACTCCGCGTCTTCCCAGGAGACCTAATCTACGACTTTGCAGGAGACCTACTAAGCATCTTCATAATAAACCTAAAGTGCACCATCATAGGATACCTACTCTATTACTTCTCCATGGATTTACTCCACATATGTCCCAGTTCATAGGAGACTTACTCAGTGTAGGTCCCAGCCACTTGATTATGCTCTTATCATGATTGTTCTGAGAGCACATACTCATTGAGCTAATAGGTCGTATTCCAACCTCAATGGAAACTCTCATAGATTATCTCAAAATTACATACTCATCTCAAAGGTCACAAATCTACAATGTTCTCATGAAATGAACACATGGTTTGAGAGTTATGGTCATTTTATTGGAAAGGGGCACGTTGGGCCTAAGTCAGACCCGACCTGGTCAGAGCAACCCGACCACGACAGACCGACCCAACCTGACTCAACCTGATCCACTAGGTGTGATCTGACATGTTGGGTTGACCCATCATAGCCCACCTGGCCACATTGACCCACCCGCTCCGCATGGTGCAGACCAGGTTGTTCCACTAAACTTTTACAACACTACATTCCTGCTGGGTCAATACGGTCAGTCGCTGTGTTCAATGCGATCAGCTACCGCGTGACCCACCTCGCAGAAGTTTCTATGGGGTCCTGTCGCAGTCCTTCCTTATCGGCAGTTCCTTGCCACGTGACATATCCTCATACCATGTCCAGGTCGTGAATGTCGCCCCCACCCTACGATGACCCTGTCATCACCTGTAGCTGGCTACTGCGAGTTCCTCCACCATTGTGGTTCTGAACATCACCCCATTGCTGCCCTTCCGGTGTGTCGTGCTGCCGCACACTGCCGTCCACCAGATTCCATCAGACTATTTCTCCACAGGCCTCCATGATCCCTTCGGTGCCTTATTTTACAAAGAGGGGACACTCTTACGATCATTGGGATTCCACCATCACTATTGTGGTCTCGTATACATTCCATGATCCATCCTGGTGCAAAAAAGTTCAAAAAGAGATATCTACTGCACTGCTTCGATCCAACTACTGCCATATTCATCCCACCTCTTTCGTATCCCAGGTCCGTGATATCAGATCATTGCACAATGAATCAATTTTTTAATGATTTATTGATCGTGAATTATCGAGTTGCGGGCCAAACGAAGAACACCCACGATGAAAGAAGAATGGACGGGGAAAGGCATGAACCAAAAAAGAAGAACAAACCTTGATTGATGTTCATGTCAATCGTGATTCATTTCCATTAGAACAGTTAATTAAAATACACAACCAAGGATAATCAATATCAGATAAACAATTCCCAATAAACCCCTCAAGGTAAAAATTAAGCTACAATATGAACAACACATAGATTAATCCGTTTGTCAATTAATCCATGTTCATCATAGGGATAAAGAAAGGGGAAGGAAAAAGATTAAAACTAACACCCTAACTAGATTTTGGATTGGTTGACAACAGGGTTTGATGGTCGTTGATGATATGTTGAGAGTCATTACAATATTTTGTCTTGTCAATCCTCAAGCATCAATCTGTGTTCTATGATCCATGATCCGCAATCCATCAGCATTCATCTTGGTTTGTCATTTTCCGACGGGAGGGAACCACTAAAACCTTTCTCCTGAGTTTCCAAGGAATTCCATCGTTATGTGTTAACCCTCAATTCCTATTTGATTAGGGAGAAAAGAAAATATGTCATCCCAGTACAGCATTTCCACACTATTTCATTTAAGAAACAAAATAGGTTGGCTCGTAACTGCGTCTCAGAATCGCATCATCATTGCATTACAGTGAAACATTTAAAAATAAAAAAAATAAACTTCTTTATTTTTATTTTATTATTCTTTAAAATGTCCAAAAATTAACTTTCACAGCCGACCCGCACCGGTTGATGTTATACCCCTCCTAAGGAAAACAACACATTAGGATCTCAACATTGGTCTCAAATATCCAATATGAGCCACCATTCATGAGTCAATAAAATTTTTAAATAAAATAATTTTATTTTGATATTTTATATACGGTTAATTCATTTTTGGGTTTTCTCACTAGAGACCTGTGATGACTATAGTTATGTTGCTCCTAGGGTAAACCCAAAATCTTGAATGCAATGGTGCCCTCAGATTTCTGATCTGGCCAACTGTTTCAGAGTTATTCCACTTTTTTAGGAGTACCACTCACATACATTATTAAAAACTAAACATTTTTTGTTGAACCATTTTGGGCACACCGGTCCATGGAATCGCACGCCATCTCTGTAGTTGGTCTATATATTCTCCCAAAAAATTTCAAAAAATAAAATTGATAAATTTTGAATAATTATATTCTTCTCAACATAAGTATTTACATCCCTAATTTTCAAACCAAGGGATACCCAAATAGATGAGGGTATGAGAACCAACCTGAGCCCTGCCCTCCCATGTACTCTTCCAAAGATTCTCGTTCTTCCACCAGGCACACACTAAAGTAATCAAATACCCATGAAGGTTCCTCTTCTGTTAATCCATAATCTCCATGACCAGGTTGAAAAGAGAGAATCCCAATCATAAACTGTCATTTATGTGATTCTGGGGAGTCAAGATATGTCTTGCACATAGAGGAATACCAATATCTCTATTGAACTCTACTTCTGAAATGCTAAGAAGTGGCTAACATAGTGGTGAGTCACTCAACGATCACCAAGATGGTATTGTGTCCCTTGGATATACATGGTATACCCTTCATGAAGTATATCGATATTCTTTCTGACTCCCTTTATGGCACCCCAAGGATGAAAAGAGAAACTGCTTCAAAGAATAGGGGCTCAACAAGTTGAGTTGAAAACCCAGGAAACTAATTCAAAAAAGATCTCCACTTTTATATCAATTGGTAAGCCATGCATCAACCGGTTTATTCATCCCTAGTGTACTCATTAACACCTGTATGCATATCCCAATGCATCTTTCCACTCTAGGCATCCATTTCTACTATTGTGCATCCTTTGAAAGGAACAAAATTCTACCCACCTTTCAAATATAAATTAGTTGAATTACCAAGGACAACTTTGTATGTAAAGTCTCACTATCAGTATCACTATGTCGTGCCACCCCGACTCACTATAAAAGTGGAGGGGTAACTACCATTGATTGGAGGTGAGTTTCATCATCTCTATTAATGAAGGATAGCTATAATGAGGCCAACTGCTCTATTTTCTCATTTAAAAACAATGAATTATATCTCATACTGAGAGAATCCACTACCACATTTCCCTTACTAGAAGTATATATTCTATCCAAGTTATAGTCCTAGAGTAACCCTACCCAAATTTTATGTCTCAACTGGCATGAACCATATGCAATCATCGCTTTCCTCTCCATCAGGACACATCCAATTTCATTCTCCGATACATGGAAAAACAGTACGTACATGACTCCATTATCTTGAAAACTCAATATCAAGGTGCTCATCAGACATTGTGTCTTACTAAGACCACATAACCTCAAACATTGGGGCTTACTAATCCCTTCATTTGCAGGTCCTCCAACTGTAGCCTCAACTAGTGAAGCTCAACGGAATCCATCTGATATGATGATGATGATATCTATTCCATTCTAGGGGATAAAATAATACATAATTCTATCTTAGTGTGGGTAAGTAATATTGGAAGATCTTTAGGGAAGACATCCCTATACTCTGTCACTATTTCTGGGAACTGAAGACTCATAACATCAACTGCCCCATGGTTATGGCTAGTCAAATTAAGAGTGATCAGATGCACCCTCCTATGCATGAGTGTATCTCATGTGGCTAGGGTTTCCTTTTTTTCTATCCAAGGAAAACCTCATTCCATCCCTGCAGACAAACCACACCCTTTTCATGAAATAGTCAATCTGAGCATGAACTATAGATAACAAGTCCTTACCCAGATTAACATCGTAAGGCCTTAATGCTTCCACAAAGAGGTTCCAAATGTAACTCTTTTCTCATGGGTTATATCAAACAATTGGCACTAGTGTGATTATTAAGAATCCTACCATAGGTATCTCGAGACATAAGGGTCAAGTCAATGGTTTAACAAGAAACTCTATGTCAGGAACAAGATTCATGGCAAAAAAGAATGATGATAAACTTTTTCTATTAATAAGGTAGCTAAGAGTAAACAGATACCCAACCTCAAATCATTCTTGGAGACCTAGGGTTATAAGCACGATGGGATGGACAATCTCTACTGAGATTTACACTGATTTCTCAAGAAAAGAATTTCCCCTCTCTAGGTCAACTGGACTCACCCTATGAGACCTGATCCATAGATCCCATATCCCATGACCTCCTCTTGAAACTTCTTACACATCCATGTCTTTGTGACTAATGTCAGTTTCTTGCTCCCGAGGTCTCAACTCCTACTTTCCCACAACCAAAATCAACTGGTTATACCCACACAGCCAAAGGACTTTCACCCATAATGGTTTGCTCTAGCACCCTAGCAGAAGTAGAAATGCACAGAGGAATAATGAAGGCTAAGATGTCCATATGAACACCTCACTCAAGGTTAGATCCTAGAAGCACTAGTTGTGTTCGTGTACATGGGAAGGATGGTTTTCATCAATGAATACTCAGATACTGACATGTCATCCTTCTAGAACTATAGATTCTCTGGGGCACACATAGCCCATAGATTTTACGGTGAGATCTCCATTCTTTGAGAGATTTTCTCAAAATCCATCCATGGAAGATTCACCTAATGTTAAGATCGGGTAATCTAATCCTTAAAATCACCCTACTAAGGCATGTTATTTAGGCTCACTTCAAAACCCAAGGGGCTCTATCACTAAAACTCGTGAATTGTGATCGACCACATATCTCATCCACTGGTACTACGAGTACCATGTGCTACTCCACAGGTTTTGGTATAACTAGAACACCACCTAAAGGTGAAATATTAGGAACAAATCTTGGTACCGATCTCGTCACCCTAATGATCATCCTCACGATCATGTGGAAGAATCATGGTTGGTCATTAATGTGGAAAAATCTTGAAACAAAACAAGATATACCATGATCAATAAAGTATAACATGCAGGATGACTCGAGAAGGACAAGGAAAATACAACTCATTTATATAATATTAATATACCATAATTTTTTCCTGTAACTAGTGTTTTCATGTACCAAGTCTAAAAATAGATTTCAGGGTCCTAATGTATGGATACATCAGCTACCGTACCAATAATGGATTCCCTTGCTTGAAATCTCAAATTGAAACACTCAAAACTATTTCTATAAACCAAACTCATAGACTCTGGGTTCTTAAGGTAGAAGCGACCTCCTCTGATACTACTCTATCAAGACCCATCCCCCAGGGAATGTGCCATTACTACGCAAGCCCGCCTTCTATAGGCCAGGGGATGGTGAATAAAATAAAGTAGGAATCTCCCAAACAAATGGGTGGAATTTTCTTAAGTACTTGTACTTACACACACAACTTCATAACATAGATACTGGAAAGTGAAAACACAATGTAAAAAATAGAAGGTATGATAGTCTAAAAATGAAGGTAAAAATGGCCAAAATACAAGCACAAAAAAGGAAAAGTAAAAGTATAAGTCTCTGGAACTCCTCCATAGAAAACCTCACTTAAAGGGTAGGTGATGAAATAGCTTTCTAAATCTACATAATAATACCTTGTCTATTGGGTAACTCTAAGAACCCCCAGGACCCAGTTCACCAAGGACTTCTTCAAAGCATCGATCGTCTTAACATGACACAACACATGCAGGAAAATACAGTGCAAGGGTGAGTAAAAAAGTAATCATTAGGTCACACCAAAATAAAAAGTAAAATATGTCAAAGGTAACACCATTGAGAATATATAGTCAACTCAAAACAGGTATATGTTAACAACACATATAACAATAACATCTAGGTATACTGATAAAGGATTCCAAGACTCAAGGTCTCATCCACTACTAGCCATATGATCCAACTCAAACCATGCTCAATTCGGGAGATCTCACTCCTCAATCTATCTGATATTTAGCATGGAGAACTTGTCTACCAAAGGTATTAAAGATAACTCATGGTATTTATTTTTCATGAATTTCTTTGAGACATCCGGTCTCGCTAATACAACGAGCCTCAATATCATAGAAAATCCCTCTAAATAAGATTCTACTCAAGGAATATTAAAAACTGATGATACTGAAACATATGGCCGATTGTCGCCTATCGACCGATCAATGTTCCAGTGCTCTACTAATGTGTACAGTAACACTCGGGTCGAATCCTCGACGATGATACTTTGAAACAGTTGTTTGTTTTTAGTTGATTGTATTCTGATTGGGGGGGTTTTGATTGCAGAGCTTAATTGAAATGACTAATTGATTATGATTGATTTAAGAAATTGATAATGATTGGGGTGAGTTCATTATTAGGGAGTTAAGCTTTTGATATCCTTGAGCTTTGTTTTATATTGCATTTAATTAACACCCACTTCACAAGTTGACATCGATTAGAATTCCTAAGTGTTAAAGCATTAATCCAAGCCTTATCTTAATTAGGATTTTAATATCAATCAGTACATGTTTATGGTAGTGTATTTGTAGTTCAAATAATCCATGGAAACCACATGCTAAACAAAGTATGTCATTAATCCATGACAAATTAAGTCCAACATACACAATGTTAAATTAACAAATACTCATCGAGCAAATACTCTCAATCACTTAACATCCATAAATTATAACTCATCCCAATGAGATATTTACTCATCCATTTGAGTGTTTAATATTCTGGTTATAATAATTATGATGATAAATTAAGAATAGAAGAAAAATAAAGGGATTAGAAAAGAGTGGTACGTCGACACACACACACGAACGATGATGATAATTAAAAATGGATTTTTGATTGAATGAGGAAGCAAAGAAGGGAAGGGGATTCAACTGAATTTAAACTATTTTAAGAACATAAATATTAAACTACAGAAGGTGGATGAGAATAAGATATATTTAAGAAGAAACTTTCATTAAAACAAAATTACAAAGAAAGAGAATTACAAGATTACAAAAACGAAGAACACGAAAGTAAGTGAAAACAAAGAGAGGATGAAAGGTCTCTCAAGTGAAAACATGAGTATGATAGGTCCTCCAAATCCTTCGGTAAGGATTTGGTCGTGCCAATATGATATCCTCTCTTCTGAAATGCCAACCCCTCTCAAGGAGAGAAGGGGAGAGTGTTTATATCCCAAGGAGTGGACTGTTTGCATTCCCAATATGTCCCTCCACTTGCATCGCCAATTTGGCTCTTCATACAGCCAAAGCTCCGAATATCTCCTTCCTCAAAGATGTAGATAATACAGTTGGCCGACTACTTTCAATGTTTGGAGGCATTTGGACAAGTGGAGCCAAAGTTATGGCGGTTTTAGTAAACAAAGGTAAACCGTCCATTTCTATCCATGATTTTTCGATGGCCAAAATGTGAATGGGTTTTGGAATAGGAAGATGGCTTCAAATCCGAATTACTTCTTCAACAAAGTCGTCCGCCTATATCTCCTCTTTCACACTGGAAACTCATAGCTTGAGGTGATGCATACATCATGAGATATGTCATGCATACTATACTGATTTTAATTCTCGGACAGAATGATGGGCTGGACTTCAAAGCTTCATTTGGGCCCCTTTTACTTGGATTTGGGCCTTGAAATTTTTATAAAAGATGAAATTTAGTGTCCCCCGAATTATTGTGGAGATTTAATGATTTTGGACTTTTGGATTGATCCTAGTAAATCATTCTTCAAGTCTAGTCCGTTTTGTTCACAGATTCTTTGGTCTTGTTTGTGCGGACCATATGACCCTTCGAATGGCATAATTGTCTCATGGTACCTTGTAATTAAATGTTCTATATTCAATGGAGAATCCTAAAAAACAATAAACACACGATTTGGATCAGTATAGTAATAGTTATTATTAAAACATTAAACTGACTCAATTGGACTACTTCTAAAAATGCTCAAAATTTATACTTAATATTAAAACATTAATATTTCACACAAATTATGCACATTTCATATAAAATAAATAAAGAGAGTATATAATAAGTCATGAAAATATTAATAACATACACTCCCCCACACATAGTTTTGTGAATGTCCCCATGTGAAACAAATATAAAAACATGACAAAATCATTTTTACTCACCAACAGATATTAAAATTTTGTTTTCTCTAATCAGGGGAGGTTTAGACTATTTAACTCGTCCATTTTGAGTTCCAACACATGTTGTTACAGAAACAATGTTCCAAAACTAATTCATTTTTTCATGCTCAAATTTAGAAATGGAAAATGTGGACACTCAAAACTCACACCTCTCAAGTTGATAGAATTCAATTGTGGAGGTTCACTCTTTCACCAACAAAAAGTAAAAATCTTAGAGTTTGAAAAGAGATCTCAGCTTACAATCCCTATACAAAGTGAACAAGAATCAAGAGGTCTTTTTAAGGGGTTTTTCTGTGTCTATGGGATGGTAGGAATATAATGTCCAAGAGAGAGAATAAGAGGGTTAAAATACCAACATAGAAAAAGCAATGCACATTTTTTTGAAATAAAAAATCGAAGGAAATGAAAACACATATTTACAATGGAATGATTGTGTGACGAAAGGCACAATAGAGAAAGAAAATATGAAGGTAATGAGAAGATGGAATATTTACAAAACAAAAAAAACTTCTCCCAATAAAAATATAATGCAAGTGTTCTTTTTTTTCTTTTCTTTTTCTTTGTTTTTTCAAAATTTGACCTTGAAACAGATCTCACACTCATATCCAAACCCACGATTGATCTCCTCATGACACTAATTTTAATATTTATAAGAAGATCAAAGGTTGAGGAAGAGTGATTTTTTGACCTACCCAAGACACAACCCATTTTTTTCAATTTTTTTGTTGATTGTGATTATTTTTTGAATATTTTTTTTGAACACTTTTCAATATCATTTGTACAATACATTCACTGAATGACAACCTCCCCCCCACACTAAAATGGATGCTTTCCCTCAAACATATGATAACACACCAGAAAGTAAGGAAATGATACCCAAAAATGAAATCCATTCCCCCCCACTCTTAAATTTCAAAAACTTATGCAATGAAAATCCATGTTGATATTAGGTGGGATAAGGTATTGGGCTTGTAATGTGGCTATCAGAGAAAAGGTTTTCATAGGCTTGAAGGGGATTTCAAGAGGAGGATTAATGTAAGGGTAATGAGAGGCTATTTGGCTATTGCGATTCACATGTGGTTCAGAAAATGCCTCTATCATATCAATGCACACTAAGGCCAGAAATTCAGCTCGAAGTTCCACAAACTCAAGAATCACAAATGGGGGTGAAAACACACATTTTGAAAAGATGGCCATATGTGGATTTGGCATTAAAGCAAATGTTTTTTCTCACGATTGGGGAAAATAATTTTCCAAATCAAAAATTGAGCATTCAAAATGTGTTGGTTTTGACACAAAATTATTTATCCAAAGTCATAATGAAAATAAAAAAAAATTTAGATGAAAACATGTTTGTTAACTCCCCAAAATTGTTGTACAAAATTTCAAAACTCGATGGTGAGTAAGCATGACTTAGAATTTTTTTTGTATTTTTTTAGGTGATTTTTTTTGGTTTTTTTTGGTTTTTTTGGTTTTTTTTTTGTAAAGATACACCCACACAAAATAGAGAGTGAAAAATAAAGGTTTTGATAATGGAAATGGTTAAAAAATGAAAGAGTTAGGAAGAAGAAGAAAGAGGTATAGAGAGGAAAATATAGAGAGAGTTAAAAGGAAAGAGGTGCCCCCTAGTTTGGATTTGGCGGGTCTCCTTCTCCATATAGTGGTAGGTCAGTTAGAGAATTTGGGGAGCCAGTGGAAGTTGATGTTTTTCCAGGATTGCATGTCCTCTCATGGTGATGCTTTAACCGATGTCTATTAACCGTGAATGTCCTTTTGGAAGAGGGGTATTGGACTTTCACTGCACCAAATGGGTAAACATTAGTAACAACAAAATGACCTTCCCAACAAGAATTAAGCTTACCAATATGAAGACGAAATCGAGAATTGAAGAGGATTACCTTTTCACCTTAATGAAATACCTTTCTCAGGATGTGTCTGTCATGGAGTACCTTAGCCTTCTCTTTGTACAGATTGGAATTCTCATAGGATTCAAGTCGAAGCTCCTCCAGTTCAGCCAATTGCAACAGTCTTTCTTCACTAGATTTTTCACAATCAAAATTACAGGTTTTCACAGCCCAAAAAGACTTATGTTGGATTTCAACTGGTAAGTGACGCGCTTTAGAAAAAACTAGCCAAAAAGGAGACATCCCAATGGGTGTTTTATAGGCAGTTCAATAAGCCCAAAGTGCTTCACCAAGTATTTCAGGTCAGTCTTTTCTGGTGGGTTTTACAATTCTCTCAAGCACTCTTTTCACTTCTCTATTAGAAAGTTCAGCCATTCCATTTGTTTGGGGGTGATATGCAGTTGACGTTTTATGTACAACCCCATTCTTTTTCAGAAGAGATTCCATGGTTCTATTACAAAAATGGGTTCCTAAGTCACTGATCAAGGAACGTGGTGTGCCAAATCTTTGGAAGATGTGGGTCTTTAAGAACTCACTAACAGTATGAGCATCATCCTTCCTAGTGGGTTTGGCCTCAACCCACCTTGAAACATAATCGACCGCAAGAATAATGTATAAGAATCCATTGGAAGGAGGAAATGGTCCCATGAAATCGATGCCCCAAACATCGAAGATTTCACAAAATATTAAGGGCTTTTGGGGAATTTCATTTCTTTTGGAGATTGTGCCGAACTTTTGGCAAGTGGGACATGATTGACAGAACTCATGTGAGTCCTTGAAGAGCGAAGGCAAGAATAATCCTGAGTCTAGGACCTTTCGGGAGGTCCTTTGTGGTCCAAAGTGGCCAGCACCAGGCATTGAGTGACAAAATTCTAAGATGGAAGAATTTTCATCTTCATCAACACAACTCCTAATTACCATGTCTGCCCTAGTTTTCCAAAGTTTATTTTCATCCCAAAAATAGTATTTTGAATCACTTTTCAACTTAATTTTTTTGTTCTTTTGAAAAATTTTCAGGAAAAACACCAGAAACCAAGTAATATACAATTGGGGCATACCATGGAATTTTTGGAGTGATAGATGAAAGGTGCTCAGTAGGGAATTCAGGATCGATGATTTCTGAATGAGAAGAATTATAAATTCTACTCAAGTGATCATCCACGGGTTTTTTTTCTAGGTCTATCTTTGATTTCAAGGTCAAACTCTTAGGGAATTAGGATCCATCTTATTAGCCTTGGTTTGGAATCACTTTTCTTGAGTAAGAACTTAATAGCAGAATGGTCTGTGAAGATGCTGATTTTGGAACCTAAGAGATAGGACCAGAATTTATCTAAGGAAAAAACCACTGCTAGAAGTTCCTTTTCAGTCACAATGTAGTGAGATTGAGTTTCATCCAATGTTTTTGAGGAATAATAGATGACATGAGGGATTTTTTCTCTTCTTTGACCAAGAACAGCCCCAACGGCTCTATCAGAAGCATCACACATCAACTCAAAGGGTAATGACCAATCTGGGGGTTGGATTATCGGGGCAGATGTAAGAGCAGTTTTGAGTTCAATGAAGGCTCTCTTGCAAACCTCATCAAAATGGAAAGTGACATCATTTTGGAGCAAATGAGTGAGTGGGAGGTAAATTTTACTAAAGTTATGGATGAATCGCTGATGGAAACCAGCATTACCGAGGAATGATAGGATGTCTCGAATATAAGTGGGTTGAGGAAGTGATTGGATCACTTAAATTTTGGTAGGATCAACTTCAATACCATATTTTGAAACTATGTGCCCTAGAACAATCCCATTAGCAACCATGATGTGACATTTTTCAAAAGTTAACACAAGGTTACACTTGACACACTTTTGAAGGACTAGAGAGAGTGAATGCAAACAAGATTCAAATGACTCACCATAAATGGTGAAGTCATCCATGAAGAATTCCATGCATTGTTCAATGAATTCTGAAAAGATACTCATCATACACCTCTGGAATGTTTCAGGAGCATTGCAAATCCAAAAGGCATTCATCTATATGCATATGTTCCAAAATGGCATGTGAAAGTAGTCTTTTCTTGGTCCAGAGGTGAGATTGGGATTTGAAAATAGCCGTTGTATCCATCAAGAAAGAAATAGTGTGACTTTCCATCCAATCTTTCTAGAATTTGATCAAGGAATGGAAGAGGGTAGTGATCTTTTCGTGTTTCAGCATTCAATTTTCAATAATCGATGCATACACTCAATTTGTTCTTTACTCGAGTTGTGACTACCTCTCCATGTTCATTTGTGACAACAGTTATCCCACCCTTCTTAGGTACAACTTGAATTGGACTAACCCATTCATAAATTGGGTAGATAATACCAGCTTGAAGAAGCTTGGTGATCTCTTCCCTAAATACCTCAAGGATGAGTGGATTGAGTCTTATTTATGGTTGTCTAATTGGTTTGGATGATTCCTCAAGATGGATGTGATGCATGCAAAGGGTAGGGTTGATTCCTGGTATGTCATCTGGGGTCCAACCAAACGCCTTTTTGTTTTCCTTTAACACCTGAACAAGTTTGGACTCCTCGGTTTCAGTAAGGGTGGCAGAGATAATGACAGTATATGAGTGATCATGGAAGAGGAATGCATATTTCAGGTGTGCAGGAAGAGGTTTCAGATCAGTCTCATCTTTCACTTTTGGGCTTGACAACTCAGGAATGGAAGAAGGGACTTCAGTTGCTTCAGGTTCATTTTCCTTAATACTTTCCAAGGTGGAGCAGTAGAGATCAGAGTTGAGATGGGATTCAAGAGAGTTTTCAAGATCCCCTAAATTGATGGAGTCTATGAATGAAAGGTCCACATCAACTTCACCATTTATAACTTTTTTAATCATGGAACAGATTTCACAAGATCCTTTATCATTAGAACATGATGAACACGGTGGATTGGGGTTCGATTGACTCTTAGAAGTGTCCTCAGAAGCATGGATTGAGAATTCAGAGTGATCCTCAGATGGGTACCGCAGGGCTTGGAAAAGTTTGAACTTGACCAGTTGGTCACCAAATTCTATGGATAAGATGCCTGAATGGACATCAATTTTGGTTCTTGCAGTCATGAGGAATGGTCTTCTTAGAATTAGGGGACATCGAGAAGAGTTTGTCTCACCTTCGATGTCAAGAACATAGAAACCAGCAGGGAAGATAAGATCATTGACTCGAACAAGGACATCCTCAATTATTCCCTCCGGACTGGCTGTGCTTCGATTGGCTAACTGAATGACAACACTCGTTGGGTGAAAAGGTCCAAGACCAAGTTTAGAGAATATGGATTTGGGAATTACATTAATTGAGGCTCCTAGGTCTATGAGTTCAACATCAAAGTTGGAACTTCCAATTTGGCATGGGACTGTAAAGGTCCCTGGATCTTTGCACTTTATGGGAATAGACTGCTGGGTGGAAACATTTTCAAAGGTCCTAAGTTGCCTCTTGTGGGTACACAACTCCTTGAGAAACTTGGCATACTTAGGAATTTGTTTTATGGCATCTAAAATGGGAATGTTGACTTCAACATGTCTAAACATGTCGAGCATTTCAGGATCAGGATCAAAGGACTTCCTTGGTTTAGAAATGGCTTGAGGAAAAATAATTAGGTTCCTAAGTGGAATTGAAGTAGGTGAGGGAATGGTTTCAGGTTCCATTTCATGTTTCTTTTTCTTTTCATTTTCTAGTTCAACATTCAAAGGACGGATAGAGGACTTATCTTGAGGCATAACAATGTGCTTTCCCGATCTAAGTGAAATTGCACTTACATTACCCTTGGTGTTGGGTAATGGTTGAGCTGGGAGTTGGGACGAATTTGATTATTGTTGCTGGCTCAGGTGGGATGAAAGTTGACCTATTTGAGTTTCAATGTTTTTAAGGCTAGAACTGGTGAAGGAGGAAAGATCTCCCACTGCACTTTCCCATGGTTGCTTGGAAGAAGAGGCTCCCAGATTGGGATTTCCTTGATTTTGGTTCTTGGGAAAGCGATTTTATTGGGTTGGGAATTGGGAAGGCTCATTCGGATAGTGGAATCCAAGAGGAGGATTGTTCCTTTGAGGTTGAGGAAGAAAAGGATAAGGTTGATGGAAGTAACCAACACCTTGACCACATTGAAACTGGTTTGGGTTTTGAGGAGGGAATTGAGGGGGATGAGATATGGGATTACCATACCTAAGGCCTTGGTTATAGGAAGAAGAGAAGGGCTCAGAGTGAGGTTGGTTGAAGTTTCTAACAAACTGACCTAATAGTTGAGGATTGGTGTTCCGCTGAGAATATGCTGCATTGAGCTCCATTGGTCCAGATGAATCGGATTTATCCTCTTGAAGTTGTGGACATGTGTCAGTTGGATGAGATGAAGAGTTACAGATTCCACAGTTTTTGATTGGTCCAGGAAACATTGATTGCGGAGAATACGAGGTTGGGGATTTGGTGGCCACAGCTAGTTGTCGCACAAGACATGTAAGTTCACTCATCCACTCGGTCATTTTGTTCGGCTCAATTGATTGATTATCTTGGGATTGTTTGACTTGAGCATGTGCTCGAGTATGGAATTGTTTTGTGTTTCCAACCATGTTACTTATGAGATCTCTTGCAGCTGCTGGAGTTTTATCAACAAGACCACCACCACTTGCAGCATCTATGAGAGTTCTCTCTATAGCCAATAACCCCTCATAGAAGTATTGGATCAAGAGTTGGTCATGAATTTGGTGGTGTGGGAATGTTTCAACAAGCTTTTTGAACCTATACCAACACTCATGGAGTAATTCACTTGGGGATTGACGTATACCACTTATTTTTTTTCGGATAGAAGCAGTACGAGAAGTAGGAAAGAATTTCTCTAAGAAGAGTCTCTTCATGTCATTCCATGTAGTTATGGATCTAGGAGGTAGGTAGTAGAGCCATGACTTAGTAGTGTCAGCTAGGGAGAAAGGGAATGATTGAAGTTTGATTTGTTCTTCATAAACCCCTTGAGGCTTCATGGTAGAGCACACCACTTGGAACTCTTAAAGGTGGGGATGTGGATCCTCACCGGCTAGCCCATGGAAATGAGGAAGAAGATGAATCAAACCCGACTTGAGTTTGAAGTCAGCCTCTATGTTTGGATATTGAATACCAAGAGGTTGGTAATTCATATCAGGGGCAGTAAGTTCTTTTAGGTTTTGTTCCCTAGGAATGGCCATTTCAATTTCAACTGGTTGGATGAGGACTAGTTCTTGAATTATTTGAGTATCTCTTATGTTCCTCCTAAGTTGGCGAAGTGTTCGCTCAATTTCAGGGTCAAAAAAATATGAGGGATTTGTTTGGAAGGCTACGGGTCATTCAGAGAGATTTTGTAATAAAGAGGAAGATGGATTTTTCTTTGTATTTTTTTTCATTTATGATTTTTAAGAGGAAGACGGGTTTTTCTTTGTGTTTTTTTTCAATTTTTTTTAAAAATTTTGTTTTTTTTGTTTTTTTTACAATAACCAGAAATGAATGACTACTTAAAGAACCATCCCCGGCAACGGCGCCATTTTAAACGCACGGATGATTGTCACCTATCGACCGGTCAAAGTTTCGGTGCTCTGCTAATGTGTATAGTAGCACTCGGGTTGAATCCTCGGCGATGATACTTTGAAATAGTCATGTGTTTTTAGTTGATTGTAATATGATTGGGGGGGTTTTGATTGGAGAGCTTAATTTAGATGACTAATTTATTATGATTGATTTAAGAAATTGATAATGATTGGGGTGAGTTCATTATTAGGGAGTTAAGCTTGTGATATCCTTGAGCTTTTCTTTATATTGCATTTAAATTAACACCCACTTCACAAGTTGACATCGATTAGAATTCCTAAGTGTTGAAACTTTAATCCAAGACTTAAATTAATTAGGATTTTAATCTCAATCAGTACATGTTTATGGTAGTGTATTTTTAGTTCCAATAATCCATGGAAACCACATGCTAAACAAAATATGTCATTAATCCATGAAAAATTAAGTCCAACATACACAATGTTAAATTAACGAATACTCATCGAGCAAATAATCTCAATCACTTAACATCCCTAAATTATAAATCACCCCAATGAGATATTTACTCAGCCATTTGGGTGTTTAATATTCTGGTTATAATAATTATGATGATAAATTAAGAATAGAATAAAAAGAAAGGGACTAGAAAAGAGTGGTACGTCGACACACACACACGAACTATGATGATAATTAAAAACAGATTTTCGATGGAACGAAGAAGAAAAGGATGGAAGGGGATTCAATTGGATTTAATCTATTTTAATAACATAAATATTAAACTACAGAAGGTGGATGAGAATAAGAGATATTGAAGAAGAAACTTTCATTAAAACAGAATTACAAAGAAAGAGAATTACAAGATTACAAAAACGAAGAACACGAAAGTAAGTGAAAACAAAGAGAGGATGAAAGGTCTCCCAAGTGAAAACATGAGTATGGAAGGTCCTCCCAAGACTTTGGAAAGGCTTTTGTCATGCCAATATGATATCCTCTCTTCTGAAATGCCAACCCCCCTGAAGGAGAGAAGGGGAGAGTATTTATAGCCCAAGGAGTGGACTCTTTGCATTCCCAATATGTCCCTCCACTTGCATCGCCAATTTTCCTATTCAGACTGCTGAATATCCAAATATCTCCTTCTTCAATGTTGTATATAATAAATTTGGCCGACTACTGTAAAAATTTGGAGGCATTTGAACTAGTGGAGCCAAGGTTATGGCGGTTTTATTAAACCAAGGTAAACTGTCCATTTCTATCCATGATTTTTCGATGGCCAAAATGTGAATGGGTTTTGGAACAGGAAGATGCCTTCAAATCCGAATTAATTATTCAACAAAGTCAGCCGCCTATATCTCCTCTTTCACACTGAAAACTCTCAGCTCTATTTGATGCTTACATCATGATATATGTCATGAATACTATACTGATTTTAATTCTCTTCCAGAATGGTGGGCTGGACTACAAAGCTTCATTTGTGCCCCTTTTACTTGGATTTGGGCCTTGAAATTTTTAAAAAAGATGAGATTTAGTGTCCCCAAAATTATTGTGGAGATTTAATGTTTTTGGACTTTTGGATTGAGCCCAGTAAATCAATCTTCAAGTCTAGTCCGTTTTGTTCACAGATTCTTTGGTCTTGTTTGTGAGGACCATATGACCCTTCAAATGGCTGAATTGGATAATGGTACCTTCTAATGAAATGTTATATATTGAATGGATAATCCTAAAAAACAAGAAACACACAATATGGATAAGTATAGTGATAGTTATTATTAAAACATTAAACTGACTCAATTGGACTACATCTAAAAATGCTCAAAAATTATACTTAATATTAAAACATTAATATTTCACACAAATTATGCACATTTCATATAAAATAAATAAAGGGAGTATATAATAAGTCATGAAAATATTAATAACATCAGATACATAGAGTTTTTGTTGGAGAATCATGATGTATCTTCACAGAAGACCTAGTCCATGTCTTTGTAGGATACCTACTCCGCCCCTTCCTAGAATACCTAGTCCTTGTCATCGTAGGATAACTACTTCATGTCTTCGCAGGAGACATACTCTACATGTTCATAGGTTACCTACACAACCTCATCCAGGGAGACATACTATGCATCTTTTCAGGAGACCTACTCCTATTCTTCACAATAGTCCTACTCCAGATCTTCATAAAAGACATACTTTGTGCCTTATCCGGAGACTTACTCAAGGTAGGTCTCAGCCAAAAGATTCCTATCTTAGCATGCTCATTCTGGGAGAACTTACTCCTCGATCAAATCGGTCATACACCATCATCTGTAAAAAATCCCATAGTGTTTATCAAAAGTACCACCTCATCATGAGGGTCCCAATTTCTCAAATGTTTTGTCAAACAGACACATGGTTTGAGAGTTATGGGAATTTTAATGAAAATGGGTTGGTTTGGACTGGGTATGACCCAACCCGACTTGACCTAGGTCCGACCAAACTAATCCGCTAAGATGACTAGGTCTGCTGGGCCTGACCCAAGCCATTCTACTAATTCGTCCTGCCTCGCTCTAGCCCAACCCACCTGGCAGAGCTGGCCTGCTCGATTCACCTGGTGTGGACCGACTTGGTCCACCGGATGTGGCCACCACCATATCCCTACCTGGTCAATGTGGTTGGATAGGGTATTCAACGTGGTCGTCCACTGCATTCTATGCAGTTTTCTATTGTGTGACCCACCCTGCGACGGTCCCCCATGAACAGCGGTTCCCAACCACGTGATGTGGCCTCCTGCCACATCTGGTCATGACCGCTGCCCTGCGGCCTCCCCTATCACATACCACGACTGGATGACGTAAGGTCTTCTATTGGTGTTTTCCCAGACTATTCCCCATTACTGCCATGTCGGCGTGTTACACAACCACGCGCCACCAGATGCCGGTGGCCTTTACTCATTGGACCACCACATTTATTTTGGTTCCCTATTTTTCGATGAGGGGGAACTCTTGTGATTATCTGGTTTCCACCATCATTATCGTGGGATCAGATCACTTCCATGATCTATCATATGGAATATCCATTCAAACAACAATATTTTCAACACCGATTTGATCCATCTACCACCATCATCATACAATCATCATACCTCAGCCATCCCAAGTCCGTGATATCAGATCGTTGCACCAAGAAAAATTTGTGCAATGATTGATCAATCATTAATTGTTGAGTCTTAGAACAAATGAATAATACAAGTGAAGAATGAAGAACATAAGGAGAAAGACATAAACAAACAAAGAGTAACGAACCATGATCGATGTTCATGCCGATCATGGTTCATTTATGTTATAACAGTAAATGAAAGTCCCCAACAAAGGATAATCGATATTAGATAAAAATACCAAATAAACCCCAAAAGGGAAAACCCAACCCGTACTACGCATGACGAGTGGATTAATCCATTGGATTATTTATCCATGTTCATCATAGGGACAAAAAACCAAGATGGAAAAGTGATTAAAAATCATACCCTACCTATTGTTTGGATCGGTCGACGTTTGGGTTTGATCGTTGTTGGTGATCCATTAAGAGTCTTCATCATCCATTGTCTTGTTGATCCTTATTCCTCGATCCATGATCTGCAATATGTGATCCATGAACCTTCAGAATTTTTCATTGTTTTTCATTTTCCAGTGGGAGGGAACCACCAAAACCCTCCTCCATATATTCCAAGGAATTACAGGTTTATGCGTTAACCCGGAATTTCTGTTTAATTAGGGAGAAAAGAAAACACATTGTCCTATTACAGTGTTGCTGCATTTCTCCATTATTTATTTTAAGAAAAGAAATAGGATGACACATTTCTACATCACAACATCAATTCATCGATGCGAAACATTTAAAAATAAATAAAATAAAATTCGTTATGTTTGTTTTACTCTTCATTAAAACATCCAAAAATTAACTTTCATAGTCAACCCATGTTGGTTGATGTTAGGCCCCAACTATTTAAGATTCCACATTTGGATCTTAATGGTGGTCTTAGATTTCCAATCAAAGTCATCATTCATGAGTTATTAATATTTTAAAATACAATAGTTTTATTCGATTATTTTATTTACGGTTACATCCTTTTTAGGTTTTCTCACCAGAGACCTACACCGAATAAAGTTAAGACGCGCCTAGGGTAAACCCAAAATACTGAATGTAATGAAGCCCTCCAATTTTTAAAATGGTACCCCATTTAATATTTATTTTACATTTCAAGAAAAAAACTCAGTTGTCTTTTTATGAACTTAACAATTTTCTTTGCACCATTCCAGGTACACCGTGCCACATAACTGCATGCCGTCTCAGCACCTTGTCTCAGAAATTTCCTAGAATTCTTCTAAAAATAAAACCGGTAAAATATGAGTCATTATAAGATACAAATATCATAAAATGGGATTTTACATTTAAATAATGATTAAATATATTTAATACCATCATTAAAAAATAACCACATGAATAAATATCTCAATAAATCAATAGTTCTAAATTTAATGTTTTGTACAATGGAAAACGTACCTAGATTCGACAGTAGAAGGTTCAAGACATTGATAATGGGATAAAAGAGACCCAAAAAGGGATCTCAATACTCAAAAACAAAGAATCTAGAAAATATAATTCAAATTAAAACACTAAGGATCAACTAAATAATTTTCATAAAGGGGGAGAGTCAACTAAAAGATAAATAAAAACTATGGAAAAGAAGACCCTACCCTAAGAATTCATCACCGAGTCATGAAGAGCCATGAATAATTTATAAAAAAACCAAGTAATATGGAAGGAGGGAGGTGTATACCAAGGAGTGTTCTTGGAAACGGTGTGTGACACATAGAGGAAGGGTGAAAAGGGGGATGGGCCCAAAAATAAAATAAGGGAAAAATTGTAATTTGTTAGAAAAAAAATATTTTCATGGTAAACCCACTTGGTTTACCAAACTATGTGGCACCTATTAATCTTGTAATTAACAGAGAAAAAGTCCTAGTAAAGTTACTCTTAGGAGCCCACTTAGCCTTACTAGTTGTTCTCTGGCCGTTCCAAATGGCACTTTCAAGAGAGAGACCCAAAAACATGGTTTTCATAAAGTTAATAAACAATACATGATAACCATACATCCCTAACACACTTTAAAAATTGTACAAAATTCATCCTAATCCCCATAGAAACTCAATATGTCTCAATAAAAAATAAATTAATATAAATATAACTCATTATTATAAAATAGTGTGAATCAACCTCTCCCACTAAAATTATTTCTTCCCATATAAATCCATTGAAAATATCTAAAAGATGAACAAGAAAATAAAAATATTATGCCCTCAGAAAATGGTGAGAGGTATGAGACCCTAGAATAAGTCCTAATAAGAGATACCACTAGCAAAAAAATATCCAACTGAAATCCTTGAACACAAAACCCTCTCCCATGTGAAACCAATATCTCCAAGAATTATCTGACCAACCATTATGTGACACAAGTCCTAATGAACCCTGAGACCAACTAGAGTCTCCCCCATATATATTTCATTAAATATGGTGGGTAAATAGCACACACAGTCCATAGAAGATAAAACACAAATAAAGGAACCCTTACACTAAACACCCAACATAGATTATATTTCTTCTATAAAACATACGAACCATCCAAAAAAATAAGATCAATGCACCACTGCTAAATAATAAAGAAACCAAACCCAATAAAAATATCAAACATTGTGGAATAGTAAAGATCTAGCATTGGGTCACATAACTGAGAAATGAAACCCAAAAACTTACTCATAGAATTCTACTAATGGTGTATCCTATAATAATCCAAGTCATCCCTAACTAGGGTTTCGTCAAACCATATTCATTTCGAATTCCCAATCACCAGCCCCAGGTTTTCTAGGATTAAAACCTAAAATACATAAATTCCCAAGGAAAAAACGAGATCTATGATACCTCAAAAATTTTCACTAACTTGGAAAAACCCAAAATGAATCCACCAAAATTGAGGATTGTACTGAGAGAGAAAGTTCTAAAAATTTCTATGGAACTAAACTAGGTTTTTCCATCACAGTCACAGTGAACATAAACCATCACAAAACAGGGAGTTTGTTGATTTAAGAAAACTAAAACATGATTCTAAAGCAAATGAAATTTATATCTCTACCAATTGATCTTGATTATATGTATGTCCATCTACTTGAGGAACTAACCCAAACAATAAATAGAATAACCATGGGGTTCATGCATGAGAACACTCAATCCATCTTATTTCACAAAATTTCTAAGAAAGAGGCGTATAAATTAAATATCATGAGACATTAAATCAATCATTTGATATCCCATAGATCAATAAAAAATAACCCAACATAACTGAGGAAAAATCCACAATAATCAATCCATCGAATGAAAGAACATCATTCACATATCATATAATATATTTTCTATTAAAACAATCTTTTTCCCAAAATTTTAAAAAATAATTTTTAAATTAAAACACAAAATTCCTTTTTCACATTTAAAAATAGAAACAAATTCTACAAAAAACATGCTTAATTTTTAATAAAACACACCATTTTGAATATAATATAAGAAATTATTTGTAAAAAATACCCAAAAACTATTTAATTTTTTTTAAATTTCTTTTTTTATCAAAAATATATTTCCAAAAAATCTGTTTTTTCATACAAAAATTAGTTTTTAAAACAACCATACAGAAAGGTGGCATAGTACAAGTCCGAACCACATGTCAACATATCACAATATCCCCTTAAATTTACCCTATAATCATATGTCACTTAAAGGAGACCAAAACAAAAAAAAATAAATGGGATGTGAAACCATCCGTGACTCTACCGTATAGTATGAAAAACCATAGGAAAACCTTGTAAAAATTCTTAAGACCTCTCTAGATAATGTGTTTGGTCAGCGCCCAATTTTTCAGGTCCTTTGAACCAACCTTATACCAATGATCCTTATTTTATTTTAGTAACAAAATCCAACAAGACCCCCAAGGCATCCCATATAATTCCAATTGCGATAAATTCCATGAACATCAATAATAATAATAAAATCCAAAATGAAAAAAATCAAATCCCACCTCCTATAAAAACTTGAGGCTTCAAATGGAGGAGATCTAATGATACCCTCCCCCATGTGTACCTCTTAAGTTCTAAGCATCCTATCATAAAACTATTATGAAACATCCCAAATAATAAAAGGGATACTCACAAACTTGTGCTCCCCTGATATAAAAAAGTCTTTAAGCCCATTTATAGAGAAACGACATGGATTTCAACCTGAAATGACACCCTAAATAAACTTCCACTAGCTTGAGTGGCATTATTGACCACTTTTGGATGGAGAAAAGTGTTTTCGAATAAGAAGAAATCATTAGTAATGACTTCTGCCTTAAATCATAGTTAATATAGAATAGATTTTATCCAAATAATCTAGTATATATCATCTATAAATTAAACATCCATATGAAAAAAAATTAGAAATAATAAGGAAATAATCGTACATTTTGACACCTTTTTATTTTATGAAATAATTTCTTAATATAAATTTAATTTATTTTATATAATCCATTACACTCACCACCGAGTTAAAAAGAAATGAGATATAGTAATAAAATATTATTATTTAAAATGGTAACTACCACAAAGCCATTGAATTGCATTGAATGAATATGACTAACTAAATTTTGATAAAATTATTTTTATATATTTATAAAACTAACTCATTTATTTTCTATTGATTATAAATGTAAAAAATCATTTTGATGAAAATAAATATTTTCTAAAAAGCTTCTTTTATACGTGCAGTGTATTTTTAAATTAATAAATTAAAATAATCAGTATTTTTTAATGATTTTTATAAATTTTTTACATTATATATTAAATAAAATATTCTAATATTCATATAATATTTCTTTCTAAGCATGGGATAATAACAAAAAAATTCTTATGCTTAAAAATGTATTTGTGTATAAAGTAGTTTCTGTCACACATTGTAGGCCTATTTTTTAAAATTAATTTATGCCTATTTTATAAATTTAATTTCATAAAATTATTCTATATTTTTATTAAGGTCTTTTAAATTTGGAAAATAGTTACCTTTTATTTTTTGTCAATATGAATAGTGATCGTTGTAAAATTTATCAACTTGGTAAAGGGTAAATTAGGTAAATCTTGTATAAAAATGGGTTATATAGCCATAATATTTCATCCTAATTATTATTGGATTAAGGTAATTCAAACCTTATCACCTTAGGATCAATATCTTGGAAAATTAACTATATAATATTTAAATCAAAGAAATTTAAAAAATTTCACTCTCTTAGTTTAAAATCTCTGTAATGTGTTCACATAGAGAAAATAAAAGTTATGAATTAATATATGTGTATATTATAATTTTAATGAAACTATTTTAATGGTAAAAATTTATTTATGATATTTATCAATTATATAATGACCTTAAATTATAATTAAACACCGAGGCAGTACTTATCCAATTATTAAAAAAATATAATAAATGATTTTAAAAATATTAAAAGTAATATAATATGAGTGATGTAAGGTGTGGAAACAAATTTTTATTCTAATATTACAAATTGGTATTATGTAAATGAAATATATTAAAATTCCATCTTTTTTATGTCTTTAAAGTCGAATTAAATGAATAGTTTGGTAATAATAATATTTGATGAAAATAATAATTTATTAAATTACATAAAAATCATAAAAATATTAAAATAGGAAAATGAAGATAATATATGGTATAATTTTTCTATTTTTCTCATTTATATTCCATTTTTAATCATTATTATTAATAATTACTTGAAAATATTTTATTTTTTTACAAATTCCAAGTGTGTCCTCTCCCTCCCTTATAAAAGGACACCTCACAACACATTAGTCCTTATAGATTGACCTAAATATTTAAAATTTACTAATAAAATCCAATATATACATTATATAGGTTTTTCGTTTCTTAGAGGACCAAACCTAGATCCCTTAAGTGGATATCTAAAAGAGTTATTTCAAAGATGAGGTAATCACCTTAATTGATCACATTCATTTTAATTATTCATTTAAATGTTATAAATATGTTATATTATTCAAAACCTAATAAAATAATTATAATAAAAATTTTAAAATTTTATTATGATTATGTAACCACCTTAATTCACCATCTCTCAATCGAATGCGAAGTAAAAATATCGCTCATGCATAAGTGCATCTTACCATTTCCTCATAGAAATACAATTCACTTATCATCAAAATATTTTTTGGATGGGTAATATGATGGTTTTAATGTTTAAATATTATACCTATGACATAAATAAAATTATTAAATTATAATACAACATCCTCCTTCTAACCTTTAAAACCAATAGAAAATGATAATGTTCTTCATGCATATGTGTCGACTACCACCACCACAAAGTTTTTTGATTCATTTTTCATTTATCATTTAATTGGATGGTATTAAAGATGTATTTTATAATTATATTCTATATATATGATATATTAATTATTTTTTAAATGTTAATAATTATTTTCCTTTCTTTATTTCCATCTATCAAGAAATGGAAACATCGTTCATGCGTGCATACAGCCTAGGTCCCCATGATCGGTGTAATTAATTTATATATATATATATATCGTATACGAATGTACAAAAAATTTATATATATAATATTATATGAATATAATTATTAAATTATTTGATATTATGTAACCATTATCAAAATACAAGTACTAAAACAATCTAAAAAAATATATGAAGAACGGAGCAGATATCACCCGGAACAATGATATTAATAAAATTGTGTTAACAAATGGGGGAAACAATTTTATGAGTAAATAATATATGGTATTATATATATTATTGTGGATATTTAATAGATATATAATAAATCTATTTGTATTTTATTGGAGTTTCCAACCCTTACAAATGAATTCGGACCTAAGGTAAGTGATTTTCATCTCACTTTTATTTATGTGGGACACATGCCTTATACACCACCGATTTATTTTTTGGGTGTATATACTACAAATTAATTCATATTATTATTATTATTTTATTTAAAATAATTGGTTATAAAAATCTATATAATGTTATTTCCTTCATGGGGTTTATGATTCAAAAGATATCAATGTTTTAAGGGTTTTATGTTACAACCTCATTATTTATAAGGAATGCTTATCATTAAGTCTCTGGTGATAAAATATTATAATCTATATATTAATAATAACATGATTTTTATACCATTATGTTTTTTATTTAAAATAATGTTGTTACGTTCATTTTACACACCTTAATTTCCCATAAAAATGGAAATAAATTTTCCCAAAAAATCATCTATATTTCTTTCTAGTAGAAAATCATTCTTCTTACATATACATGTTATCTAAAAATGTATTAAGAAATGTGCTTAATATTATATTATGTTCTCTCGAAGTCATTTTTACCCATGAATTAATTTTAAAATATGGTTTTAAAAGGAATATTATTACCATTTTCTAAATGAGGTACCTTTTGTGAATTTTTACAAAAGTATAAAGGAGTGTATTTTAAACTTATAAAGAATGAACAAAATTTCCCACTATCATGACTGATCAAAAATTTAAAGATTCCTTTATAATTTCCCTTAGTTATTTTTAAGTAAAAAATTTTCCATAAAATTTTGGAAATTTATATATTTAAAAGAAATGATTTCAAAATGAAAATTTCACATTCCTTAAGAATGTATTAATGGTCTTTTAATGTTATTTCTATTCATCAAAGTCAAAAACCAATGATTTCACAGGTAATTTACTGGGGATATTGTACAAGGATAACATCCTTATTCTTTCTCTAGATTCTTTATGCTTATGATGAAAATATGTACATGAAATCCATTCATTTTCCAAGGGTTATACTCTGATGAAATGTTTATGAAACCCATTTATTTTCCTTAGGTTATGCTTTGATGAAATGTTTATGAAACCAATTTCATTTAATTAGGTATGATATGATGATTATTTCATGATATTTTGGACAAAATATATAATATTTTCATTATGTGATGGAAGGGACCTATATCTCCCTCCAATGCATTGGGTAAAGACAAATATCTCATTAGATAAACTAGACTAGAATGGGTAGTAAACCCAATTCAATAGGGATATTTTTCTATTATGATAGTCATGGGAGTGAACCTTGACAACTATAATGGTTTTGGGAGTTAATCAATTCCACTATGTCTGTATTTAAAATGAACCATGACAATTATGGAAATGATTTTATATTCTTATGTGTATGCCACAATTCCATGTTTCATACTAATGTTATGATTTCATTTCTTATGTTCATTGATTACATTATGATTTATGTATTATGAGTTTCCTTGATTTAATAAATGACTCAAAATTATTATTATTTTATGTGTGATATAATTTAAAAATGTTGTTATCATGTTCTCATACACTTATGTTCATGTTATTCTTAAGTGATTATAGATATATCCCTTGATTACCCTTGTTGAGAATTGGATCTAACCATTTATTATTTTTCCTTTACCTGGTTTATGAAGAATGTTACTAAGTATGATATGTCTAATAAGGGTTCTAGTTATGACTAATTAAGTGGGATAAGATGTTGATGATTTAAGAATCAGTAGTTTATCTTTTCATGTTTCAATAGTCATTGGATCTATACAATTTTTGGCATGTATTATTATGTTATGGAATGAATATTCATATAATAAGATATGATATATGTGTATGTAATGTTTGGGTTTCTATAATTGGTATTAGTGAAAGGATTAGGTAACCTTTGGAAACTAGGATGATAAAACCTAATTGAGTTCCCTGGGGAAATGTCTATGTATACATTAACATCCTAATGTTTTGGTAATACTCAAGAATGAATGAGGTTAAACATACATTTTCATAGAAGAGTTTTTTAGAATATAGACACAATATAAATGATTTTTTTATGATTATGAGATTTTTAACTATGATCATTATTGATCACACTATATTTTTTTAGTTAATTGTTGGAACTCAAAGTAATCATTTTAATACTGAATACGACATAAAATGTGATGATTTTACTCCTAAGAAACCAAATATTAGAGGAGTTATAATAAAAAATATTATCATTATGATCACTTAACATTATCAAGATATGAATCATGCTTATATTAAAATTATAAAATGAGGTAAAATCATTATGTAGAGATCTTTATGAGTTATCAACCACATTTTTAGTGGGGTTTTTATCCAGCAGTTGAATAGAAGTATATCAGTACCATTGAAAACATATTTTTCATTCCCTTGTTTTGATAACATTAGAAATTTATTCTAGATGGTAATTATTTGAAATTTGAAGAACATCAATGTTGTAATCTTATCATGAACACATGGAAACCGGAAGAAATTGATTCCATAATGTTGGATCAGTTTGATATCTTATTTTTCAATAAGTACACCCCTTATATTCTGTTCAAAAAAATGGGGATGAAATTATTTGAAATTAAATAGAAGGAAGATTAATCTATTATCACCTAAGAGGAAAATATTTAAAGGCTTTCAAGGTATTATTATGGAATTATTATCCAACATGAAAGTAAGGTTGAGCAATTCTTTAATGGATTAATAGAAATTTCCCCAAGGGTGCCAGCAATATGAGAATTTAGTAGATATGAATAAATCATTTTATGTTCCACCAAGGAGGATATAAAGACTATATTTAACCATTAATATCCTGGTTTTCATAGGAAAATAATGATGGAGTTCAAAAGAAATTCTAAAAATCCTAGAGAGAATAAGAATAGATTTACTTTATTCTCAAGGTTTGTATAAAATCATAGAAGAAATTTTATTAAGGGAACTAGTAAATGATTAAATTATGTAAAATAAGGTCATTTGGAAATTGATTGAAGGATATTGAAAGAAGATACCCAATGATGTGGATATGGAGAATGCTCCTTATAATTAACCAACAACACTCTAGAGTTCTAAATACAAGGAGTATGGTTATTATTCAAACCAATTCCAAATTAGACAGTTAATGATGATGATCAACATCAATAACCTCTTAAACCCAGAGACAAAGGGAAATGTCATAGGATCACAATTTTTAATTTGTGGTATGATAACGATATGGAAAATGGTAAACTTACCATCTACTCTAGAACTTCAAATGTCTTATTAAATTTTGGATCTACCCCTACTTTTATACCTGAATAATGTTCTAAGAATATCATAATAGCACCTTAGTGATTAGATATTTGGTTAGTATTAAAAACCAATAATGGTATATTGATCACATTCCATGCCTATGATTATTTTTCAGTCAAAGTGTATCAGAATGTGCTTGTTGAAAATATTTTTATTCTCCATTTAGTTAAGTTTGATGATATCATAGGAATTGATTAGGTTTCATTACATAAATACCACATAAATTACTATTGAAGGGAATTGGAATTTTGTATTTTGAGTCATCCTATGATCTTCTATTAGTGTGATTATAAATAGAATCTTCTGATGGAAATCACATCCACTATATGGGGCTTGATTCCTATTCAAAAGGGGTGTTTTTGTCATATGGTTGGGGAGAAACTCAAAATTGAATATATACATATAGTTGAAGAGTTGGATTATGTATTTTCAAAGGAATTTTCATTTCATCCACTAAATTTGGATGTTGAGTTCTCAATAAAATCAAAAATGGTTATACCCTTCTTCTAGAGACTCCATATATAATGGACTCGATTGATTTGGAAGAATTAAAGAATATTCTCTACGAAAATATTGAAAACTGATTCATTCATCCAAGTGTATCATGATAGGGGGAAAAATTTTAATATATCTAGAAGAAATATGGATTAATGAAACTTTTCCTTGATTATCAATTACAAAAAAAAATAACTATCAATAAAAAGTATCATTTAACCCATATTGATGACCTCTCTGATCAACTGTATAGGTCTCAACATGCTTATATGTTTAACATTAATTATGGATATCATTAATTGAGGGTCAAGAAGTAGGATATAACAATGATATAATTTTGTACAAGGAATGGAAATTATGAACTTATATGATTCCATTTGGTCTTACTAATTATCCTATTATCTTTATGGATTTAATTAATTCTATCTTTTGAGATGAAATGGATAAATTTTTGGTAGTATTTATAGATGGAATTATTATATATTCAAAGAGTACAGAAGAGCAAGAATATCACATTATAATTTTACTAAAGGCCCATATGAAGGATAATATTTATGAATAATTTAATAAGTGTGAATTTTGACATTAGAATGTTTAATTGTTAGGTCATAAAGTCTCAAGTGAGTGTATATTAATAGACCCTTCAAAGTAAAAAGTAATTGAATGTTAACCTAGAAAAACACTATGACTAGGATCTATAGCTTTCATAGTTTAGATGGATATTATCCACACTTTTCGGATAATTTCTCATTAAATTATTATCCGCTCACCTTGTTAACCAAGAATAGAGGTATATTCCTTTGGATAGATGAATGTGAATAAAATTTGATAGAGTTTAAGAGTTGTTAGTTAGATTACATATGAATACATTACCTTATAGCAGATAATGGTTTTTAATCTATAGTGATTCATCAAATAAAGAATTGGGATGCATTACGACATAGAATGATATGGTGATAACTTATTACTCGTCCAAATTGAAGGTCAATGGGAAAAATTACCCAAATAATGATTAAGAGTTTTCTATAGTAATTTTTTCATCCAAGATATAAGAAAATTATAATTATTGAGAAATATGTGATATATAAAATGAACAAAAAATTTTACAATATATTTTAACATTGAAAGAGTTGAATATGTGCCATAAAATATGGTTGTAGTTGATTAAGTATTATGAATTTTCCAGAAATTATAACCTTGGAAAATAGAATAAGGTAAAGATGATTTGAGCCAAAATGATCCCGCTGTATTAGCTATGATGAGAATAAAAAAATATCAAATATTTATATATTTTCAAAAATATGATCGTGAAATCTAGAAGGAAGGGGACAAATTTTATCATTCTCAAATGTGTTTTCAAACATCAATCCAAGTGATGATTAAAGGGAATCATAAACAAGATATGGAACTAAAAAATAAGGTGAGAAATGCTCCTAAGTTTAACCCTTATTAGGATTGTTTTATAAGGTTTAGGAATTGTGTTTTTGTTCTTTCCATTCTATTTTTGAATAAGGATCTATCAGTTGAAGCTCATAGTTCACCATTCTCTATTCATCCTAGAAGTACAAAGATATATAGAGATCTGGAAGAATTTTTCAGGTGGGACAACATAAAGAGAGTTATCTCTATACATCTATATCAATTCTTCATATGTCATAATGTAATGGATTAGAGTCAAATATCTAAAGGGATGTTATAACCATTACCCATACCATAATTAAAATTAGAAAAAATAATCATGGATTTTGTCATTGGAAAGCCCAAAAAATATAAAGGGAACAATGATATATATATTATACTTGATCACCTTATGAAGTCATCACTATTTATTTCTAACATTGAATATTTTCCTTCTCACTATCCTTCAAAGATACACATTAAAGAAGATGTGAGGTTGTAAATTGTACCGCATTCTATTGTATCTGATCGAGATACGAGGTTTATCTCAATGTTCTGGAGAAGTATACAAAAATCATTGGATATGGAGATGTGTTTTAGTTAAACTTATCATACTTGGATAGATGGTTAGTCTAGTAGAACCATTCAAACCAAATAGAATATGTTGATATCTTACACTATCTATTTAGAATTTATTTGGTACCAAAACCAACCTATAGTTGAGATTTCTAACCAAAATAGATTTTAGTTGAGAATTCTGATGGCTATTTTAAATCCCTTTATGGAAAGAGGTGAATAACTCTAACATTATGAGATAAAACTTGAAAAAAAAGACATAAAAACCTAATCATTATGAGAAAATGATAGAGAAGGTTATTTGTATTCAACAAAATATCAAGGCACCTCTAAGTTGATAGAAAAGTTATGTTTAAATCATAAGGGTGACATGGAATTTTGAGTTAGTGAGATGTTTTTTTATGAGAATTAATACATGGATGACAGTTCTGAGATTTTGAAATAAGTGAAATCTAATCCAGAGATATATTTTCTCTTTCAGGATTCATGTTCAAGTAGGGAGTGTTTCTTATCACTTAGTGCTTCCACTGAGCCTCTCTCATGTTCATGATGTGTTCCATGTTTTTTTCTTGAGGAAGTATATACCTAACCCAAAACATGTTCTAAAATAAAATTTTATACCTTTGGAGCATGCCCTTTATTTAAAAAACTGTTCAAAATATTGGATCATAGATATAAATGACTACATAACAAGACTTTTCACCTGGTGAAAGTTCTTTGCAAAAATTAAAAATTCGATGAAGCAACACGAGAAACCAGGGATTTAATGAAGCAATTATATTTTCATTTATTTGTATTAGAGTAATTAATTTCAAAGGATAAATTCATTTTAAGGGTTGTATAATGTAACAACCTTATATTTTTTGAAATATTTTTTTCAATGAAGTATAATTTCAATGATACCTCACATTACACGCAATAGTGAGTTTAGATGAACCATCAAATACTATCAAAATATCATTATTTAAAGTGAAAGTTAACGCAAAATTGTTGGATTAGATGATATAAATAAAAATAATTAAATTATGAAACATTTATAATTACATAGGTATAAAATTAATTCATTTGTTATAAATTGATTATAAATGATAAAAACATTTGAATAAAAAAAATTATAAAAACAATTTTTATGCACACAATGTATTTTTATCTTAATAAATTAAATTAATCACTATTTTAAAATTAATTTAATTAAATTTATAAAAAAATTATATTCAATAGAATATTTTAATATATATTTAAATTTTTTCTAAGCATGGGACATGAATAAAACATGTTTTATGTTTAAAACAATATTTATCTTAAAAGTGGATTTCATTGAGTGTTGCATGCTTATTTTTGAAATTAATTTATTAACCTTTTATAAATTTAATTTGATAAAATAAATTCATTATTTGGAATCATGAGGTTAAAATTCAATAAATAGGTCCCTTTGATTTTTGATCAATATGAATTGTAATAGTGGTAAAATTTGTTACATTGATAAAGGGTAAATCACATTAATCTATATTAAAACTAAGTGATAAAGCCATAATATTTAATCTTAATTATTATTTTATGATTTAAATTCCACCCTTACCACCTTAAAAACAAACATTAGCTATTTAATATAAAAGTTTCCATGAAAATGACCTATGTAAAATTTAAATCAAAGAAAATTAAAAAATGTCACTCTCTTAGTTTTAAATAGCACTTTTGTGTCCAGATCGAGAAAAATAAAGCTATGAATGAATGTAAGTGTCAATTTTTTTAAATGAAATTAATATCAAGATATTGATTTATTTCCAATTTTCAGTAATTATATAATGACCTTAAATTCTTATGCATCACTGATGCAATATTTCTTTAATTTTGAAAAATATAATAAATGATATTAAAAAATATTGAATGTAATATAATTTGAGTGATTCGTGGTGTTAAATTAATTTTATATATGAATATCAACTATTATTATTAAGTTAAATAATTATATTGTAATACCAAATTTGACTTTATTTCTTTTAAGAGAAATTATATGAATAGTGTCTAAATTGGAAATATTGATATTTTGTTGAAATAATAATTTATTGAATTACATAAAAAAGAAGATAAGGGGAAAATATATGGTAAAAAATTTCATACCTTTTCCCATTATCGGTAATCTTGAACGATTTTTCTTGATAATAAATTTTATATATTTTAATCTTTTAATAAATTCCAAATGTGTCCTCTCCCTCCCTTACAAAAGGACACTACTCCATTCTCTTCTTCACACTATATTTTTCCTTATATATCAACCAAAATCTATAAAGTTATCTTATAAAATCCAATATCCACATTCTATATGTCATAGTCTGCTCAAAATACCAACCCTAGAGCCTATAGTAGGATATCTAAATGAGTTATTTCAAATAAGCAGTAATCTCCTTAATCGACTGCATTCTTTTTAATTCTTTTAGATATTATAAATCAATTAAATTATTAAAAAAATATAAAATTAATAATACAAAATATACTTAAATTTTATTATTATTATGAAACAACCTTTATTCACCCTCTTTTCATCAAATGGTAAGTGAATATATCGATCATGCATACGTACGACATACTATTTCCACGTAGAAATACAATTCATTTATCTTCAGAAAATTTTATATATGAGTATTATAATGGGTTTAATGTTTAAATATTTTTATTATTAAATAATTAAACTTATGAAATTAAAATATTACATGTACCTTCTTTCCATCAAAACCACTGGAAGACGATAAGGTCATTCGTACGTTTGTGTGGACTACCACCTCCATGAAGTGATGTGATTAATTTTTAATTACTATTTACATGGATATATATAATGATTGATTTAATAGTTATATATTATAAAAATGATATATTAATGATTCTATAATTTTGATTTATTATTTATATTTCTTCCATTATATCCTTCGAAAAATAGAAACAATGTTCATGCATATGATGACCGACCATCTCTATGAATGGTGTCATTCATTTTTCCATCTATATAATTTATGAATAACTCTAAGAAAGTATTTAATTAATATATAAGATATAAATATCATTATTAACTTTATATATAATATGTAATCCTGATAAAATTATAAGGACCAAAACTATCGAATCGAAACGTACATGAAGAATGAAGAAAATATCACCCTAAATAGTGATTTCAATAACGGAGTGTAAACAAATGGGAGATAAAAGGTTATAATAAAATCGTATATGGTATGATATATATTATTATGGTTTTATATAAATATATAATAAACATAAATTTATTATACAGTAAGTTTTAATTCATACAAAGGAATTCAAACCTAAGGTAATGTATTTTCATCTCACTTTTATTTTTATAGGACACATTCATTATACAACCTTTGTTTCATTGTGTGGTGTATATACTCACCATGAATGTATTTTATAATTATTATCTTGAACAGTATATGATATACATATCTATATATGTTTATTTCTTTTTTTGTATTACTTCTCAAAAGTTACCAGAGTTGTAAGGGTTTTAAGTTACAACCTCATTATTTTTAGGCGTTTTTATGAAGAAGTCTCCAGTGATGAAATATTTTTATATATATATCAAAAAACCATTGATTTTATTCCCATACATTTATTTATTTAAAATATATGGTTTCATATCTTTTTCCTCTCTTAATGTTCTAAATAAAATGAAAATATTATTTTAATAAAAATTTCCATTATTTATTTCTTCGGTCTTAAAGCCTTTTTCTTACATATTCATGTTTTTAAAAAAATATTAATTAAGATTTTTAATATTATCCGATTATTTTTAGGCCATTTTTCCCATTATTGAATTTATAGAAATGTTTTTAAAATGAATTTTCTTGTAATTTTTCGGATGAGGTACTTTATGACTTTTTATGAAAAGTATGAATGAAATGTTTTTTAACTTGTATGACATGAACAAAATTTCCCACAATAATAGAAAAATGATTATTTAAAGACAAATTTACAAGTTTCAATGGTTATTTCAAAATAAAAAATGTTCCCTAATATTTTCTAATTTTTTTTAAGATTTTAAATAAGTGATTTCAAAATGGAATGGTTATATTCGTCAAGAATTTTTTTCATGATATTTAAATGGTATTTGTATTCATAATTGATAGAAAACCTTGATTTCACTTACAATTTACCATGGATATGGTCCAATCATACCATAATAATTCTTTCTCTGGATGGTTTATTTTGATGATGCAAATATCTGTATGAAATCTATTCCTTTTCAATTGTTTATGCCATGATTAAATGTTTACGAGACCCTTTTATTTTCAAGGGTTCTGATATGATGAATGTATTTTGATCTTGTGGAACACATATATTTGATTTTTAATATGTGAGGGGTGGGACCTATATCTCCATCCAATGTATTGGAAAAATATAGATATCACATTTGATAAAAAAATAGAATTGTGATGGAACTAAATTTAATAAGGGACTTTGTACACTATGATAGTATTGTAAGTGAATCGTGACTTTTATGATGGTTTGGGGAGTGAACCCATGGAACTATGACAGTCTTTTCCATTATCCTTAACAAGTAAGGAAATTTTATTCTATTATTTTCTTTGTGCCATAATTATATGTCTTATGTTAATGTTATTCTTCTATTGGTTATGTTCTTTGATTCCGTTATGATTTATCTCTTATGAAATACCATGATTTTTTCCATTAATCTAGATTATGATTTCTCAAATACATGGTATGATTTTAAAATTTTGTTCTCATGTTATCATAATATTATGTCTATATAATGCTCAAGTGATCACTTATATCTCCCTTATTTACTCATACTGATCATTTTATATAACAATTCAATATGCTTACTTTTCATAAGTCATGACGAAAGGTATTAAGTATGACATGTCTAACTTGGTTCCAAGTTAAAAAGATCTTTTTTGGAGGCGATGTGGATATTGTATGGACCAATTATTTATGTTTATATGTTTCCAAAGGCACTAGGCCTATATGATTATGGTGTGGATCGTTATGTTTTGTAAGGAATATTCATCTACTAATATGTGATATATATATATATATATTTAAATTTCAATATATATATATAACATGATGAGAAATAATAATCCCCTCAACTCACCCTTTAACACCCCACTATAAAAGTATATCGAAGTCTCATTGTTTCCACCATAGATATAATTCCATCATAAAATAATTGTAAATAAAATAAATCAAGGCCTACATTACACAGTTTCTACATATATTGTGAAATCCACTAAGAACTATAACTAAAAGTAATATAAACACTAACAATAAATCATCATCGTCACTAACTGGTACGGAAGTGAGACACACCCCAAGAGATAAATAAGATTTCAATTTTGGAAAAAAACTAAAATTTTAAATAGGTATTGAAATAAAGGTTATTAGTAATCCACAACCCACATTTCCACACTCCAAACATTGGAAAATAAATCCCCTTTCAAGATAGTTTGAAATAAATTAAGAAAATATATTTTATAGATATAATTTTTGAAAAACAAATATCATGTACATTTAAAATTTATAAAATTCCATTCTTAATTTCCTTAAATAAAAAAATAACTTTAAATTTTTTTCCTTAGAGTAATCCCTTTTTTTGAAAAAAAACCATTCCCACATTCAGTTGAAAATAAAGATGAAAACCTATAAAAATTAAACAAATAATCATTACAAATCATTTTGAATAAAGAAATTAAAACACAAATGGGAAAAACATGCTATAAAATTGGCACTAGATGTCACGAGGTAGATAATGAAAGTAAGATGAGTAAATATTTCCCAAAGGATACCAGAAAAAGGGGGAAATAATAAAGAACAATATATTGAATCCCTTTTGTCAATCACCAATAAAATCACAACTTTCATAGGCAAAAAATCTAGGCACTCAATAAATACAATACTAAACATGTAACAAGATTCTTAGGTTGAACTAAAAGAGCAAGATCATTCTGGTAGTCTCATTGAACTATTCGGGACCAATCCCATCAATATAGGATCAAGAAGATACCATGATATACCATCTTATAACACTCAATAAAACAATTCCCTCTATAAATATACATAAGAAAAATAATAACTTTTACCCATATAATAATACTCTTAGTGAACTATAATTCCCATGACTAACACCCAAGAAAGGAGAAAAGAAATAAACTGAATCAAATTCATAAAAAATATAATAAATATCCCACATCTCAATTTTTATCAAAACACCAACCATAAAAAGGTTTAACAATCATGGATCACAAGTAGGGTCTCATAAACCCATAAATCTGAGAAGTCACGTGAAAGTGAATAATATTTCATTATTAAATCCACATGGAATATTAAGTCATTTTATAATAATTCTAAACCATTTATAAAAAAATATCCTAAAACACTAAATTTGAAATAATCATTGTTAATAAATTTAGGCAACCTCCCCACTTTTTTATGAAATCAATTAAAAACATGAAACATAAATCTTCAATTAAATCCATTACCCAAGAAGGTCCAAAAAATTATTAGACTAAAATTTTTTACTTAAATAAATACTTTATACAATTAATCAACACTTAGAATTAAAAGTACCACATCAATTACAAAATAAAACCGTTTAAAAAATAAGTTAAAAACTCAATACACCTTTAATAACTAGAACATAATTATTAAAGGGTCATTTTAGAAATTTTATAATCATGTTTAATGAATGGTTTAACAAAATAGATTTCTTACATTTTTTTTGAAAGTTTTAATCCTTCTTCATTGAAATTTATGTTATGTAAAACTAGATTTTAATTTCAAATAAATATTTTTCATATTTAATACCATCATTACAAAATTACCATATAAATTACAAACCTAATAAATTAACAGTTCTCAATTTCAAATCTTATATTGCGGGAAAAACAATTAAAATCAATAATGGGTGGTCTAAAATATCCACACAAGGATGAGGGAGACATCAAAAGGGGATCAAAAACCCTAAAATCAAGAAAACCAAAAGAAATAGGGACAAATAGAATCCCTATGGTTCTTCTAAATCATGTGCATCAAGGGGGTGGAGATAAAATCAAGAAGAAAAAGAAAAACAATGGAATAGGATACCTTACTAAGAGAATACAAGATTCAACCATGAAGAACCCATAAGGAACTAAAAGAATTAGAGAAGTATATAGGGTTGGAGGAAAATATTAGGGTGAATACTTGAATATGGGGTGATATGTGTAATATTGGGGGGATAAGGGTGGAGAAAACATAAAATGAAATAAGTTAAAACTATATTTATTTTGGAAAAAATAAATTTTCCCAGGAAACCCGCAAGGTTTACCAAAGAGTGTGATAATCATTCTTTGATCAGTATCTAGAGAAAAATCTTTATATGATTACTCCTAGTACCCCACATGTGTGTCCTAATATCATGTAAACTATTACAAATGAATCTTTCATGATATATACACAAATAAACAATTTTTTCACTATTATTAAATCTTGCGGGAGAACCAGGTGACCCTTCCAAACATTTATAAATTTTAATCATGTAACATGAAACACCTAGAAACTCATGATGACACTAGATAAAAAAAATAATTTACAAATATCAATACAGTTTCATGAGGAGTTATAATATATGATATTTTAATATTCATTAAAATGTTTTTACACATTGTAAAAATGTTAGATTTTTAAGGTAGATAAAATAATAGAAGATTATTTTGGTATTAATTTCATGAGGCCCAAACTGGCCTTTAGTGGATTAAACATTAAAACAATTATTTTTGAAGATGGTGTAGAAAAAAATTTAAAATTATATCAATTATTTAAAGTTTTCACGTTAAAAAATACATTTATTTGAATAATATAATTGGTGATCAAAGATGGATAAATATTATAAGGAAATTTAAATTGTAAAATGTTGCATTATTACTAAATTAATAAATCATTGGAAAATATCTATATTGAGATTCAATCTAATGTGTTAATAGAGTTGTTTCATAATGAGATCTATTATGTTATGACTAAAAAATGATGAAGATTCCAACCAATGTTGATAAATTTATATGAATAAAGGGTTTCACTACTAGAATATTCTATAATTACCAGATAAATATATTTTTTAATTACTTTCTAGTGATTCCAACTAATAAAATACCTAATATTTTTAATTTTTAGATAAAATGAGTAAGGTATAATTTTCATACCATTAGATATAGGGTTACAATATAATAGAATATTTTTTTATCATTGGAGAATTCCCACATGAACGACTGATTAAGGAAATACATAGAGGATCTCATTGTATGATTTAATTTTAATATTTATCTGTAATTTGAGCTAAAAATGAATTTCCAAAGTCCAGCTAAACATGGAATATTGAGAACTGTATGATTAAGGGAGTAGTTATTTTAGAATTTATGTTTATGGGGAGATTGCACTGAGGATAACATATTTACGTGAAGATAGTGACTGAAGCTAGGATTTAGAGATAGATGACACAACTTACAAAGCTTATGTATTTGGTTATTTAAGATTGAAATAGAGATCATCAGCTATTAAATCATCTTTAGATTCTAAATTAAGTGACCAAGGATGACTCATCTGAGTTCATCACTGAATATCCGTGGTAAAATTACTTGATGAGTTTGGTATATAACAATCAAATTATATTTAAGGATCGATAAGAGGATAAACATCACTTATTAAGGAAATAAATATTATCTTACTCATATTATTCTAATAATATTGTAAAAGTGGGATACTCTCATTATAAAGAGATGTTATTTCATGTTGGTAAATGCACAAATATTGAGGATGGTACCTCTTAACAGGTTTCAATTTATTAATCATTATTAGTGAAAAATCCATGTCTTAGACTTACCATAATCAAACAAAGGAGTGGGAATAAAATTTGGTATTGAACCTTGTAAAAAAATCATTAATTTTCCTTAATTTTTAATTTCATATGGGTATTGATGAGAAAAATATTTGAGTCTATCAAATCCTAATATATCAGAGAGTTTTATTTTCATAGTAAGACAGTATAAAAGAAAGAAACTAATAATTCATCCACCCATTCCTAGTATTATACCGATTCATACGGTATATCAATTAGAATTAATTCATACGCATGTTCCCATTATCCATAATTGGGGTATTCTCACTTTTGTTGGAATGAATTATCATTGCTAGAAAAAGTTATCAATGGACTTTTTCTAAAATAAAAATATTTTAGTTGATGGAAAATCCAATAAATATATAGTTATGTCCTTATAAAAAAAATTACACTATGTTAATGGGACTTAAAATAATAAAATAAATATAGGCTAAATTAGAATGAAATTTTAAAGGAAATTTTAAGGTTAAATAATATAAAATAAAAATATGGTTAAGTTGGTTTCAAGACATGAAATGTTCTTAACATGATACCATTTGTTACAAATTTACACGAGTCATAGAAATATAATGAAATATTATAGGTTATGGAGAAAATATATAACATTTCACAATTTTCAAAATGTTGATGAAAAACTTTCTAGATGGGGTTGATCTAAAATTTTTAGCATTATATGATATAGATGATATTACAAATGTTTAATTTCACAACATACTCAAAGAATATTAGATGATAAAATCTCTAACATTTAAAAATAATGATAAAAGTTAAATCTAATTTCAATCCATAATTAAAATCAAAATCAATTATTAATAAGTTGAAGATTCTAAAACTATAATATAGAAAAAGAAAATGACGAGGACTATAAGAGAATCATGTCTCTTATCTCATCGAATTTTGGAAAAGTATGGAGAGATTATAAATAAATATGAACACTATAGTTTTTCAACTATGATAAAATTTAACATTATTATAAAATTTTAAAAGAAGAATAATAGTTATTATAAATATTTTTATCATAATGAGAATAATCAAAAAGAGAGAAAAGGTAAAAATTCAAATAGTGTTTCAAAATATATGAATAATAAAAATAAGTTTCCAGTGATAAAAACAACATGTAATATAAGAATAGATGTAGATAATTACCAATATTCAAGATTCAAATTAGAATAATTTGTTGATAAATTTAAAACTTTCATGGTTCATGTGAAGAAACACAAATAATACACAAGAAGTGAAGAAGAATAATGTGAGATAACATATATCGAGTACCTATTAAAATATGAAATAGAGATATGTGCTGAATAGAATAAAAAATACAATAAGTAATAAGAGTTATTAAAGAATGAATATTATAATAAAAATAAAGAGAAGAAAGAGCATCATATAATTGAAATTGAATTCATTGACCAAATCAAAAACAAATTAAGATAAAATTTTTAGATAAGGAGAAAATCATAAATGATATGGAGGAAAATCTAATTTTTATGGAATAATATATAATAAAGATGTAATAAATGTGTCTATAAGATGATAATACATTGAAAATGATGAAATAATACATTAACATGATTATTTAAATCCAAATAGAATCATCATACTAGGTCAAAACAGTGATGAAAAATTAGTTGGTCGAGACACATCCTATTTAATCTCAATATAAACCTATTTTTTCCAATAATTCAGGTAAAAATTAATAATCTATAAATGTCTGGGATAATAATTGTGGTGAGAAACCCTCTTTAACATAAAAATTATAGATTTGTATATCTAGAAATATATCCACCCAAATACAAATGAAAACAAAATATTTTCTAGTTTATTGAAAAAATAATTCTAGATAGAACTATCATAGGTATAGAATAATAATATTCAATGGTTATTGTTATTATAGAATATTTTTTGGAAAAAAATCATAGTCATGCTAGTATAACATGAACCTATTATGGAGAATTCAAGAATCAAAGGTGAAAAACTATGATAAAGTTAAAATGAATTCTCAATGAAAGGACAATGTTAATGAAAATTCATATGATTTGACTACCTGGAACATATATGATTGTTTGGATGATATTTGTGGAAGGTTTTACTAATAAAATCAGTATTATAAATAATTCTTGAATAATATTCCAAAAAACATGAAATAAAAAATGAATGGGCAGTAATATGCTGAAGAAGGAAGAAAAATAATAGATTATATATGTTAGTATAAAAGAATGAAAGAATAAAAAACCATAGATTCTAAGAACTTGTTATTATTTTCAAATTATTAGAAATATAAAATTATTAATGTATACATGATAACATGATATATGTTAAATGAATTTTTGAAATTATATCTCATTGAAAATAAAAGGAGTTATTATTATTTAGGTTAAAACTTAAATGCCAAAATGAAATGATGTTCCCTGTGTTGATGGTATTGAGGATATTATTTTTGAGAGTGATCTAATTATGTGGTGATGGGAATGAATTTATTTTTAGGAAAAAATCATTGGTCATGAAAAATTTATAGGATAAAAGGGTCATCACCAAGGTGAAAGAAAAATTGTAACTCTATTCCAAATTGGTGCTCCAATCAATTCCTGATATTTTTTGTGTCAAAGATGAAGAAAAAATGGAACAAAATTATTTTCCATATTAATTGAGGAAATATTAATATTATATCAAATAATTATGTTGAAATATACATACCCCAACTCAATATAGTAGGAGATGTTTATTGTGAAACATTCCAAAAATGAATTATGGTTCCAGGAACAGACAAAAGAGTGAAGATTCAGTCAACTAGGGTATTAGAGTATTAAAATATATTTTTATGGTCCATTGAAAAATAATTCTTCTATATGTGAACTGTATTCCATTTATTTCATTTATGATTACACCTAATTGGATAATTACATTATTACAAATATTAAGTTATAGGTTGTTAATATATTCAAAATCATCAAAATATAGTAAGAGGAAGAGATGAGAGTATGCAACAAAAATATTAGATTAAAAAATAATAGATAATAAACTTATAATTATTTTAAAATATATATTGAATATAATTTTATCTAGTATAAATATAGTTCACCATACATTCATCAATAAAATATTGTTTTATAAATAAAAAATAGAATATTAGTTGAGATGTATAGAGTAATGTTAGTTGAACATCAGTCTTTAATTTTTTTAGAGAATCTACATGCACTAATTTGTATATATAGAAAAGGTGTTTATTGATAACTATGAACCATAGAAATCAATATTAAATTTAGTTTAAATGAAATATAACAATGAATTTCTTCAATTCTTTTGGTAGCCCTAGTTTGACGAAGACCAATAACATCAATCTAGGAATGTTTGAGGAGAATGGTGAAGAAAGGATATTCGTGGGATATTATATAATAGAAGGGGTTATAGATTATGTAATTAAGGTATGTAAAATATAGATGAATATTTTTATGTACAGATTATTGAAAATCAATACAAATTAGGTTTATTAGTTGAATTGAATTTGAGAATACCAAATCAAGAAGAATAAATAATTTTTAACAGAATAATGAAGAAGATGATAATGAGTTGAATCAAGATGGTGTTAATTTTTATCAAACCAATAATGAAGAATAATCCACTAAAAATGAGAAATATAGACATCATATAATGAAAATTAATGTTGGAAAAAATAATATAATTGAAAATAATGAAGCTCTAGTGGAAACAAGAAGAAGATTATGGCTTGAAAACCAAACTACTATAATTTCATAGGTTGATAATTTTACTATTTCAAAGGTAGAAAAAATGAGGATTGGATACAATATATGAAATATGAACCTGATTAGATAGTGAGGAATGTAACATTATAACTATTAGTAAAACTATAAAACAAAAAATTATTAGTTCTAAGGGGATATCTAGAAACATTTAATAAAAAAGGCATGGTTTCAAGAAATATAACAAGATTATTGTGGAAGGGTTTTTTAGGTATAAGGGATTGAAGAAAAAATTGAACAATCGGAAATATTAGAGGCAATCAAGATATTTTTTTTAGTGTAAGAACACATACACTAAAAGGTATTTCAAATGGATGTGAAGTCCATAATACTAAATAGAGACTTATATGAAGAAGTTTTCATTTAAAAACATTAAGGGTTCATTAAAGAAAGAAACCATATCTTAGTGTGTATATTGATAAAGCATTTTTATATTCTAAAACCAAATCAGAGGTTATAGTATTTATGTTTAATGGGTTTGAAAGATATATGGAACATTAAAAAATAATGGTTGATATAAAAATTTATGTGAAATATATTTTTACAACCACAATATTTTTCATAATTGATATTGATAATATAATATTTTAAAGGGGAAATGCATGTATATATTAAAAAATTCCAAAGTAGATGAAGATTCATTTTTAGATGTCCATTGTGGGTAAAGTGGGTTATTTTATGGGATTAATGATTTGATAAAAAAATTTATTTTATGTTTTTATCAAGATAAAAGTATAGTAGATAATTGATGAATAAATTTGATAAGGAAGATTCTAAATAAGAATCCACAACCATAGAAGTTGGTACTAAATTATTCAAGATGAAAAAAGATCTTTTTTAAATAAAAAATACTCCAAGTTAATCATTGGAAATTTTTTTATCTAACATTTTCATGGATAGAAATGGTATATATAGGTCATTAATGTTAAAGTTATCAAAGTGATCCAAACAAGTCTCGTATTATTGTAAGAAAACTATTATATTTTTCAAGGGACTTTTTATTATAGTTGGTGGCTAAGAACCGACTTCTATATACATTATGATAAACTTTATTAATATTTTTATAAATTAATAAACCGCTTATCACATCATTTTTTTATTCTTCATAACAGAGTATGTGATAATGTCTTAAGATTAGTTGTTGCACTAAAAGGTCATAGTTGCTCGCCACTGTGATGAGAACAAAAACGTTCTATAACAATATTCTTAAATATATGTTCTATAGCTGAATCAAAAAATTTGAGGGACACGAACAATAAAGGATATTAGGTTTGGAGATTGAAAAAACATCAAAAAACATTCTCATGATGTATTCCCTTGGTAATATCTAGTGTAGGATATTATGAGAATGAGACCCATGAGTAGAAAATCAACATTTCATAAGTGTCATTGGATGTTCCTATCGTTGGACATGTGTTTTGGTACTTTGACTTTAATATTATTAATAATTCGTATTCTGAGTCCCATAATATTGTGTATTGATTAAAACCTTGATGATAGATGTTCCTAGTGAGGTATGATACGTTGGGTTCATCATGTGTAACATTACATTAATTAATATTATGAGAAAGGATTTGTCCCTTTTATTCATTAATATATATTTACATGTCAGGGAAATTGATGGAAATTATATATCCTAAATAAATCAATGTCTATGTTGTTCTATATGCAATTTTGATTTTGAGAAAGTCAATGAAAGGGACATCGAGCACAAAAGATGATGGCAGCCGTGCCCAATCTACATGATTAGATATTTCAGGATAGACATATTATATTAAATTTTAAGCATCTATATGAGGTATTATATCCTTATGACATTATGTTATTTCTCTATGTGTTCATTGTCAAGTTGAAATACATTGACTTTTGATTTTAGGATACTTCACATAATGCCATATAGAAGAGGCCTAGAAGGTCAAAAACTGAGTGTATCCAGAATCACAGTTACATAATATATTTTATTATTTATTATTTAACAGGTTGAATAAATATTATCTCCACATGTGTTTTAATAATTACTCATGTTTTCTTGATTGCATATTTTTTTTCACTAATTATTCGAGAGAATATAATGTGATCAAAATATTAAATAAATATTTATTTTCTAGTTAGTGATTATTATATTTTTTTATTTATTGGAGAATAATGTAGTGATATTTATTTATTAATAAATAATCATTATTCAAGGTCCAAAAAATATTGTGGATGAATAGTGGACCAAGTATTTTTTATCTCTGATGAGAAATAATATATATTGAATATTATTTTATTAATAATATTTAATTTAATTTGAAAGTTTAGTGGATTTTGAAAAAATAATAATATTATTATAATTTTAGACATGGGGTTCTAAAAGGGATTAAATAAATATTAATTTTCACTTATGAAAATATTTATTTTAAAGCCCTATTGTGTATTTAAACCCAATTATATTATTTTTTCCAAGAGAGCCAATTCATTTGTGTTGTACACAATAACAGCTGAAGAGAGTCATCTCAAGCCATAGAGATATCCCACTCTAAGAACTCTACTGGGAATGGAGATTGATCTTCCTCCACCATCAATTTTCAAGTCTATAGATATTAATAAGAATTAATTGGAAGTGATTCTCAAGAAAATCTAAGGAGAATGATAAAATAAATAGGATCTATCATGCCAGTACCTGAAGATTTCTACAATGACATTTAGAGATTTGTGGAATATGTATAAATCACTACTAGAGGGAATTTTTTATTTATTCACACAATACAATAAAGATACAACATAGATCTATTGTCATATCCATCAATAAAGAAAAAATTCAAGCAAAGTAATTATTTAAAATATTAAATTTATTATAAATAATAAGTTATGATCCTAAACTTTGTTACAACATTTTAACCATTGTTTGTTTTATTTGATTCAATTATGGTGATTACAGTTTCCATTTTCAAATCAATATTGGATTGATCATTGATCACAAAAATAAAAATAAAAGTTGGCTATAACCCATCACTCACGTTTCCTATGCTCAGAACATATATGTTCTATCAGATCAGTCACATAATTATTTATAATTATTTAATGTTCATTGATTGATTTGAGTATTTTTTATTTATTATTAAATTTAGGTTTAATTGTTTTTTAAATAGAATTGAGAGACCTTATTATTCGCCTTTTGATTCTCATAGATCTAATAAAATCGACAAATTTTTTTAACAAATTAAATTCGAAGAACTCATATTAAGGTGCCAAGGATTCTGGATGAATAACACAAGAGTAGAAATTGTGTATACAAAGTAATATGCCATGTACTATTGTTCAATTCACCATGAAATAATTTATAATTTATTCAAACCAAGTGCATTGAGTTGACATGGTTTATTTAATTTCATACAACATGTGATGATCATGCCAGCCCAGTGAACTATCAGCCGAAGTACAAATGGTGTATCCCATATACACAACATATATTCCTTTAAATCAAAGATAGAACATGTATTATCATACACAACCTACTTGAATGGTGGATGTATAACTTGGAAACCACACACTGTGTAACCCTTTGAACACACGGTGTACTCTAATTTTTTGGAGGCACAATTTAAACACTCGGTCCCTAGGAATGCGACTTTAATTTGTAGTGAAAAATGTACATGTCATGTCGCTTACTTTTACATGTTGTGTACTTATATCAAATTACATAAAAATAAAATTAATTTGTTATGCTGTGTAAAAATTATTAATATAACATTTAATATGGTCGTTAAGTGCAAAAGGAATTCCATGTGATGGGTTTTAATATAAATATATATATATATGTATAATAATGTTTAATTAATTTATGTGTAATGTTTATATATTCATATCCTGTGTAAGTCATATGATAGATGTTACTCTACATGTATTGATGAATTTCATGTTACAGAAAAATCATATAATTCATGTAATAATTATGTTGATAATACAGGTCATGAAAGTATGTTATAATTCATGTATTCTATATGTCAATATAGAAACATTATACAAGTATAATACATGTTGGGATGATTCAGATGGGTATTCATCGTATTTCCTCCATGGTGCATTTATGTACACAATTAATTTGAAATAATTTTTTTAATTTATTTAAAATTTTGATGGATGAAAATCTCGAGGAAATTAGGATGAGAATTAAGTTAAAATAATTGATTAATTAAATATGAAAATTAATTAATTTGAGTGTGATTTATATAAAATAAGGATGATTGAGAATTTAATTCTGAATAAGAAATCCATAGTTTATTTTATGCATATTGATGATCATGTGCACAAACCAGACCTTTGTATGTGATTGGTTTCATTTAATTTATTACTAAATTTAATTTTAATCCTGTATTCCTTCTCTCCCCTTATTAGGTAAGGGTAAACATGCCCATGGTTTCATTTATGTAAACCATTTCCCCCTCACCTGTATGTGAGTAAAATAATATTTAATGGTTGGAGCTCCCAAGCTAGTGGAGGTTGTTCAAGTTTGGAGCCAAGTCAAAACCAATCCAAGAGAGATACATATGTGGATAGGTGGAAATATGTAACACAACCCTTAATTAGTTCAATGTGTTTTCCCCTAGTTCAATGGTTAGTTTATCAACCACTAGATAAACTAACCACTAGTAAGATATCATGGGCATACAACTTAATTATTTTAAATCTGACAAGTTGCATGGTTATTTCATTATGGATTTTTTCGCAATCACATAAATTATTAAATTAATGAGCATTCAAGAAAAAAACTAAAATAAATTTGTTTATGCATAAATATTATCTAAGACACGGTTAATAACTTATATAAATTAAATTAATAATGAAAAGATTTTGATAAATATAATAATTATACATTTATGCATAGAAGGTAAAATCCATCAATTATAAATTAAGTCAGTATAGCCTTCCACTACATCAGTTGAAACTGGACGGTAGAATAAAGTGCTTGATCAGACAAAGTTGGGGCTCCTTCAATTATCAGAGAATTCTAACATGATGATTTGGGTTCACTAGACTTAGTTCACATCACAGTTTTACTTCCAAAGAAATACTTGGTGTAACTAAAAGGAATGTGTTGAGGAAATCCATTTTATGGATTTGAAGATTGGGGAGTCCACTCAATGGATCACTAAATTGTGTGTTAATGTGGTTGAAATTTGGAATGCCTACATACAACCATTCAAGTTTCTTGAAAAATCATTTTTTTCACAATGAGAATGGGAATATAGATCATTTCCAATAGAATTCACAATAAATAGGTTATCCAGAAGAAAATGGATAGGGCTATTGGGTATCAATAAAATAGTAGGAGATTAATAAATATAATATTTATTTATTTCTCAAAATTTTATAAGATAAATTACAAAAATTATTCTAATATTATTTATAGAAACAATAGTAAAACGACTTAAAAAATACCACTATGATCCATACTTTATAAAGATAACCTTATCACCAATAAAAACATTTAATTGTGGAAAAGGTGATTACACATTATCCTTCTCCATGAAAGAAAATTGTATGTGCAGGAAGAACTGATTCCTAATTTTCCTGGAATAGAGGGAAGTGATGAAGATTCATCTCTATAAGGGAATAATTTGAATGATTATATAAATGTTTAGTGTTTAATGATATCATCCATGACCAATTAGATTCTGAAGTAACATGAGGACCTATATTCATATAGCATTAGGTTTCAATTTCGGGATCTCAATCAAGAGAAGGAAAGATAAGAAAGATGTGAGATCTAGAATTCATTTTGACAAATATGCTTGTAGAGTCTATGTTGTATGGGTATAATATAGTCAATATTATTTTCTACATTGAACACTTTGATATCTTAGGGATTAAATTCCCAGATGAGTTTTATATAGATTACATTCTTTCATAACATTCCAAGACCATCTCTTGTTTTATTGTTAATTACAATATGAGAAATAATGATAATATTATTTTGGAACTTAATACATTAATTTTACAAGTGGATATGTAAATAAGGTGTGATAAACCCTTAGTCTTTATGGTTATTATAAAATGTAATAATAAGGAAAAGGTTCCCATGATTCACAATAACTCTAAAGATCCTAAGCACCACCCATCCAAGAAGAGGAAGATCTAGAGGCAGGGATAAGAAAATGGGGAAGTATGTTTTTTATGTAGAAATCTAGACCACTGGAATAGGAACTACACCTAAAATAAAGGGGAAGATAAAGGTGAATTTGTTATTGAGTTTAATCTTTCAATATCTTCACATCGGGTATTAGATATAGATTTTTGTTCTCACATATGTATCCAAATATAGAAACCATGCATATCCTAAAATATTTCTAGATGAGAGGTGGATTTGAGAGATATTAATAGTTATAGGATAGATTCTCTATCAATTAGTGACTACCACCTTAAATTTCCAAAAGGAATGATTTTGGTTTTAAAATATTTTTATTGTGTACTAAAACTTACCAAGGACATAATTTATGTATCATTTCTAGATATAGATGTAGTTAATTTCATGTTTGGAAATAAAAGATGTTTATTTTCAAAATAAAACATATTTTATGGAATGGTACATTTAAATAAGGGTATTTATATATTAAATTATGATAGACATGTATTGAAAATAGATAAATAATCATGTTAACATGACTCATATAACATCCAACTATGGAATCAGTATCTTTGTCATGGAAATGAGTAGTGTTTCACAAAGCTTTATCAAGATGGTTATTTAGAATCATCTGAGATAAAACCACTTGAATGTTTTCATGCCTATTTAAAATAAAAAGTGACTAATCTTCCCTTCAATGGATTGGGTAAAAGGAAAAAAGATATTATAGTAATATTATGCAGTGATGTTTGTAGACTATTTCCAGTAGAAGCAAGAGGTGTGTATTCATACATCAGAACTTTAACTGATGACTTGAGTAGTTATCGTTATGTCTACACAATGAGTTATAAGTCTGAGTCCTTTAAGAGATTTAAGTAATTCAAGAGTGAAGTATCAAATCAATTTGGATAGAATATAAAGAAGCTTTGATCAGGTTGAGGGGGTTAATATCTTAACCAAGTGTTTTTCAATATTCTATAGGATTTTGGGATTCTATTTTAACTCATTCCACCTTACACGCTAAAGCAGAATGGTGTTAATCAAAGGAGGAAACATAACCTATTAGACATGGTAAGGTCAATAATTGGTCATACAGATCTACCATTATCCTTTTGGGGGTATTCATTACAAGATGTAGAGGACACATTAAACCGAGTACCAAAAAAAAAGAAAATGGAATTCTCATCATGTTAAGGAGTGGAAAGATACATGTTTTTCATATACAAATATATGGGGTTGAGAAGAATTTTTTATGTCCTTCTTAGAAAACAAAAAAGAAACCCAGGGAACAAAGTGAATATTTATAGGGTATCCCAAGGAAACAAAGGGATACTACTTATATAGCCTTCATACAAGAATGTTATTGTCACCAGACAAGTTGCCTTTCTTGATAGGGTGCACATCCTTAAAAAGGATAGAGGGAGCAATATTCATTTTGATGAAGTTTATTCTCATGATATGAAAGAGTTAGTATAAGAATAGATTCCATAGGTCCCCATGGAAGAAGTATTTATTGAAACACATGTACTGCGTAAGATCACAAGAGATGTTTGAGAACTAGAGAGATATGGGTTTCTATTCACCTGAGAATGTGAAACATTATTGGATAAAAATGATGAACCTCTCTCCTATAAAGAGGTAGTAGAGATATTAGAAGATGGAAGGAAAAAAGAATCCATTATTTCTAAAATGGATTCTATGTATTAAAACCATGGTTTTATTCTAGTATATGCATCAATTGATATATGTCCCATTGGGTATAAATGGGTATTAAAGAGAAAAATGGACAAGGAAGGTAAAGTAAATACCTATAAAGAGGTAGTAGAGATATTAGAAGCTGGAAGGAAAAAAGAATCCATTATTTCTAAAATGGATTCTATGTATTAAAACCATGGTTTTCTTCTGGTATATGCATCAATTGATATATGTCCCATTGGGTATAAATGGGTATTAAAGAGAAAAATGGACAAGGAAGGTAATGTAAATACCTATAAAGAAAGGATTGTGGATAAAGTGTTCAAACAGAGTTAAGGAATTGACTATTCTAAAATCCTTTCACCAATTTCTATATTTAAATCCATCATAATTCTACTATCTATTATAGCATACCATGACTCTAAAATTTTTCATATGGATGTCAAAGCTGTATTCCCTATTGGGAATATTCAGGAAGATGTATATATGACAAAACCAGTATGGTATGTGAAATTAGGTGATTCTAAAAGTATTAGAATGTTTGAGAGATCCATATATGGATTGAAGCAAACATCTTGGTCATGGAACATTTGATTTGTTGAAGATATAAAATAATTCCTTTTTTTAAGAATAAATGTGATCCATGTGTATACAAGAGGTTTAGTGGGAATGTGGTCATTAAACAAGTAGTATATTTTGATGAAATATTACATATTTGAAATGGCACACCAGACTTATATTCTATTATGGATTGGTTAACAAGTATTTCCCGATGAAGTACTTAGGTGAAGTAGCATATATTATAGGGATCAAGATCATTTTTGAAATATATAAGAGGTCCATTGGACTATTTCAAAGTATATATGTTGACTAGACACAAAAGATATTTAATATGGAACAATCTAATAGTTCATTGCTTCCACTGTTACATGGATTAAATATTTCATAGAAAACGTTTCCTCAAACACAAGAAGAGAAAGAGGGAATATGAAAGATTCCCTATGAATAATAGATAGGATCAATCATGAATCCCATGTTCTGTAATATATTTGATATTTACTCTACATTAATAATTGTATGTAGATATTAATCATATCCTGGAGAATAATATTGGTCTCTTATTAAGTCTATACTTATGTATCTTAGAATAACTATGGATATGTTCCAGGTGTATGGAGGATATGAGGAGCCGGTCATTATAGGTAATACTTATTGTAGTTTTTAGACATATCTTAATGATAAGATACTGCATTTAGGATTTGTTTTATGTGTCATTATAGGAGATATGAGCAAGAATAGTTCAAAGCAGCCAGTTTTTGCTGATTCTACAATGGAGTCTAAGTATATAACATCTTTTCATGCATCCAAGAATCCATTTGGATAAAAACGTTTTTTCAGGAGATTGATGTGGTCCCTAGAATTAATGACTCTATAACATTTTATTGTGATAATACTTCAAGAGTGGATCTTTTCAAAGATACAATGTCACACCAATGGATAAATAATATACTATGGGAGTATCTCCTCTTGATGGATTTTTATATCAGAGGGGTGAAGTTATAGTAAGAAGAGTAACCAAGGAAGAGAATGTGGTTGACCCCATTACTAAAGGAATATCTCAACAGAAGAATGTGTATCATCTAAGATCTAGTGGATTGAATGTTGTTAGCTATTATCTCTAGTGAAAGTGGGATTATGTTGGAGTTGGTTCCCTATATTCAACTTATGTGTACTTTATGAAAACCTTAATTCATAGTTTTTATTCTTTAGAAACATATTATAAAATCATAATTATTAATCTACATAATATAGTATGTGATAATATTCTAAGAGTATCACTTTCACTAAAATTCCATAGTAGTTCCCTGTTATGCTGAGAACTTAGAAGTGTTATGACACTAATCATAAATATATGATCTATAGCCCGATTATATCATTTTATGGATATAAATGATACATGCTATCATGGGTGGAGACTCATTAGACTTTGAGAAACATTCCAATGGTGTACACCCTTGGTAAAATCAAGTATCAGATATTATGATTATGAGACCTGCCAATAAGAAATTCACATTCATATGTGTTATTGGATGTTCCTATTTGTGGATGTTTGTATTGATCCTTAGACTGTAATATTATTATTAATGGGTATTATTTGTCATGTACATTGTTTAATTGATGAATGTTTTTGATGATAGATGTTCATAATGAGGTAGGATATGTTTGGTGCATCGTGAGTATAATTGAATAAATGAATAGTGCAAGGAAGGATTTGTTCCTTTTGTTATTTAATGCAATTTTATATCTCATGCTCTTTTATAGAAATGATATAGCCTAAATAGATACATTTCAGGTTTTTATGTACACAAGTTTGTTTTCTAGAATGTCAAAGAAAGATACATCGATAATATAGGTTGATGTCACCAATGTGGAAACTTCTTGATTTGAGATATCAAGATAAAGGGATTAAATTACATATCAAGAATCTATGAAAGGTATTATGTAATTGCGGCACTAAATTATTGCTCTATGGGTGGCATATTTTCAGTTTCTAACCATGAACTTTAGTCTGCTTTGCCTAATGACATTATGAAAGAGAGATAGAGGGTCCCACACTAAGTATATCTAGAATCTCAGTTAAATGATATATATTATAATTTTTTATTTAAAAAGATGAATAAATAATATTCATTCTCATGGTTTAATAATTATTCATGTTTCTATGATCACATGTACTTTTTAATAGTTATTTTAGATAATATAATGTGAGTATAACAATTAATAAATATTTATTTTCTATTTAGTGAATTTAATAAATAATTATTTATTGGTGAATAAATCAATGTTATTTACTTATTAAATAAAGATTCGTTATTCAAGGCTCGATAAATATTTTTAAGGAATGGAGGACTGAGTTTTTAGGTCTGGTGAGAAATAATATATATTGAATAGTATTTGATTAAAGAATAATGATTTTAATTCAAAATTTATGCGTGTATCGAGGAAATAATAATAAAATTAATATTTTATACATGAGGTTAAATAAGGGATTAAATAAATATTAAGTGGAACTTGTGAAAATATTTAATTATAATACCTAGAGGGGTTTAAATCCCAATCATATTATTTTTTCAATAGAGGAAATTCATTTTTTTTGTGCACAAAGATAGCCAGAGTGAATCCTCACAATGCCTAGAGAGATCCCTCTCCAAGAACGCTCCAAAAATGGAGAGATATCTTCTTCCTCTACACATTCTCGATTCTAGAGAAATCATGGGGAATGATTTGGAAGATATTATCATGGATATCAAAGGATAATGAGAAATGTAATAGGATCAGCTGTGTTAGCGTCGATAGATTTCTATAGTGATGTTCTGAGATTTTTGGAAGACATGTGGACCATCACTAGAGGGAATATTTTATTTATTACAAAAATGAAACAATGTTACAATGTGGATATGTTTTAAATCCATCAACAAATAATAATTTCATGCGAGGAAATTATTTAATTGATTAAATTGATTATAACTAATATGTGATGAGCTTGTTCTTGTTTACAATGTTCTATACCTTATATGTTTTATATGGTTCAATTCATTTGACTATGACATTCATCATCGAATAAATCTCAGATTGATCATCAGTCATAATAAAAAATAAACTTGGTTATGACCCATCGCAGGCTTCCACAACACCTATAACCTATAATTATATGTTATGGTTTTATGTATATGATAATAAAATTAGTAAATCTATTGGATTAAATATTTCTATACTGGGATAGTGATTGTGATAATATATAATCCACATCTGGTGGAACCTTTAATCTTGGAGAATGTTGTGTTAGCTAGAACAACATGATGTAGAGTTCAATTTCATTATGAACAACTCAGGAAAAATATATTGAAACAACTCTTTCGTATATACATATGTTGTGGATGAATGTATATATATAATATCAGAAGTTAGTAGTTGACAACCCAATGGATATTTTTTTATTAAAATTAGAGTTCTATTTATTTATTTAAAAATCATATGCTACACTCAAAATAAAAAAATATCGATGTCATATTTCATTTCATTAGAAATAAATTTCATATGGATATGTGAAATTTGATTATATTTTGAAACATGATAATATTTTTGATATATTCACAGGGTCATTATCATAGATATATTATAATTTTTAGGGATGAAAATCCATTTTATCCCTTCCTCGCTCACATGAAGATGTGTAAGAAGAACCCTGAGAATGCCTTAGATTATGTTATAAAAAGGTAATAGATAGTGGTATACTTATTTTTAGAGGGGGATGGGGTCTGTTATAAATCTTTCATTATATGTTTTCAATCTATATACAAGGTTATTTCTAAATTGGGATGAAAATTATTACGGTATAACATTGAGGGGATTAAAATTAAAGTTACTTGGAAAAAATAACCTATCACTAAGAGATGGAATTATTAGAAAAAAAATTAACTGATTTGGTTGTGTGGAATCATGACACTTTTCATTAGATAAAGTATCTGATTTAATGATTCTTTTTTACATTTTAGTATTCTTTAAAAATATTTTAATAAATTTTAAAGAGTTGGGTAATATTGGAAAAAATACAAAGGCGAAGATTAAAGATCCCAATAGAATTATTGAAGGATTGTATTTATTGTCAATGATATATGATAATCATTGTAGATTTTATTTTAGGTATTTTAAAAAAATTGAGTTGATGTGATATGTCCTAGTAATATTGTAAGTGGTTCTGTTTTATTGATGTATTCTGGATATTTAGAGTTGAATATATCCAATTTTGTGTGAATGTATATTATATTAATTCACAAATAAGATATATTTCTTTAAATGAGGTGGGGATTGAAAATGGAAAAGGAATATGTTATGTTACAAACTTTTATTATATGTAATATATTCACCAAATATGATTTGAGAGTTTAGAAAAAGAAGATGATACATTATTTATTTTTCATGAAGAGGATGATAAGTAAGATATTATGGTTATTACATTAGATATTATGTTGATCCTAAGGTATATAAATCAATAGAAGAAATAAGGTGTAAGGTGTTTATGAGAATATGAAATATATTGTCTTAACATATAATATTTTATAATATATATATAAGAAATTTTATAAATCCTACTATCTTACAGATGAAACAAAAGATTTAATCTATGTTGAAATTGAATTTTAAAAAAATTATCTTATGCATTTTGTAAGATATTTGATTCCCATAATACATATGTAATATTTTTATTTCTATGTTTATTTTTTTTACAATTTTTGAAAAAGAATGATTTATAATAATGATAAAATTATATAAGATTTCCTTAGGAATAACTCTAACGATGGAAAAGCTAATATTTAGAGGATTAAACATCCATCATAAAATTCTGATTCATAAATTTTTTTATGATAGATTATAAAGTTGATAACTACTCCAATGTTTTAAAATTTTTAAAAACATTCATTTGGAATATTTCAATAGTGACCAATGATGGATGAATTTTTAGAGTAAATTTAAATGGATGATTTTGTAGAGTTATAAAATTAAGAAATCACATGAAAATATATATTTTGTGATCAATAATACATAATTAGAGGGGATTTTTGCAATGAGATCAGTCAAACAATGAAGAAAAAATTATAATGATTCAAAATGATGATGGCCAAGTGAAATGAATAAAGTATACCACCACTATAATCTTATATAATTCTCAAGTATAAATATATTTTAATTATCTTTACATGATTTATATTAAACAAATACCCAGTAACATAAATTATTTATTGAAATGATATTGGTAATATTAGAATACCATAAGAGATAATGATTAAATGTGAATGGAATATTATGTTACTGTGGAAGCATGAACACATTAATGGATCTCCTTATATAATTCAGTATTGTGTTTTCTCTAGAATATAAGATACAATTGAATTTTGTAAATTTAACTAATTATATAGTATTGAGAAACACAAAATTAAGGAAGAAAATTGTGAGAAAATATTTGTTTGAGAATAATACACTATCAATGAGATTTTTAGGAAAAAATAGATAATAAATCTATGTGTTAGAAACATAAAACATAATTTTTTGAGACTAAGTATTTGGCAATTTGAGATTTAAATTTACATCATCAATGAGTATATGATTCTATGATTTTGTAAGCAGTGACTAAGATAATTGGTTTAAGTTATTTAATAAATATCATAGTTAAAAGTACTTAAATATTTGTTAATACTCTGATATGATTATCATGAGGGCATGAGAGGAGGAATAACAACAGCTAGAAAAAAACCAATATTTTATTATGATCTTTCTCCCACTATTCTGATTATATTATAATTAGATGGATAATGTGATTTCAACATGATGTTTTTATGCTAGAATTATACTATGTTTTTTTGGGAAACACACTAAAGTTAAGTATGTTACCCCTAACCAATTGTAATTTGTGATTTATTATTGGTGGAAATATTTGACTCATACTCACCCCAATTATTACAAAGATTAAGTACCCACATTGGGACCAAACCATGTAAAACCCATGTGTTCCTTGAGATTATTTTAGTTCAATTTCATATAGGTAAGGCTTATATAAATATTTGGGAGGATTAAATCCTAAAAGAACACAAATATTTGTTTATATATTATAAAATTTTAGAAAAAGTAACAAATGATTCAACCCCCACCCCCACCTTGGTGTGATAATTCTTGAGTCATATCACTTTTAAAAGTTAATTATCTTTGTCTATAAGGAAAAACCCTAGAACATCTTTTTTCTCCTGTTGAACACTAATTAAAGAATATGATTGGTGGGATGAGTACTAGTCTAGGTAATAAGTTGTTGAAATAAAAGTGAGAGTTTTCACTATCCAGAAGATAGATAATAAGAAGAATGTATTCAAATATAAATCGTTGATGGATATATATGTGTTCCCAGTGGTTCAACAAAGGGGTTTATAAGGGTTCATAGAATATCATTAGAGGGTTATGTAAGGGTCATCAATTTGATGTGTGAGAATGAATTAATCATTTCAAAAAAATAAAATATTTTTGTCAAATATACCTTTATGAAATATGGAATGTAGAAGGAAAAAAATGATTTCCCCACTAATTATAGAAGGTAGTGGAATTGGTTGACTGGTTTGGCCCCACTATAAATGTGAAATATGAAAACTTTTATATTTTTATTATTCATAATATTATGTGGGATTATATTTGTGATATTAAATCTTTGTAAGAGGGGTCTAATTCCAAATGTTATTATAGAAAAAAAGTGTAATAGTTTTTATTTATAGAAATGAAAAAAAACAGTTATATTCTATCATGGATATAAGAGTAAAATTTTCACCATGTTATTTATTTATTTCATTTATTTTTTCTTCTTTTATTTTTACCATATTTTTTATTTCTAAAATTTATGTTTTCTTACGTGTGTGAGGGTGTTGATCAAGTTTGGTGACATGGGATCATTTTTTATTATTAGTTTCAATACGTTGATGTTGCAAGATTCTTATCTTTATAAAATTCCATGATTATTTTAATGATGCTGGTAATTTTTTTGGTATGCTTCTAGTGATTGGTGGTTTCATTTCTCAAGAAATAGGAAATAACCACAAAAAATAAGTCTACATGTTTTATGTGTCACTATATATTTGGTTATTAAAATGTTTTTAATTTCTATTAAAATCGAGATCATTATTAATTTTTTCCATGAATCATTGATCATATTGTCTTGCATGTCAAATTAGATGTTTAGTTCTTCTAGAATATCTACAGTGTATAATTAACCCTATGTCATCTCTCAATGGATACATAGATCATTAATTTAAATATAAGGTATTTATTATTAAAAAAAAAGGGAAATGATATTTTATAAAAGTTGTGATTTTTTATTTAATAATCCAACATATAAAATAAAGTATTAAAACAAAATGGAAATTAATGGATTTGATTATGCATGATCAACCTAGGGAAATATTATAAATCTCATCCTTAAATTCTTAAATATATAGGAGTGATATATTTATATCCCCAGTTTCTATCACCAATGTCTAGGTTATTACTAATTTTACAATAGGATTCATTGTAGGGTTCGATTAGAAACCCAAAATGGTTCACTAGCAATCACCGGGGATTGGGCGCATTATTTTTGACTTTGTAATCTTTGATCACCATGGAAACACATGAAAAAAATTATATGATATCCAGGATTGTATGTTATTTCAACATGATACCATGAAATAAATTCACATCACCATGGAAGTGTTTTTGAGAGTCCAATTGACCAATATGTACCACACAAACATCTCAATTGAAAGTGGGAAGAAGAAGTGGTAAATAGTGGGTGAGACAACACATGAATGGATACCCATAAACATGATCATATAAGTTGATTATTACATTTTACTAAATTAATTAATTAATTAATTAATAATACAATATGAAGAAAAACAATATACACACTGGGAATTTAAAAGTTCATTAAAAATCAAACAAACATGATGTCTGAGATTTGTATCTCCTTCCTCCATGGGTGGTCATAAAGAGTTTAAAACTCCATTTGATGGTTGAAAATAATATCTGATTAAGAACCATGAAAAAGAAAAAAAATCACACATTGGTTTGGAAATATTTGATAATGAGAGTTATTAGTGGTTTAATGGAAAAACAAAGCAAATATTAATAAAAAAAGAAGTCAAGTATCTGTGGGACATGTGGTTATTCATGATAGAATTTTTCTTCCTTTATCTGGATATTTTACTAAACAAATCATGTGAGACTATCTTAAAATTAAATGGAGAGGTAGTTTCTAGAGTTATCTATCCAATGGAAGTTGAACAATCTTAATTGGAAGTCTAAGGCTCGAGTTATGGACCAAATGAATAAGGTTGGTTCAGTATGGAATGTCCATAATTTATTCACATCATGAACCACTTTATCACCTCCAAATGGAAAAATTAGGATCCATAATATTATAGAGAAATATAACCCACATGTTTTTTCACTCTTCAAATTTTTTTATCTGAATTTAACACAAGTATAATTCAATGTAGATATTGAATTCTACAAGTGTGATTGGGATCTCGCCCAATTTGACACATTTTGCTCGAATTCAATTATGGGCTCTCCAAATCATCATCTCCAACAATTTAATCATTAAAAAAAGTAAAATTACCATAATTATCATTGATAAAAATTAAATTATGTAATCAAACATGATTTTAAATTTGTTATTATATTTGGAATTTTCAATACAAAACGAGTTAAAAATTGTGTTGTAAATGAGGAAACAAATAGTGAATCACTTTGAAACCAATCTTATACTTTGATGTATGGATGAAGATAAAGATAATATATACTTATTTTTATGTTTTATATATTGGGTTCATCATAATTTTTTGAATTATTTTAATGACCCTTAAGCGATTTATTTCTTTCGAGTTAATGTAAGAATGTATATCCATCCCTTGAATTGAAATGGAACTGTATAACAAAAATACATGGCCATGGTGGTTTACATAAAAATCTTTGTTCGATAAGAAATGATTTATAAACCCAGTGTATATGGTGATTTAAAAATTATAAATTTTACATGATGGGATATCTGTTAAGATAGATATTATATTACATAGTTGAATTTCTAGGAACATTGTAGTAGTTTTTATAAAAACGTCTTTCTCAATAGTTCTTTGATGTGTTTCTCAATAATAATATAGGAAATAAGTTATTTTATATATATTTTCATTATTAAATTTTATAAAAAGGCCACACATTAATTTTATCGAAAATTAAATATAAATTCAATGGAATTTATGTTTAAGAAAAAAATTATTTATGGCTATTAGAATAGTATGTATTCATGAAAATGTTGATCATGGAAATAAAATGACAAGATATATGAGTTTATAATAAGTGAGTTGAATTTTATCCCTTAATTAATTTTTCACAAGATAACTAATATAATATTTATTTAATCATATGTTTACTGAATATATTAAAATATATATATATTATATATGTTAACAAAATATTAAAATAAATATTTTCTCACATGTTGAGTGAATATAATATTTTTTTATTGAAGGAAAAAAATTCATTATTCATGTCTCAACAATTGTTTTGGGGGAATAAGGATCAATTTTAATGATCCGATAGAAAATAAATATTTTAATAAATATTTAATAAATATTAATTTATTTATTTATGAAATTATAATTGAAAAAACTCATTCCCTGAAAATAATCATATTCATATTACTATTTATTATGAAGTATGATTCAAATTAAAAAAATAATAAGTGGATTTTTTGAATTATATTAATTATTATCAATTTATAAAATCTAAAACTATGTCATTTTTCATGAGGTAGTTGTTGGTAACATTTTTAAAAAATATCTCAATCCCTAGAGAAAATTCTCACATTCTTTAAATATCAAGAATCTAGAGGGAGAATATTAGATCCGCATTATGTGAAATAAAAAATTATTGAACCTCCTTACACTATAACCTTGTATATAATAATGTCATTAAAATATTCATGAAGAATATGTGGATATGTGTATAGGGATCCTCATTTTTTATTCTTCATCAAAATCACAACGTGATTATATTAGGAAGAGAAAATTGATCATCAATAATATGAAAGTTGAGGTAATAAGATAATTAAATTAATTATAAATTTATTTTCTATTAAAAAATATATTAAATTATGTGGTGGATTCACCTTGTTTATTAAATTTATATACTAATTAAAAAAAACAGATTCTACCAAATTATTTTGGGTTCCCTAGAACCATTACCTGGATGGAATTGAATTGAATGAACCTTATCATAGGTATTTTGAATATAAATTACATAAAAATTAATATCAAGTGTAAGAAAATATAGATCCATTGTCTAGTATTCTTCTGAATACATTTTTATGAATCAATGGATTTCAAAAAAGGGTTACAAGTATTGTAATGGGGAAGGATTTTATTAATATGTTAAAATCTATAAAGGATTATAACACTATAGAAGAATATCTTATATATAATGATTTGACTTATAATCCTCAATATTTTAACACAGATCACCTCAAGAAATAATCAAATGGGTATGGGAAAAGAAAATTTCCAAAAAAATGGTATCCCAAACATGAAATCATTTTCATAAGAAAGTGATTTATTTTCTATTAAATTTTTTAGTCATGCTATGTTGTCAGGTTTTTTGTTCCTTCCCTTATATAATCTAAATGGAATCCTTATCTATTGGATCCCAAGGAATTAATATCCTTAAAAAATTGGGGGAAATCAAATAGAATCCATGGTTTCAAAGAGTTATCAATCAATGGAACCATGAATATATGATGTTGTTTTTACTATAGTAATTACATAATCTCTGAGGAACTGATGTATGTTATCATCCAACTTTCACATACAACAACAACTGATGAATAAAATAGTATAACATTACTTATGTAAAAATTTAATTCCCACCCTATAAATCGCAAAAGATTGTTTGGAGGTGTTGAGGTCATAGATGTTGGATCCACATTGAAAAATCAATAGGGGTAAGAATCCCCCTTCTCAACATAAAACCATTTTGGGACACTTTACATGAAGTTATAGAATCTCAAGATTATCTACATATAGTAAATTGGGAAGGATATATTTTATATCTAAATTTATTCCCTAAATACACCAATGAATGATCCCACTAATATTGGTTAACTCTACCACCACAAAACTATAATTCCATAATAATTCACAAAGGAATCTATGTTTTATGTCATGCAGACTTAGGAATCTTGAAGGAGATAGCATCAGGGAAAACCCATAAGGGATGTTCAAAAAAACTTCCTGTTTATGATGCTACTATTATCCCTAAGCAAAATTTCGAAATCATTATGATTACCTATGGAGAATTCTATGTCATATTTATCTAGAAACCACAAAAATATATTTGATGGAATTGGTGACCTAGTTTGCTAATCCTTTTTCATTAAGGGAGATAAACAATGGATTTCATTCTAGTTAAAATAATTAGGAATTCTACAACAAAATAGTTCCTTCCAATGGTGATTAAGAATCTAGAGTCCTCTATTAATTTTCCATTAAAATAAATTAAACATAATATTTGTGCTAGTGAAAACCTATAACGATGGGATCGGATTTTATGTTGAATATTTCTCATCCATAATATTGAAAATATACAAAACAAATATTACTTATTAGTATAAGAGGCCATTATGTGAGAAGATTTGTATCTGCATTAGAGAAATCCCAATAGTATCCTTATCCCAAAGGGAAATAGTAATTTCTAACAACAATATCACCACAATATCATTAATCAATCAGAAATATACATGGATAGTGATACACCTCATCCATGAAATTATTAATTCTCAAATTCATGGGAAATTACATAAGAGAATCCATAACAGAAAATGTTTATAGTTAATGAAACAATAATTCAACTCAGGTAATTTTTAACAATTATAAAGGGATATTCACACACAATCACCTATTAGGATCAGACACCCACTACACATTAATGAAAGAACTAGAAGTAGAAATCAATGCCCTATAAGGGACTCCAGCCTAAGATATTATCTATAATAAAATATTTAAAATATGATTATGACCTAACAATAAATGGTATTTTTATGACAAATAAGTATTTGAACTACATAGATATAGAATAATAACTAACTCATGTTATGGGATTCACATTAGAAAACATTATTACTAGTCACCCAACTTATGTTTTGGAACATACTGATAATGAATAGTATGGTAAAGAGTAATTTTATTTAGAGAATATCACTTTCATAGATTTTTATAAAGAGGGAGTATATTCTCAAGAAATAATTAAATCCCAAGATCTTAGGATTTCAAACTAATCTTCCATTAACAAATACTATATACGATAATGGTAATGAAAAATGTTAAGGGTGTGGCTATATCCACATCCCAGTAGGTACCCAAGTATACTGAATACATCTATGTGTAATACCAAATTTATCAATATTGAACTTAAATAGGTATTGTAAAAGTAATAAATTTTTATTTTATTATAAGGAAAATACCTATTGATAACCACTTCCAGGATGTAATTGTACGTCCTTTAGATGACCCTCCTTAGTAAGATGCAACCATTCAACCCATGAAGATAGAATCAACTCGTCCACTCGATTAGACACTATATATTCCTATTTTGTTAATTACAACACCTATCAATTACTATGATCCCCCTTCACTAAGAGAAATTTTTTCAAAAACATAATAAAATAACGTAACATATGCTCAAGAATGTTACCCAATGAAAAAATAACACACTCTACGATATCCCAAGAATAAATTTTAGATTCTATTACTACCCAATTATAATGTATTAAATCCCAATGTGTTCAAAAAATTATAGAGAAGAAACTATATCCTAAGTGGGTGGACTTGACCCGACATCCAAAAATCATAAAGACCTAAATATATCAATATCTAATTGAATAAGAGTCATCAAAGCACACCTCACTCATTTTTCCTCCTAGTGCACTCAGATTTTGTTAACCCTAGAACAATAGGAGTTAGCTAAATTATAATTCATTGTAATGAATCTCGAAGATCCCATATTTATTTGGTATAAAAAAATATCTTCTAGTCTATTTCTAATAAGAAATATCCTCTCTAGAAATTCATTTACTAATTCTTCTCTACATAAAGGAAAATAATAATTATTAACCTCTCTAGTTAAAAAAACATGAGAATGAGAGTCTTATTGATTTTATTTCTAGATGAATGGATTTAACACGTTTGTGAAATATAAAAATAATTTTAGATAATATATTAGAGATTTAAATGGAGAATCTATAGGATGAATTTGAAACCAAAATCATCCCATAAAATTACCACCAAGGTATTATGAGAATTCGATGTAATAGCATAATTTATAGAATATTATATTCAATGACCAATGATAAAAACTTGGTAGGAACCACCCTAAAAAACATGGATAATAAAATTAAAATAAGTACTTGTGATTCTTAAACCAGAAACATCGCAGACTATAGACTCAAAACCAAGGTGTAGGGGCACTGAGAATAGAAATAAGAAAGATTATTCATTCTTAAATGATTATGTTTAAATGTTATTTATTTCTACCCTATTAAACAACATCAAAAAAATTTAGAATTAAATAATATTGATAAATCATGGATATATGATCACTAAAATTATTTCTCTTACCGTTGTATGTTAGGACAACAATCCAAGAATGATTTATCTCTAAGGACATAATATAAAGGACAGTTGATAAAGATCAATTATTAAAAGATATCCCCAAGGAACATTCTGAATGTGTGTTGAACACTCTCCCTAAATAAATGAAATAATAGAAATAGGTATAAAATTGCAATCCATAAAATTTTTATAACAAAATGTCTGGGAATTTAGGGAATTTTTTGATTGAAATTACCAATGAATGACTGAATTAGCAAGTTTTGAACTTAATTATTTCATTAAATATACACATTGAACCACATACTTCACATCCTCCATGGAAAAAATAAAATAAAAGTTTGGGAAACAAATAGAATGTAAATTATCCATTATAAGTACCAAAATTAGTATAAACTATCATGGGCTTTATACCCCTGTTAATGGAATAATGTGTAATACACTAAAAAATGAGATGATTTTCTAATGAGGATCACCATTTCACCTTCTTAAAATTAAATATATTTATGGAATAATATTTTAATTGGGAATATTTATATAAAATGGGAGCCTCTATTTCCACCCACATGGAATCTATTAGGTTTAAAAAAATTCCCTTTCTTCTGATGAGTGAAATCCTAAGAAATATTATGACATTTTTATAAAATCTTATAAGGATTCAGAGGTTTTACTAAGCTTTAATCCCTTAATTTATGAATAATAGTTTATAGATATCACAAAAACCCATATATAATTTATCTTCAACATTATAGATTCCTCAAAGTGTAATGTTAATAATGATAAATTTAGTGATGATGCTAATGTGGAAAATATTACTTGTTCCATGTGATGTAAATAAGAATAATTTCCTCAATGTCAAAGGAAAATTCTATCAGTAGGGTTCCCGACTAAAAATTTATTCTTAATTAACCAACATACTATTTTAAAAGGAATGAAAATTATCATGTATATTACCTGTCAACCACTTGATTTGTTTTAGGAAATCTTATCTGAAGAAACAATTACCTTATTACATAAATAAAATGAAAATATTTAGTAAATTAATGAAATGTTTCATCTAGGATGAATTTCCAATAATAACGATTCTTGGGATGATCATCCACATTAATTGGGGGATTATTCTAGATAGTATGAAACTATTCAATATATGAGGGATGAATTGAGTAATATGGATGAATGAATACAAAAACAGTTCATTTGACTAAAAACCTCACCTGTGAATCATAAAGAATTTCTTTCCTAACATTATGTTATAATCCACTACAAAAAATGTCCTCATTATGAAAAAAATACCCGAACCCAATGTGCTGGGGGGTTTTTTATATCACCCTCCCTTTATTGAGTTCTTATAAAATATTTTCCAATTTTGATGGTAACAACATAGTTCCCAACAAAAAAATGTTTTCTAGAATATAGTAAACCCCATAAATTTCTTAGTCAATAAAACATCATCCTCATAAGTCCAACGGATCGATTTTAAATCACTGATTCAAAATCCTTAGCTTTATCCATGTTTTTATGATTACCAATGCATATAGGATGTGTATGAGAAATAAAGATTTCAATTTATAAAGTGAATTGAAAAAATGGTATATTTATTTTGTTTAGAGAATGTTTTTAGGTAATTAACCCTTTCTTATATAATAACTTGATCATGTTACCAAGTATTATGTGATTTGAATAGGTTAATTTGTATTTCAAGGAAAATTATTTCTGAACCACCAATTGTTAGAGTATATAATCAATAAATTCATTATCTTTAAATACTCGCTTAAATAATTATGGAAAAAGAGATAATAAAGTTGAGAATACCCAAAACATAGCTTTACCTAATTGAGAATCCCAACTATGACATGATTTTTTTAAATAAATCTAGGCCACCCATCCTTGAAAGTTGTTTGAAACATGGAATTTTTCGTTCAAGATGAGTAGATTAATACATATTATATTAATTTAAAATAATATAATTTTATTAAACTTTAAGAGATCAAGAATCCTTATAGGGATTTTTTTAAAATTGATCATAATTATTTCTCTTAACACTAACTTTTAAGAAATATGATTTAAGAATTATTTTTATTTGAAGAGTGGCTTCAAAAAAATCCTTTTCAAAGGTCTAACAGAATTTGAGTGGTTGGAGAAATATGAATAATTTATTCAATCCATCACGTCATCTCTAGAAAATTATCATTCCAAATTCATAATGTCCTTATATAAGCCTCTAAATTATAAGGCATATGTTCTTTACCTCATGACCATAACTGGTTTGGTGTACTATATATCTTGGAAAAACCTAATCTTTATGTATTATTCCCCTTTATATGCCCCAATGTCCTTGCATAAGAGAAAAATATACATATGAATTTGTGGTGTATGATAAAAAAATTCACATTATTTTTCTTTTTGTTGAACATGTACTTGGATAAAACATCCTTTTTTATACTACATGTGACTTTATTATTTTATCACAATATACCCAATGACACTTGGATCACCTCTACAGAACTAAGACACAATAATTTTCCCTATTTAATCTTCAATTACACCTTAGTTTTTATATCTTATTAATTCACATCCTTTTTATATTTTTATCCTTATAGTAGAATATTATATACCTCCCACTACAATATCTTAATTTCAAATAAATTCATTCCATTTTTCATATTTCAGAGTGAATTTATAAAAGTGTGTGTGTCTTGATTCCTTTTGTCATAAAATACATTGTGTCACATGGATCTCATATACTTGGATAACCTTTTAATTTCTATTTCCATCCAATCCATCATTCAAACAATGTTTGTTCTTGAACCTTCTAATTCAAAGTCGGTTTTCCACAATCATGTTTGAATAAAAAATGTAAATGACTAAAAACCTTATCCTAGGACAAACCAAATAATTCTACTCTATACCATTTCCCATTATAATTTAATGTTTCCATCCCTTTTACCATTCATATAGTGTTAGATATTTTTAAAGATATCCCGGTTTTATCTAATATTAATAAGTACAAACTATGAGCCATATTTTGGTAAATATGTTAAAAAATAAACGTCAAGAACATTATCCCTATGATAAAAATAAATCACACCTTTCCCTATGACAAAACCGTAGATTGTTTTGTTAGTTTTATATTCTCTATTCATGTTAAGTGATTTATTTTTTTACTTGGTATGAAATAACTTTGAGACAATTTTGTGTGACATTAAACATGATATATTCCATTTTACCCAACATATAGGACCTTAAACTACAAATTAAATAGATACAAACTTGATAAGTTTAAATTACACTAAGGAAATCTTTATAAAACATTGATCAGTTTTTCACTAATATTTTAATGTTGAATATGTTTCTCAAAAGTTATAGAATAAAAAATTAAAATAGTTTAGAAAATTGTAGGACCTATTTATGGTCTTCAATAATCCACTATATTCTCTCATTACCCACTTATATAATAAATTTTTGATAAAATACACACTCTTTCTAGTGAAGTAAACATAAAATTTTCATGTTTCTTATTGTTTGGTGTTTAGTTATTGGCTCCATTCATGTTTGGTTATCATTTTCCCTGGACAATTCCTAAAATTTCAATTTTCTATGAAACTATACTCAATAAATAGTGGTGTACCTAGTAGGGTTCTTAAACCATTATTAAAAATCCTTTTATTTGTAAATATTATATATATATTTTCATTTGAGTAATAATCTAAAAAAACCTTTTATTGGAATTGGAAACATGTCCAAATATTTAACTAGATGAACAACAAGAAAGAGTGAACAATATAATTACCTTTGAGATGCTAAATAGCCACCATGGGTATTTTCATACACAATCAAAGGTATTATTTAACCCCTTGTGATATTATTTTTCATCATTGAACATTCCTTTCACAAAACATTGGTAATGATTTCATATATTTTTCTAAATAGACCCCCTTATTAGAGTGACCTATATAATTTCCTATCAGCCAATAATCAACCACATAGGGAATTTCTGTAGCCTCGAAAAAAACACCCCTAATACCATGGGAAATATTTTATTGAGTAGTGGTAGACTTTCTATTACCAATGGTCATATTATTCCCACTTTTAATCGTCTTAAATTTTAACTCATATAATCCAAAATTATGCACACCATTATATATATTACCATTGTTTAAGTGGATCTAAATAAGATCTATGTTACACATTAATTAATTATTCCCATCATCAAATAAATTTTTTGACATTCTATTCTTAGAAACACTCTTATTTGGGTTCACATTGTAATGGAAAAAATTTCCTAGCTTAGAGGTTCTCTTTATGGTAAAAATATACATGAGTTGAGATCCTCCCATTAGTATCAAAATAATTGAGTTGAGATACTAAATTTGGTAAAAAAAGTGTTGAGCCAATTTTTATTACATTTAATTTTTTTTTCAATGTGTGTAAAAATATTGAATAATAATGAAAATAAAAACACCTTTGGATAAAAATGAGTTCCCAAGAATGTTGAGTAATGGTATGAAATCACATTAATGTAAATAAAATTTATATAGTTTTAAATTGAAGTATATAATTTATGATTTTATGTATAAGTTTATTCCATAAGATATTGCTGGAGATCCATTCATACATGGAAAAAAATATATCAAGGAGATAATTTTTGTGAACTATTCCATATTTTAGAAGATCAATGTATATCTTTTAAATATACTTGGGGTGAAGTTTTAATTATTTTTGATTATTTCTATTTTTTTCTAAAGAATTATCAATTTTATTATAGTGAGAGCAGAATGAACATATTTTACATAATAATTTTAGAGGAGATTTGGGGAATAATTAAAAGGCCATTTATAATTAAGAAGGTCATGAAAATAATATTTTATTTATAATGAGATTAAATGAGGAGAAATTTTATAAATTATAAATATATTTTATAAGTATTTTTTGGCCTTCATTTAAAAAATTACTTAAACCATAGGCCAACCAAGGAACCACCTCAACCGCATATGTGGTACCAGGGTCAAAATAATAGGAGGTAGTTCAACCTAGCTAGCCCAAGGGGAATGAGTGTATATAGAGCTTCCATAGGGATCACATAGAGATATGTTTTTTAACCAGAGTGTTTACATGGGTTCTAGTTGTCCAGGATGGAGAAACACAGACCCATGATGGGGATTGTGTGAGAGTGTGTCCCTGAGCCAACCCTGATTTCATGGCCAAAATGTTGATGGTAGGGATATTATTATTAAGAAGATGATAAATAAATAAAATGCTTATGTTGTATAAATTATCATAGGACAATGTTAATATGTATTTAGAAACTTACAAAAACATTAATATGGGACTGCATGCCTATTTTCTTTCTATACGGGCTCACCAGCTTTCAATATCTCTATGAATCTACACAAATTATTTCAAATTGAAAACATAACAGTGTTTGGATTGATCATGTACTGATTTGATCATCTACATTAACTCTTTTTATCAAACACATAATTGTTAAATCTACTATATGAGTTACTCGAGGTATTTCATGTCGGAGTAGAAGTCACCCTCATATTCACATAGACCACACATTCATCAAAGCTACGTCACGTTAAAATGTGTATCAACTATGTATTGTAGATGGATCAACCTTGAAACATGATAGTGATCAAATACGTTAAAGGTGTGAAATAATAATGAATTTCAAATGACAAAACACGGTTTCAATTTAACAAGGGTGAATAAGAAGATTTTGTATAACACAATAAGCCTATGATTTTCATATTTGTAAAGAATATGAATTATAATGTGTTCAAGGAATGATTTTATGTATAGAATGAATGATATACCATGATAAAAGGCTAGTGTTGATCTTTTAGAAGATGAAATGTGTTATAGAAATGGTATATTAATGAAACTTTTCATTTCATGGATTTAAAATAAAATGATAAAGAAAATTTGAGTAACTAGATGATATAGTTATGAAAAAAATGAAGTGAATTTTCAAGATATCAGTCACAAGAAGTAACAAAATAATCCCATCAAATGAATAATAAATATTTCAAACATGTTCCAATATTTATCAAGAGATATTCTAGGATCCACCATGCATGGAAAATGAATGAATTTAACACCATAGATGAGATGAGATGCTGAAAATCTAGAGAATGTGTTTTAGAGATTAAAAAAAATTATTTGATACGAATATGGAAAGAATTTTAATTATAGAGAACCAAAAATATTCTATTTATGTTTGAGATCATATATTATTTTTTTATAATACAAGATTAAGTTTTAAATAGAGATACGTACATGAAAAAACACTATCTAGTATGTAATTTGTGGGTTAAGATGGAGGTCATGTTATTAAAGTGTTAAGTTGGAGATCCAACGTGAATGGTTTCTATCATTCCTTAATTACTAATATTCTAGGAAAACATGTATCATAAATTTTCCATCCATTAAACCATCAATTAATTTGAGGAACAATCTATGTAAGTGATTAGGAAATGTATTTATAAAGAATTTTCACCTTCAAGTTCATCCGTTTGTTTTTATTTCATATTGAAATATTGCACAAGTTTCATCCAAATCATATGGTGTATAAAATATTCTAGCATGAATATTATGAGATATTCCACAAGGTTTAATTATATATAAAATTGTGTGAAATATTTATAAAGCCATATGATGAATGAATGAGGTGCATTAATGGGAAATAATGTCTATGAAATACAAGAATAGTAATGGTTATCTAAATGAGAGGTTACATGATATTATGGATGAATAATTGAGGCTATTTATAAAGAAATAAATGTATTTGATGTATTTAGAATCAATAAATGAGATATGGTTAAGTAATATTTTATTATTAAAAAAAATTAAATGATATGTTTATAAGTATATTTATGGTGAATAATTACAATAATGTAAATGAATATTAATGACCAAGACTAGAGAAGTATTGAGGAAAAATTAATTTTGATCCTTTCCTAGGAATAATTGTGATACTATTTATCAGTATATGATAAAAAATTTCTCATACAATGAATATAAATTTTAGAATAATGAAAATATAAAATGTAGTTTGACTCTATGATCTAAAAGATACAATTTTTTGGGTCAAGTGATAGATATAATACAATATTTGTTGAAAACATTGATATAAGGAAGAAAGTGAAAGAAAAGAATTGGGCTTTCAAATCCATAATATTTCTTTTTCATTTAAGAGGAATATTAGAATAATATATAGAGATATTTATACTATAATTAATCTAGTTCATGCTAAAGTTAGGAGGATTTAGCCAATAATATATTCTAATATTGTAGAAGACTAAATTACATTGTGGAAAACCACCTGATTATTGCAAAAGAAGAATAATATCAACTATTATAATTTAGGAGGGAATTAATTCAACATAATTCATCCTGATTCAAGGTGGTAAAATTGTAATCTATTATATAAAGCAATAAATATTATATTCTTGTTTTGTAATTGGTCAGATATAGGATGAATAATTGAAGGAAATACCCTTACTCATATTTTTATTGATGATAAGATGTAATAATTATGTACATGGGATAAAAACCAATATACAGTGGGGGTATATTTATCTTTAGGGAGGTGAAACTCATAAACAATCCTAATGTTTTTTTCTTTCCTATTTCGAATCTCTATTCAGATTGATCTATGATAAGGAAAATGGGATATTTATAAATCCAATCACTGAAAAGTGAATAGGTAATAAAGGAATGAATGTTTTAATAGATAAAAAATCCATCTTATACTAATTCACCCCTCCCTCGGTTTAGTAGAAAACTAGAGTGATCCTTTTTAATTGGTAACAAAGGGTGGTTACACCTCTATTGGATTATCAAATTTAAATATTTTAATTTATCTTTTCAAAGGATATATAAATTGAGTATTTTAAGAAGCCTATTAATTCTTTGTCAATGAAATCATGGATGGTATGAATTCTTAGAAAATAAATAACATGAAAAGAAAATATAAGATATGAATTTAAGAAATGCATTTGTTAAAGAAACCAGACTCTGTTTTTTTAAGGTAATCGAATTGGATGTATTTCTATTGCATGTTTTTTTGAGTCTTCTCTTGAATATGATGAAAATATATCCCTTATAATAATAGAGGGGATTTATAATTGGGCCCCATGTAGTAAATATGGATAGAGGAACATGCATAGAAGGTAAATTTCTGGTGATTTATTATACCACCAAGGAAGTGGAATATAGTTTAGTCTCATCTCTACAAGAAAAAGGGATACCAAAAATCTATTTTCAAAATTTTTCATACCTAAGAAACATGTTTTATTAGCGATGATCATAATTTTAAGTATTCACCCTATGAATCAATTAATTTTAAAATAGATATCCTATATAACAACCCTAATGTAATTGTTTCATATATTTATGGAATTTTTATAAGTATATAGTAGGAGATCACTCACTATGAAGATTAGAATGAATGGATGGAAAATTATTTGAAATAATAAACAGTAAAAAACTATCTAAATCCCTCTAAAAAATTTGTTTTGCATGTACAATGAATATTTATCACGAGGAATGTTGACCATGATTTGAATATGACTGGCTCAAAAAATCAACAATAAAGAATAATCCATGAAAATCATTGAGGAGAAGTCCCATTATTTAAAAGAAACAACTACTATAAAAGATAATCATATAGAGATTAATGAAAATAGTATTAAATATCTTGAAAATTTTCCAAAATAAAAGAAAAAAAATTATGATAATAAGCTTGAAAAAATATTAGAAGACACTGAAGGAAAACTACAGACTGTGGAGAATAAAAATATTCTGAACACGAAATTCCTTGAGCATGAAGCTAAACTAATGAATCTAGAAATAGAAAAACATATGTATTTAAAAAAATTTTAAAGGAAATATATCTCCTCACATACCAAAAATAAGGACTCTATTGATTAAAAACCTCTCTCTAGTGGAAATAGAATATTGACACCATCTATTCATTAATATATAATAGCTATAAAGAGAAATTACCACCCAACTCTGTAAATAATGTTTTTAATACAAAAAATTATGAAATATGTATGTTTAAATAGAAAAACATTATAACATAAAAATTATTCTTTATCATTTCTCATTTGGGCATTAATTATTCTTTATCATTTCTACTTACACATTATAATATAATAATTATTTCCTGGAGTATAGTTTCCAATGGTCATATTGACCAATGGACATATTTTTCCAATGATTAAAAAACATTAAAATCCTGATTGAAATAGTTCCCATTACAATCAATTCATTATTAATGATAAATGTTTTTGTTTTATGTAATATAATATAACACACTTTTCAGGGAAAAATTATCATTCAAAAATTCTGGGTCGTTACCTTCTATCCACTTAAGAAATTTCATCCCCGAAATTGTCAACTCTTTCTCTCAGTTGAGAAATGGTGTTGGTATTTCTACCTCATTGTATCCTCTAGTTCTGATGTCACTTACTCATATTAATGTTTCCTTTAAAATACTTTGATGAGTTCGGTATTCAGGTTTTGTATAATGTTTTCTCTATGGTCAATGATATTCACAAGCTATCCACATAAGAGAGGCCATGTTCCAGTTGTACCACATCACTGTTTAATACATGTGAGGGATTAGGTGTGTACTTCCTCAAGAGAGAAACATGGAAGACGTCATCAGTTTAAGATAGATTTGGTGGATGTTCATGATGATAGGATACTTCTCTTATACAATCAAGGATCTCATAGGTGTCAATGTAACCCGGGATAAGATTCCCTTTCTTCCCAAACCACATTACTCTCTATCCATTGTGATATTCAAAGGAAAAAATTTATATCCAACCTCAAAATCCAAGTCCCTTAGATGATTTTCCACACAACTATTATATCAACTACGAAAAAACATAATGTTTTATTATATGGCATGAACCTTTTATATCATTTATTTTACTAGATTATATCTAAAAAGCTTTATCTCACCAAATTCATCCCAACAAGTATGAGTTCTACATCCCTTGCCATATAATACTTCATAGGGTGGCATTTAAATACTATAAGGGAAGTTATTGTCTATGAGATCTCAAATAATGGGAAATTTTTATCTCATCCATCATTAAATATTATTGATCAAGTCCTCAAATGTTTGGATAGTCCTTTCAGAATGGTCATTAGATTGGGGGTGATAGTTTTTACTGAAATTCAATTTTAAAGTCAATGAATATTGAAGACTTCTCCATAATTTTTATGTGGACCTAGGATCACTATCTAAAATGATATAAAGTGGTACCATATACAACCTCACCACTTCCTTTACATGAGCCTTAGAAACTTGGTCATGTGATAAATCTTCCTAGATTGAGATGAAATATATAGTCTTTGAGAGATGATCCACTATAACCCATATCATTTTGTTTCCTTTGGATGTACATGGGAGACTGGTGAGAAAGTCCATTTTGATATTATCCCACATCCATGTTGGTATGGGTAGTGGTTAAAATAACCATTTAGAAAGTTATATTTCTACCATTACTTCTTGATACACCACGCACATTGTGGAATAGTTAGTAGTCTCCCTTTTCATTTGATCCCACCAATAATGATCCTCAAGGTACCTATAAATTTTATTGATTCCAGAATGTATAGAGAATTTATAGCTACGATCCCCAACCATCATCTCATTAATTATTTCTAGAATATATAAAACACATAGCAATGTATGTAAATTTACTACACCCTCTCGATCAATATTGAACTCATGAAACATTCCATTATTTATAGATTCTATATTATTCTATAAAAAATGACATTATCTCTGAGATTTTTTTATCATATCTAGTAATGATGGTTGAGAAATCATTTAGGATAAGGCTGATGGTGTCCCTTCCCTTATGATTCCAATGTATAGATTTACAAGGTCTTTGATCAAAGAATCTCCTTAAATCCTCATCATTTCCAAAATAATATGTTCTTTCCTACTAAATGAATCAATGAATTTGTTTTCTCTTCTGAGGTGATAATGAATTGAACAATCATTGTCTTTATGAAGTTCCAAACATCTCCTATAACTCATGTTCAATTAAATTTTCAGGAAAATATACCCTGATATTTTTTGGTCTGTGTAAATATCACATTTTCCCCATTACAATTGTTCCTCCATATCTTCATAGAAAAAATAACCACAAAAGATCTAGTTAATGTGTAGGATAATATTACTCATGAGGCTATAACTATCGAGATTCATAATCAATCACTTTTTCATTGTTCATGAGTACACACACAAGAAATTTTAGGTATTCATCACTTAAAATAATGAATCCTTCTTCAATAGAGGTTAGAGTTAAGACAAGTGAAATAACTATTTCTTCATCGAACCTTAGAGGATTTCTTCACACTCCTTTGTCCAGATGAACTTAGCCCCTTTTCGAGTTAACTTGTGAAGTGTGTTAGAATTCTTTGATTTTTTTTTCACAATCCTCCTATAATATACTAATAAAAAATTAAACGATGTATCTCATTACCTATTTTAGGATGAAGCCACTCCTCCCCAACATTTTTCTTTGTAGGGTAAACTGAGATTCTTTCATTGGTAAAAAATGTTCCCCAATAAAGAAACTTGTTGCAACCAAAATTCACAGTTGCTATCAATTCTAAATAGCCACTATATCCTCAGAGTTCTTAATATAACCCTTAGTTGATCCTCATGTCCTTGAAAAATTTGGAATATATTAGAATATCATCAATAAAATATTCCAAAAAGTTATCGAGGTAGTACATAATTACTATATTCATCAAATCCAAAATGTAGCAGGACAATTATTCAAGATGAAGGGAATAAAAAAATCTCATAATGACAATATCTTGATCAGAAGACGTACTTTGGAATATATTATTTCTTCACCCTCAATTGATGATAAACAAATCGAAGATAAAACTTGAATAATAATTGAATCCCATAATTCTAGTCAAATAATTCATCAATAATTTGAATAGGGTACTTGTTATATATTATCATACCATTAATTTATCTGTTATCAATTCATAGACATATTTTACCATCATTCTATTTCACAAGGAGAACATGTTCTCCCCAAGGAGACACACTTGGTCAAATAAACCGCTTCTAAAAAATATAATTGAGTTGTTTCTTCAATTCCACAATATCCACATTTATCATTTTATATGGTGTCTTTGATTTGGGATCGGATCAAGGTATTCATTCTATAGATAACTCTACCTCTCTTTCTTGGGGAGTTATAAGTAAATCCTTAGTAAATTTGTCAATGTATTTCTATATGATGGGGAAATTTTCTATTAATATATTTTTATTTCCTTCTTTATCTTCAACAATAATTTCCTTAAATACATACATGGGAGGAGATTCTATACAATTCTCTAAATGAGATATCTTTCCTTCGAAAACAACATTAGGTTTTCCATTCAAGACTACTGATATTTCCTTGCATTTTTAGTTGATCTAATCATTATACATTGAAATCCAATACAACCCTAGTATAGGGTTGCATTCAAGACTTTGAATGACTACTATATTTTTATGAGATTATGATCATCAGAGTGAAACCCCTACATTTCTATATACTTTTGATGGTTTTATAATTCCCTAGGGATTCTTAACTGATAACACTTATTCATTCAGTTAAAGGATTGATTCTATATTATTTTCAAACTGGGAGGAAATAAAGGAATTCATAGAACTATAATCAAACATAATATTACTATATTTGATAGAAAAATGAGTGTACCATCCACCATATCATTTGGGGCATCTACTTTATTCTTTGTGGTAGAAACTTTTTGACCCGGATCTTTTTTACTATGCTATGGTTAATGGTGATTTCCCTCTATTATCTTCCAATTTGGATAGTGACTGGAAATGTTCTCAAGATATCCACACTTGAAGCATTGGACTTCATACTGGGTCTTCACCATTTTCCCTTTATCATTAATGTTGAGAAGTTTAGTCTTAACCTCAATATGATAGTTCCAAGAAATATTATCATCTCTTCCCCACTTATAACATTTATTTATCATGAGAAAGAAGTTCTCCAAATGATTCTTCACACATTTAGTGAAAGTGGGAAGTTTTACATTCGTTCATCATCTTCTATGATCAATGGTCATACATAATAATTTCTTAAATTATCTATTCAATACATTCAATCTATGAGACCACTTCATCCCTCCAAATTCTAGTTCAACCTTCATAGAACTCTACACTATCTATTTATAGCTATCTTAGCCTCAATTTCATATATTCCTCCATTGATGCTATCTTATAACACCACAGAATATATCAGCCTTTTAATTTGGATCCATGAAAGGGCTTGAGCTTTAACGAGTTAGTTTTTCAATATTCATATCATAGATTCTTACTGTTTCGTTTTCCTTCTACTTCATCTCTACTAATTGTTTCTGTATTTTTGTTCATATTGAAAAGAGGAAATATATTTTGAGAAACATTCCCCTAAACTCTTAGAACTATGTAGAATTAATATGCCTTCATGAATTTATGTTTCTAAACCGTTAAGACCACTGATCAACTTCTCCCTATAAGTGGTATGAATCTAGGGTGACTTTCTCTGGTTCTAAAAAATGGAGTACAAAAAATATCATTTCTATAGAGCTTATCCATTGTTTATAAATAAATGGGTTGAATGATCAACTGAAAAAAGGTATTCCTTGACAATTAACAGACTTAGTTGAATGTTATTCCCTTCGAGTTGAACCATGATTCTCTGCTTGATTCAAGTTGTTTCTCATAACTTGAGTCAGTTGATTCATCTTTCTCATTAATTATTCCATTCTGACTTTGATCAAAGGGCCATCTATGCATGGTCTATTTCACTCACCGTTTAATGGGTTCCTCCTTTTACCCACCATTTTTAAAAATAAGAAAGTATTAGGAAGAAATGTGATTTTTTAACAATATTATAATTCTAAAGTAATTTTATGTCTTAAAACATCATTCTAAAATATGTTTTCATTTAACAAAAATTATATTTTCTACAAATCCTTCATAATGGTTCAAAAAAATCTTGTGATTATCCAAACATATCCCTCTGGAGTGTCAAACTGGGAGTGCACTAAGGCCCATTGCCATGCACCTGTTACTGTTTGAGTCTATCTCAAAGAGGTTTTTTTTGGGTTTCACCCCTAGATATATCTGTTCTAGAGCCACATCCACTTGTTTAAATTCAAGTAGTTATTTATTTACTTAGAAACCATTTACTTAATACTTTTTCAAAATACCTAGATGTTTTCATGTATTTAAAATTTTCTCTAGTATTATTCCTAATATTTTAAAATCCTATTTTTTATAACTAACTAAATCATCCTTTGATACCAACTATAGAATCCCACATTTTTAATACAAAACTTTTCATAACATTATACAAATATAGGATCTTGTAAAGTTTAACTTCTTGGAAATAAGGTACATAATACACGAAAAGAGAAAAAAATTCTTATAAAAAACATCGAATGATTCTTCCTTGGTTCTTCCTAAGTACTTTTATTACATCTCATAACTAGGTGACATATATCAAAGGAAAGGGTGAGCATAAGGCCAAATAAGGGAAATAATTTAAAAGTGATCTGGAGTAATATCAATAAGAAAATTAGGAATATCATTATGGAATTATAAAAGAAACATGATATATATAATAATAAAAGTATATTAATCATAACATGAAAATGTGACTACACCATTTAAATGATAAATTCAAAAGAATGTTGTTATGGGTTTTCACCGATGTGTCATAGAAATTACTAAGGTTATTATCCAGGATATCATAAAAAATGACATCTATAGAGATTAAATTCTTTACCCATTGCATTGGATAATTGTAAGGGATTACCCTTAATATGTATTAATTAATTTTAACCATATATATCATAATAAAACATTTCATAAATAACCCATGGAAAATTAATGAAACAAGTTTCATATTAAAAAAAATTCATTTTAAAAAGTGTTTAAAGAAAAGATCATTAATCTATTTATACATTAAATAAAGAATGTTTTTTGGGTATACATAAAAATAAAATAAATTATAATTTCATGAAGAGAAAAGAAATAAAATTAGAGATGTAAATTTGGTAGCATAAATTGTATAAAACATGGTTTTAAAAAATGGTGAAATGAGAAGAAAAATTGGTATAACAATCAAAAAAGAAACTTATTGTAGTAATGTAAAAAACTATAGTTTAAAAAAGAAATTTTTTTAAAAATTAGAATACATACCACATAATGAGGTAACTTGAGTGGAAAGTAAAAGTGGGATATCCCTTACCTAGAAGAGTTGTTCCTAAAACTTAAGGATTGGGACCTTGGGGGATTGAGGAAACCTATGGGGGACTCATTGGGAGGTAAAAGTACCATATATTTTTGGATTATCTATTTGGAGTGAAATAAAATGGATAAATGGGTTGGTTTTTTTTTCAAAAGTGGAGGAATTGTTTGTTAATTTCAAAATATAGTTATTGTAAACCTATGTTATAAAAAATATTAAACCATGGGGTTTAAAATGATATTTGACCTTGATTTTGGACATTTGGGGAATATTTTGTGTTATTTTAATACACAATATTAGATCATCATTTTATATTACTTATTTTTTCCATTTAAAAGTAATGTTTCTACAAAAATAATGTTTTTAATGGTAAAGTTTACATTTTAGACTTTTGAAAGTTAATTATAGGTTTGCAAATGGATTAAAATATATTAAAATACATGATATTAATTAAATAACATATTCTAGGCCGAGAAGTCAGTTTAATTAATTATTAAAACAATATTAATTAATTATGATGTCATTAAAAATATTAAAAACCCAAAATTTTATTTTTAACATTCATAAAAAAATAAAAATAATTATAAAATTTTCCTAAATTTTCCAAAAAATAATTTTGATGTGATGATTTGAAATATGATATCTATTTTATCTGAATAATTCTTTTAAATATAAAAATTATTAATTTTAAATATGAAAACCTGTATTTATCACAAATAAGATCAGATTGAAAATGCATAGGAAAATTTTTGACCCTTGAGAAAAAATTAATTTATCATATATTTTTAATTAAGAGTTTTTTTATCCAAATATTTAATTAAAAAAATTATTATTCGTAATATATTAGTTTATTATAAATATTAATACTTGTTTTGGAAAGTGAAATTTCTTTCTGAAAAATCATTTTATCAAACTTCATCACAATTTTATTAAGAAAAAGTATTCTTGAAACGGAATTGCTGGAATTAAAATTTTATTTATACATTGGAATTACACATTATATAACTAAATCCTCGATGCATAACCCCTTATATCATCAACATATAACCTAAGGGTAATGTGTGTGATGATGATTGATTCAAGGGGTGGCTTATCTAACATCACATGAGTGGTAATTTCCACTAACTTGAACTTCTCCCATAGGCTATTTTGTTCTAGCTTAACTAATTAAAGGTCATCATGAACTTGCTAAATAGCAAACCCCAATGCTTCTACATTCCTCCCAATATAAAAAATGGGATTTATATGACATCACTCAACCAGTTAATTCCTTTATTTCAAATTTCTGTATTAATTATTATTTATCATTTGGACTTAAAAATTATTATGTAAAAATTATTATCAAGAGTATAGTTTCCAATAGTCAAATTGAACAATAATCATATTTGACCAACAATCAAAGAATGGTTGAATCCTGATGGTCACATTTCCATTTATACTCACTTAATTAATAAATAGATAAGTTTTTTGTTTATAATATAATATAATACACATTTTCAGGAAACAATTATCATTCAAAAATTATAGGTCATTACAAAAATGATGTGCAAGGTAATTGTTTAACCTCTTTCTTTGGGGATGGACCTTTACCATTCGAATTCGATTATTAAGGATTATTTTTCTCATTTTTCATAATATTGGGATTAAATGCGCTTTATCTTGTTTTTTAATTGATCTTGAGACAATGTTATAGATTTTAATTGGTTTGGCATGATATGGATTATGGGGGATGAGTTAACATCATTAGAAGTTGAACTACATGCAGATTTAAGGGATGCCGATTCATTGGTTTTATCTTCCTATTTTGACAATAAATTGTTTTTATTTTATCTTATTTTGTGTGTTAGAATATTTTTTCATTACTTTTTAGTGATTTTTTTGAGGTGGTGAATCTCATTTTTTGTTGGTTTATGTGTTGTTATTATGTAGTTTTCATTAGTCTTTAAACTTTAGTCAATATATTGGGGATTTGGTTTAGGGAGGTATACTGAGGTTATGTTCTCTAATAATTTTTCAATAGAGATAGTTTGGATGATACATTTAATATAAGATACACTATTTGGAACTTATTGTATTTTGAAATATGTTCTAAAACTTTTTTTTGGAATATCTAATCAAACATTGATGTACCAAAACATAAGAATTATTTGAACCCTAAATCGTTGCATTGAGTTAAATGAATATTGAATACTAAAATAAATATCGAAACAAATTCAAGGGAAAAATAATTGAATAAATGGAAATATAATATTACATGGTTCAAACATTTTTCCATTTATATATGGGATAAGACAACTATATTTTAATAACAATGAGAATTTACAAGGATTAAAATCACTCTTGGAAAACTCTTCTAATTATATCACTAATCATTTCAATGCATGTTTGAAATGATCTCACCCACTATTATAATGGGTCCCTACTAATCAACATAATGCTCCGAACTCTAATATTTTTATACATCCCCTTATTTAATTTAGCAACCTATAAACACCTATAATAATCGACACCTAACCACTAGAATCTAGTTAAATTTAAAGTTACTCTTATATATCCAAAATTATTATAAAAGTGAACCATTGGAATTATCATGAATAAATCTTATATAAACTCTGGTAAACAAAAAACCTTTTGGAGCGCCTTCACATAATGTCCATAACTTCCATTTAATCCATCATCTGGACATCTGAACACAAGGAACTCTAGTTTTGGAACATATCATCTAGAACACCTACATCTGAAAATATTTTTATCACTACTATCTAAACATTATGAATAATTAATTTCTTAAGATTATTATTCTAGTAATTATAATCTAAACTCGAAATCAGACTTCTTATTATTAGCAATGTCCCACTTAAATACTTCTTTTAAGGAAACCATGGAAACATTCAATACTTAGGTATAACATATAAAACATCTTCTAATTCCACAACAATGTCTCCACCACATTTTAATTACCCTATTCCAACTAAGGAACAATATTTTCTCATGATTTCCTAGACTAAAACCATGGTGAACATGCCATCAAGATTATTTCATTTTACTTTAATTTATATCTTAATCTTTCTTTCCTCCAACATTATTTAGATTAAATGATATTTTTGGTTGATGTGTTTCATTTATGATAGAAACACTAAGTTCTATGCTTTGTTAATTATACTCTGACTATAAAATAAAATAACACTCTAACTTAATATTTTTGGTTTCCTCCATCAGATTTCTCAAATATATAATATATTTATTTTCTTTTATTATATCATTATATTCCACTTATATTGTAGAAAAATATACCAATGGTTGCAGCATTTTTATCAAACTGACTATTGTTCCTATAAATATGAATAAATATCCATGTATACTTTTATAAGTATCCAAATATCCACTAATGCTTATGTAAAAATTTCTCTATGATAGATTATTTGTCCTAAAACATAACGTTGAATTTTAGATCCTTTAAGATAATAAATAATCCACTTCATGGCTCCCAAGTGTTCTTTCCCCATATTTTCCATGAAAAAACTAACGACTCCCACTACTAATAATATTTCTAGGAGAGGATATATCATGGAGTATATCGTGCTTTCTATCACCAATGAAAACAAAACTTTCTACACATAATATATTTCACTTCATTCCCATTAGATAGTTTAAACTACCTATCCAACTTATTTAAGATTGAATAACATCCACACATCCAAAATATTTATATTGTAATCCATATATATCCCCTTAGAGACAAAATAAAATTTTGGTTTTATTATCTCTCTTAACCATCATCCTAATAATTTCCTAGTCCTCTATGGGCCCTTTTATCTCAAACAAACTTGAAAAATTACTCTATATCTTCAATTTTATCTTAATTTTTAGACCTTTTAGAAGTATTTAACCTTGAAACAAGAGTAAGAGAATGAAGATCCCATCCTCAAACAACTTCTAGGAGAAACAATAATTTTATTTTATTCATATGAAACCGTTTTATACATGAAATCAATGCACTTTTGGTGTCATTACCTTAGTGTATAATTCATACTATAGGGCCTCCATTTTAGTTTACAAACAAAGTCTATATTTCATAGATCCAAAAAAATATTCATTTTATTCATGTTTATTTTCCCCTCTAATTCACTATGATGGAACATTTTTTCCACATCCAGATACTCCAAATGAAATCTTTCATATGATACCAAGAATAATACTATCTGGATGGTATTGTTCATAATTACCAGTTAAAATATTTTAGATATGTCAATCATTTTTTTATGTTGAAATTCATTAACAACCAACCTAGATTTGTGCCTATTAATACAACCATATTATTATTATTTTAACTATAATACCCATTTATGCTCATGTTATTTATCCAACTATGGTAGACCTATTATCTCTAAGTGTTCATTTATAGGTAATGAATCTAGATCAAGATTCATAGTAAAATCCCACTCTCTGGAATCCCTAATATTATCCAAACATAATACACTATCATTATCACATACATTTATTAAAATAAAATTATAAAATACCTGAACAAGCCTATGTACCAACTTTCTAACTCTAGTAGATCTCAAAAATTTAACTAACGGATATACCCTCTCTAAAACTATGTTTCCTATAACATCACCTTCTGATCCTCAGAAATAATTCTCCATAGTCTGAAATTTTTTTGGTAAATCTTCCGTTGGGATAATATTTAAAAAATCTATTCGCCTAAAACATTCCATAACTTGTATCCTTCTGAAACATTAATTAAGATAAAATTTCATGTGGTTAGTGGAATATTTTATCACAACATATTTTCAAAAAAAAATTATTGTCTTTCTATAAAACCTTCTAACTGAAGATAAATATATTTTTATCTATATAAAGACCGTGTTTTATCATCCCAAAATTGGAATCCAATGTTTTTATCAACATATCCTAAAAATAAACTTGAATGGGAATAGTAATTGACTTTTTTTGGATCTTTATCATCAACCTAGAAATAGACTAAACTTATAATGACTTTCATGTGTTTAAATTTCACTAGTATTATACAATAAAATGACTCAATAATATCCTCCCCCATTGGATCCAAAGAACTTATGTTAATAATATATGTTTTATGGTTTAACTTTTCATTTGATATCTCTAAAGGAACTCAAGAGAGAAATCTAATACTCTATTACATTTATGTTAATGTATGAATCATTCAATCAACCTCATCATTCTACTATAGAATTTTTAGTATATTCTTTTCCATTCCAAATTTATTCATCCAATATTAGTCACATAAATAACTTCCATTGTATTCACCACCATTATTAAACCTCAAGAATTTCATCAATCTAGTGATCTCTCATTCCACCATGGTCTTCCATTAAATAAACACTCTAAACACATTGAATTTTTTTTTTCTAGAAGTAAAACCAAAATTTCCTAATTAAATCACTAATTATTATGGTGATGTAATGTGGACATATGTTAGATTATTACGATGTCAAACCCTACGTATTAGTGTGCACAAGTTCTATATTCCCCCATCTAATATTTCTTCCTATAAAGTTGAATGGAAAATTTATCCATTTACCAAGTACACCACTATCACATTTTATGGAATCAATGTGATCAAGATTTAGTAAAACATTTTACTCTAGAACATTCATGTTCTTCTCACTAGGGTTTCCAAGAGAAAAATTTCATAATTCTGAATAATCCTTTATTGAAGCGTTATTAATTTTTTCCCTATCTTAATGTATCATGAGATAAAATATCCCACTATTTATGACAATCATTAGGACCATAGACCCCTATTTATTTTGAAAAATATAGTCATGAATATAGTTTAAAATATATCCATATCCTACTGACATACTGGGATTATGTTCTTCTATAAACCTGGTATGTTTCGAATACCCTTTAAAGCAAGAGAGTTTATATTCTTTATCTAGGATTTGACATCTCACTTCCCCATGATCTTTATCACATAATAATTAAATAATTTAATATTAATGAAACATTCTGATATATATTTTATCACGGATCCCTTATCTCTCCTGTAATGGAACAATTATATGAAATCAATAATCTATGATTCCAGCTGAATATTTACACACAATATTAAACTACTAAAACTTTCAGTTTTGGAATATATAGAACAAGATTTTTCGTAACTTTTCCTTCTAGAGTTAACCATGTTATCCCCACAATCATTTTTTAGATTCTCCGTCTTCATGGAATTACCATATACATGTTTGGGATTTTTTAATTTACCTTAACTCTAATATCATAACTAATCTTATAATTTATTCCAACATAACTTTTGATGAGGTGACTATCCTTTACCCTTAGTATTCCAAAAAATTATTCTAGATTCTTAGAATATAGTCATTTTTATCTCTCTGTTAAGAATCAGATTCTTGAAATGCTTAAACACTATTTTATTTTCCCATAATAAATACTTAATATCACATACCAAGATACTATGAGTGTTAATAATAATAATAATAATTCCCACACATCAATAGTAAACTTAACATTAACTAATTAAATATTACATGAAATAATTTTAGATTTAATCACATGATTGGTCCTGGTTTATCTTCCCAACAAACTCATGAGAAATAACTAATGTATCATAAACACCTTATTCAAATCTATAATATTTTCAAACATTTTCACTAGATCTTTTATCAACATAACCATGGTATTCACTTATTGGATGTGAAAAGCTATATTTTTATCTAATAAAATCTAATATAATCTATGTTCTATCATTTTAATTCATTTTCATTCCACTTTATAAGTATATTCTAGATTTACCTCCTTCAATGGAACTACCAAATCCTTGTAAATCAAATTTTATCCATTTATATCCTCCAGAATGAGAAATTTAACCCATAAAACTTGTCACTCTAGATTGTTCCATATTTTATCATTATATCATATAATTGGATGAATCCCTAAAAAATGAAGTAAAGTCAATAGAATAGAGTTATTTTACCTGATATTACTACCGAGTGTGCATTTTCAAGCCCTATACAAACCTATTATACCACTTATTGGGAAAATGAAAACCACTTATCAGGAAAAGATACACCATCTAGAACTTTTTTCATTAATGAAAAATCACCATAAATTTATTAGTTATAAGATCCCATATATTAATTATATACTAAAATATAGGAATTATTTGAACCCTAAATCACCTCACCAGGTAGACTGGATCTCAAATACTCATGGGAAAGACATGAAAAACATTCAATAAAATAATAATTAAAGAAATACATACATATTTTTTATGTTATTAATAAATTAATTCCTATATCCATGGGTATGGAAACCCATGCTAAACACACATAAATAATAAATTGGTTACATATATAATACAATACATATAACAAACAATCACACAACTTTAAGAATAAAATTATAAATATATATAAGGAGAAACTATATAAGAAACATATTTTATAATGTATGAAAACATTCCTGAATAATATAACCGCACTATATACATTCTATAAATCACATAAATTAAACTTCGTTTAATAAAATGGGGGATGAAAACATAATAAAGGGGTGAGCTCCGATATTCAATATGGATAAATATAAGAAATAACAACAAAAGACCATGTGTGGGAATAATATGAGTATATGATTATAATAAATATATATAAAAAACCCATAACTAATTAAGCATAGATTAAAATTAATGAGTCGAGGAATAAGGCTTAGAATAACATAAGACATGAATCAAATGAAAATGATTTTTTTTAATTAGCGTGATCCATGATAGAATAACATAGACATTAGTATAACTATAATGTGTTACATCATTAAACCATGAATCAAACATAAGCATATAAATCATATATTAAGTATATAAATCAAGCCATTTATCACATAGTAGTTTTGGTATAATTGTATGTGAACCTTCTTAGGCTTGGGATAATTCTCAAGTGTACCCTTAGGCAAGGGAAAATCCTTTGTGTACCCTTGAGCTTCTGATAAATCTTCTCATACACTCTTTAGATTTGGTTAAATCATCCCATATAACCTTTTTCTTTGGATAAATTGTCCAATGTACCCTTTTCTTGGGATAAATCCTCCCATATACCCTTCGGCCTAGGGTAAATCATATTGTGTGCCTTTTTTCATGGGATAAATCCTCCTGTGTACCTATTGGTTAGGGATAAATCATCTCATGTACCCTTTGGATTGGGATAAATCCTTCTGTGTACACTTTTTATTTGGATATAATCTCCAATAAACACTTTGCCTTTAGATAAATCCTCCCATATACCCTTTAGCATGGTATAAATCCCAATGTGTACCCATTGCGTTCAGATAAATCCTCTATGTAACCTTTGGAGATCATGATACATAAACTCGAACCAATATGTTATATATCAATATAGATTGCCAACTTCTATCATCCATACATATGTGCTCTACAAGAATTTGAACATTCAACATATCATGAAAACCCATGGGAAAGAAAATGGGTTTCATTTATCACACTATGAAAAACCCTTAGAAAAGAAAAATGGGGTTCTTGACACTTCAATATTATGTCACCCAAATTTACCTCAAACATGTAATTTTTTTATAACACAAATTTAGTCACCCCAATAGTATATTTCTGATGAATATTTATAATTTTTATCATAAAAAATTCCAAATAAATAATACTTTTTGAGATAAAGTGAAAATGTTGTTAATATGTAAAAGAAATTTTTTAGAAAATGATTTTATCATTAGTGTAAAATAAGAAGTTACAATCACTTTAAAATTTCTTTTTTAAAGGTGAAGTGATAAAATTTGGAAAAATTATAATTTCAATATAATCTTTAGTAAAATATGTTTGAATAGACATAAAGGTTATAAAAAAGTAATATAGTGTAGAAGATAAAAACCATGATTTTAAATGAATAAAAAGAATAAAAGGAAACATCAAGGTCCTGTGAGATAAAAAATAATTATAATTCTAATTATAAATTATAACATTTGAAGGAATGAGAATTATTGGAAAGTAGGGGGACAGTCATTTAAGTGGAAGATAATTATTCTTAATAAAAATGAATTTTCATGAAATAATAGAATATTATATGAGGAAGGCCATAGTTTGAAACATTATTTCCCTAGAAAATAAGGTGTAAATATAACATAAAATCATCATAGGTTATAATATATCAACAATTAGAGATGATAGTAGTATATGAGTGATTATTATTTATAGATAATATTTGAGTCATGAAAACCCTTATGGCTTAACAAACATTCTTATAAAAACCCCTTGAAAGATATAGATATTGAATTTGAAGTTAAAATACCATGAATAAAGATAATTCATGATAATATATATCCAATGTAAAATATAAACACTATTTAAATGAAATTACTTTCATAAAATAAAATGTGTTTTAAAGAAATAAATTTTGAGATGATGCCCTTACCTTGTATTCCTACTTACTATGTCATGATCTAATCTCTTGTATAATGAATATAAATATCTTTATAAATATTCTCAAAATCACAATATAAGTACAATAATATTTTAAATATCATTTTAAAATTAAATATTATAAATATATTAACCAATTAATTTTTTTCATTATTGGGTGTTACAACTTGTGGTGGTTTTTTAAGTACAAAATTCATGAAGACATGATTGATTATCACTAAGTGGGATCAATCTCACTAGTCCCAGATCATTCAGTATATAAAAATTATTTATATTAAATGATTAATTAATCTACATTTTCATAAGGTTGACGAAAAGAATATGGATTCTGAAAATGGATATCATGATGTACTAGATTTTTACATGTTTAAAGATCGAAATGTAATATATTAAACAATATAAAAAAAATTGACAAAACACTTTCAGAATAATTTCAAAAACAAAATTATGTCATTAATACAATAAATTATCATCATATGGTGTCCCATTATCATTTATTACATAATATTTATAAAACCAATTACATATGTATTTAAATTGACCTGAATGGTAACTTGGTAAAATGAATTAATGAGTAAGGGTGTGTATTTAGATAATGATAATGTGAGATATAAAAAATATAAAAAAATTTATAAAAATAATATATCATTGTTAAATGAATTCTATGAACCATCAATGATTTTTATCTATGACAAATTAAATTTATTGTTCATGGATGCGGTAGTCCGTACGTACACACGATTAACGATCAAAATTCTCAATGAATAAATGAAAATATATTATTTAATAAATTATATTTTAAGATTTATAAATATAAAATATAAACCGTTATAATTCAAAAAATTATTCCTTTTTAAAATCCATGAGAGTCTATTTTGAAAAATAAACAACATCGCTTCTTGGAGCTGGTAGTTTGTACGTATGCACGATTGATGTTACCTTGTTTTCTTAAAGGATAGAGAGGATAAAATAATAAATTTAAAATTAATATAATTTAATTTAGGTATAATAAGGATATTCATTTAAACATATTAATATGATTATATATGATTTTCAAATTATAATAGTAAAATAAATGAGCATATGAAACTAACAGTCACATTGAAAGATTGTGTTTTCTCATGGAAAACTCCTTGAAAATAAATTCCTTAAGCATAGTAAATATGACTGGAAGATTATGGATATGGGATAGGGTACAATGAAGAGAAATTTAAAAGATTTTGAAGGATAAATTACAAGGGTAGGTGAGTCCTTAATTGGTGGAAATGTTTCCTTTTTATAAGTGAAGACAATGGTAATTTCTGAAGTAACGTGTGCATTTTCAATAATATGAAGTTTATATTCTTTGGTAAATGGTAAAAAATTGATAAAATGTGAGGAGAAATTATTTTGTTTTACTAATCACCTAAACCACTCATTTTTTATAAAATAGAAAGTGTATTAGAGATTTTTATTCTACCTTTTTATCATTCACTCTAATTTGCTTTTACGTTTGAAATAAATTAATAACCTTAATAAAAATATTAATGAAAAAAATATTGGGCCATTTACCTGATTTGAACCTCCTCATTTCAAATTTTAAAACCATTTTACAAAATAAAACATTTATGTGTTTCGAATGTTAATTATAAAATAAATGAACATAATAGGTAAATACATTTTTTTAGTAAAATTTTATTTTAATGATTACAAATTTATGTACAATAAAAATATTATCATAGATACTAATTTTTCTAACATAAATTATTTTATGATAAAAAAATGATTTGGATATTTAAATCAATCAAAAACCAAATTTCACCATCCAAACCCTTAATTACATGTAATTATTGAAAATAAATTTTTATTTAAGTAATATTTTAATTTAGTTCTGAAAATTGTTTGACAATTGATTTATAACATAAAATAATAATTAAAAATGAATAAATTTATTCCTTGAATAAACATTTTTTTAATTAATTTTTCTAATCATATAGGATACTATTACATTATTATAAAATTAAAATATTATAATTCTTTAAAACCACATTTCTTTACTAAAAACAATTTTTTTGAAAAAACTCAAAAATTTATACTATGTAAATTTTGATGTAAGTAATTAAGATATGAATTTTATTTTAATAAATCTAAATTCAAAAAAATTATTTATTTCTTAAAAGGAAATACATAATATAAAGAAAACACCTTTTATTGAAAACAATCATTTTAATAATAAATCATATTAATTATTTATCATTAAAAGGTAATATTTTTTCATTATTTACCTTATTAGTGTTAATATGGTTTTCTTAATAATTTTATTATCATATATTATAGTTCATTTAAATTTTTTGCACCATGTAAGGAATGTTATCAAACATAACATCTATTTTACAAGGTTTGTAATTTGAGGTCGTTACACTCCCCCCCCCCCTTAAATAAATTATGTCCTCAAAATTTTAATTAAAACTTACTAGTAAAACTAAATGTGGGTATCTAAGAGATAGAATTGGATCATTATATTATTGCAATATTATCATCAAAAAAACATAATAAATGTATACTTTTCCCTTATAACAGACCAATCTTAATATTTTATTTTTCTCTATTCATTTGAGATAAACATACCTCCTAACTAGGCACCAGAACTCCTATAAAAGAATTTTTATTCCAAGAGATCTCATAGTCATCCTTTCACTTATAGATTATCATTATTTGATTTGATATATGAAATATGATTTACTTATTTTTTATTCTAATGAATTATATTTGGTTATGGACAATAAATTTCCAAAATAAAATTGAATTCATCTAAATGAGGGATAATAATACTTTCACATAGAATATTCCATAAACATAAAATTGTTATATGATAATAATAGAAGAAGATATAAAATCTTTGGGGTGATTATTTTATGATCTTAGAAAACATACTAGTTCAACTAGGTTGGATAGAACTAGATTCAAATTGCATATCCAAGAATCTAGAGTGGAGGATGAGTGTACATTTTACCCCTTATTTTCATAACCAGCATTTTGTATTAGGAGTAGAGTATGAGTTCACTTATTTTCTTGGTTTCATAAGTTACTGATGTTTATTATAATCAATATTTATTATGGTAGAGAATTATTTTTCATAATTCCTAAACTCCAAACATATAAGGCATTGGACATTTATTACCTCTATTTTATTGATCAACTTCTTTATAAAATTGAATAGTCATGATCTTCAAGGCTATTCCTTCCACAATTGAAGCACTTTTTCCTCTATGACATTACCATAGGCTCTTCTTCCCATATTATTTACAAGTAGGAAGTCTTATATTCATTCATTCGTCATATTTATCACTTGAACTTTTATAAAACATCATCCTTATCTTATTTAGTGTGTTCAAATGTTTATAATGACTTGGGTAATTAATCATTACTCAACATAATTGGGTGAGTATAACCAAAAGGTTATTAATTATATTTTCTATCCCACTTTGTTTCTCATTAGTAAAATCACTATATTTTTCATCACATTCATTAATTACATGTTTTCATCTTCCTCAATATATTTCTAAAACCAAAATATTTAATCATGAGTGATCAATATTTAAATTAATGAGGAATTATGAAAAATCTACCATGAAATATGTTACTCTTTTTAACCATAACATTAACATTTAGTTTAACCTAAATCACTATTTTTATAATATATGTTTCTTTAGGTTGGGTTATCTCATACTAAATATCCTACTTCCTTAACATAATAAATACATCTTAATGTATTTTAAATAGATTTTGATTCACTAAATAATATCCCCCAAGAGTTTCATAGTAGTTTTCCAGTTAGGTCCCTCTATTATGAATCAAGTGAAAATTGATTTAATACCCGACATATCATTTTTAGTGTTATTACACCTAGGTTCATCTTTGATAGAGACTGTATCCACATTCAGTATCTAGAAAAAGATTTACTTAATAGTAGAACTGCAAAAACTATAATTTAACAAAAATTAAAAATGTTATTATATACTAGGACTTATCGCTAAGACACATCCTTAGTGTTTTCACAAAATTTCTATTATGTTATTCCCAAAAAGTAACTACAATAATCATAATATATAATTATACCCTGCTTTGATATCATCTATGCATACCCAAGATAAACATATATAAGTAATACATTGATTCCATGTTTTATTTGATATATCTCATAAATAGTTTCACAACCTACGAATAAAAGGGTTAAGAGACATTGAGGATCATCTAAATAAGTATTTTATTGTATTATACATGTGAAAATTTCTTTGTAATTGAACAAGACTAGATTCCTTATATAATTCTCATATGATACACTCATCCTTATAACTAGGGAGATGGAAATATAACAAATGTGTTAAATAGGATTCTCTATAAGGGAAAAACATAAGTGATAATAATAAAAGAACATATGTCATCATAATATGATCATATGCTAATAATCAAGAAACATAATAAAATCATACCTAGAAAATCACTTCCTAAAAGTCATCATTTAAGGAATTAGTCTTGGAATAACATAAGACATGAATAAAAATATTTTGTAATCATTAATCAATAAATATGAACTATGAGAGCACAACATATTCTTGAGTATAAGCATTAATATATTAGATATTTCCATTTTTCTACAAACACAAACATAAAAATCACATTTCATGGATACCCACCAAGGATTTCATCAAATATTTGCCTTCAGTTAATCACTAGAGTACCTTCTTGGGCTTGGTATAATCCTCCCATGTACCCTTTTTCTTGGGATAAATCCTGTTATGTTCCATTTAGAATGTTATAAATCCTACCATGTACCGTTTATCTTGGGATACATCATCTTATGTACCCTTTTTCTTGGGAAACCCCTAATGTGTACCTTTTTTTGGATAAATACTCCCATGTACACATTGTATTGGGATAAATTCTCTTGTGTACCCTTTGGCATGGGATAAATACTCCTGTATACTCTTTTTATTGGGATAGATCCACTTATGTACCATTTTTTATGGGATAAATCTTTCTGTGTACCCTTTGGATTTGGATAAATCTTCATTTATACCATTTTTATTAGGATAAATCCTCTCATGTACCCTTTTATAACTTGATTCATACACTTAAACTAATATATTGAAGGTAGATAAAGGAACCCACCCATCATCATCTATAAATAATAGTTTTATAATAATATAATCATTAAACATATCCTAAAATACGATGGGAATGAAAAATTGTTTTGTTAATCTCATTAGAAGTAACACATAGAAAAGAAAAATGGGTTTTATAACCCTTCAAGATGATATAACTGAAATTTTACATGATTTATTAAACAGTAGATACCCAAAATTCAATCCCCCAAATAGATTAATTCATAAAAAAATTATGAAGGTGTTTTATTAAAAAAAATTATCAAAAAATTATTTGTATATAAATAGAAAAATGGTAGTGAAATCATAAAGATTTTATTTTCAGAAAACACTTTTATATTTGGCTTGTTTTCATCTCTGATTTGTGACATAATGGATTGTCCCCCTCTTTCAAAGTGTCCTGCTAAATCATTCCTTGAGTATCCCAACAGTGCTTGTATACGTCTTTATGTAGAATAGGAGTTGGTTGGTGTCTAAATCTTCTCCTTGTTTTCTTGATTTGTATTCCTTCACTATCTTCTAGTGTAAGCTGTTTACTCTTCGTATTTGTACTGACTCTTTTTGATTTAATTAATTATTTTGGGGCATGAATTGAGGGATCAATTCAAGTAACCAATTTTAAAAAATAGTACATAATTTTACTTCTAAAAATATTCATCATTAATGGATCTTTGAAAATACATAAATTTTATTAAAAATTAACTTGGAGTGAAAGATAAAACCACAAATTTTGAAAGGATCGACAAATATTTTAAACATTTGAAATAATCTTTTTGAAAACCCACATCATAAAAGATTAAACAAACCATACATTTAAAAATTAAAAAGGGAAAATTTGAAGGTCGCATGATATAACAAATAATTACGTTTCTAATTATAAAGTGAAACATGGGCAAGAATACAAATTGTGGAAAGTATGGGTAATCTTCATTTAATAAGATATGTATTATTCTTTACCAAAATTAATTTTCATGAAACAAAATAATAATAAAGGATTAATACTTATTTTAAAATAGTATTTTTATATAATAAAGTTGTTGATTAAAAATAACATCATTACAGGGTAGAATATGTCAATATTTAAAGATAATAGTCATATAAGAGTCCTTATGACCGATAAAAACATTTGAGTCATGAAAACACTTATAGATTATGAACAATTTTAATAAAAAACACATTAAAGAGAGAGAGAGAGAGACTGAATTAAAAGTTAATATACCATGAATAAAGGTAATTCATGATATTAAATATCTAATTTGTAATATAAATAAAATAGAAATGTAATTAAGTGAATAAAAGAAAATGTGTCTCAAAGAAGAAAATTTTGAGATGAAACTCTTACTTGGTATTCCCACTTACTAAATTGTTCTCTGAAATTATATATATTGAACATAAATATATTAATTAGTTTTCTTATATCCTAAATATAAGCATAATACATTTTTGATAATTATTTTATAACCCAATATTACAAATATATTTACCGACAATATTTTGTCTTCATTATCGTGTATTTGAAGTTTCGGTTGTTTGTTTTGTACAAAGATCATGAAGATGATATAAATTCTCACTAATTTTTTTTTCAAATTAATCATTAATAGATAATTCAATATATAATAATTGTTATATTTAAAAGATTAAAATAAATGAATATGGACTGTGAAAATGGAAATCTCAATGAACTAGTTTTCGATGTGTTTAATGATATAAAGTTGATTTATTAATAAATATATTAAATAATAAAAAATCCTATACATAATAATTATAAAAAATAAATATATCATTATTACATGATATTATGATGATATAAATCCTATAATAATTTATGAGATAATTATTATAACATTATTCACATAGGTGGTTAAATCTACCCAAATGGTAACGTGTTATAATGAATTAATGAGTAAGTGGATGTGTTTAAATAATAAAAATGCGACTTACAAAGAATAATATGAATGTAATAATAGTCATATATAATTATTAAATCTATTATAGGATTCATCAAAGATGGGTGGCGATGACAAATGAAATTTGTTGTTCATAGAGGTGGTTGTTCGCACGTTTTCACAGTTAATGAACTAATTTCTCAATGAATGGAAAAAAAATATGTTATATGATAAATTATCATATACGATTTATAAATGTGACATATAAAAAATTATAATTTATAAAATACATTCTTGTAACCATCCATGATAGGAATCGATTAAAAATAAACAACATCACTTTGTGGATGTGGTAGTCCCGATGCATGCATGATCTATGTTATTTTGATTTCATGGTGGATAGAAAAGAACTGAAAAATAGTTTTCCAAATTAAATAATGAAATTTATTATTAATAAAAAAATTAATTTCATAATATTAATAATCTTATAGATGATTAAATAAGGAGTACAGTATAATAAAAGATTTAGTGAATGTAATACTCACATTGCAAGCATGATTTTTATCTTAGAAAAATCCTTAGAAATTAAGTACTTAATAAAATAAAAGGTTAAATGAATCCCATGGAAGTAATATAGGTTCATAGTTGGATTAATTTAGTATATTTGTTAGTAGATATTATAAGTTAAGGTCCGTCCTGAATTCATAGAAATGTTGCATTTTTATAAGTGAAGAGAAGGGAAACTTTTGAAGTAAAACTAACATTCTCAATAATGTAAAGTTAATATACCATAGTAAATAGAACAATAATGAAAAAATTGAGGTTAAAGTGATTTTGGTTCTAAAATTTTATCGAACACTCATTTTGGTGACAAGCCTGAGTGGGTTAGGGTTTGTTCATTATTCTTTTTAACTGTTACCCTAATTTACTTTTATCGTGGAAGTTAATTTTTAACTATAGTAATCAATATTAATGAGAAAAATAAGAAAATACATTTTAATTAATTTTAGCTTAAAATTTTAAAAATTGGGAATCATTTAACTAAATAATTTATTTCATGGTTTGAAATGTTATTTTTAAAATAAATCCACATAACGTAATAAAATGTTTTTTTGAAAAAGAGAATTTTTATGTTTAAAATTTTATATAAAAGATGAGATTATAATATATATGAATTTATAAGATAGAAATTGGTTTTTTATAACAAATAAAATTAATTTTTATTTAAGATCAATCCAAAACTATATTTCACCACTAATGGACTTAATTAGAGGAAAATTCCAATTTTTTTATTAAAGTAAAATTTTAATTTTGTTCTAAAAATGTTGGATATATGATTTATAAGTTTAAATTATATTTTAAAACGGATTAATATATTCATTTACTACATTTTTTTACATAAAAGTTTTATTAACCTTATAGGTTACACATACATAATGATAAAATCATTAAAATGATAATTTTTATAAAACCTATACCTTTCAACTAAAAATTAACTTGTTAGAAAAAAACTCAAAAATTCATACTAAGTATAATAGAATTTAATTAATTCAAAGAAAATATTCTTATATTAATTTTCAATTTTTGAATTTATAAATTTAATTTAAAAAAAATAATAATAATAAGGTTTTTTAAATAATTTTTTTAATATTAAACCATATAAATTATTTATCTTCCAAATGTAATATATTTTAATGGTTTACCATATTAGATTTTATTACATATTTATTAAAAATTTACTTATAATATTTTTTGTTTCGTTTAAATTTGGTGTGGTATGTAACACAAGTTAACATGACATTAGTTTTATAAGGACAAGAATTACGAGTCATTACAATGGGAGAACATTATTGACCTTTCATTATAATTATAAGTTAAGTATTACAAAAACCATTTGAAAACTCATCAAATTATATCACTCATAATTTTTTTACACATTTACAATGGTCCATCAAAATTTTATATTTTTCCACAGTCGATCAACTAGTTTCTATAATCTATTATATTTGAAAACATATCTCCATTTAATTTTGTTACATATAAATCAACACATGGTAAAAAAAATTCAATGAATATGAAAATTACTCTTATGTATCCTCATTTTTTAGATAGGGACACATATGTATCATCAAAAAAGTCTCTTACATAAATCCTTGACAAAAAACACTTCTAGAAGAACCTGTGTGTAATTACCCTAACTTCCATTGAAACCATCATCCTAAAAACTGATCACCCATCTCTCTAGTTGTGGAATATATCATATGTAATGCCTACCTCCAAGGAAGTTTCTACTTACACTCTCTGAACATTAGGCTGAAGTAATTTATATACATTTTTCTCCCAATCATTAAATTTATAACTTGAAATAAGGCTTTTCATTCCTAATAGTTGGTTTTTTCTTTTTATATTGATAGTATTGTGTTTTCTCTTTTATTATTTGGATGTGAGTTAGTCCCTTCTAAAATATTGTTCTTTGATTTGACTTGATGTGGGGCATATCATTTGGTTTCAGCTTCCATTTTGTTATCATGCAGTTCTACATCGTTTTTTTTTGTTTTTTAAATCTACGAGGGATTAATTTTAGTGAGGTATAACAGAGTTGTGTTACTGGATAGAGTTGGGGTTTTGATAACATGATAGATACCCTTAAATATTTTAGCATAGTATAATAGAAACATAACACATGGGTTAAAGGGAATCACATAATTTGATAAATTATTATTATTTCATATGGTTCTGGTTTTGGTTTTCTAGTGTGATAGGTTCTCAATAAAAGTAATAAATACCTCTCAATGACATTAAATAATGAAATTTTATGGAATATGGTCCATGTATAGTTAGCGGTCGTCTAATATATTGATGTTTTTAGATAGTGTTGTCACTTATTTTTAGGGGAATCAATCATTAATGGTGATGAGTTGATGTTAGTGATCCATATTTGATGGTGGTGACTTTTGGAGAAAAATGACAGGGCCTCAATGAATTACTAACTATGATGATGGTGATCCTTAGTTTTCATTTTATTCCTAATATTAGGGATTATACAAATTGATAAAATTAGTATTTTATGTAATGGAAGAATGCCTTAAGTAACATATTGATGATTGACATTTCCTACCAACTACCTAGAATCCTAACCTAACTTTTAATTATATAACATATCGATGGAATCATCTTGTATAATTTATTAGAGATGGGTTTAGGGAGGTTATTTTGATGGTTCTCTATGATTAATTCCTTGAAACACACCCAAATAAATAATTTTTGATTTGACGCTAAACATGTATACTTTTCCACATAAAATTGATTGGAATCAACTCCCATAATCACAATTCTGGTTTGTCAGAGAAGTAAAAAAATATTACATTAATAAACTATAAAATTTAATAAATCATTCATTGAAGACAGAACAAAAACTAATAAAAATAACATTTGTTCTATGATCACCATAGGAAATGGGGAAATATAAGAATTTAGGGTGCCAAAATTCTCAATATGGGGTAAGGAATTTACAATTAGATATAACGGAGTTATCAATTGATCATAAAAATGAAATTCATGACTGTGTTAGAAAAAGGATGATTAATTGAATGAGAGCACAAATTCATAAAAATTGAAAATGGGTTATCATAGTATAATGATATATCATGGCATAACATCTAGAAAAAAATGATCTTGAAATCATATCATATATGTATCAAATAATTTCATGGGTGGTTATACCTCCTTGATGGGACTTTAACAACTATCTCCAATAGAGTCCCTTTCCTTATGAAATATAAAGGTGTCACAAACATAAGAATATAAAATCATAAGAATATGAAATTATCACTATATATACCATTATAACATTGTAAACAAGTCTAACCCCACCTATACCACACATACAAATGTGTACAATCCTAATTTCAATTAGCCCATATATAATATTATGGATAAGACTGACTATATTGGGACTATTATTAACAATTTCATGAGATATAATGCATTTTCTGATACATTAGAGGGATAAATAAATCTATCCCCACCAATTAGTATATTAAAATATGATTATACATGTGTTCCACATAAATATAAAACAATTAAAAATATATTAAAATAATATCACGATATACTAGTGGAAATGAAATGAGAAACCAAAGAAATAAAGTATCTATCTTGGTCAACACCACTAAATAAAGATTGTAAAGTAAATGGTATTAAAAAGTATATAATAGGGAGTATATATTTAATTCAATTATATCACTATTCATTAAAATGTATGGGTATCTTTTTGAAAACTATTTAACCAGATAAAAAAAGTATATGGTACACAAAATGGATAGTTGTTTCTATAAAGGTTATATTTTTTCATCACTGAATATATTCAATATAGTGGTATTGACAGATAATTCCTCTTATAAATATTTCATTTCCACCACACCATGTATATATATGTAAATTTATAAGGAATCATAAGATTCTTTTGATATAGTATCTATTTGAGAAAAAGATAAATTTTAAGGAAATATAACATAAGAAATTGACAAAGAGTGTAATATGTAAGAGTAATTTTATAGATGAAAATATTCCAGAGGAAGATACTGAATTCAATAGGTTTTAATAAAACAATTTTTTAGTTTTTATTCAATGCTTAAATGTATGTGAAATTTTTTTTTATCAAATATGGACATAAATATATGATTGTTTTTTGATTAACAATATTTTAAAAATGAACAATTATAAGATATTTTAATATAAGTAATTTCATGGAAAAATAAACTTGATAATAATAGTGAGTAATTTGGAAGGAAAACATATAAATAAAATTATGAAATTTTTAAATTTTTATAAAAATATAGAAATAAAATCACATTTAAAGACAATTTTTAGAATGGGAACACAATGTTTTTAAAACAATTGTTATAAATATCCAAATAATATAACCTAGAAATGAAATATATTAAAAATACATGAATGTTTGTGAAAAAATAAAAAATTAACATTTTCCTTTATAAATATCATATGGTTTGACTTAAAATAACATTAATAAGAGAACCATAATGTCATGCATATCCCTATAAAAAGTAAGGTTATGGGAGAATAAAGAACCTAAAGGATGTGTATAAATAAGATAAAAAATTATAAGAGAAAGATAAAGTGATTTAATCACTTAACTAGTTATTTATGTATATTTTATGATGATACATAAAGATAATAAACTAGGAAGTAACAATGCAACACACTTTGAAATAAAGTAATAGGGAACTAAACATTTTAGCTACTGAAGGAGATGAAGTTGGGGACCTTAATGTTTTAAATTCATTAGGATCCATAAAAAATTATTATAAAGATATTGTGATCATTAATGATATCATCCTCCCCCACTATATACCTCCTTTAACTTTTTATTTATAACATTTCAATTTTTCTTTATAAAAATTTACATTTGAATGAGAGATAGAAAGGGATAGAGAAAATTGCCTTAAGAATTAAATGAATTGGAGAGATCCCTTAGGAATTAAATAAAGATTGTACAATGAAATAATAATGGTGAAAATGAAATAATAAATACATAATAAATTCATTAAAATAGTATAGTTTACATTCCTGATATTTTAATTGAGACATAAAATCGAATATAGTAAATAGAGGGAAAATATTTTAAAATTTTAAGATTTGGAAAGAAAAATGTACCTCATATCCCAACTAGATACATATATCCTCTATCATCTTGAAAAAATAAATTATATTAAATATATACATGATCCATGAAACTTTTTAATATTTATTTCCTTATTATTTTTTCCTTTTTATTCATTTCATTATCTTGTTTTATTAATTTAATAAATTAATGTTATTCACATTGATCATTCTGAGGTCGTTCGATTCATAATCTCCAAAAATGATTCCATATATTTTTAAAGGTAAAAATTCTTTTTCTAATCTTTTGATAAGATCTATAAGTATCAAATGGACTTCAATAGTTTAGTATCTTTTTTCTTTCATTTATAAAAAGATAATCATCTTCTGTAACTTGTTTTAAATAGTTAAAAAGAATCAAATTTCTTACATTTAAAAACATTATTATATTGAATATTTTATCATTAAGAAATTATAAAATTAAGTTACTTGATTATTAATGTTTTATTTAAGTATAAAATAATTTTTAAATAATATATATATTTATTATGTTATAGTAAGGCATCATCATCCACTTAGGTTGCATCAAACCACAATGGGTGACCATTGGTTTTCAAAATATTTTAAAAGAAGAGGTAAAAAATATATATATGTTATTTTTAACGAGAAAAATAGTTTACATTGTAACTATATTTTAAGTTCACTTTTATTCATCACTTATATGAATTAAGGGGTAAGAATAAAAATGAAATGATAATACCTAATTTCTGAATACTATATTTGGACATAGTAATGGATATTAGAGAAGAGGTTTAATAAGATAAAATAGTTGACCACTCAATAGTAATTGATAAATATGATTATAATAATATAGAAATATAATAATTGCTGAAAAATAATATATGGTTTAACATATTTAATGAAAGAAAAATATCAAATTAGAGGAGAAAAAAGGGACTTATGAACCTGTACTTTAACAAAGTAACAGTTTATGAAAAGATGCTTGATGATAGGGAACTAAAAATATATATTAAACAATTGATAAAAAGTATGATATTACCACATAATTAAATTACGTTATTATATATATAATATGGTGATAAAAAACATAACAGATATTTTCAAAAAAAAAAGGAGTAGGAACATGAACACTTACCATACGTTTTGAGAGAACTCCTTTGGATTAATATTATACCCCTTGGTGGAGGGACTTTTTGGTCACATGATGAGATTAAGGACATGGATGGGGGAGTTTAGTGATGAATATAGCGAGGTATTGTTGTCAAATAATGTGTTTTAGATATGTTGAGAGGGATGGATTAGGGGAAATTATATTGGTAATGGGTAGACATATTTTAGAATAAAGTATTGATTATTTCTTTATATAGAGTAAAGAATATAAATATTGTTTATTACTATGAATTTTATTAATAAAAAGAGAAAAATAAAGTTTGTTTTTATATTTTAACACACTAAAACCCAAGATTCATTTTGAAAACAATTTATACAAATAAAATAATCAATATATAGTTCTTAATTTGTATAAAATATAACTTAGTTTTAGAAATTCGATATAGAGGTTGTTAAATTATGTTTATTATTTTTAAGTTAATTATATTCTCATAAAATTTATTTTAATTAATTAAAAATATTATATAATCTTTTTAGTATTATTTATTCCTAGGGATTTCATAAAACTAATATTATTTGTCAAAAATATATTTTTTTACTATTCACTAAAAAATAAACATTTTCAAATAACTAAAAAATTACCCAATGTTAATTTCAATGTAATGGTTCCAAATATGGATTCATATTTATGAAATTTATACTCTAAATATTATATTTTTATCTTTTAAAAACTATTTTATAATATATTTGGAAAACAAAATTTTTAGGATAAAAAATATTTATTCTGTTATGAGTGGAGAAATTTTTATTTTTTATTAGTACCTTAAAATATGGGATTAAAAATTTATTAATTACACATATCAAATATATAAAATTTATAAAATATATCTTCTAATTAAGTGGAATTTATATTTCATGTATATTCTTTAGAAAATAGTTTTTGTGCAAAAAAATATTACGCACTATGATTATAGTGTTATGTCAATAACCATTTAACTTTTATTGAATCCTAAATTATCAAAATATAATAACTATTTTTTTGAAAATAAGACACTATATATTTGATTTATTAAATTTTTAAATAAAAATCATAAATAATTTATATTATTATTTTTTGGTAGAACAAATTATTTTTTTATTTCAATGAGAAATTTTAAAGTAATAAAACATGCACATAGAATATAATTAAAATCATTTAAAAATTAAATTTTAATTAAATTTTATTGAAATTCATCAAAAAATATTATTTTAGTATAAAAAAATTATTTAACCATTTATCTAGTCATATAATGTATATAAAATGTTATATGACATTAAAGTGACTACATTACTATCAATAGACATATATTACTTTTTTATAACTACTAAACATGTATAATATGAAATGAATGATTATATTTATATGAATAATTTTATATTTAAATTAAAAAAATAAATATAAAACATTATATGAGATTTATAGAGTGATCTAATAAACAAATTCTTAAAAAAGAATTGAGAATAAAAGAAAATAGATTTTATAAAAACAATTAATAAATAATTAAAATTCATAAAGTAAGATTATAATTGGATTAAAATTTTGAAGAAAAATATCAATAAAGGAAGGTAATTATGTCACACATATGTATATAAATTATAATATTAAATTATTAAATATAAAATAAAATAAATTCATTTTTTATTTACATAGACAATTTGATAATGAAATTTTGCGAAAATATTTATTGAATATTTGGGATATTACATTCCACCCCCAAAATGAAATTGTATCATCACAATTTTTCTTATTGGTGAAAACCTATTAATGTTATTTTTAACTTTCATGGAAAATAACAATACAACCTAATGTTAACATAAATGTTATCTATGGTAAGAACACAATATTACTCAATAATATTACATTTATTTAAATCTTATATTGACATACTTGTTATACATAACCTAGTACACTTATGATAATTAATATTTATCTAAGGTTTTATAAACAAATTGTACACATTCCTATTTCCCAAAAATATCAAAAACTCTACTCAAATACCATCTTAAGAACCCCCACACCCACACACCAGGGTCTAGTGTTAAATATATATACTTTTACTCATAAATATGAATTAAAAGTAACTCCCAAAATCAAATTTTCGGTGTCTTTGGGAACTAGAAACATATTACATCATCAAACTATAAAATTTAATCAATCCTTCATATAAGAACACTTATAAATCAATCAAAATATATTTTTAATTTATGATCATCATGGGAAATGGGGAAGTATAATAAAAGAGTGAGCTCAAATGATTAGTATGTGGTAAGGTGTTAACAATTAAATATAGATGTCATGACATGACCCTAACCAAGGATCGGTCTACGATTACCCCATGCTCACCTCTCTATGTCAAAGGAAGTGACTAGCATCGAAGTCCTAACTAAAACAGAGGGTCCATCTTCTGAGTACCTTTACACACACATAAAAAAATATCTCAATTCATAAGTGTGATGGTTGAATAATAAAAGATGAAAAACTATAGGGGAACAACCATACATGTAAAACCTCTAGATAGTACAAGATTACAGTAGTGTAAAATGAAAAATCAAAGGGGGGAAATACATGTCAAACTAGAGAGATATCTTAACCCGAAAAAACTAGAAAGTAAAACCCTGAGAGAGCCCGACTTTGGATCTACAAGATACAACCACCATACACAGTCCAAGTACCATGTATCCTAATGATTCTATGATTTCACCGAAAACATGATTGTTGTTTTCAGAATACATTACATGTGTGGGAAATCCCATGTCGTGGTGTGTATATACATACCCAGTTGGATTCCCTAAAATATGAACAAAAATCAGTAAGTGATACAATAGGAATAGAAATAAATTATATATTAAAAATGATGTGACTCGAGCCAAGAAAAAGAAATAGTAACCTCATCCAAGCGTAAATGGATCAACCTATTGAGTAGATGAACTGCATGATTAGTCTTTTCCACCCATATCAGGAGAGTAAACCCATCCAACCATGAGAATCTAAACCCAAAAATCATGTGGCATACCTGGTGTGTCTATGTATCTCATGGAATGAGAGTAAGAAAATCCAATGGTATAGATATATATTTACATATATATGATCAATTAAAATAATACCAGATGAGATAGGTAGGGTATCCCCATATAATAGAGAAACCTAGAAAGTAAAGTCTCTAAAAGTCTCAAATGTTCTTCAATAATTCCCAATATATCACATGTCTATTGAAAAGTAATCATTTGAGGGACCATTCCTCGCCACTTGGTCATATAACCGAGGAAGCATAAAATCCTAGTAGAGGACCCACACTATAGTGAGCCTGGGGGGTTAACTCTATAGGTATTCGTAGAGGACTTGTGCCCAAGCTGATGGGGGGGGGGGGTTCCACTATGGTGTCATGAAGACCTTTGCCCTATTCAATAGGGGTTTACACTTAGTAGGTAGAGGATATTCACCCAAGATGATGGGGGTTCCAATCTATAGGTCTAGAACACACTACCTCACATGATAATGGATTCCACTCAGTTCATCATAGTCCCATTCCCTATCTGATAGGGCATTCCACTCTGAAGGTAGAGGACCCACACCCATTTTGATGGGGGATTTCACTCTATAGACCGAGTGCCTGTGCCATAGTGTGATAGGGGTGTTCCAATTTGGTCAGTGAGGACCCATGCCTTATCTAATTTGGGGTTCCATTTGGAAGGTAGAGGATTCTCACCCATGCTGATGGGGGGTTCCACTCTATAGGTCGAGGACCCATGCCCTAGTGTGACATCGGGTTCCAAACTGGTTGTTGAGGACTTCTGACCTATTCAATAGGAGTCCCACACAGTATGTAACTGTATAGAACCCACACCCAAGCTGATTGGGGTTACACTATATAGGATTCTTTTGGGGATCTGACACAATCACTTTCTTCATCGAGCATCACCTCCAATAAGAGTTATGCCCTGAAAAATTCACATCATATTTCAAAATTCAAAACCAAGGGAGCCATCACATTCTAAGAGGAGAAAAACTCTGGACTATCTACCCATGGTACAAAATCCTAGTTCAAATGAAATAGATATGGAAGAATAAAATTTCCTAAAAAGGAACCAAGGCATACACATTGTGTAAGGGTATCCACATGGTGTGTGGTCCCTCTCTTTCACCTAGATTTTTCCTTGAAGGTACTAGGATCTCCAACCATATAGGTATACATGGTCTGTAAGGGATATACATGGTATAACCATGACACCCAGGGTCAGGCTCATGTGCTTGGTTGTACCCTTGTATCCACCTCATGTCTGCGTACGTTTCCTCATGTTTGTGTACTTTAGTACATGATGTGCATAACTATTCATGTGCCATTGTACTGCCATAATACACATCAATTCTACTGGCATGAGGTAGCATAGCATGTGGGAATTTCATAAGGAATGTGATACTCATAATCCTCTAAACCCTAGCAGCCATAGCCAGGGCCCCACACGTCATGTGTTCTATGGACTATACCTCATATATTCATGATTTTTAAAGATTCTTAGATCTTCTTCCACACTTCATATCGGGATACTCCACTTCCAAAAAATACCTATTTCTTTTTAAGATATATCGATCTTGAAGTGGATCAATGTATTTGGCCATCCGGTTTCTGGAAAACAGATTTCATTGAATGTGGGGTTTAAAAGTACACACTTTATGTCAATGTACCTTCCACCATTGAAGGATTGATCTGAAATCATAAAACAAATCATCCACAACCCACAAACATCCCATATTTTCCCTTGATTCATCTATCTATCCCTTGTACTTTGATTAATCATGATTCTAGGTGTCTGATAGTGCTCGGTACTTCCCAACAACATTAAACTGTAAATAGAGGGTCCTACCAGTAAAGAACGCAAAGAAATTGGGTGATAATTGCACAAGAATAGATTTTTTACCATTGTTTGTCTAGTTATATTTTTCAACTATCAATAATGAGGACATTCGGGGTTAGAAAACAATTGAATAAAAATTTAAGCAACACACAGATACATGAAAATTCCACAATTGTCATAATTAATAGAAGGGGATTTATATTTTCTATATATTTAATCAAAAAGTGTGTAAAACATAGATTTATTATTCCTACAGGACATTCTATCATTCTTCATTGAATAATTTTCTCTCTAATGATTGAAGTTAGTCATTGATTTCACTTGATCCCAATCTGGTTTGATCTCATGGTTTGTCGTCATCTAAGGTGATTCTATAATAGATTGAGGGGAATAATCTCTATAATCATCAAATGATTTTTGTGGCTAACCCTAGAGGATTTTCTATGGTGAAATATTTTTAGACATTTAGTTAAGTTAAAATAATAAATTGATTTAATTAATTAACCAACTAAACATACCACCAATGAGAGACATATATGAACACCCTATGATGGCATTTGTTAGGTCATGAATAAGGTAAAAAATGCATTCAAAAATAAATTGTGGCATCAGATTTATTATATTATATTCTGTTTAATATTTATCACATTTTCTTTAAGAAACTACACTTTTGGAATATAAAATATATTTAATATTTTTATAAAACCAATTTGAGACACATTGGGGCTTATAGTTGAATGAATTCTCAACACCATGCTATAGAAATATACATAGAAGTATTTCAACTACTTATAAGAAAAAAACAAAGTCTCTAAAAACATACCTCTTTCAAGAATTAAATCCACAAAAAGTAAAACTAAACAGACAACTCGAGATACAGAGCCCGCATCTGGCTCACCCGCTCCCAGGAAATTTCTTACACTTTCTCATGTTTCCAAAATATGAGAACCAAGTGGACAGTACATCCACATAGGGTCCACTTCAATCGATCCTTGGTCTACACCAGGTGATCCATAAAAGATTATCAACACAATATGTCCAGCTCTCCCCATTCAATAACGTTTTCAGGTTCATGTATGAATCTCCTCAACTATAACATGTGGAATATGTCCTGCACCCACTCTAGCCATGGGGTAGGTAGAGGTGGTAAGAGACCTCCCCAACCCTCTTCATGATCTCAAACATCTCATCAAACCCCATGGATATCTTTCCTCACTATCCAAACCTATACAATACTCATCGTGGGGAGACTATCAAGAAAATTTGGTCTATCTACTTGAACTATAAGGATTTACTATGGAAATACATATAATATTTATTCCACCTCTAAGCTATCTTCATCCTCCCACAAATGCCCTGGACTTTCTCCATCGTTTCCAACACCAACTATGGACCCACAAAAGATGTCTCTCTAATCACCATCCAGCACAAGAGTGACGTTTAGGGTCTTCTATACATGGACTCAAAAGGTGTCATACCAAAGGTAGAGTGGAAGCTATTGTTTTATTCAGACAATAAAATGGGAATGTGATCCTCTCAATTTATGCCAAAGTCTATAACCTAATCCTTCAACATATCCTCCAACCCCTGAATAGTTCATTCGGTTAACCCATAAATCTAGGGCTAAAAGTTTTTACTCATCCTCATTTGGGACCCGAATTTATCCTGATGGAATCTCAAAAACCTTGGTTTAAACCACATTTCATGATTGAGATAATTATTAAGGTCCCACCATGAAGGTGAATGATCTCCTATGCATACAAATTCCCCAAACTCTCAACCAAACTCTACTCCCTAATAGCAAGGAATTGTATCGACTTCGTGAGCCAATAAACTATCACTCAGATGATTTCATGGACCATAATTTATTATTGAATATCAATCACAAATTCTAGGAATATTCTATCCCACTTCAATTAGGGGATATCAGTGGGATGAAAAAAAACTACTGGAACTTAGTGCTCGACCTTCACCTACTGGTAGGTGTTGTATTGAGAGAGGATCTCAGCTACGCTCTGTCTCATTCTGAAACAGAAAAACTACCAATGAAGGTCTATGTATGTCTTCCCCACACCGTTAGGTACATCTTGGTGAGAAGTGTGGAAATATATTTTTTTACTTACTCCGGAATCATGAACAGAATGACCATCTGTTCCTAGAAAAAGACGATGTGATTCTATCCTTCCAAATATCCGTCAAGGGAAACACCCATAGATATCTAGTCACATAAGACCTAAAAATCAATATATCTTGTAAGGTACTCTCTCACACACTTGATAAGTAGAGGATTTAACACTGTTGACTATTGCAAAGTAACACCTTGCTACTATACCAAGGTTAGGTACAAGGAAGTCAACTTCTCTGAATCCTCCTACACCAAACGATCTTGGGATTCCAACTAATGGAATTTCCTACTACATTTCACTTCCCTGGAGTATTGAATATCTCAATTTCATATTATTATAAGAATTTTAACTAGAAATAATGTCTCTTGTTGAAGTCTCTCTGTATGAAGACATAGCTAACACTCTAATGTTCAGAGTAACCCCAAAATTTCTCCCAAATATTGTGGTGCCTCCACATAGTCAGGGTAAAGACTACGGTTTCCAGATCTATGTTATTAGTCACATAGTTCTACTCATGGGGTCTCAATTTACCCACCCCATATGTTATAAATTCCTAGTACTGCATCATGAAATATTTGATCCCAACTCCTGAGGCATAAAAATATACTACATACTCCATGCCCTCTAACAGTTGTCTCAAAAAAGTACCACTTTTCATCCTTAAATAGAAATCCTTAAAGGATCTCTCACACTACTAATTTCAGGTAAAAGGATTCCCTTTCCATTTCATATTGTAAAAAGAAGATACAATCCAAGATAATTTTGAAAGAAACATCTTGTAGTATCCCTCCTGTCTAATAATGCTTCGCACCTTTGACAAGATCTTGGTGGCTCCCAAGAAATCACTGCATTAATTTTTGTTGGATCCATGTCTAAAACAAGCTCATAAATTACATTCCACTAAAATTTAACCACATGAATCTAGAACTGGAACTTTGAGAGCTTTAAATAAATCTGGCATTGTTGCAAAAATCCTCTGATGTGGAGTATATTAGTTTTCCATCGATGAATATAGCCAGAAAATAGTCTAAGTATGGATGGAAGATCTGACTCATTAAAGTTATAAAAATGGAGGGGGAATTCATCAAACCAAAGGGCATCACTAGAAACTCATAGTGTTCATAGCGACATTGGAATGCCTGATTTTGAATATCATCCTCATGAACCCTCAACTAGTGGTAGTCAGACATGAGATCTATCATTTAGATCCATCTTGTGCCATGAAATAAGTCAAAGAGTTCTTCAATCCTTCATAATGATTACTCATTTTTATCATATCATAGTTCATGTAATGATAATCCACACAAATCCACAAGCTCCCATCCACCTTTTTCAAGAACAACATGAGAGCTGCCTAGAGTGACACACAGGGCCTCATGAAACCCTTTTCTTAATGGTCATCCAACTCTAACCACAACTCCCAGATCTTGGTAGGGGCCATTTTATATTCCATATAAGATATAAGTGTGGTCTCATGATTATAGTTAATTAAAAATCATTCCACCTCCTCAAAGGTAATCCTATAACATCCTCAAAGAAGAAGTCTATATAATCCTCCATAATTGAAGAAATCCATAATTTATAAAGAGCCTTCTTAACCAAGGGATATACTTGGAATCATATGGGTAATGGGTTGTAGCCTCCTGATCACTTAACTCACTCATCCCACCATGAGATCCCTATCACCCATAAAGTTTAATATTGTCCCATCAGTATGAAGTTATATGAATCGTCTACTATGACAGTCAATATGGTCTCAGACCATGGAAAACCAACCCCTACCCAAGATAGCATCATATGGATCTTTCATGATGACCATAAGGTCCTATATGAACCTTCTTCTACTAATAGATAGCTCACACTACTAGAAAAATAAATGATATAGGATAAGCATTCACTATAGGAACATTAAGATGAAGCTACAGGGATAACACCTCAACAAGGATCTCAAGATCTCTTGTAAGGATTACAAATATTAAGTGATGACTACAACCTACTTATACTAATATTGAATAAATATTATAATAAAAACATACCATACCTCTAACCATATCATGCGCTACAGGGTCATAAACCTCCCAATCCTACAATTGTCGGATGCCCCGACCGCTAGCTCCCTAAGACTGATGTGGGATGTATAGTGGTGGTGGTGGAAGTATCTCATAGCAAAATTCACATCCCACAGCTCCTCCTACTTCTCTTATAACTCGAAAACCCTGGGGGGCACCATTCCCTCACATGGTAGATCCCTAATCATGGTGTTTCCTCTGTCATGGAAATCTATCAGCTATCTGTCTGTGCTCCCTGGCACCTTGGGTAGAGAAATATTGTGTTAAGTGAGATTGACCATCATAAAAATACCACCAAACCTCTCTAAGATTTCATGTTGAACCATGTTTTCTCTGTTCCATATGACCACATGCCTGATTTTGATAACTATGAGGTCTCTCACATCGAGATATAATCATCTAGAATCTACTAACTAATTTAGGTGAATCAGACCTCTAACACTAACTGTGAGATATAGATTACTGGAAACCCCTATAATAGGAATATCTCTATCTCCAGTTCCTACTCTAACACCTTTTCATAGGTGGGGATTCAAAATGGTACAACACTGGCTCAGATCTCTCTATATAGTTCATTCTCAAACTTCTGTGCTCAAAAGTAGACATCTTGAATCATAGTAAGGGAGTATTGGGTAAGGTCTGTAAACATCACTGTATATTTATCCACCATCTTCCCTCCCTGCTACAAATTTATATGGTACTGAATATTAATTTAGTGCATATAGGAGGGGAAGTACTCATCATAGAACAGTTACTAGAATCCGGGAAATGAGAGTGACAACTCATCATACATATGGGTAAAAAGACTCCACCAGTGCACAAATACTCCATGGAAAGGGCTAGCTGTTGGTCTATCCACCAGTTCTTTTAGTGTCTTGGTAAGCTTGAAGACCTAGACCACAAACCCTAGACAATCATCTGCTTAATAGTGATTTGCTCGATGCAGAACCTTAGTAGACTCTAGTGATGGACCTCATAGAGCATGCAAAGACTACATGCGTCCTCAGCCTGCTCGGCTAGTATAATATGTTTCTTGATAGGTGGTAGTGCTATAACAATCATTACTAGATTAATAATCTCACAGGATGGACCCCAAATTGATGCCTTATCAATCAACAGATCTTTATTATCAACCAGAGCTGTTATCAAGTATAGTTGGCATCGTGGAGGCATCCTAAAATATATCATGACATACCATGGTCAGATGAGTATATATATAAAAAAAATGGGGATCTAACTCAATATGGACATTTAATGACTTAATCCATTTTGATTCATGTTCCACTATTCATTGTAACTAATTACTCAATATACCAAGTTGAAAAAAAGCGAGTTTAGGTCCTAGAGAATGGATATGTCGACCTCACACACCATCACCATACTCCCTAGTCTAATAGTTGCACTCGAGAAAATTTGTCATTGTTTTCCTAATCCCAACCAAATTATCATAAATGTACAACATATACTATATTCCAATGGATCAACCCACCTCTAATACCAATCGTTCAAGACCTAACCCTAACATGGGCATGAGCCGCAACTACCCCATGCTCACCTCCATAGGTCAGGTGGTGGTGACCTGCACCAAAGTCATAAATAAAACACGGAGTCCCTTTCATAAGTATCATTACAGCCACATTCATGCATATTGATGAAAACTATTTAGGTAGAATAATAAAAGATAAAAAACACTAGGGGAACAAACATTCCTGTAAATCCTCTAGACAGTACAAGAGTATGGTAGTGTAAACTAAAAAGTAAAGTGAAAAAATACATTCCCAACCAGAAATATGTGCCAACCTGAAGAAAACTTTAATGTAAAATGTTGAGAGATCCAAACTCCAAATCTATAAGCTATGATCACCATACACTGACCAAGTACGAGGATTCCCTAAGATGATATAAGGTCACCACTAATCTATCCATCATTTTTCTAAGACCCAACATGTGTGAGAAAATACCATGCAAGGGTGAGTGTATACATACCTTGTAAGACTCCTTAAACCGTGAAGGGGGATAAGTAAGAGATAAAATATAAATCGATAGGTAGTAAATAGTAAACAGGATGGATCTAAACCCAAGAAAGATAAAGAGTAACCTCATCCAAGCATAAGGGGATCATAATGTTGAGTAGATGAACTAAATATCGAGTCTTTTCAACCAATATAAGAAGTATAAACTTGTCTGTATATGATAAGCTAAACATGGAAACCATGTGGCATACCTCACACATCTCAGTATCATATGGAACGAGAGTAACCAAATAATATGTTGTGTATATAGTATTATATATATATTCTCATTCAAAAAAAGCTACAATGAGAGAGCGATATCTTAATATCAAAACTCAATAATGGTAGAATTTTCACCAACCGTTCCAAAAGTCTATCAATGATTCAAAACATCCCACGCATCTACATAGAAGTAACTATGTGAAGGCCCACACCTCCCCACTATGATGTATAACTGAGGGGGCACAAACTCCAAGTATAAAACTTTCACCCTAGTGTGCTTGGGTGGTTTTAACTATGTAAGTATCTATAGAGGAACCTTTCTCAAGGTAATGGTGGGTTTCTCTCTAGTTTCACGAAGTACCATGCCCTACCCAATAGGGGTTCTACTCGGTAGGTAGAGGACCCACCCCAAGCTGATGGGGGGTTCCACTTAATAGGTTGATGACCCACGCCCTGGTGTGATTGGGGAAGGGGGTCCACTCTGGTCATTGAGGAATCGTTCCCTATCTGATAGGGGGTTCCATTAGAAAGGTATATGACATGTTCTCAAGATGATGGGGGTTCTAATATATAGATCAAGGAACTGTTCCCTAGTGTAATAGAGGGTCCCACTCTATTCATCGAGGTCTTGTAACCTATCTGATAGGGGTTCCACTCAAAAGGTATATGAACCGTTAAAAAATTAATGGGGTGTCCACTATATATGTTGTGGACCCCTACCCTGGTCTGATAGGGGGTTTCCATTCTAGCCATTGAAGACATTTACCCTATCTAATATGGGGTTTCACTAAGTATGCAACTATAGAGGACTCTCACATAAGTTTATGGGGTTGTTCCACTATATAATAATCTTCTGGTGATCCTGCCTGATCATTATAGCCATCAGATGTAACCTAAAATAAAAAAAAATTCCAAAAACATTTCACATTTTATGTCAAAATCCAAAACTGAGGGAACCATCATGTTCTCCCAGGAAAAAAGCTATAGATTGTCCACTTATAGGCCTAAATATGATTTCAAAAGAATGAGATAAAGTAGATTAAAGTTCCCTAAAAAATAACCAAGGGGTACACGACATGTGAGGGGACCCACACAACAAGTGGTTCCATTCCTTCACCTTGTTATGTCCCTGGAGGTACAAAACATTCCAACCATGTAGGTATACATGGTTTGTAGAGGATATACATGGCTTTCCCATGCCACCCAAGGTATCAACCTTGTGATTGGTTGTTCTCGTGAATCACCAATGTGTCTGTGTACTTTAGTACATTGAATTCCTAGTCGTTATATTACTCGGGTACACTTGTAGTGCACACTGAGTCTGACAACACGAGGTTACAAAATGTGTGGGGGTCCCCCAAGTTGAGTGATACTTAAAAAATTCTGAAAACATTGATGTTGTGGTCAGGGCCTGATGCACACTCTGTTTTTCGAGCTACCCTGCAAGTATTGGGGATATTTTAGGATTCTCAAGTCCTCTGTCCACACTTCAAATCTGGCCATTTCACTTAAAAGTAATCCCCCTTTTTTCTAAGATATGTGAATCTTGTTGTGGATCACTGTTTCACTCTATCTGGTGGTTGGAAAACCGATTCTATCTACAGTGGGGTCTCACTATATATACTGTACATCACTTTACCTTCCACCGTCAAAGGTTTGATCTCCAATCTTCACAAAAATCATCCATAACCCACAATCATCACAGATATATCCTTGAGTCATCAATTTTTTCCTTGTACATTGATCATTTATGATTTTGAGAATCTGATAAGGCTCGGTACTTCTTGACAACATCGAACTAGGACAGAAGGGTCTTACTTGTGTATAATGTATAGAAATTGTGGGAGAAATGCTAAAGAACATAACATTAACCATCATTTTCCATGAATTCTTTCCCAAGTATCAAGAAAGGGGATATACAGGGTTAAAAAATTAAACAAACAATTTAATCAATAAACAAGCCCATGAAAAGCCACAATTTTCACAGATCAATAGAAGTGGGTTAATATGCTCAATCAATTTAATAAAAATGGGCATAAACCATGGAATGAATAGTCCTACCAAAATATTTGGTCATTATTCATTGAATAAAATACAATCTAATTATTGAAATAAGTTATTGCATTCTTTGTATCCTGATTTTATCGGATCTTGTGTTTTGTCATCGCCTGAGGTGATATGCCTACTAAAGGAGGGGAAGAATCTTTTTAATCCTCCCTTGGTTTATAAAGCTAACACTAGAGGATTCTCCCTGGAATTGTATTTTCATAAATTTTGTTAGGTTGAAATAATGAATTAATTAATAAATTAATTATATGAATATAATGCTATTGAGGAAGTTAACTGAACACCTCACACTACCCAATTTTAGGTCCCACCTAGGGTTATCAATGTGTTCTAGAACAGACCATGGTCTTGAATTTCTGATCCGAGGTTTCATTTTTGAGTTTCCACATTTTCTTTAAGAAATTTATCACACTGAATACAAAAAATATTAAATATTTTATAAAATTAATTCATGGAACATCAGGCTTTGGAATCATACGATATTTCAACACCTATATCTGAAAATAAATGCTGAAATATTTCAATGTTTTACAGGATAAAACCCGATCTCTACAATATAGGAGTTATTAGTAGACCATAAAAATTTATATATATGATCCTTTAAGAAATGGAATGATTAAGTTAATGAGATTATGAAATCATAAAAATTGAAAATGATGCATGGTAGAATAATACTCTATCATAGTATAAAGTCTATAATATTTTGATCTTTAAAGCATGTAAAATACTAATTAGTGTATCCAATGGATGGATACATAGCCTTGGGGGACTCTTACTACTATCCCCATTGGCAGCACATTCTTCCTAACATAGGAATGTGCCACATACATAAGCTAATATAACCATAAGAATATGACAAGGCCCACATCCAAGACCATCATAACATTATGGACAAGGATACTTACACATAGACGATGCATAACACTATGGAAAAGTATAAATACAACTTGACCATGTGTAACATTCTGGATTGAATGAACTGTTTCTGGCCCATGCATAATGATCTCATGAGATATAATGTGTTACTCAATGCATTGGATGGCTATATAATTCAGGTACTACCCATCTCCATGATAAAATATCCATATATATTTATTCCTTATAAATGTAAAACAACCATAAATACATCTAAACAATTTCATTATTATCCCATAGAAATAAAACAGGAATCTAGAGAAATCATTTATCTTTCTTGTTAAATACCCTTCAATCAAGATAGTGAAGTTTATGGTATCGCATAATAGAGAATATATGGTATACCATTACATCAAAAATTTCCTCATTTAATTATATGTATAGATATATATGTTAACACCATTAAAGTTTATGAATTGGGTATAAGGTATTCACTAAGGAAGGTACTAGGAATAAAAAATGTATTTTAAAAAAACAGACGATAAAGAAAGAACAAAAGCAGTGATGGATCATTCCTCTAACCAAGATTTTATTTCTACCAATCCACATTAACATACATACTTGTGTAATTAATCAAAACATTATTTTGATATAGGAATCATTTTTGAAAAGAATACCACTCCAAGAATTAAAACATATAAAATTGAAAAATAATGGAATATGAAAGTGTATTCACATAGATTAAATTCATTAAGAGGAAAATAAGAAATTAAATAAATTTTATGAAAACAATTACTTTCTTGTTGGTAATACTATATTAGATTAGTAAAATATCATTTTCTAGGAAGTAAATAAATTTATAATTTATTTAAATAAATATTATTTCAATAATGATGAAAGATTATAAAATTTAGTACAAATAATATTTTATGAAAAGTACCATGAGAATAATAGAGAGAAAAATGTAAGATAAATCATGGTAGAAGAGTTTTTATTATGTTTTATTTTTGTTTTTGAAAAAAATGTGAAATGGGAAACTCTAAAATATCATTTTTAAAATGTGGATAGAAAATATTTAAAAAAAATATTATAAATTGTCTTAATAATTAATCATTTAAAATTAGTAGATCTAAAATATAACAAACTTGTATAAAAGGATATAAAAAACATAAAAATGTTCCTTAATAAATATTCTATAGTTTAATATAATTATTTATATCATTCAATCAAATAAATTTAATAAAATTCATATTATAGTTAAAATTGATTTAACTTTTAACTACATACTTAAAATAAATGTATTAATGTGACTAACATTATAAATTATGATGATAATACTCAGATAAAAACCAATTTACACATCTAAATATTACATTTTAAAAATGAATTAATTTTTTTGATAATAGGAAATTATACATATGATGAATTACATTTTAAAATAAAAATAAATAAATACTTCATTATATTATTTTAGTTTTAAATGTTTTCTTTAATATTTTAAAATAATTTTTAAAGTAAAAAATGAACATAGAAGATGATAAAAATCATTAAAAATTTCAATATACATTTATGAAAAATATAAATGCTGCATCAAAAATTATGTTAGTGAAAAATAATTATTTAACCTTTTATTTTACCATATGATTTGAAAAAAATGTTATATGGGTTGAGTAATTTTATCAAATTAAATCCTCCAGATCCATTTTTTGATAAATCAAAATACACTCTATTTTTCTCATGTTTAATTGATGTGTGATTTATGTTTCTTATAATCTTGTAAAGACATTGATATTTCAAGGAAACTTTTTTCTTAAATTCCTTGGAATTTTATGAGTCCGCAGTTTCTGACGGCACCTGATTCTAAGGCCCAGTGTGCCCAGAATCAATTTCTAAAGTTGTGTTCGGGTACGTTCAGTAAATGTATGTGTGGGTTTTTCTATATTTTTAATCGGTGTTCGGAATTGAAATCCATGGACACCGATGAACTCACAGCACCGGTATTCGCTTTAGAGGACCTCTACCGTAGTTGCATTTGCTCAAGAGAAGAAGTGAATTTTATGGGGATGGTTAATAAATTAAAAAAGATGTGTGACATAATTTTTAGGTGGTGGTTAAATCCACCAAAGGGAGGTTGTGTTGGGGCCCACACCCCACATAACCTCCCATGGGAGGATATTGTGTGGCAGGGCCCACATGATCACCTAACCCTTTTAAACTCCTTTGAACTCCTTTTAACTCTTGGACTTCCATTACAGTGCCAACACACCCATGTTATTAATTTTATGAGACCTTTGAAATTATTTCCAACCCATGGAAATTAATCAAGTGAATCAACTTAATTAATTTTTTGTGTGTTTGAATTATTTTTACATTCATGGAAATATTAAATTGGGGAGCCAATTATTTCATTTGTGTTGGAAAATATTCAGTTGGGAGGGATTCTTGGGAAGAAATTTTTTTGGAATTATTATTTTCTCTCGATGAAGAATGTCGTTCTTCAACAAAGAACGCTCCACTTCATGAAGAACATGAAGTAACACCTTCTTGAACTGGAACAGGAGAGGAGGAATCCTCTTCCACGAAGTACACCGTAGTCGTCGTCTCGACACAAAGTTTCGTGCTCTACTTCCTCCGAAGTTGACAAAATGACACCCGTCTTCCGCAACACCCATCTTCCGTGACTCGTCAACATACAATGCCGATTAAGAGGTATGGAGTTTTGTATAATTCTTAATTGAATAAAATTATACCCTCATACATTGGTGAATATATGGTGGATAATTATTGAGCCTCTAAAGCAATGGCACGGGCTAACGAACAAGTCTGAACCCTCTGCCAATTTTTTCACGATGCACGGTTTGTTGGGTGATGGGTGAACGGAAGGGAAATGACGTTTTGAGGCCGTCGTAGTGAAGAGAAAGGCCCGAGGAGGCCATAGGCGCAGATGGGAGGCAAAATACACCACCGGAATGACTCTGATGGCACTATGGAAGAGCGTGGCAGGGCTGGACGCCGGCCGACCGCCTGGGGGAAGAGGTACCCCTCGCGCACTAACGGCGGATGACCACAGTAGAACAAGCCACGAAGGTGGAGTGGAACCCGCATCAGCGGGTTTCGGGAGGCACAGGGGGTGCCAGCTGGCGCAGCCGCTACAAAACCGGGGGGGTGCACCCCACGCACCGCGCTCGGCCAGCTGGCGGAGCCGCTGCCGGGCACAGGGCCAAGCCGCCTGCTGCGCGGCCCGGGCCCCCTGCGTACGGGCCCGACCGCCTTCTGCATGGGCCTGCCCGCCAGCCGCGCGGGCCCAGCCGCCAGCCGCACGGGCCCGGCCGCCGGCCGCGCGGGCCTGGCCACCAATCGCCCGGGCCAGTCCGCGAGCCGCGCGGGCCGGGCCTCCCTCGCGAGGGATGGGCCACCAGCCGCGCGGGTCGGGCCGCCCTCGCGAGGTTCGATCCCTAGATGCCGAGTTGGGCCGCACCTTACATAGCCAGACCTGGACCCAGGTTGGGTCAACCCGGTTCGGGCCGACCCAGGGCGGGTTGGGCCGGGCCGGACCAGACCCAGAACCCCTCTTCAGATTACATTTTGTTTTTCGCCCATAACATGAGATACAGACCTCTCATCGACACACCGTCAGTTGAGTTCGATTCCTTGGATCGGGACGGTCGTTTCTTTATATTACACTCAAGGTTTTGGTGAGGTTTGGGTATGATCTGGTTGGTTCAATCCCGAAACCAACCGGGCCCTCGGAGCGGAAATGCTTGTAACTCTCAGACCGGGCATCCGATTGACGCGCCGTCTGTCACATTGGGTTTCATTTGATGAGACAGAACTTCAGCATACATAAACTTAGGATTTCATGATATTTGATGTATCGACCCCTTTTCTTGAGGAGCGGACCCTCCCAGAATTGAGCATACTGTGTGCGGGAAACCTAGAGCTGGTTGCGACTACGACGACTACTGTACTGGGATCCTCCATGGGTTCGGTAGTGATGAGTACTATACTGGGATCCTCCATGGGTTTGGTAGTGATTACTACTATACTAGGATCCTCCGTGGGTTTGGAAGTGATGACTACTGTACTGGGATCCTCCGTGGGTCCGACAGCTTAGCTGGTCCAGTATCCTTTGTGGGTCCAACAGCTTAGATGTATCAGTGACTACATCTGATCATCTCTATCGCTATACGAAATTTGAATACCTGTGTGATATGAGTCTTGAATTTCAATCATTATCATCTATGTGATTGACTTTACTTTCTATGTGGACTGGGTTGTGCTTGGGCTCGAGAGTTGGAGACGAACTGAGATTGATAACTTAGGTATATGTATGGGCATATAATTAAGTAAGGATAGATGATATTTCGTGATTGTATCTTTTCTCTATGGTATATCCTTCATGGATTCTGGGAGACCTTCGGGGGTCTCAGGGTCCCTACTGAGTATCGTTATACTCACCCCTTCACGGGCAATGCCCACACTTTGTTGTGTTGGATGCAGAAGGCAGACAACACTGATCGAGGCAGAGTGTTGTGGAGCTGGATGGTACCCGGAGGTGGACCACTTGGCGAGATGTACACGGAGCGGACGGAAGGACCTGAGGTGCTGCGGAGGCCATCTGTACCCACCCTTCGGGTGGGATTCCTGTAGGACAACTCAATACTTGCTGTTTAATTTTTTGTAGTTGTACTTAATTGTTGGGCTTGTATTTCTGGCCCCTTTCATTTCAGAACTTAATTTTGTATTCAGTTTTACTTTGTGTTTATTTTCAGTTGTTTCCTCTACCGCTTGTGTTCAGACTGTCTGTGTTTTATAGGTTAAAAAGTAAATGCCTTCCCGTTTATCGGGATTACGTCTTTGGTGCTAGTCACCATCCCTTGGCCTATGGAAGGCGGGCTTGGTGTAGTCACAGCACAGGCCCCGAGGATGGGTCATGACAAATTGGTATCAGAGGATTCGGTTCTACTGTAGAAATTAGACTCTGATTCTTTAAACAACAATAATGTTTAGTTTTTTGGGTGTGGTTATCAGTTTAGGGAAACCAGTGTTTGAGCAGTGGCTAACATATTCATACACCAGGACCCTAACCTCTAATTTCCTACTCAATGTACAGAAACACTGATTACATGTGTGTTTCCTTTGAAAAAAATTTCTTCGTGATTACTTTGTGTCAGCTCACCGGGTATACTGTTCTAACCGTGGCACACTTTTTTCTTTTCAGGATGGCCCTACGAAGGTAGCCAGCTAGGGTTTCGAGTTTCGTACAAGATTTTATCCCACCGAGCGATGAGGCCTCAGGACAGGGTCCCATCATAACGGAGGTACCAACGATACCACTACCTGTTGGTCCACCGATACCACCAGCCCTAGTAGTAGAGAGTGAACGCCACCTGAGTGCGTTGCACGAGTTCCAGCAATATTGGAAACCCAGGTTTTGGGGATAGATGGACCTACAGGAATCTGATGATTGGCTGAAGGCTATCGTGAGAGTTTTTAGATTGGTAGGGACACCAGCCTACCTTATGGTGATCCTTATCATGAGTCTCCTGCACACAACAGCAGGTAGATGGTGGACCCTGATTCTCCAAGTGCATGATGAGGGATCTTTACTCTGGAAAGACTTTGAGAGTCTCTTCTACTCAGATTTTGTTCCAGCCACCCTTCGTGTGTTGTGGATTCAGGAGTTACTACATCTTCAGTAGGGCAGCATGACGGTAGCTCAGTATTCATTGAGGTTCACCGAACTCTCACGCTACTCCCCAGATATGGTACAGGACCCGTTCTTCAGGTCCTGGACCTTCGAGCAGGGACTCAGGCATGAGATCAGGGCTTCTAAGATTCTCCTCAGCATCCCGATGCAGGCGGGGGTGCTGGAGAGAGCACTTTTTGTGGAGAGTTTCCTCGCTGATCAGTTACCTGCGGTGAGGCCCTCCGCAGGACAACACGTAGTGGAGTCTTCTGCAGCCAGTAGTACACAGTTGATGTAGAGTTCCAAGAGGACCAGGAAATTAGGTGGGAAACCTTAGGATACAGGTTTGGTTGTGCAGGGAACATGAAATAGAGCCAGCCATATGAGGGGCAGGAAGTGCTATGCATGTGGTGGGCAGGGCCACATGGCTCGAGACTGCCTGACCCGCCATGCAGACGAGCAGCAGATAATAGAGGGACCTCCTAGGCATAGGCAGAGGTTTGACCGTGGTGGTCCGTTGGGAGCAGGAGGACGTGGCAAAGGAGCTGGCCGAGCAGCGGGTGGTGGACGATGTTTCGAGGCTCTACCACCACCACCACGAGGAGGTCCACCCCGACCATAGGGAGCTAGCGGACATAAGCAGGCTCAGCTCCAGGTAGTCGAAGCCTACGACCACGGCACACCTGAGATGATTCTAGGTACTATCTGTGTCTTCTCTACCCTTTCTGCAGTACTTATAGACACAAGTGTGAGTCATTATTTTATTGCCACTACCCCTGTTTGGATCTCAGAGATTCCAACCGAGTCGTTACCTAAATCCTTACAGCTAGAGAGTTCTACGGGACTAGACTCGATGATTACGCACTGGTGCCAGCAGTGTGAGCTTAATCTAGGAGGTGAGAGCATCAGCTGGGATCTTCTTGTAGCGGCGTCGAGGCCTTACGATGTCGTCTTGGGTATGGATTGGTTATCCACTGTTCATTCTCACATTGACTATATTAGGTGAAAGGTGTTGTGTATCTGCATGGATGGGACCAGGTTCACCTTCACTGGTGAGAAGGGAACCTTTGCTACATAGGATGGACTTACGCAGAGGAGGGGGCAGCCGATCACACATCAGTTGGATTGTCTCATCCTCCAAGCGGTTGATGTGCAGAGTCTGAGTTTTCCTGTTGTGGTGGATCACTATGAGGATGTTTCCCTGAAGACATTCCAGGATTACCTCCTTCTAGAGATGTAAACTTCTACGTTGACATGTACCTCAGGACAACACTGATATCTACTCCAGCATATCGGATGGCTCCTACCGAGCTTCGTCAGCTATGGTTACAGCTGGAGGACTTCCAAGAGGTATTTATCCGACCTAGTGTTTCACCCTGGGCATCACCTATTTTGTTCGCCAAGAATTTGGATTGGAGCTTGCGACTATGTGTCGACTACCATCACCTGAATCATGTGACCGTGAAGAAAAAGAACCCACTTCTAAGGATTGACGACCTCCTTGATCAGCACAAGGGAGCACAATGGTTCTTAAAGATAGACCTCAGGTCAGGAAATCACCAGCTCAGAGTTCGAGATGAAGATGTGTAGAAGACGGTCTTCAGGTGTCAGTATAACCACTACGAGTTCTTGGTTATGTCCTTCGGCGTAACGAACGCTCCAGCAATTTTCATGAGTCTCATGAACCAGATCTTCCAGCCTTACCTCAATCGATTTTTCGTATTCTTTATCAATGACATACTGATTTACTTGACTATTAATGAGGAGCACGCCTACCATTTGCTTGTTGTACTGGACACACTCCGAGGGAACCAGCTTTATAGTAAGCTCTCGAAGTTATAGTTCTGGAATCGAGAGGTTCACTTCTTGGGAAACGTCATCTCAGAGGCTGGATTTTCACTGGATCTAGTGAAGATTGTGGCAGTACTTGCTTGGGATCCACCCAGGAGTGTGACAGAGGTGCGGAGTTTCTTGGGTCTGGCTGGGTACTATCGGAGATTTGTGCCAGACTTCTCCTGTGTTACAGCACCGCTTTCATCTTTGACGCAGAAGGGGAAACCCTTCATGTGGTCAGAGAAATGCCAACAGAGCTTTCAAGATTTGATTTAGAGGTTGACCAGTGTGCCCATATTGAGGCTATCGGATGAGGGCATTGGGTAAGTAGTTTACTACAAGGCATCAGGGACGAGACTCGGGTGTGTCCTAAAGTAGGAGCTAGTAGTTATCTCATATGGTTCATGACAGTTGAGATATCATGAGCATAACTACATTACCCATGACATGGTGTTAGTAGTAGTAGTCTTTGCCTTGAATATGTATTGGCACTAACTGATGGGTGAGCATTTTACAGTCTACTCTGACCACCAGAGTCTCAGGTACATCTTCTCGCAGAAGGACCTAAACCTAAGACAGTGGTGATGGGCGAGTTCCTTCAGGACTATGACTTTGTGATAGTATATACTCCTAGGAAGGGGAACATTGTAGAAGATGCTCTCAGCAGGTGATCGTGCATTTAGATGTTGGGAGAGGCGACAGAGCAGCTAACCGTGTTGCAGGTATCCTTCGTGGATAGAGATGGAGCAGCCTTTCTGTAGTCTCTCATAGTCACTCCTCCACCTCTTCAGCGAGTCAGGGAGGCACAGCGAGGGCATGTTGACTGTGACACATGACATGTTCAGATTGTAGAGACCAGAAGATTGACGTACATGGACATTACATTACTTTTGAGGAATACTTAGTACATAACAAAAACACACACACAAGGATCGTAATAGTTTAGTGTCTTTGAAAACTCGGAATATAATATTCTAATCGTGGTGAAAGATCTTCAACATCTCCTATAAAGATCTTCCTTTTTTACCTAAAACCTTTCTTTATATCCTGGGGAAAATAAAACATACAAGGGTGAGATCAAACGCTCAGTAAGGGTAAACAAAAGAAATATCAATCACATCATTTTCATAAGAACATAACATTTTGGAAATCTTAACCTGCAAAGGAGAGCATAATTTCATAACATGGGATAAATCATAGTAGTGAAATTAAATCCTAATAATCATAACTTAAAACATGAAACTTTGTGTCATACACACATAATCATAGATAATCATTTATTATTAGTCAAGACTCATTGCCAAGACTATCTTAGTGGACAAAATCCATTTCTAAACTGAGTCACCCTCGTTTCAGTCCTGTTTCACTGAACCGGTATAACCTACCATTCCAGCCATGTCTATCTCATGAGATATAAATTCATTACCCAATGCATTGGAGGGAGATATAGGTCTCACCCATCTCATAATGATACCATTCTTATATGTGCCACAAAATCATAAATCATACATCACTACATAACCCATGTAGTAAAAATGGGATTATTAAACAACATGACATCATAAAACAATTCATATAAGATAAAGGAATTAATAAAAATATTTCCATCACAACATAATCAAATCCATGTAAAAATAGGGATAGAAACAGAACCCTATATTATCTTAGATGGAAAATAATTTTGATAAAACACTTGAACTCCATTCTTGAGGAAAATATCCTTTCTACTTCAAAAACACTTTTCCTTTCTTAACATGTCATACAATTCTAAACTAAAATAAGTTGATTAAAAATAAACTTTAAAACTTGTAAAGGAAGCTTCTGGGAAATAATGTTTTAAAAATCCATTCATTCCATATAAGTTAAAAAAACATTCTTCTCGTACTTTTGTCGGAAAAGTCAAAAAGTACCTCGTACGAAAAATGAAAAAAGATTCATTTCATATCTTTTACTAAAAACTCATCGAAGGGTAAAATTGGATTTAAACAATTTTAGGTGGATGTAAATAATATTACATATTGAGGAAACATGGATTTGGATGATAAAATACACCCCAGTAAATGCCAAAGTATAAACAATCTCGGATAAAAATGAGATTGTAATATTTCCCTTACCTTAGGTCCGACGTGCTTTGTAAGTGTCAGAACCTCCTGTATAATGATTTAAATAATATTATTGACTTATTCCAGAATCATATTTATTTTTATGATATCATATATTGTCATATTCTTAGCTTCTTAGTAGTAATATTTCATTACTACTTGTTATTCGGGTGTTTATAACTTTTTTGTTCTTATGCGTGTTTTGTCGAATAAATTCTTATTCTTCTCTTTAGGTTATAGATACCTCATTTCCAGAATGGTATTAGTGTAATATATATCATATTAATTCATTCAATTCATTTATATAATAATTATGAAATGAAGATCATGTAGAACGAGTCGCATCACATCGTGGAGACGGTATTCCGTACGTACGCACGAGTGATGATATCATTGCTAGGATCATGGAATTGTATTGGAGTGTATGTATACTATTTCAGAATCAATATAACTTTATAATAGTCATATATAGTCATTATTTACACTATTATACCCATCCAAGTAAGGTGGTGGTGGAAAATAGATTACACCACGGCGTGGAGACGGTATTCCGTACGTACGCACGCGCGATGATTTCTTTTTCCGTAGGATGGATAGATGGTGAAATAAGGTTGTTAAATAATTATAATAACATATAATTATATAAGTGATACTGATGTTATTACTTCATAATGAAACAACCTATGAAGAAGAAGTGGAAGAAGAAATAGAGATGAAAGAATCGGTAACGGACATTACCTCTTCTTTGAAGTGCTTCTTTGAGACCTCCTTTTAGGGCAATAAAATAGGACTTTGAAGAAGACCATAACCTCTAGGATGTTTCTAGGGAAGTGTAGAAGAGATTTTTTCATAGTTTGGCCGAGTTTGAAGGCTCAAAGTGGTGTGAGGAAGAGGGGGGGAGGTGCTCTTTTATAAGGGAGGAGAGGGGCACCTTTGGAATAATTAAAAATATTATTTTATTATAAAGTCAAGTTCGGTTTTAAATAGCTCACAATTGAGTTATTTCGAATATAAGGTGGGGATGGGTCTAAATAATCTAATCCAATGTAATTTAGACAAGTTTAGGTCATTATATTAACCTTATCTTTTAGTTTTAACTCTTAGTTAATTAGATTGACATTTACCATGTCACTTTGTATTTTTATTTTATATATTTAATAAACATACCATATACATACAAGAGACCCCAAGTTGTGTTTTATTAATATATATAACCTTATCTAAGTCATTTTTCTGAACCTTATATTTTTAGGAATAAAATAACAATTAATAATATAATATTTGTTTAAAAAACTATGTTATGTCAATTTTGACACTATTTAGTAATTGATTTTTGTGAAACTCATAACATAATTATTAGCTCGAACCAAGTTAATTAAATCAATACTAACATGTCATATTAACCTATAAAATTAGTGTAATTCATAAAAAGTCTCAAATTATACTTATTTAGGTATTTATAATATCAATTATTCTAATTTTTCACTATTATGGGTATTACTGCATCATCATTCTGTCATAAATAAATTAAATTATTTAAAGTATAAAATTTACAAATAAAATATCATTATGTAGGAAATGTTTTTAGCTTTCTAATGAATATTTGTAGTCGAATTTATCTTATGTATAACCCCATATTAAAAATGATTTACTTATTAAACTTTGATTTTAACTATTTTAACCCTTCTTTAAATAAATTAACAATAAATGTCCTAATCTAATTCAAGTGGGCCTAAATGGTCATATTTTATTCCTAAGGTTGTTTTTGGTCGAATTACACTTGTCCAATAGAATTAGGACATGTGTTAGGGAAATAATAATATCATTTTTACCCTTAATTACCTTATTTACTTTTAACCGTGGTAAAAAAAAGTAAAAAGTTACTATTCACCAAAAATTATTTTCATCTCATCGAACCTCATTTTAGTCCTTGATATTAACCGTGTCTCTCGGATTTTCGAAATTCCACTCACAGAAGCGGTAAATTTAAGTTTTATGAAAAATTCAGTTTTTTTAACAGCCACATAGTAGTTTCACTATTCATCAAAAATTGAAAGTTTTTAGAAAAATACCAAAATTTCACCCTAGGCTAATTTCGATATTCTGAGTCCAAAAATGAAGTATGTTTTGAAAAATAAAATTTTTAAAATTTCAAAAAGTGGTTATTACTATTCATATTGGTTAGTTTTAATAATATTTCAATAGCATATAGTGAAACTCGGTATTGCGTACTACACACACTATCGAGGAAGGTCGCGATTGCATGTAATGAAAGGAAAGTCAAGGATGCATGTTGTGCAAGCTCCTTTTGGTGTAGCATACAACACAGGACATTAATGAAATTAAAAAGAATATTTTTTATAAAATCTCGGGCTATTACATTCTACCCCCCTTAAAATGAATTTCGCCCTTGAAATTCATCAGGGTTATAAATGGTTTACTATTTAAAAGTTTCTTTAATAAAAACCCACATCATAAAAAGGAATAGCAAAACCAATCTTTAAAACTAAAAGTATGAAACGTAACGGTTACCCACATAAACTAATCACTTGGTTTCCACATAGGTGAAAATATGGATATGGAAGAGAAATTTAACCATCATGTTCTGATGGAGAGTGGTAGAGAACATGGCTATGGAAAATCCAGCAATCACAAAGCCATAAATTTGTGATGATCTAAGGTACCATCTGATTCATCAGATATAAGAGCACTAGGAAAACATTTTTGGTTTTCAAGATCATTTCCCTAAAGTTGATGAAATTGGAATTAGAAGAAATACTTTCGTGATTTTGGTATAGTCTCACAGTTTGTCATTATTTAGACAATTTCCACTTCATCTCTTAAAGAAATGAATTTGAATTCGTGATGTGTTAGCAGGTCATGTGATAGAATGATGGGTCATTCCATCTGTCTTAAACAAAAGGATAGAAAAGTTATCAAAAAAATACATAAGCCCATATATAGTGAGATTAATCTTATATGGTTCCTAAAATCGACTTATACTTCATATATCATACTGCTTAATATAATAAAACTATTTTCTACTAAATAGGGACTTCCTGTAGGCCAGTGGTAGACGATAAAGGCCAGTCGCACTTCGGTTGTGGGTTCGATTCCCACAGCCTTTTCTGACGCGATGGGCTGTCGCCCATCCTGCAGGTTTTCCTTTTTCTAAAGCTATATTACTATAACATCCCATCAACAATATCAAAAAAAAAGTTTTATCCTTAAAAAATACTAACTTATGTCCAACATAATCCATTCCAATCTTTAGGCTTATCTAAAATACTTTGGTCCAAGCTCATAGTATAAAGAAAATGATCACGTGAATGCCATCATTTATCCCCCATATATCATAAGATATATCTTGTTGGTCAAATTATAAACATGTGAATACCTTAATCATGTATTCTCTTGAAGAATGAATATCCATTGATCCTTAGTGAAAACATGAATGCTGTTAAAAGTTAACACTTTCCACATACCAAAATCCTTAAAATTCTTTATACTCAAACCATGATATCACTTAGTCCTTATATCTATCATGAGCTCATGAATACAATCAAACATCTCATTATCTTTTTATCCCTTCATTATGCACATATCACCTGCTTACCAAAATTTCTCATTCACTTTCCATGGTTACCGGTACCATAAAATTATTGAAAACCACAATAGACCAAAACATAAATATTCTAATATTCCACGATACTATATACAACATTATTCTGGAATACCAATACACACACACTTAATCATTCCACTGCATCGTTTTCATATTCAACATCGCCAATGGTGATCGCATGTGACTTCCCTTTGTCCTTTTCCTTAAGTGGTTGCTCATGTCGATCATCACTAACCCTTGGATTAGGGAATTTATTAGCATAATGCCCCATTTCCTTGTACTTGAAGCATTGAAGTGTAGTAGGTTCATTCTGTGTATCCCTTCCTTTGTTTGCATCATTAGACATCTTCTTCCCATCATTGCAGCATTCAAATGCCCGATGACCTTCCTTTCCACATTTTAAACATTTACTTGTCCCTTTAAGACAATCTCCACCATGCTTCTTTCCACACATTGAGTATAAGGAAACATTCATCTTCTTTTCACCATTATTTTGAGATTTCTCCTTGAACTCCATCTTTCGTTTCTTGTCAAAACTATGAGATGGATAAGTAACACCAACTTCCATTTCTACCTTGATAGCACAACGCACAATTTCATCATAGCTACTGATGTCTCTTATAGCTAATGCCCTTCGATGATTTGGTTTTAAGCCACTGAAGAATCGATAAACTTTACTTTCAGGTTTGATGATAAATCCAGATGGATACCTTGCAAGCCTCGTAAAATTCGCTTCGTATATACCAACAGATTCATCATCCTTTTTCTTTAGTTCAAGAAACTCCTTCTCCATCTTTTTTCAAATAATACAAGGGAAGTACTTATTGAAAAATAAGTTCTTGAAATCGTCCCATTCCATGGACTCAATTTCATCTCTTTGCCTCGTATTCTTGATAAGATTCCACCATTGATCAAATTCACCTTCCAAACAATATACTGCTAAGATGACTTTATCATGTTCATAACATTGAAGAACTGAAAATATCATTTCAGTAGTATTGATCCATTGTTCAGCAACAAGTAGATTAGAAGACCCGCTTAAAGAAGGTGGACGTTGCCCCATGAAGGACTCAATAGAATATTGTTCCCTTCTCTGCTCATTTGGAAGTCCAGAATGATTCATAGCTTGTGTAAGTATAGCAATAAGATTTTTCACTCCATCTCCCATAACATTTGTTTGTTCAGGAGGACAATCATTGCATTGTCCATTACATTGATCAACACGGTTCTTTCGGTTTCCAGCCATCGTCTAAAACCCAAAAAGAATAGTGTGAGAGGTAAAAATCACGCTAGGGAAAACAATATATAAAGGGGGAGTACCTTTAATATCTAACATCTTAGGTTGAATAATAAGATCGTTACCATAGTTCTAGGACTATATCCTATACGTATACTTATACTTATTCTTAGGGACATCCCTAGACATACCTTAGAAATATTTCTAGGGATCTCACTAACGTTTTCACATCCTAGTTTCCAAAGGTTGACTAAACCTTTCCTCTGATACCAACTGTAGAGACCCGAAGCTTGACGTACATGGATATTACATTACTTTTGCGGAATACTTAGTACATAACAAACACACACACACAAGGATCCTAATAGTTTAGTGTCTTTGGAAACTCGGAATATAATCTTCTAATTGTGGTGAAAGATCTTCAACATCTCCCATAAAGATCTTCCTTTTTTTTACCTAAAACCATTCTTTATATCCTGGGGAAAAGAAAACATACAAGGGTGAGCTCAAATGATCAATAAGGGTAAAAAAAAGAAATATCAATCACATCATTTTCATAAGAACATAATATTTTGGAAATCTTAACCTGCAAAAGAGAGCATAATTTCATAACATGGGATAAATCATAGTAGTGAAATGAAATCTCAATAATCATAACTTAAAACATGAAACATTGTGTCATACACACATAATCATAGAGAATCATTTCTTATTAGTCAAGACTCATTGCCAAGACTATCTTAGTGGACAAAATCCATTTCTGAACCGAGTCACCCTCATTTCAGTCCTGTTTCACTGAACCGGTATAACCTACCATTCCAGCCATGTCTATCTCATGAGATATAAAATCTTTACCCAATTTATTGGAGGGAGATATAGGTCCCACCCATATCATAATGATACCATTCTTATGTGTGCCACAAAATCATAAATCATACATCATTACATAACCCATATAGTAAAAATGGGATTCTTAAACAACGTGACATCATAAAACAATTCATATAAGATAAAGGAATTCATAAAAATATTTCCATCACAACATAATCAAATCCATGTAAAAATAGGGATAGAAACAGAACCCTATATTATCTTATATGGAAAATAATTTTGATAAAACACTTGAACTCCATTCTTGAGGAAAATATAATTTCTACTTCAAAAACACTTTTCCTTTCTTAACATGTACTACAATTCTAAACTAAAAGAAGTTGATTAAAAATAAACTTGAAAACTTGTAAAGTAAGCTTCTTGGAAATAATGTTTTAAAAATCCATTCATGTCGTATAAGTTAAAAAAACATTCTTCTCATACTTTTGTCGGAAAAGTCAAAAAGTATCTCGTACGAAAAATAAAAAAAAAGATTCCTTTCATATCTTTTACTAAAAACTCACATAAGGGTAAAATTTGATTTAAAAAATTGTAGGTGTATGGAAATAAAATTACATATTGAGGAAACATGGATGTGGATGATAAAATACACCCCAGTAAATGCCAATGTATAAACAATCTCGGATAAAAATGAGATTGTAATATTTCCATTACCTTAGGTCGTACTTGCTTTGTAAGTTTCTGAACCTCCTGTATAATGATTTTAATAATGTTATTGACTTATTCCAGAATCATACTTATTTTTATGATATCATATATGGTCATATTCTTAGCTTCTTAGTAGTAATATTTCATTGCTACTTGTTATTCGGGTGTTTATAACTTTTTTGTTCTTATGCGTGTTTTGTCGAATAAATTATTATTCTTCTCTTTAGGTTATAGATACCTCATTTATAGAATGTTATTAGTGTAATATATATCATATTAATTTATTCAATTAATTTATATAATAATTATGAAATGAAGATCATGTAGAACGAGTCGCATCACATCGTGGAGACGGTATTCCGTACGTATACACGAGTGATGATATCATTCCTATGGTCATGGAATTGTATTGGAGTGTATGTATAATATTTAAGAATCAATATCAATTTATAATAGTCATATATAGTCATTATTTATACCATTATACCCATCCAAGTAAGGTGGTGGTGGAAAATAGACTACACCACGGCGTGAAGACAGTATTCCGTACGTACGCACACGCGGTGATTTCTTTTTCCGTAGGATGGATACATGGTGAAATAAAGTTGTTTCATAATTATAATAACATATCAGTATATAAGTGATACTTATGTTATTACTTCATAATGAAACAACCTAAGAAGAAGAAGTGGAAGAAGAAATAGAGATGAAAGAATCGGTAACGGACATTACCTCTTCTTTGAAGTGCTTATTTGATACCTCCTTTTAGGGCACTAAAATAGGACTTTGAAGAAGCCCAGAACCTCTAGGATGTTTCTAGGGAAGTGTAGAAGAGAGTTTTGAAGATTTTGGATGAGTTCGAAGGCTCAAAGTGGTGTGATGAAGAGGGGGAGGATGTGCCCTTTTATAAGGGGGGAGAGGTGCACCTTTGGAATAACTAAAAGTATTATTTTATTATAAAGTCAAGTTCGGTTTTAAATAGATCCAAATTGAGTTATTTAGAAGATAATGTGGGGATCGGTCGAAATCCTCTCATACAATGGAATTTAGACAAGTTTAGGTCATTATATTAACCTTATCTTTTAGTTTTAACTCTTAGTTAATTAGATTGACATTTACCATGTCACTTTGTATTTTTATATTATATTGTTAATAAACATGCCATATACATCCAAGAGACCCCCAAGTTCTGTTTTATTAATATATATAACCTTATCTAAGTCATTTGGCGGAACCTTAGATTTTTAGGAATAAAATAACAATTAATAATATAATATTTGTTTAAAAAACTATTTTATGTCAATTTTGACACTATTTAGTAATTGATTTTTGTGAAAATAATAAAAGAATTATTAGCTCGAACCAAGTTAATTAAATCAATACTAACATGTCATATTATCCTAGAAAATTAGTGTAATTCATAAAAAGTCTCAAATTATACTTATTTAGGTATTTATAATATCAATTATTCTAATTTTTCACTATTATGGGAATTACCGCATCATCATTGTGTCATAAATAAATTAAATTATTTAAAGTCTAAAATTTACAAATAAAATATCATTATGTAGGAAATATTTTTAGATTTCTAATGAATATTTCTAGTCTAATTTATCTTATGTATAACCCCATATTAAAAATGATTTACTTATTAAACTTTGATTTTAACTATTTTAACCCTTCTTTAAATAAATTATTAATAAATGTCCTAATCTAATCCAAGTGGGCCTAAATGGTCATATTTTATTCCTAAGGTTTTTTCTGGTTGAATTACACTTGTCCAATAGAATTAGGACATGTGTTAGGGAAATAATAACATCATTTTTACCCTTAATTACCCTATTTACTTTTAACCGTGGTAAAAAAAAAGTAAAAAGTTACTATTCATCAAAAATTATTTTCATCTCATCAAACCTCATTTTAGTCCTTGATATTAACCGTGTCTCTCGGATTTTCAAAATTCCACTCATAGAAGTGGTAAATTTATGTTTTATGAAAAATTCAGTTTTTTTAGCAGCCACTTAGTAGTTTCACTATTCATCAAAAATTGAAAGTTTTCAGAAAAATACCAAAATTTCACCCTAGGCTAATTTTGATATTCTGGGTCCAAAAATGAAGTCTGTTTTGAAAAATAAAATTTATAAAATTTCAAAAAGTGGTTATTACTATTCATATCGGCTAGTTTTAATAATATTTTAATAGCATATCGTTGTTTAGTGAAACTCGGTATTGCGTACTACACACGCTATCGAGGAAGGTCGCGATTGCGTGTAATGCAAGGCAAGTCAAGGATGTGTGTTGTGCAAGATACTTTTGTTGTAGCGTACAACACAAGACATTAATGAAATTAAAAAGAATATTTTTCATAAAATCTCGGGCTGTTACACAGATATTCTTAGGGTAGGCACCTAATGGGTTTTTTAAATGTAGGGAGCACATCATTCTATTCAGAGGACGTACCATGGTACCAGTTGCATTACAGGAGGAGGTGTTGGGGGAGTTCCACACTTCCCCTCTAGCTGTACAAACAGGAGTGACGAAGATGTATCAAGACCTATGATGACAACATTGGTGGTCGGGTGTGAAGAAAGCAGTAGAAGAGTTTGTCTCTTGATGCCTCACTTGTAAGCAAGTGAAGGCGGAGCACCAGGTTCTAGCAAGCTCGGTTCGGCCCTTAGAGGTTCCAGAGTGGAAGTGGGACGAGATATCTATGGATTTCGTGATGGGACTTCCATGTACATCTAGAGGACACGACTCTATCTGGGTGATTGTTGACAGAATCACCAAGTCAGCCCACTTCCTACCGACCAGATTGCAGGGCTTAGAATAGAGCTTGGGACACCTCTACATATAGGAGATCGTACGGCTTCATGGTGTGCAATCGGCGATCGTCTCTGATTGGGATTCTCGTTTCACTTCCCGGTTATGGAAGTGGTTGCAGGAGGCTTTTGGGATGCAGCTTCGCTTGACCATCACCTTCCATCCTCAAACAGATGGTCAGACTAAGAGGACCATTAAAACTTTTGAGGATATGCTCCGTGCATGCATCCTCGAATTTTTTCATAGCTGGGAGGATCACTTAACCTTGGTGGAGTTCGCGTACAACAAAAACTACCACTCCACAATCGAGATGAACCCTTACGAGGCACTATATGACCGACCATACAGATCACCACTATGCTAGACTGACCCAGGGGAGTCAGCACTTGTAGGACCAGAGATGGTTCAGGCTACAACAGAAAAGGTACAGATCATCCAGGAGCAGATGAAGACTGCACAGAGCAGACAGAAGACCTATGTTGAAAGGATATTGAGACCATTGGAGTTCGAGGATGGCGACCACGTCTTCTTACGGGTCTCACCTCGATGGGGTCTATAGAGATTTGGCCAAGTCTGAAAGTTATCTCCATGATTCATCAGACCTTTCCAGGTCCTCAACAGAGTAGGTGAGGTGTCTTACCACCTTGACCTTCCACCTCAGTTGCACCGAGTGTATGACGTCTTCCATGTATCTCATCTGAGGAGATACATGCACGACCTATCCCATATTATCGACCACAGGGAGCTGGACATCATTGACCGGGCGACTTTCACGGAGGTCCCAGTGGAGATCAAGGATCAACCAGAGCGGGTCCTATGAGGACAGTCGATTCCTCTAGTGTGCAATCGCTGGCAGCACAGGAACCTCCAGAAGAGCACATGGGAGAGGGAGGCTCAGATGCATGCTCAGTACCCCCCATTTGTTTCCCTAACATGTGTTGTAGCTTTATGAAGATGTAAATCCCTTTAGTGGGGGTAATATAAAGTCCTCGAAATTTTATGGAATTTTTTTTCTTAAATTCTTTGAAATTTTATGAGTCCTCAGTTTCTGACGGCACCTGATTCTGAGGCCTGGTGTGCCTAGAATCAATTTCTAATGTTTTGTTCATGTACATTTTGTAAACCTATGTGAGGGTTTTTATAATTTTTGAACCATTGCTCAGAATTGAAATATGATGACACCAATGAACTCGCAACACCGGTATTCGCTTAAGAGGACCTCTATCGCAGTTGCGTTTGGTCAAGAGCAGAAGTTAAATTTATGGGGATTGTTAATAAATTAAATATTATGTGTGACATAATTTCTAGGTGGTGGTTAAATCCACCAAAGGTAACATGGGGTGGGGACCACACCCCACATAACCTCCCATGGGAGGATATTGTGTGGTGGGGCCCACCAGAGTACTTAACCCTTTAAACTCCCTTGATCCCCTTTTAAAACTTGGACTTCATTAAAGTTCCAACACACCCATGTTATAAATTTTATGAGACCTTTGTAATTCATGCCAACCCATGGAAATTAATTAAGTGAATCAGCTTAATTAATTGTTTGTGTGTTTGAATTATTTTTAAATGCATGAAAATATTAAATTGTGGAGCCTGTTATTTTATTTTCGTTGGAATGTATTCTGTTGGGAGGAATTCTGGGGAGGAGCATTTGTTGGAATTATTCACTACTGGAATTTGGTCTTTTCCCAACAGTAGTATACCAACGGTTTACTTAAACCATTGGTATACTGAGCCTTTGCCAACGGTTTAAGAAAACTGTTGGCAAAGGGAATTTCGGTGGACCCTTTCCCAACGGTTCACTGGAACCATTGGGAAAGGGTGGTAAACTCACACATTTCCCAACGGTTCACTGGAACCGTTGGGAAAGGGGTGCTAAACTGACACATTTCCCAACGGTTCACTGGAACTGTTGGGAAATGTGTGCCTTTGCCAACGGTTTTTATAAACCATTGGCAAAGGTTTCCCCCAAATTCCAGATCGCCAGATCCTCTCCCCATTCGGACAGAGCCCTAATCTATTCGCTATGCTGCTCTAGAGAACCCCATCCCTCCACTGCTCTCGCGAATCAGAACACCAGCACCCCCCCATCCCAACAGGTACACCCCCATACGAATAGGTAAAATTTGATCTCAACCATATTGTTGTAGTTGTTTTAATGAATAGATTTTTTCCAGGTGTTGGTGGTTTAATTGATTATTGAAATTAATATCTAAATAGGATATTGTTTGTGTTTGTGAAGACTTCTTTAATGTTTTTGTATTCTATGTTTGGAAGAAGAGTGTTCAAAACATGTAAATCAGAGTTGGGGGAGGCTATCGTGAACGTTTACATGTTTTGGATAATGGATAGTGGGAATTATGGATTGTGTTCAAACAAATTTGATATGTTTTGGATAATGGATTGTGGGGGTAGGGGGTGTCCACGGGGGTGGGTGGGTTGTCCACGGGGGTGGGCGGGGGTGTCCACGGGGGTGGGAAAGGCTGTCCACGGGGGTGGGCGGGGCTGTCTAGGGGGTGTGGGATGTCTTAGGGGTCTGGGTGGGGTGTCCTGGTGGGGGAGGGGTGTGTGGGGTGTCCAGGGGGGGTGGTATGTCTAGGTGGTGGTGGTAGGGTTGCAGGGGAGGGGGTGTGGGCTGTTTGGGCGGGTGGGCGGGGCTATCCAGGGGGGTACGGGGTGTCCAGGGGGGTACGGGGGTGGGAGGGTTTTCCACAAGGGTGGACGGGCTGTCCACGGGGGTGGCCGGGCTGTCAAGGAGGGGTGGGCGGGCTGTCCAGGGGGGGTGGGTGGGCTGGTCATGGGGGGTAGGGGTGTCCAGGGGGTGGGCGGGCTATCCAAGGGGGTGGGGGGATGTCCATAGGGAGAAGGGGTGTCGAGGGGGGTGGGTGGGCTGTCCACGGGGGTGGTTGGGCTGTCTAGGGGGTAGGGGGTGTCCAAGGGGGTGGGCGGGGCTGTCCAGGGGGTGTGGGCTGTCCTGGGGGTCTGGGTGGGGTGTCCTAGTGGGAGAGGGGTGTGTGGGGTGTCCAGGTGGGGTGGTATGTCTAGGTGGTGGTGGTGGGGTTGCAGGGAAGGGGGTGTGAGCTGTTTGGGAGGGTGGGCGGGGCTATCCAGGGGGGTACGGGGTGTCCAGGGGGGTAAGGGGTTGGGCGGGCTGTCCACAAGGGTGGACGGGCTATCCACGGGGGTGGTCGGGCTGTCAAGGAGGGGTGGGCAGGCTGTCCAGGGGGGGTGGGTGGGATGGCCATAGGGGGTAGGGGTGTCCAGGGGGGTGGGCGGGCTATCCAAGGGGGTGGGGGGTTGTCCATAGGGAGAAGGGGTGTCGAGGGGGGTGGGTGGGCTGTCCACGGGGGTGGTTGGGCTGTCTAGGGGGTAGGGGGCATCCACGGGGGTGGGTGGGTTGTCCACGGGGGTGGGCGGGGCTGTCCACGGGGGTGGGAATGGCTGTCCACGGGGTTGGGCGGGGCTGTCCAGGGGGTGTGGGCTATCCTGGGGGTCTGGGTGGGGTGTCCTGGTGGGGGAGGGGTGTGTGGGGTGTCCAGGGGGGTTGGTATGTCTAGGTGGTGGTGGTGGGGTTGCAGGGGAGGGGGGTGTGGGCTGTTTGGGGTGGTGGGCGGGGCTATCCCGGTGGGGGGGGGGGGGTACGGGGTGTCCAGGGGGGTACGGGGGTGGGCGGGCTATCCACAAGGGTGGACGGGCTGTCCACGGGGGTGGTCGGGCTGTCAAGGAGGGGTGGGCGGGCTGTCCAGGGGGGGTGGGTGGGCTGGCCACAGGGGGTACGGGTCTCCAGGGGGGTGGGCGGGCTATCCAAGGGGGCGGGGGCTGTCCATAGGGATAAGGGGTGTCAAGGGGGGTGGGTGGGCTGTCCACGGGGGTGGTTGGGCTGTCTAGGGGGTAGGGGGTGTCCACGAGGGTGGGGTGGGTTGTCCACGGGGGTGGGCGGGGCTGTCCACGAGGGTACCCTACTAATATGGTTATGGGATGAGGCATGCTCTGATGTGATAACACATTAAGTTCTTGTTGGTTTTACATTTTTTCAATAACACATTAGTATGTTTTTTTCACATGTGTAGTTGATACCATGATTATTTTCTTCCTTTATCGTTTACTTAAATGTATTTTCTATTAAAGTTCAATCCTATTGAATTGTTTATGACAAAATGACTTATATTAATTCTTTTTACAGAATGGACAGAAGTTGGATGTATGAAACCGATCGTATCTCAAGCGATTTTCAAAACAATTTGGAGAGCTTTTTAGATTTTTCATTTCATAATGCTTCAGATAGTGGTCGCATACACTGCCCATGTTCCAATTGTGTTGGTAGACCTTGGTTGAGTCGTGAAGAAGTCAGCTACCACATAACCAAAAATGTTTTTCAAGCAAACTACTTTGTGTGGTATCACAATGGGGAGAAAATGAAATCTCAAATTGGTGATGATCGAAATGAAAGGACTGGAATGAAGAATTTGTTAGATGATCAGTTTCTGTTTATTCGTCATCATGAAAAAGAAAGGATTTCGACTCAAGAAGACGTCGATATGAGGAAAACTAATGCATCTAGTGAAAATAATGATATTGATAGGGTGAAAAAATTGAATGATGTTGCCACGACTCCAGTATATCGACAATGAGATAAAATGAAAAGGCTGGAATTTTTAATCCGATTGTTTCATGGAAAAACTATGTATGGGATTTCTAATACAGCAATCGATTACATTCTTACCCTCTTGAAGGATTTACTTCCAGATGATGCAGATATTCCCTCAAACCACTATATGGCATGGAAGTTAGTTGAAGAACTTGGATTTTCCAGAAACAAAATTCATGCTTGCCCGAAAGATTGCAGTTTATTCTGGGAATAAACCGCTGAACGAAATGAATGTATAAAATGTGGCACATCCCGCTGGAAGTCAAAATCTGATGGAACACCATCCCGCGTTCCACAGAAAGTAATGTGGCACTTTCTATTGATCCCCAGACTCCAAAATCTTTTTATGTCTGATGACATATCAATAAAAATGAGATGGCATGATACCGAGAGAAAGAAGACTACTGATGAGTTGGTTCATCCTGCAGATGGATTTGCATGGCAGAGATTTGATGCTCGACATCCTGATTTTGCAGCTGATGTGCGTAATGTGAGGCTGGGTCTTTCATGCAACGGTTTTAATCCGTTTGGGCATATTCTTACTTGGCACAGCACATTGCCAGTTTTTATACACATTTATAATCTTCCCCCATGGTTGTGTATGAAAAAATCTTTCACTTTCATGAGTATACTCATATCTGGTCCTTCTAATCCCGGCATTGATATTGATGTATAAATGCAACCATTAATAACAGAGTTGAAACTTCTTTGGGATGTGGGTGTGCGCACATACGATGCATGTTCAAAAGACATATTTCAGATGCGTGCTGCGCTTATGTGGACGATCAATGATTTTCCGGCTTATGCAATGATGTCTGGATGGAGCACGAAGGGAAAACTGTCATGTCCAGTTTGTATGAAGAATACATGATCCAGAAGACTGAAACATCATTGTAGTTTCAGTTTTATGGGACATCGACGATTTTTTCCAAAGGATCATCCATATAGAATGAATCGTCGAAGATTTGATAATACTATAGAGACCGATGATCCACCTCAACGTATGTCTGGAACTGATGTGCTTAATGAATTGAAAGATTTCAGTTTTTCGTTCGGGATGGGTCAAATGAAATCTAGAAAGAGAAAGAATGTTTCCACGGAAACCTGTTACAATTGGAGGAAGAGGAGTATCTTTTTTGATTTTCCTTATTGGTCAACCAATTTGCTACGTCATTTCTTAGACGTAATGCATATTGAAAAGAATATATGTGAAATGTTGCTTTCAGTTCTTCTAAATGTCAAGGGGAAGACAAAATATGAATTATGATCTCGACGTGACTTGGTGGATTGGGGCATCAGACCAGAATTGCATCCTGTGCGTATCAGTGAAAATAAATGGCAACTTCCATGTGCTTCTTATGTGATGACACCTACTGAAAAAAAAACAATTTTTGGAATTATTAGAGACTATTAGAGTTCCTGATGTCTATTCAAGCAACATATCTAAACGGGTCAACAGAAGAGAGTTGAAGCTAAAATCTTTGAAGACTCGTGATTATCATGTTCTACTGCATGAGTTGCTCCCAATAGAAATCCGTCATCTTTTGTCCAATAATGTAAGGGTGGGTGTTATTCGGTTGTGACATTTGTTTAGAGACTTTTGTGATAAGAAGGTGTCCAAGTCTTTCTTGCAAAAAATGTTGACAGATGCCCCATTAATTTTGTGTGAGTTGGAGAAAATATTTCCCCCATCATTTTTCACATGCATGCTGCATCTGACTGTCCATATTCCAACTAAAATACTTCTCGGAGGACCTGTTTCTTTTCGTTGGATGTATCCAACTAAAATAAATATGTTCACATTAAAGTCTTATGTTCGAAACAAGAATCATCCCGAAGATTCTATCATGAACGGTTACTTAGCTCAAGAATGTATGGATTTCTGTTCGATGTATTTGTCTGATCTTACTACAAGAATGAACAGACCAATGAGAAATGAAGAAGAACAATATGAGCAAATTGAATCCAGTTTTCCATCACTTCCTCAAACGGGAGGAATTCCTGGATCATATACATTGAAGACATTAAGCCCTGAAGAGCGGGAGATGGCACATCGCACAGTTTTGTTCAACTGTGATTTGTTCAATGACTATATCAGGTAACAAAATTGAATATGTATATCTGACATATATATCTGTTAAACTATTCATATTTTTTTATCTACAGGGAGCATAAAACAATGATAAATAGGAAGCATCGTTCTTTATCTTTGAGAAGGAGAGAGACTTTGCATAGCAAAGAGTTTTCTGCTTGGCTAAAATTGAAGGTAAAAATATTACTGTTTAAATTAATTATTTCAATATTTACTTAAGTTTAACTGTCATTTATATTGCAGGTATTGAGTTTGTCTGTTGACTCTGTCTCTGAGGAAATAAGAGCTTTGGCTTTTGGTCCTAATACCATGGTTCGTGACTATAAATCAATTGTTATCAATGGGTACAGATTTATTGTCACTGAATGAGCCAAAAACATGAGAACACAACATGATGGTATTATGGTTACTTCCACAACAGATTGTTATGCCAGTGCATCAGATAGTAGACCTCGACTTGAAAATGTGGGTTATTATGGAGTCGTTGAGAAAATAATAATATTGGATTATTACTCTCATGGACGAGTCACAATGATGAAATGCCATTGGTTTGATTCGATGAAGAGACATGGCACATTTATTGATGATTGTGGATTTCGAGTAATTAATATGACCCGCACTCTTGCTACCGAAGAACCATATGTGTTGTCATCAATGGCTAAACAAGTTTTTTATGTCAAAGATCAACTTCAACCTGAATTTGGTGTCATAATTGAAGTAATTCCAAGACATATTTTTGATGATGCTGATGATGGAATTGACACTGTCCCTATTTCCATTGGAACCAATCCATTTATTTATTTTGATGACTCCAATAGCTCAATTGTCAGAGTTGATTGTGAACCTGAAGTTGTGGTTGGAAATATAAAGAATCATTCATCCATGTTCTCAATTATTTTGGTTTACCTCGAGTTGGGTTGTTAAGGTTGGTAATATTCATATTTATTTAGTATTTATCACAAATATGTTTTAGCTGACTTGACCGTTATGTGAATTTTCAATGTTTATTGGTTTCTGTTTTATTTGAATTGCATTTTCTAATTTGGAATTGAACTGTATTCAAACCAAATAAAACAATATTTCTAACTTGGTGAACATTAAAACTTGTATGTTTTATTAAATTCATTCAAGCTCTTCTAAAACAATTTATAGCTAAATTACCAATGAATCCCCTCATTCCCTCATATATTTAGTTTTTTGGTTTACACATTAATTTTCTTTTTCTAATTAATTACCTATTTGTTTTCAAATGCAGGAAATGCAGCCAATTGAAGAGAGATGAAGAAAAAAATGGCGGAGAACAATCGTCGGATGGAGGAGATGGGCATTCCACCATTAGTGCCTACAGTGAGTAATTTATTTCAAATATATATATATATATATATATATATATATATTTACAGAATATATAATGTCATGTGATTAATTTTTTTTGTAAACTTTTTTGTAGGATCCACCGTTACGTCGACAGTTATTCGACGAGGAGCCTAGTACTGGTCCTCGTACTCAGGCCGGTGGTACGAGGAGGGTTCGTACCAGAGGTGTACGTAGAGCTGCGCGTGCCCGACTAGACCCTGCCCCTCCCACTGAAATTTTAGCCTTCCCACATTCTGATCCCGGTGTGTCGTTAGGGACACATGGGGTATTTAGGCCTCCCATGTTTTCGCTACCTTCTGCATCTTCTGCCCCATCATTTTCAAATCCCATGATGATTCCCACTCCCCAGTCAGCATCAGGTCATACAGCTGTTCCATCTTCTTTTCATTCTACTTCTGTCTCTCCGAGCTTTTATATTCCATCGTCTTCGACTCCTATTCCACCAGAGGGTGTTCCATCAGGTTCTGTGGATCTGGCGCCACTCATTGTTCAGACTAGCGCAGGTATATTTATAAAACCCTAACAAATTTTTATAGTAATATTTATTTTCATTATAAAATGTTTTGATAAAATATTTGTTTTTCTTTCATGACAGATACATCTACTGATAGGAGGCGGGGGCGGGACCGTACACGCATGCGTTCGGTGTGGAACCGTTGCACACAGGTTATGGTGGAATATAATGAAGACAATCAGATGGTTGAGAAAACAGGGCTGCAATGTCGGAGTTTTCTGGCGACGCTTGCCAAATACTCCGACATCATTCCCGTCAGCCCACTGTCGTGGAGACATTTTCCACATGAGGTCAAAGATAGAGCTTGGGCAGAGATATGGGTAAAAAAATCTATTGTATTTAATGCCATGAATTATTTTTGTATTTATATGAATTAATATTTTGATTTCAGCTTCGATTTAATTTTCCTGATGGTGAGGGTGCACGACTGGAACGTCTAAAGGATTTAGGCGAGCTTTGGAGAGCCTACAAGCATGAGATGTATATTGGCTAGCGTGCTAGAGTTGGCACTGAGTTAGAGGCGGTACCAGTCATGGATGATTGTCCTATAGAGCAGTATCGTCAGATGATTACTCATTGGACGAGTACCCAGTTTAAGGTATGAATTAAATTTTGAGGTATTTAAATAATAACTTTCAAGTTTTGCATTAATATTATCCTTTTCATTATCAAATTTTATTTAGGAATCATCTGGAAAAAATAAAAAAAACATTGATGCAAAAAAATACCTCCATACACTAGGACGCACGACGATGCCGGATCATGAGAGGCAGCAGGTATGACAATTGTTTATAAGTTTTCCTTACGACTTACATTTTCTTTTGTTTCCTCAATTATTTAATAATTTGCTAAAGTTTTTATATAACTTTTGTTTTCAATTTCATTGTATAGGCAAGTACAAAATATTGAAGGACGTGTGCCTCGAGCAAAACTGTTTTGCTCGAGTAGACGAAAAAAGGATGGAAGTGCTGTCAACGAAGCGACTCAGCAGCAGATTGTAAGTTTTAATCTGTTGATTTTATATTTTAATATCTATTTTGTAACTTAATAATATATTTATATTTGTAACAGGATTCTTTAGAGGCCCTCGATGCTCAAGAAGCAGAAAATTTTGGGCCATCTGATCACTTACATCAGGTGTTGGGAGAGGATCATTCTGGCAGAGTACGCTGCCGACCTAGGATAGCCCCGACGAGGTGTTGGCCTGCCTCAGGTACGAGTTGTAGTGCCACCGAGCTGCAGCAAGTTAGGGCACAGGCAGAACAGGCTGAGAAAAGGGCCACAGAGACGGCAGAACAGTCTGCTAGGGAAAACAATGCATTTATGAAATTTATTGAAGTTCTACGTCCAACACTTCCAGCAGAGGCCAGCCCAGCGATTGATGAATACATGTCGTCGATACATTCTATATATGGTGCACCAGGTGGCAGTTCCAATGGTGGTCAGGCCGATGTCCAGCTTGAATATGATGATGGCGAGGAGTCTGATGCAGAAGAGGAGGGAGATGAGGAGGGCGAGGAGGAGGGCGAAGGCGAGGAGGAAGGCACTGTGGAGGGTGAGGACGATGAGGAGGACGATGACGAGGGTGATGATGATGATGATGATGGTGATGGTGATGCTGATGTGGGACATATTGATCCGTTACATTTTTGACTTATATTATTGAGATTTGATGTTTAATCTATTCTAGTTGTTGGTTTTATCTAGACTCGTAGTATAGTATTGGAGTTGAGTTATTTTTATATATTGTCTGTTTTTATGGATGTAGTTTTCTTTTAGTGGTTGTGTGTTTGAGAACTCCCTGGACAACCCCCCTCATTCTTGGACCCTGGACAACCCCCCCTCCCCCTTGGACCCCGAACACCCCCCAAACACCCCCCGGATAGCCCCGCGGATAGCCCCCTGGATAGCCCCCCGTACAGCCCCCAACCCTCCACCCTGGACCCCGGATAGCCCCCGGACATCCCCCTGAACAACCCCGGACAACCCCCTGAACAACCCCTAAACAACCCCTGAACAACCCCTGAACAACCCCCTGAACAACCCTCAGACAGCCCCCTGAACAACCACGGACAACCCCCTGAACAACCCCCAAACACCCCCCGGACAGACCCCGCACAGCCCCCCCACCCTCCTCCTTGGTCCCCGGACAGCCCCCCGGACACCCACCGGATAGCCCCCCAGACAGCCCCTCCACCTTCCTTAATTTCATTAGCTCTGAAAGGTTTCATAGCACGATCAACTAAAATCTAATCCATACAAAATATGATATAAAAATATTCTATATGAATTTCTATAAGATTTTAAGTGAAAAAAAAGTGACACACTAAAAACTGACCAAACGCATTCGAAATGTGTTGATGCTTTAGGAAAACGATCCATTGGTCATATGTGATGTGTACGAATCAACCCCTCCTTAATCCGAGGTCGTCCGCTATGAATTTGACCGATGGACGCCCGTTTTGGCCGTTTATGACACCAGAACTGCATTGTCGGTCACCGCGGGCACACGGCACGTCCGATTGACATGTCATCTGCTCGACCACTTCATAAATCACTCACCCGTATTTTTTGTCTGATTTCAGGCCATTCCGAAATCGTTCGGCCCGTTTGGACCCCCCTCACGCGCGTTTACGAAGCGCGCACATCACTTAAAACACGAATATTGAGTCGTACCGCGCAAACCGCACGTCTGATTGATGTTCCGTCTACGCGTACACATCATGAATAATAATTAGAATGTTGCACAGTGGTTTCAGGTCAATCTGAGGTCGTCCGCTATGAATTTGACCGTTTGACGCCGGTTTTGGCCGTTTATGACACCAGAACTGCGTTGTCGGTCACCGCGGGCACACGGCACGTCCGATTGACGTGTCGTCTGCTCGACCACTTCATAAATCACTCACCCGTATTTTTCGTCTGATTTCAGGTCATTCCGAAATCGTTCGGCCCGTTTGGACCACCCTCACGCGCATTTACGAAGCGGGCGCATCACTTAAAACATGAATATTGAGCCGTACCGCGCAAACCGCACGTCTGATTGACGTGCCGTCTGCGCGTACACGTCACGAATAATAATTAGAATTTTTCACGGTGGTTTCAGGTCAATCTGAGGTCGTCCTCTATGAATTTGACCATTTGACGCCCGTTTTGGCCGTTTATGACACCAGAACTGCGTTGTCAGTCACCGCGGGCACATGGCACGTCCAATTAACGTTCCGTCTGCTCGACCACTTCAGAAATCACTCACCCGTATTTTTCGTCTGATTTCAGGTCATTCCGACTTCGTTCGGCCCGTTTGGACCCCCCTCACGCGCGTTTACGAAGCGCGTGCATCACTTAAAATACGAATATTGAGCCGTACTGCGCAAACCGCACATCCGATTGACGTGCCGTCTACACGTACACGTCACGAATAATAATTAGAATGTTTCACGATGGTTTTAACTCAATCTGAGGTCGTCCGCTATGAATTTGACCTCTGGATGCCCGTTTTCGCCGTTTATGACACCAGAACTGCGTTGTCGGTCACCGCGGGCACACGGCACGTCCGATTGACGTGTCGTCTGCTCGACCACTTCATAAATCACTCACCCGTATTTTTCGTCTGATTTCAGGCCATTCTGAAATCGTTCGGCCCGTTTGGACCCCCCTCACGCGCGTTTACAAAGCTCCCGCATCACTTGAAACATGAATATTGAGCCGTACCGCGCAAACCCCACGTCCGATTGACGTGCCGTCTATGCGTACACATCACGAATAATAATTAAAATGTTTCACGGTGGTTTCAGGTCAATCTGAGGTCGTCCGCTATGAATTTGACCGTTTGACGCCCATTTTGGCCGTTTATGACACCAGAACTGCGTTGTCGGTCACCGCGGGCACAGGGCACATCCGATTGACATGCCGTCTACTCGACCACTTCATAAATTACTCACCCGTATTTGTCGTCTGATTTCAGGTCATTCTGAAATCGTTCGGCCCATTTGGACCACCCTCACGCGCGTTTACGAAGCGCGCGCATCACTTAAAACACGAATATTGAGCCGTACCATGCAAACTGCACGTCTGATTGATGTGCCGTCTACGTGTACACGTCAGAAATAATAATTATAATGTTGCACGGTGGTTTTAGGTCAATCTGAGGTCGTCCTCTATGAATTTGACCGTTTGACGCCCGTTTTGGCCGTTTGTGACACCAGAACTGCGTTGACGGTCACCGGGGGCACATGGCACGTCCAATTGACGTACCGTCTGCTCGACCACTTCAGAAATCCCTCACCCGTATTTTTTGTCTGATTTCAGGTCATTCCGACTTCGTTCGGCCCGTTTGGACCCCCCTCACGCGCGTTTACGAAGCGCGTGCATCACTTAAAATACGAATATTGAGCCGTACCACGCAAACCGCACGTCCGATTGACGTGCCGTCTACGCGTACACGTCACAAATAATAATTAGAATGGTGCCCGGTGGTTTCAGCTCAATCTGAGGTCGTCCGCTATGATTTTGACCGCTGGATGCCCGTTTTGGCCGTTTATGACACCAGAACTGCGTTGTCGGTCACCGCGGGCACACGGCATGACCGATTGATGTGCCGTCTGCTCGACCACTTCATAAATCACTCTCCCGTATTTGTCGTCTGATTTCAGGCCATTCTGACTTCGTTCGTCCCGTTTGGACCCCCCTCACGCGCGTTTACGAAGCGCGCGCATCACTTAAAACACGAATATTGAGCCGTACCGCGCACACCGCACGTCCGATTGACGTGCCGTCTGCGCATACACATCACGAATAATAATTAGAATGTTGCACGGTGGTTTCAGGTCAATCCAAGGTCGTCTGCTATGAATTTGACCGTTTGACGCCCGTTTTGGCCGTTTATGACACCAGAACTGCGTTGTCGGTCACCGCGGGCACACGGCATGTCCGATTGATGTGCCGTCTACTCTACCACTTCATAAATCACTCACCCGTATTTGTCGTCTAATTTCAGGCCATTCCGAAATCGTTCGGCCCGTTTGGACCCCCCTCACGCGCGTTTATGAAGCGCGCGCTTCACTTAAAACATGAATATTGAGCCGTACCGCGCAAACCGCACGTCCGATTGACGTGCTGTCTACGCGTACATGTCACGAATAATAATTAGAATCTTTCACGGTGGTTTCAGGTCAATACGAGGTTGTCCTCTATGAATTTGACCGTTTGACGCCCGTTTTGGCCGTTTATGACACCAGAACTGCGTTGTCGGTCACCGCGGGCACATGGCATGTCCAATTGACTTGTCGTCTGCTCGACCACTTCAGAAATCACTCACCCGTATTTGTCGTCTGATTTCAGGTCATTTCGACTTCGTTCGTCCCGTTTGGACCCCCCTCACGCGCGTTTACGAAGCGCGTGCATCACTTAAAATATGAATATTGAGCCATACCGCGCAAACCGCACGTCCAATTGACGTGCCGTCTGCGCGTACATGTCACGAATAATAATTAAAATGTTGCACGGTGGTTTCAGCTCAATCTGAGGTCGTCCTCTATGAATTTGACCGTTGGACGCCCGTTTTGGCCGTTTATGACACCAGAACTGCGTTGTCGGTCACCATGGGCACACGACACATCCGATTGACGTACCGTCTTCTTGAACACTTCAGAAATCACTCTCCCGTATTTGTTGTCTGATTTCAGGCCATTCCGACTTTGTTCAGCCTGTTTGGACCCCCCTCACGCGCGTTTACGAAGTGCGTGCATCACTTAAAACACGAATATTGAGCCGTACTGCGCAAACCGCACGTCCGATTGATGTGCCATCTGCGCGTACACATCAATAATAGTAATAAGAATGTTTCACGGTGGTTTCAGGTCAATCCGAGGTCATCCGCTATGAATTTGACCGTTTGACGCCCGTTTTGGCCGTTTATGACACCAGAACTGCGTTGTCAGTCACCGCGGGCACACGGCACGTCTGATTGACGTGTCGTCTACTCGACCACTTCATAAATCACTCACCCGTATTTTTCGACTGACTTCAGGCCATTCCGAAATTGTTCGGCCCATTTGGACCCCCCTCACGCGCGTTTACGAAGCGCACGCATCACTTAAAACACGAATATTGAGCCGTACCGCGCAAACCACACATCCGATTGATGTGACGTCTGTGCGTACACGTCACGAATAATAATTATAATGTTACACAGTGGTTTCAGGTCAATCTGAGGTCGTCCGCTATGAATTTGACAATTTGACGCCCGTTTTCGCCGTTTATGACACCAGAACTGCGTTGTCGGTCACCGCAGGCACATGGCACGTCCAATTGATGTGCCGTCTGCTCGACCACTTCAGAAATCACTCACCCGTATTTTTCATCTGATTTCAGGTCATTCCGACTTTGTTCGGACCGTTTGGACCCCCCTCACGCGCGTTTACGAAGCACGTGCATCACTTAAAATACGAATATTGAGCCGTACCGTGAAAACCGCACGTCCGATTGATGTGACGTCTGCACGTACACATCACGAATAATAATTAGAATGTTGCACGGTGGTTTCAGCTCAATCTGAGGTCGTTCGCTATGAATTTGACCGTTGGATGCCCGTTTTGGCCGTTTATGACACCAGAACTGCGTTGTCGGTCACCGCTGGCACACGGCACGTCCGATTGATGTGCCGTCTGCTCGACCACTTCAGAAATCACTCTCTCGTATTTTTCGTCTGATTTCAGGCCATTCCGACTTTGTTCGGCCCGTTTGGGCCCCCCTCACGAGCGTTTACGAAGCGCGCGCATCACTTAAAACACGAATATTGAGCCGTACCGAGCAAACTGCACGTCCGATTGACGTTCCGTCTATGTGTACACGTCACAAATAATAATTAGAATGTTGTGCGGTGGTTTCAGGTCAATCCGAGGTCTTCTGCTATGAATTTGACCGTTTGACGCCCGTTTTGGCCGTTTATGACACCAGAACTGCGTTGTCGGTCACCGCAGGCACACGGCACGTCCGATTGACGTGCCGTCTGCTCGACCACTTCATAAATCACTCACCCGTAATTGTCGTATGATTTCAGGCCGTTCCGAAATCGTTCGGCCCGTTTGGACCACCCTCACGCGCGTTTACGAAGCGCGTGCATCACTTAAAACATGAATATTGAGCCGTACCGCGCAAACCGCACGTCCGATTGACGTGCTGTCTGCGCGTACACGTCACGGATAATAATTATAATGTTTCACATTGGTTTCAGCTCAATCTAAGGTCGTCCGCTATGAATTTGACCGTTTGACGCCCGTTTTGGCCGTTTATGACACTAGAACTGCGTTGTCGGTCACCGCGGGAACATGGCACGTCCAATTGACGTGCCGTCTGCTCGACCACTTCATAAATCACTCACCTGTATTTGTCGTCTGATTTCAGGGCATTCTGACTTCGTTCGGCCCATTTGGACCCCCCTCACGCGCGTTTACAAAGCGCGCACATCACTTAAAATACGAATATTGAGCCGTACCGTGCAAACCGCACGTCCGATTGACGTTCCGTCTACGCGTACACATCACGAATAATAATTAGAATGTTGCACGGTGGTTGCAGCTCAATATGAGGTCGTTCGCTATGAATTTGACCGTTGGACGCCCATTTTGGCCGTTTATGACACCAGAACTGCGTTGTCGGTCACCGCGGGCACACGGCACGTCCGATTAACGTGCCGTCTACTCGACCACTTCATAAATCACTCTCCCGTATTTTTCGTCTGATTTCAGGCCATTCCAACTTCGTTCGGCCCGTTTGGACCCCCCTCACGCGCGTTTACGAAGCGCGCTCATCACTTAAAACACGAATATTGAGTCGTACCACACAAACCACACGTCCTATTGATGTGTCGTCTGTGCGTACACGTCACAAATAATAATTAAAATGTTTCACAGTGGTTTCAGCTCAATCTGGAGACGTGGTGTGGCCGGCACCACTCAAAGTGTCTGTCTTTTCTTTCAAAAGGACGTCATTTTAAGTGAAAAGCATCAACTGACATACAGAAAACCGACCAAACATGTTCCAAATCTGTTGATAATTTATCCCAACAATCCATGGGTCATATGTGACGTGTATGAGCCAACCCGGGATGAATCCGAGTCGCGGTGTGGCCAGGATAAGTCTAAGTGGCTCTCTTTTGTTTAAAATGGACACCATTTTAAGTACATACGGAAAAACGACCAAACAGATTCGGTTTCCGTTGAAACTTTAGGAGAACGATCCATGGGTCATATGTGACGTGTACGAATCATCCCCGCCTCAATCCGACATGCGGTGCGGCTGACACCACTCAAAGTGTCCGTCTTTTCTTTCAAAAGGACGCCATTTTAAGTGAAAGGCATCAACTGACATACGGAAGAACGACCAAACGCATTCGGATTCTATCGATACTTTAGCACAACGATCCATGAGTCATATGTGACGTGTAAAAGTCAACCCCGTCTTAATCTGAGACACGGTGTGGCCGACACCACTCTAACTCTGTCTCTTTTGTTTAAAATGGACATGATTATAAATGAAAAGAACAACTGGCATACGCAAAACTGACCAAACGCATTAGGAATCTTTTGATAATTTATCACAACGATCCATGGGTCATATGTGACATGTACGAGCCAACCCGGGATAAATCTGAGTCGCGGTGTGGTCAGGATTAGTCTAAGTGTCACTCTTTTGTTTAAAATGGACAACATTTTAAGTACATACGGAAAACCAACCAAACGCATTCAGTTTCCATTTAAAATTTATGAGAATGATCCATGGGTCATATGTGACGTGTACGAATCAACCCTGCCTCAATTGGAGATGCGGTGTGGTCGGCACCACTCAATGTGTCCGTCTTTTGTTTCAAAAGGACGTCATTTTAAGTGAAAAACATCAACTGGCATATGGAAAACCGACCAAACGCATTCGGATTGTGTTGATACTTTAGCACAATGATCCATGGGTCAAATGTGACGTGTACAAGTGAACCCCGCCTCAATATGAGGTGTGGTGTGGCCGGTATCACTTCAGGTGTATGTATTTTGTTTAAAATGGACATCATTTGAGGTAAAAATATATGGTATAGAAAAAACCGATCAAATTATGAATTGAATTTCGGATTCCACATATAATTGTCATCTAAATTTTAAATTGAATTCTATATGAATTATGTACGTTTATAATTACATTATGAATTCTAATATAATTATGGATGTGTATAGTTTCAGGATCCATTCTATGTTAAATGTGTATGAATTTGTTCGTAATTGTATATGTATGTTTTATTTTATTGCAGGTACAATAATTGGATTGAAAATGAGGTCAAAATGAGGCCTGATGGAGAGGGGCCTGATGGACAGGGGCTGTGCAAATTGCATGCTGCTGCAATTTGCAGCATAGGATATGCCAACGGTTTAAAACCGTTGGCATATAATCCTAAAGAAGTTTTCACCAACGGTTCATTGAACCGTTGGTAAATATCTCTTTTCCCAATGGTTATAAACCATTGGGAAAGAGTTAATCCATGGGGATATCCCAACAGTTTGGGGAGAACCGTTGGGAAAACTATCCCAAAATTGATATTTCCCAACGGTTCTCCCAAACCGTTGGGAAAAACTATCCCAACGGTTTTCCAGAACAGTTGGGATAGGGTGGCCCGTTGGGAAAACCTTTTCCCAACGGCTTACTTCCCCACGGTTATCAGAACCATTGGTATATCATATACCAACGGTTAGACGGGCTTTCCCAATGGTTGTGAACCGTTGGGAAATATTATATTTCCAGTAGTGATTGTTTTCTCTCGACGAAGAACGTTGTTCTTCAACGGAAAACACTCCACGTATCGAATAACGTGAAGTAACACTTTCTTCAACTAGAGCAGGAAATGAGGCACCCTCTCCCACGAAGTACACTATAGGCATCATCTCGACATGAAGTTTCATGATCTACTTCCTCTAACGTTGATGGAACGACGCTCGTCTTCCGCGACTCCCTTCTTCCGCGACTCATCAACATACAACGCTGATTACGAGGTAGGGAGTTTTGTATAATTTGTAATTGAATAAAATTATACCCTTGTACTTTGTGTAATATATGTTGGATAATTTTTGAGCCTCTAAAGTGGAGGGCACGGGCTAACGAAGAAGTCCGGACCATCCTCCAATTTGTTTGTGATGCACGGTTTGCCAGGAGACGGGTGAACGAAAGGGCAACGACATTTTGAGGTCATCGCATTGAAGATAAAGACCTGAGGAGGCCGTAGGTGCAGACGGGAGGCAAAATAGACCACCAGAATGACTCTGGTGGCCCGCAGAAGAGCGCGGCGGCACGGGTCGCCAGCTACCTGGGGCAGGTGGCACCCCTCGCGCGCCACCGGAAGAAGACCGCCCCGGCACCGGCCGCGGCGGCAGAGTGGAACCCGCGTCCACGGGTTTCTCGAGGCATGGGAGGTGCCAGCTGGTGCCACCATTACAATACCGGGGTGCCGCGCCCCCCACACCACGCTCGGCCGGCTGGCCGAGCTGCCCGCTTCGTGGGCCGGGCTTCCGGCGCGCGGGCCGGTCTGCCTGCCACGTGGGATGGGCTGCCAGCCGCGCGGGCCTGGCCACCTGCCTCGCGGGTCGGGCCGCCCTCGTGGGGGCTGGTCCGCCAGCTGCGCGGGCCGGTCCCCCCTCTTGTGGGCCATGCCACAGCTGTCGGGCTGGGCCGCAGCCTACCGAGCCGACCCAGGGCGGGTTGGGTCGGGTCAGACCGAACCCAGACCCCCTCTTCGGATTACAATTGTTTTTTCACCCATAACATGATCTACAGACCTTCGATCGATGAACCATCAGTTGCGTTGGATTCCTTGGATCGAGACGGTCGTTTTAGTATATTAAACATAATGTTTCGGCGATGTTTTTGTATGTCCAGGTTGGTTCGATCCTAAAACAAACCGGGCCCTCAGAGCGGAAACGCTTATAACTCTCAGGTTGGGCGTCCGATTGACGCGTTTCTATCGTGTTGGGTTTCTTCTGATGAGACAGAACTTTGGGATAGATAAACTCATTACTTCTTGATAGTTGATGTATCGACCCTTTTTCTCGAGGAGCGGACCATCCCGGAATTTAGCGTGCTGTGTGCGGGAACCCTAGTGCTGGCTGCGACTGCAACGACTACTATACTGGGATCCTCTGTGGGTTTAGAAGTGACAATTACTATACTACGATCCTACGTGGGTTCGGCAGGGATGAATAATGTACTAGTATCCTTCGTGGGTTCGAGAGTAATGACTAATGTACTAGGATCCTCCATGGGTTTGGCAGCGACGACTACTATACTGGGATCCTTCGTGGGTCTGACATCTATGCTGGTCTAGTATCCTTTGTGGGTCTGATAGCTTAGATGAAACAGTGACTACATCAGATCATCTTTATCGCTATACTAAAGTTGTATTCCTGTGTGAGCTGAGTCTTTAATTTCAATCATTGTCATCGATGTGATTGACTTTACTTCCTATTTAGACTGGGTTGTGCTTGTGCTTGAGAGTTGGATTCGAACTGAGATTGATAACTTAGGTATATGTATGGGCATATACCTAAGTAGGGTTGGTTGATATTTCGTGATTGTATATTTCTTATGTGGTATATCCTTCGGGGATTCTGGGAGAACTTCGAGGGTCTCGGGGTCCCTACTGAGTATCATTATACTCACTCATGAACGGGCAATACCCACACTTCTTTGTGTTGGATGCTGACGACAGACAACACTGATCGAGGCAGAGTGTTGTGGAGGTGCACAGTACATGGAGGTGGACCACTTGGCGAGACGTACACCAAGTTGATGCATAGACCTAAGGTGTTGAGGAGTCCATATGTACCCACCCTTCAGGTGCAATTTCTGAAGGATGACTCAGTAGTTACTGTTTACTTTTCTGCAGTTGTACTTTTCTATTGGGCTTGTATTTCCAGCACCATTCCTTTCAACACTTACTTTTGTATTCAGTTTTACTTAGTGTTTATTTTTATTTTTTACCTCTACCACCTGTGTTCAGACTGTGTGTGTTACAGGTTAAAAAGGCAATGCCTTCCCTTTTATTGGGATTACACCTTTGGTGCTAGTCGGTAGCCCCTGACCTAAGGAAGGCGAGCTTGGGGTAGTCACGACACGGTCCTCGAGGATGGGTCATGACAAATCTTATCTTCCAAATTATAAAATATTTATTATATTTTGAATCAATATGTTTGAAAACCTTATTATTCTATAATATATTAAATAATCACCTCAACCTTTTTACAAGTGTAAGAACATTTTTTTATTAAAAATTCAATTTTTATTGGATTTTAAAAATCACTTTTTGGTTAAGCGATAACCAACCCACCATGTGAGAACCTATACCATTAGATGCCCAAAATAAAAATTAAAAATGGAAAAACGAAAAGGGGGAATAGAATCTAAGAAGATCAAGATCCATATTCACCTGCTCAGCCAAAGTCTCTTCATCTACCATCACCCTCTGAAATGACCCCTATCATTGTTGATGTCCTATCACCACCATTGATGATGCTATTAGACTGCCATGTCAGTTCACAGATGAAAGAAGTTTGGGGATAAGAATTTTTACTTTAAATATCATTGATTGGAGACGTTTTGGATTTAAACATGGGTTACATGATTGTGTATATGTCTTACATATTAATTGGGTAAAAATCATAGAATTTAAGTGGATAGAAATATGGATATCCATTAATAAAACTTTTCTAGGGTTTTACACATTGTTATCCCAAAATATAATGTTTTATTATTGTTTTACATTTAATTTATTGTATTAAACATATTATATTCAATATTTTAAATAATGATATTGCTTCTACATATTTTTGAATTTTTTAGTTCAACAACATTGCATAATATTTTATTATTTATAATTTTTTATTATGATTAAGTTTGGAAAATTGTATCTTATAAACATCATATTACTAAAAAGAGGAAAAACTTTATATGTTTTTTAAAAACATAAATATTCCCCCACCATCTTAGAAATTTCATATGAGAAAAAATTTGGTATCAAAGTCAATATATACCTTTCAATCTTATACTAACCAATATGTAGAAAAAATATTATTATATGGCGGGAAATCTACCTATCAACCCATTATGGAATTTAAATCCTAGTTAGACAACCATATTTGGTGGAGATGATTATGAATATAAAGAGGTAAAATTAATTACTTTATTATTAATAATGGTTGGAATAACTATGAGATGATGGTAAGATATTATAAAATTCTTAATAATTTCTTTTGAATTTCACTTAATAATAGAAATGTGAGAATTGGTCTAACTACAGAGTCCAAAATACACTCTTCTATTCTATGAATTGAAACATTTATAGTGAGATTTCAACATGTGAGGTTAAGAATGAAATATTGAATAAAATAGGAATTAATCATTTCTAAAATTCAAAGGTTATATAAAATGAAAGGGCTGTTTTATATGCAGACTATCTATAACACCCCAATATTTTATGACATATTTCTCTTTAAATAATTTTTCTGTATTTGATTTATTTATTTACATGAAAAAATTATTTTAATAAAATAAGATATAATGTGGAAATGTTATTATTAAATTTGATATTTATGAATAGGTTTGAAATGATTTCATTGGTATCCAATAGTTTATAAATGAAAGTCAAATAATTTGAAGGTAAAAAGAGTTTGTTTTCTGAAAAATTGTTTTTATACACAGAATGTATTTTTATATTAATAAATCAAATTAATAACTGTTAATGAATTATTTTAATGAAATGTGTAGAAAATTTATTTTATCAAATATTTTAACCTACATCTAATGGTTTTTTCATAGAAATGAATAAAATTTAATTTAATTTTATAATTAAAATGCATTTTTTAAAAATATATTCATTGTATTTTGCACACTTATTTTTAATGTGAATTTATGAAAATCCTAGAATTTTAATCTAATAAAATGGTTTCCATATTTTTAATCATAATTTATAAATTTTTTCAGGTGTTCAATTTCATTATTATTCATTATGAATATTAATCAATGTAAAAATTCATTACTATTGAAAAAGTTAAAATTGTTCATGAGGGGTTGAACTTAAGGGATAAGGGTAAAAAACTAAAAGGTTTTCTAAATATTAATGATTGTGTGTATTTAGACCCAATACTATATTATATTCGAATTGCAGCTTCTTTGGTTCTACTTTTTCTTGCATATGACTTTATTATATTTTAATGTTTTATGTATTTAAAAGACTACCACTCCCATCAATTATAAATGGGAACATCCTCTCATTCCATCTCCACAAAATTTTATCCTTTTATCTCAACCAATATCTACAAAATTACGCACCCAAAATCATTATAAATGACCATGTGGTTATGTTCTTCTCAATATACTCATCCATGAAACCGTAAGTTTCTTTTAAAAGGAGGATACCCAAAGAAAAGGTATACTCTATTATCGATATATTTTCATGTTTCATTATTATTAAAACAACTAAAAATATTATACAACCATATCAACATGATGAAATAAATATATTTACTATAATAATATTTTTTTGTTAATGGAATCACCAATTTTTATCCCTTTCCTACCCATTCGAAAATGATAACATCATTCATGCGTATTTGTAAGCCACAACCTCGACAAATTGATGTGATTAATTTTTCATTTTATATTTATGTAGATTGTAATAAGGATATATTTAATAAATACATATGATATATAAGATATAATTATGATTTTATGAATTATAATTATTATTTAACTTTCATTGGTTCCTTCATTTTAAAATTAGAAACATCACTTCTGCGTACATAAAAACTACTATTTACATGATTGGTTAAAAAATATTATATAACAAATAAATATTATACTTATTATATGATTAATATTATGGTGATGATGAAACCATTACCAATTTTTATGTGTCAGAACCATTGAACTGAAACATGCTTGGATAATGGACTAATTTTTACCAGAATGTTTATTTTAATGAAGAATTATTAATCGAATGAAACTTGGAAATTATAAAGGATGGATACAACAACATTTATGTGTTAATATAGTATTAAAATGTATGAATAATACATCAATATTTATTTTATAGGAGTTTTGAATGTTTATTAAAAAATATGAGACTAAAGGTAAGGGTTTTTGCTAAAATCTGATTTCTTTTCGATATTACGTTTTATAAAATTACATTGATCAAAATTATGTAACACCTATACATTAAACCACATATATTTTATTCTTCTTTGGTTATTCCTATAATTTTGTAGTACAAGTACCATTTTCCCTTCTTTGTTACATAAAATGTTTAGGAAATAGTTTTTAAAAAATTTCGAATTTTTTCTTATTTTTCCAAAAATCAATTTCATTCAAGTCCATGTTTATTTTTTAAAAGAATATTCCATTAAATAATTATATTATTATATAAATTCATTTTAAACAATTTTTTTATTTTAAAAGTTAAAAAAATAATATTCATAATGTTTTATGAAGATATTATTTATGACTTTTTACATAAAGTGTAGTACCCTCAGTTTGAGGTATGTGGCCTTTGGTTATGCATTTTTATGTGTTTAAAGTGCATGGGATGAGTTGAGAAGAGGTTGGGAGAGTTTGGAATGGTTTTTAATGAGTTTGGAGGCTTTGGATAGACAGCTCGGTTTGAGCACGGTTAGGGGAAACCGTGCTGATGCTCCAGGCAACCGTTTAGGGGGAGACAGTAGGCTTCACACAGCCTGCGCACAGTTTACCGAACCGTGCGAGGAAACCTTGTGAACCCTTTCTCTCGAGGTAGTATCATGTTCACGGTTAGCACACGGTTTTCCAAACCGTGCAGGTTAACTGTGCAACCACTTAAAATAGGGTTTTAAAATTTGAGTTCACTCGAGATTGCCTCATTCCTCTCCAAATCCTCTCCCACTCAAGCCTCATTCAGGATTTTGGGTCCTCATGGGTTGAAGGTGATCTTACACTAATTCTTGAAGTGATTCAAAGGGGTTTTGTGGTGGTTTAAAGGTGGTTTCTCCCAGGTAATTCTCTCCTCTTTGTTTTCTTGTGGGTTCCTCAAGATCCACATCTCCATTTTTCTTGGTTTTCTAGATCTACACTTTTTGTGTTTAGATCTAGGGTTCTGGTTGCCTTAGATGATGATTTTAAGGCTTTTTATGGTTAGGTAGGGGGATCTAGAGAGGTTTCGGTGGTGCGTTCGCTGGATTTAAGGTGTGGGTGCTTGTGGGTCGATTTCTCGGGAACCCTATATGTAGGTGGATTCTCTCTCGACTCCACTTGGTTAGAACTAGTGGTGTTTGATTTCAATTAATTTTTTTTTCTTGAAATTAGTTTTGTTTTGTTGTGCGAAATTGGTTAGAAATCCCTTGGGGGATGTTTTGGGGGATTTTTGGCAAAAAGGGGTTTTATGGTGAAAGGCTCTTGTTGTGGATTTTAAAATAGAGATTTCAAAATGGGTTGTTGATATTGATTTGGGAAAATGGTTGATGAAAAATGGTTTTCAATAAACATGTTTTTTTATTGAAATATGGTTTGGCATGGAAAATGGTTTTTAATAAATGGATGGTTTATTAAAGTGGATTGGTATGCAATGGAATTGGTTGATTGAATTTTATTATGACATTGGTGGGTTATATTCTTGGTTTTGATTAATTAGAATTTTTGTGTGGAAGTGGGTGGGAAGTCCCACTATAAATGGTGATGGATAGCGGTGGTAAGAACCACCATATGGGAAGTGTTCGGGAATTACTACTAGTTGTGGGTAGTGGTTAGGAAGTATTGCTAGGTGAGAATGGGTGAAGGGGTTGGACCGAAGCTCCATCATTTGGTTGTGGTCGGGAAGTACCACTAGGTGTGAATGGTTGAACGGGTTGGATGGAAGGTCCACCATTTGGTTGTTTTTTTTTATCATGAATTTCTTTGCAAGTTGGAAATTATTATGCGATTGTGTGAATGATGGAATGGATTGTGGCATGTTTGTTGGATTTCCCTTGGTTGCTTGGTTTGGGTGCGATGTCTTGGTAGGGGCATATTTGGATTATGGAAATGGTTGTACTTGTGTTTATTTTATATAAACTATTTTATATAAATTTGATAGAGGTTTTATCCTAGTGGCGTGTGTTGGGAAGTCATTTGGAGAAGTCCTACTGAGTTTTAGTACTCACCCCCTTCTTTGGAACATTGGTGTCTTTGCAGATGTTGTGTACCATGATGTGGGCAAAGGTAAGGCATCACCCTACTTTAGTGGTGCATTGTGATGTCTTAGTGGGTCTTGGCATAGAGCTATGGTGGTATCATGGCACTCGGTGCTTTGTTTTTTGGTCTTACGTGTAGTAATATGATATTGTGTTGTTTTTTTGGATTTGGGTTGTATGGTGGAACAATTTGTTTGCCTTTTGGGAATTCATGTTGGAATTTTTTATTGTCATGCATCATATAGTGGTGGATAATAGCTGGTTTGGTTGGTTTTTTCGTAACCAATTTGATCTTGAAGACCTCGACATTTATTGCTAGCCTTTTTCGTCTTGGGAATGTTGCTTATGGCCAAGTATCCCTGATCGCCTCCTCAAGACAATGAGGTTGGGGCGGGGTTTTATAAGTGGTATTAGTTTGTTCGGACCTTAGCTTTCAAGTGAGAGCAGTTGTTCAGTCGCTTTGGCACCTTGGTTTTGGAGTTGACTTTCGTTGTGTTATATTCCTTGAGTTGGAATGGTTGCAAGGCGTAGAAATGTCGGAACATGGAATGTATAGCACAAAAGGGCGTAGCTAACCCTCTTATACTGAAATAAAAGTTACCCTGGAGTTGGGTATAAAAGTGTTTTGGAGACACTTATAGGCATTGGAAATCTCATTGTCATGGGTGTAGCCAATGAGATGAGCATAGATTATATGGTAGAAATGACTTCCCTCTAGGATTCATATTTCATTGGGGTAGAATCATTTATGGTGTGATATGAATGTATGAAATTATAATGTGAATAAATTGGTATTTTGAAAATGGTTTGGTTTTCAAAATGGAGAAATATGGAAAATGTGAACTTGTTGAAAGACTTGTGCGATAATGTTGTGTAATGTGATTAGAAATGGGAATTCTTGATGTTCACAAAAGTGAGAGTCATGGTTGATTGTTTTCTGTTCATAGAAATTGCACAGGTTAGGTGTCGTAGAGATCAACCGGAGGAGGCTGCTGAGAATGTGGTAGCACTTGTGCCTCAGGTGAACCGGCACCTAGTGCAAAGCATAGTGAAGGCTTTCCATGCTGTGGAAAGTGGAAATAAAATGGATAAACCAAGGCATCTGGATCATGTGGTTCAGTTTTAAAATCAGAATCCACCCATCTTCAGGGGTGATTCAGATCTGAAGAGGGCAGAATCATGGTTGGATATAATGAATAAGATTTTCGAGTTCCTGGGAACATCGGTAGAGTTAAAAGTAAAGTTGGCCACGTATATGTTGGAAGATATTGCCCTTCTGTGGTGGGAGATGGTAGTCCAAGCGGGGACAGACCAGAGTGTGATGTGGGAAGGCTATGAGGAATTGTTTCATAAAAAATTCTACCCACATACATTCATAATTCAGCGTATGACTGATTTCTTTCATTTTGAAGCAAGAGCTTATGTCTGTGACGGAGTATGCAGCTAAGTTTATGAAATTAGTGAGGTTTGCACCCGAGGTGGTGGGTAGCACGTCTTTGAAGGAAAACATCTTTGAAGCGGGGTTAAGGAAAGAAATCCATTTAAAGATAGCAGTAATGTGTATAGATGATTACACAAAGATGGTGAATAGAGCCTCAGTGGCTGAGTGGGATAGGTTGGGTGCTCTGGGTGGAGGAAGCATGGTGGTACCCATGGGGAATAGTGGGAACTCTAATGTTGGGTTCAAGAGGAGGAGGGACACTTATTCATATGGTGAGAGTATAGCACAAAATCCGACAGTAGGACCGGTTAATCTTCCTCAAAAGCCCCAGAGAAAACCAAGATGTTTTCAATGTGGATCGATGAGCCACATCAAGTGAGATTGTATGGCACAACCATGATCATGTCATAATTGTAAGAATATGGGGCATCTGTAGAGTTATTGTCAGAATTCTATGAGGTTCGATGCACGTGATACTTCTCAGGGATCTCAAATGTCGTATGCTTCGACGGGATAGGGACAACAAAACACCCTTAGTCAGTAGGGAAAAGTGGGTCATGGTAATTCTCAGAATACCATGATGCATCAGCAGTGCAATAAAGAGCATAGTGTGGCAAGAAAACATGTGTTTGGAGCTGAGCAGGTTGTGGTGGATGATCAGTTGGGACCATCCACGGTGCGAGGTACAATTCTTTTAAATTCAACCTTGATGCAAGTGCTGTTTGATACGGGTGCTTCACACTCTTTTATTGCTGCACGTGTGGTTGATTTTCTAGGTTTATGGGTAGAAATTATGCCCTCAGTTTTAAAACGTCAAACTCCTCTAGGTCGAAGAGAGTGTCGAGCCTTCTTGTGTAGAGCATGTTGTATCATTGTGGGCAAGGTTGAGCTAATGTAAAATTTCTCAATGCTTTAGATGGATGGGTATGATGTAATCCTGATAATGGATTGGATGGTGGATTTTAAGTCCCACATCGACTATGATGAGTGGATAGTGGAATTTACGACACTTGATGGTGTTAGAAATCTCTTTAGAGAAGATAGGCATGAAAGTCAAGGTGCACCGGTTTTTTTTTCACCAGTAGTAGGCACATTATCGTATCGTTTGGTTTTATTGTCATTAGAATCGATAATGGGTGTTGGGAAGAGTTTTCTTCTGGTAGTGGTGGATCAGTTCAGGGATTTGTTTCCTCAAGAATCATTTAGGTTACCTCCCATAAGATAAGTGGAGTTTATGATTGATCTCATTCCGGGGACCAGTCCTATCTCACTTCCGTCTTATCGGATGGACCCTACTGAATTGTGGGTGAGGAAGTATGATATTCCTAAAATAGCTTTCCGAAGTAGATATGTACATTATGAATATTTGGTTATTCCCTTTGGTCAAACGAATGCGCCAATAGTGTTTATAGAATTGATGAATCAGATAATTCAGAGATATCTGGATTCATTTTTGGTGGTGTTTGTAGATGACATTATTGTGTATTCAAAGATAAGGGCAAAGCATGAGCAGCACTTGGAGACAGTGCTAGGGATCTTGAGAGATCATCGGTTGTATTCCAAATTGTCAAAGAGTGATTTTTGGATACAACAAGTTTATTTTATTGTCCATGTGATTTCTGAAAGATTTGTTTCAGTGGATCCAAAATGGATAGAGTCTGTTATCTTGTGGAAACTTCCAAATAATGTGTTTGATATACGGAGTTTCCTTGGTCTAGCCAGGTATTACCAGCGTTTTTTCGTCATTTTTCACGTTTGTCTTCGCCAATGACAGCTTTGACAAGAAAGAATGTTCCATTCCAGTGTAATTAACAGTGTCAGTAGTGTTTCAATGAGCTAAAGGGTTGCCTTACATCATCACCAATCTTGGTTTTTCCATAACTAGGAAAATAATACGTGTTGTATTGTGATGCATCAGGATCAGGGTTTGGGTGTGTTCTCATGCAAGTGAATCATGTGGTTACATATGTCTCATGACAGTTGAGAGTTCATGAGAAGAGCTACACAACTCATTATTTGGAATTTACAGTAGGGGTGCATGCTTTGAAAGTGTGGCGTCATTATCTATTCGGTGAGAAATTCAAGGTATATACAGATCATAAGAGCTTGAAGCACATTTTCTCACAAAGGTATTTGAACTTGATGCAAAGGAGATGGATAGAATATCTCCAGATGTTTGATTTTAACCTAATGTACACACCGGGTAAGGTAAATTTGGTGGCAGATGCATTAATTAGAAAATAACAAACTCAGATGGTGAAACAAGCATCGGACCGGAGGCAACTGATGTTAGTTATTGCCGATATATGGTTGGAATGTGAGGACTAGGGTGAGAGAGTGGTCTTCTTTCCATTTTTATTGATTCCTGACTTTGTAGGCTTTGTTAAAAAGGCACAGCTATCTGATTATGAGTGTGTGACCATGGGGTTGAGACTCAATGGTGGGGAGACCATTGGGGGTTGGAACATGAATGGAAATTCAGTTTTGTGTTATCAGAATCAGATGGTTGTACCATTTGCATTCCCAGAAGATCTTCTTAGGGAGTTTCATCATTCCATGTGGGTTGTTCATATTGGAATTCAGAAAATGTATAAAGCATTGAAAGCATAGTTCTGGTGGGCTGGTATGAAAATAAGAGTGGATGAGTTTGTTTTGAGATTCTTGACTTGTCAGCAGGTCAAGGAAGAGCATTAGAGTCCACCATGAATATTTCAGTCTTTACCAATCCTTGTCTGGAAGTGGGAGAAAATAGCGATGGATTTTTTCACAGGTCTCCCATGAATGGTAAGAAATCACGAGGCCCTTTAGGTGATAGTGGATTGGAAAACAATGTCAACCCATTTCATTCCAATTCATGCATCTCATACGGTGGAGGATCTGTCCAAAATCTATATCTGGGATGTGGTAAAGAGGCAAGGTTTTCTAGTTTCGATTATATCTGATAGATATTCAAGGTTTAAATCTCATTTCTAGAAATCCTTATAGAAAGCCCTTGGAACTAATTTGACCATGAGTATGGCGTATCACCCTCAAACTGATGGTCAATCTGAGAGGAAAATACAAACTCTAGAGGATATGTTACAGTCTTGTGTTATGGATTTTGGTGACTCATGGGAGGAGAACTTGTCATTGGTTGAGCTCTCATACAATAACAATTATCATACATCCATACATATAGCTCCGTTTGAAGCATTGTATGGGTGGTCGTGTCGTTCTCCGCTATGTTGGGTGGAAACAGGTGAGTCCTCAATGGTTGGACCGAGCCTTGTCCAAGATACTACAGAGAAGATCAAGTTGATCAGGACGAGAATAGAGATGGCTCAGAGTTTTCAGAAATTGTATACAGATCATCGTCGATGGCCATTGTTGTATGAGGTGAGTGATCATGTTTTCTTGAGGATCTCTCCTAGGTTGGGACATCATCAGTTTTTGAAGTAGGGAAATTTATCTCTGAGGTATATATGACCTTTTTAGATTCTTGAGTGGGTTGGTGAGGTGGATTATCGTTTGGATTTTCTACCTAGGTTCAGTGTGGTGTACAAAGTCTATCATTTGTCGTAGTTGAAAAAATATCATATGGATCGTGACCATGTGATTCTATGGGATCATGTTGAACTAGAATCAGATGCTTAATTGGTGAATGTGCTAGTACGGGTTATGGATAGGCAAGAGAAAGTCTTGAGTGGTAAAATCATCAGTTTATTTCGTGTTCGTGGAAGCATGGTCATATTCAAGAGGAGTCTTGGGATCGGGAGAAAGAGACGGTCGAGCTGTGGCCCGATCTCTTTCGGAAAATGGTGGGTTCACTACTTTCTGAGGATGGAAATTCCAATGGTGGGGAGAATGTAGTACCCCCAGTTTGAGGTATGTCTCCTTTGGTTACGTATTTTTACGTATTTAAAGTACATTGGATGAGTTGGGAAGAGGTCGGGAGTGTTTGGAATGGTTTTCAATGAGTTTGGACACTTTGCATAAGGAGCACAGTTTTAGCACGGTTAGGGGAAACCATGGGGATGCTCTAGGAAACCATGCAAGGGGAGATAGTAGGATTTGCATATCCTGCGCACGGTTTTCGAAACCCTGCAAGGCAACTGTACAAACCCTTGCTCTAGAGGCAGTAGTATGCGCACGATTTTCCAAACCGTGCGGGGTAACCGTGCGGCCACATAAAATATGGTTTTCAAAAACGAGTTCACTTAGGATCGCCACATTCCTCTCCAAATCCTCTCCCACTTGAGCCTCACTCGGGATTTTCGGTCCTCAGTGGTTGAAGGTGATCTTCCACTTATTCTTGAAGCGATTCAAAGGGGTTTCATGATGGTTTAAAGGTGGTTTCTCCCAAGGAAGTCTCTCCTCATGGTTTTCCTATGGGTTCCACTAGATCCACATCTCCCTCTATCTTGGTTTTCTGTATTTACACTTGTTGTGTGTAGAACATGGGTTGTGGTTTCCTTGGATGATGATTTTAAGGCTTGTGATGGTTAGAGAAGGTGATCTATAGAGTTTTCATTGGTGCGTTCTCCTGATATGTGGTGCGAGTGGTTGTGGGTTGATTTCTTAGGAACCCTAAAGGTAGGTGGCTTCTTTCTTGACTCCACTTGGTTAGAACTAGTGGTGTTTGATTTCAATTAATTTATTCCCTTAAAATTAATTGTGTTTTGTTGTGCAAAATTGGCTGGAAATCCCTTTAGTGATGTTTTGGGGATTTGGGGGGAAAAGGGGTTTTATGGTGAAAGGCTCTTGTTATGAATTTTAAAATAGAGATTTTAAAATGGGTTTTAGAGATTGATTTGGGAAAATGGTTGATGAAAATTGGATTTCAATTTTGATTTTGTTTTTATTGAAATGTGGTTTGGAATGGAAAATGGTTTTCAATAAATAGATGATTTATTGAAGTGTATTTTTATGAAATGGAATTGGTTTATTATATGTTGTTGTGACATTTGTGGGTTATATGATTGGTTGTGATTGATTGGATCTATTGTGTGGAAGTGGGTGGGAAGTCCAACTATGAAAGAAGATGGACAGTGGTCGGAAGAACCACCATATGGGTAGTGGTTGGGAAGTACCGCTAGTTGTGGGTAGTGGTCGGGAAGTACTTCTAGGTGTGAATGGGTGAACGGGTTGGTAGAAAGCTCCATTATTTGGTTGTGGTCGGGAAGTACAACTAGGTGTGAATGGTTGAATGGGTTGGACGGAAGCTCCACCATTTGGTTGTTTTGGTTGTTTATCATGCATTTATTTTCAAGTTGGAAATTGTTGTACTAGTGTATGAATGATGGAATGGATTGTGTAAAGTTTGTTGGATTTCCCTTGGTTGCTTGGTTTGGGTGTGATGGCTTGGTAAGGGCATGTTTGGCTTATGGAAATGGTTGTACTTGGGTTTATTTTATATAAACTGTTTTTATAAATGTTCTAACGGTTTTATCCTATTGGCATGTGTAGGGAAGTAATTTGGGGAAATCCTACTGAGTTTTAGTACTCACCCCCTACTTTGGAACGTTGGTGTCTTTGCAGATGTTGTGTACCGTGATGTTGGAAAAGTTAAGGCAACACCATCCTTTAGTGGAGCATTGTAATATCTTGGTGGATCTTAGAGCTTGGAGTTTGGCGTAGAGCTATGGTGGTATCATTGAACGTGGTCCTTTGTTGTTCGGTCTTGTGCATAGTACTATGATATTATGTTGTTTGTTTTGGATTTGGGTTGTATAATGGAAAAATTTGGATGTCTTTTGGGAATTCATGTTGGAATGTTTTATCGACATGAATCATATAGTGGTGTTTAATGGATGGTTTGGTTGTTTTTTTTCTAAAGGGAAAATCATTCCCCAATTTGATCTTGAAGCCCTTGACATTTATTTCCAACCTTTGGCATCTTAGGAATGTCACTTAAGGCCAAGTTTCCCTCACCGCCTCCTCAGACCAATGAGGTAGGGGCGGGGTGTTACATAAAGTGTTATAGGAAACATTGTTTTATTATTTACCACATGAAAACAATTTCCCCCATGAAGATAAATATTTTATTTAGATGATAATTTACCAATTTATATATTAATTTTGAAAAAAAATATTTTCCTCAATATTCATGTAATTTTTAGTTTTTAAATATACCAAAAGAAAATGGCATTTTCACTATTTTTAATGAAATGATCAAATTCTCTTTTAATGGTATTTTAATCTATGTAAACATATTTAATGTTTATTATTCTTCAATTAGGATATGATCTTATGATACAATAAAATTTATTTCAATGCATTTATTATGATGATGATGATGTAGGTATGATTCTATGAAACCCATTTCTTTCCCACTGATTATTTAATTTATTATTAAATATTTATGAAACTTATTTCTTTTACAAAGGGTTACACTATGATAAAATGTTTATGAAACCTATATCATTTACATGGGTTATGATATTATAAAACATTGAATTCTGTTATGATCTTATAGAACATATAAGTGTGGTTTTAATTTTATAATCTATAGACCTATAATTATATATTCCTCTAATATGGTGGTTAATTATTGATATATTATGAGATAATAAGGTTTGGAATAGTGAGTGAGCTTGGTTTGTTAAAGGAATCTGTAAATTATGATAGTCTTGGGAGTGAACATTGACTATGAAAATGATAGAAGATGAGTAAAACCAATCAACTATGATAGTCTTGGTAGTAATACTTGATTAATTAAATAGTTTTCTATGTTTTTGTGTGTTCCCAAAAACTATGTCTTATACTTATGACTTTTTCTCAATATTTTTGATTGATTATTGATAATTTCATACCCTTATAAATTTTTTATGACAACAATTTATGTCTATATTAATTATTAAATATATTTGACCGATCGGTTATGACTTTCATAAGTTATGAATATGTTATCATACCCTTATGATTAACATATTTTGTAAAATCCTATTACAGTTTTCAAGTATTCCTAGACCCCTATTTTTAACCATACATTGGTTGGGTTTTGTTTGGGGTTTTTTCAGTTGAAATTTTGATAGTTTTGAAAATTTATGGGATAGTGCGTGATTGGCGCATGGTTTTCACAAACTATGCACCCTCTCAATAAAAACCAGACAAACCCATATAATGGGTTCTTTAAGTGCTAGGAAACAGTTCGAAAAACTGTTTTCCCACTTACGAGAAACCATGCATCCTATTTAAAATAGTTTCATGGCCATGCTGCATAGTTTGGTATAATTGTGTGTCTCTTCCTAGGAAACCATGCATTACTTTTAATTAATCGAAAAATTTAATTTTAAAATCTTGAAAAATCTAATTTAGGTGATTGAAAGACCTATCACAAACCCCATACAATTTCCCCTTCCTCAAGATCATCCAAGAGGTGATTTTGGACCCTCTACACCCTCCCTGAAGAAGATGAATTCTTGGAAAAAATTGTTTGATAACCACTCAATAGGTTTTATCTTCTCATTCTCCAACTCGCCTGCAATACTTTTTTCTACCAATGGTTTTTTAGATCTCCATGAGGTGTTGGAGGATTTGACACCCACTATTTTGGATATTAATCCTAGGTTTGTTTCTCTAATCCCATTCTAGACATTCTCTATTAGAAAATCCCATTTAGTGTTAGGTGCTTTGAGACCTATTTTTATAAATCCTGAATTTTGTGATTTAAATTATATTATTGATTTATATTTAATTAATGTTATACATTAAATTTCATTCAATCAATTGATTTAAAACCCAATTCCATTAATTATAGGGTTATCGAAAATTAATATTGGCATGAAAATGGGAAAACCCCCATGAGATTGTTGGGATATGGTGGAGATTTAAATTTTTTAACATGAATTGTGAATTTGATGGAAATTTTTTCAATTAAATTTTCAAATTTAATTTTGAAATTTGAATTGTGTAATTGAATTGTGAATTTATTTCAAATTCTTATTTGGGTACAAAGTATTAAAATGATTTTGACAGAAACCATTTTGTTGTTTTATGGAAAAGGCTTTTTTTTAATAAGAAACCATTTTTTAAATGGAAAATTGGAATTTATTAAATTTGATAATGGGATTTAATAATATTTTTGTTTTCATAAAATAAATTTCCCATCAATGATTTGTTCTAGTGAAAATGAAAGCCTTGGTTGCAAGTAGATTATTAGGTAAAAACATGCTTGGATGGGAATTCCCTAGCACCATATCAAAATTTGACAACAAAAATACACTTTCCAGAAAACATTATTCTCTAGTGGGATATAGATGGTTCCACTCTATCCAATGGTGAGGGACATGTGTACACATTGTTGTTATTATAACATGAGTGTGTATGGATCTCATAACCTAAAACTATATCACCTCTTAGAAGATGTACATATTTCTCTCTTGTTTATATATGAGATATAAATGTATTGGAATGTTTGTAAACTTTTTTACATGCCTTATAATTTATAAAAACTATTTTATATAAAATTTTATTAAGATATTTTTTAATGTATATCCATCATTTGAAAAGTATCCCATCTTTTGATATGTAAATCATGATTTTTTTAAATGTTCTTTTGAAATTAAAAACTTTTTTATTTGAAAAATGAAATCTCTTTATTTGGTTAATTAATGTTGGAATATTCTTATAGAATCCTTAGTGAGACCCTACTAGGATTTTAGCTCACACCCAACCTGTGCCTTCTGGAGGTTGTAGATTATCTCCTTCCTGGTTTGACTAGGGGTAAAGTTCCACTTATAGGTGGTTTTAGCTATTGGTCTATGGATGTGGAGTCTTTCATCCATTGAGACTTGGGTATTTTTACTATTTTATGGTATATTATTGTTGTAATTTGGGTTGTAATACCTATTTGAATTATTGTACACTTCACTCTGTGGAGTTTCTTTTGTATGCATACTATCATGTTTGTCTAATTTTGAAATTTATATGGCCAAATCATCCCCACATTAATTTTTTAGTATTCTAGGTTCTTTTATCCAACTTATTGGGATCAAGAAGTCCCTTTAGGCCTTGTTAGTGCTAGATCAATTATCGAGTTACCAGTGTACCTAGGCTAGTTCGGGATAATCTAGCATCAGAGCTCTAGGTTGATCTTCTAATCATGAAGTCAATATAAATTTGTACAATCTTATCGGGGTCTAGGAGGTGGTTTTTATTGAGTTAATGGTCATATCTCACCCCAACAAACCGTAAGTCCCAAAGGATGGTTAGGGAAAGACCACTTAAGTATTAGTTTTAGTATTTTCCCTACTTTTTATTTGAATATGTTGAATCCGAATCCTTTTTTTCTATATATATGGATTTATTTTTTTATTATTTCTCTATTAGAGTCTTAATATGATGTCTTATTATTTGTCTCCTGGTTTGGTGTAGCATCATTCCTCTACGAAGTAATGTGAATCAGATCCAGGAGGAGGCTGATATTGAACCACAACGAGAAAATATTCTTGTTGACCCATGTTTGGTTAAGGTGATCATGTGTACTGTCCAAGATATTGGACACACAAAACCACAATCCCCCATTCAGGATCCACCTGTGGCACCTAAAAGGGATGATCTTAAGAAACATTCTTAGGAATTTAATCTCTAGAATCCATTATATTTTAAGGTCACAAATGATCCTCAAGAGGCTGAGGAATGATTGAGAAAGATAAGCCATTTTTTTGGGTTCTTGGAGACACCTGATAAAATTAATGTGAATTGTGACACCTTTGTGCTTGATGAACTGAGAAAGATATGGTGGGATACGATGGTAACAACGAAGAAGAACGAGGTATTATAGTGAAATGACATCAAAGTTATTTTCCCCAATAAGTTCAATCTACTATCTATGTTGTTGTCCAAGGATATGGATTTTTTCGAAATTGATCAGGATGAAAGGTCCATAACGAAATATTCAAATATATTTGCTGAGAATTCATTGTTTTGACCAAATATAGTATCAAATTGGAAGATGAAGTCTCGACTGTTCAAGCTAAGACTATGACCAGATATCAACTATTAGGTTTCATTACTGAATATGGATTCTTATGCTGATGTGTTGGATAGAGAACTAATGGTTGATGTTGACTTGGTTGGCATGTTAGGGTTTTGGGTGTTTCTTTCTCTCCTTGTGGAGATACAGAATTCCTTTAAAGGAAAATTGAAGCATGATGATTCATGTGGTGTTTCTCAGTAGAATTGTTCTTCTATACCACATATAGTAACAGGAATAGGTTCATGGATTTGTTACCCATGTGGAATGTCGGGGCATTCAAAGAGGAATTTAACTCTATCACCATGGGCAGTTCCTATTTTATTTTCTAATAATGTTGATGTTTTAGTCTGACTTTGTGTTTATTATCAAAAAATAAAAAAAGATAAGATAATTGTCAAGTATCTATTTCCATGGATTGGTGATCTGTTTGATCAGTTAAAAGTGGTTTATGGTTCTCAAATATCAAAATTTGATTTGGTATACATCAGTTGAGAATATAACAATCTAACATCCAAAAAACCACATTTTGAAGTAGGTACAACCATTATGACCACATCATCATATATTTTGGTATAACTAATGCTCCAATAGTCTTCATGGATTTAATGAAAAATATCTTACACAAGTGGGTAGATACATTTCTGGTAGTCTTTTTGGATGACATTCTGGTTTAATCTATGAATGAGGAGGATCATGTGCATCTTGGAGAAAAGGTTTTAATTTTCTGAGAAACAATTGTCTTTATACCAAACATTCAAAATATGATTAATGGATTTAAGAAGAAAATTTCATAGAAATAGTGGTGTCAGAACATGGTATATCAGTCGATCTTATGATACTGAAAGATGTTATGAAATGGAAGTAACCACGAAATGTTTTTGAGATCCAAAGCTTCTTGGGTCCAGCTAGGTATTTTCGTTTTTAAGTACATCTCAAAGTTTGATTCTTTTTGTATTTCTCTAACTCGTAATGATGTAAATTTTGATCAGGATAATAAATTTTAGAGTTATTTTATTGAGCTAAAACTTCTTCTGAAAACATATCTGGTGTTGAATCTTCCAAAGTCTGGGTAGGGCTATGTTGTCTTTTGTGATGCATCAGGTTCTGTTTTGGGATGAATTTTTATACAAGGTGATCATGTTGTTGAAAAAAGCACTCATCAACTTAGTATATAGGAAAATAATCATCTAGCCCATGACCTTGTACTTGCATCTTTGATACACACACATAAGAGCTATCCATATTACCTTTATGAAGAATGTTTTACTGTGTATTCAGACCACAATATATTGAGTTATATATTCTCTAAAAAATATTTCAATATCTTCCATAGTCATTGTATAGAATAGCTATAGTCTTTCGACATTGACATCACCTATACCACTGGGAAAGGGAACATCATCATATATTCCTTGAGTAGTAATCTTCTGACTCAGGCAGTGAAGGAATCATCAGAAGACCGGAACTTGATGGATCTTCTTTCACAGTTTCATATTCGAGTATACAAATTAGGGGATGAGGTTAGTTTGGATGTTTTTTAGTTTAAATTCTATCTTTATGAGATGATTCTTCAGGAACAATATCTTTATGATGAATTATATATCATTTGAAACTCTCTTTATTGTTGGTAGACAGTTGTTGGGTGGTTCTTCTATAAAGAGGGCCTTCTATGCTGTTGAAATAACGATGTTGTACTACTAGTGGTAAAGAAAGTTTTGATGGGGGGTTGTAATAATTACCAGTATGTTGTGAACCCAGATTCCATGAATATGTTCTTTGACATGTAACCAAGATTCTAGTGACCAGGTATGAGATGAGGCATTATGGAATTTGTTTCTCACTGTTATACATTCCAACAGGTCATGGTCAAATAGTAGAAAACCTCAGGTTTTCTTTGTCCACTTCTAGTCCACACATGGAAGTGGAATGAGATATATATGGACATTATAGTTGGGTTTCCACATACCAAGAGAAAGAATAATTAAATATGAGTTGTGATCAATAGGTTGATGAAATAGGATTACTTTATATCCATTCATGATACAACAAAACTTTAGGGGTTGGGAAATATCTATGTGAAATGATTGTTCATCTTCATAGAGTTCAATCAGCTATAGTATCTGATAGAGATCCCCAGTTCAATTATTGTTTTTGGAGAGGCCTTCAAGAGGGACTATGATCTCTAGTCCATTTTAGTATGACATAATATCCATAGTCGGATGGCTAGAAGGACGGTGCTATATAGATATTTTAAGATATGTTCCAAACTTGTGTTATTGAATTTGGTGGGGTTTGGGATGATAATTTTGGGATGGCTGAGTTTTCTTATAACAATAGTTACTATTCTACGATTAGAATGGTTCATGTTGTGGTCTTGTATGGTCATCCTTGAAGATCTCTATTGTGTTGGTCATATATTGGTGAAAGATACTTTTTTGGACCAATCTTGATTCAAGTGATGACATAAATGATTTATTTCAATTATCATTGAATGCAGAAAGTAAGGAGAATGTATAAAGTATATAACGACCCATACTTTACATAAATTGTTAATAATTCAAAACTGAAGCATACTTATTACATCATATAACAAAACCATGGAAGGACCGTATAGGTATAGTGTCATTAGAAACTGGGAAACATAAACAACTGGTTCATAATGTGTCTACACTGTCTCCCATTTATTTCATCATATCTATAGTCCCTTTTGGCATATCTTACTTAATATCCTTCTTTCTGGCCTGGGGGAAAGAAAACATACAAAAGGGTGAGCTCAAATGCTCAGTAAGGGTAAACAAAAGAAAAATCAATCACATCATGAACATAACATTTTCGAAATCTTAACCTACAAAAGAAATCATATTTTCATACCATGGGATAAATCATATATGTGAAATGTAATCCCAATAATCATAACATAAAACATGAAACTTTGTTTAATACACATATAATCGTAGAGAATCATTTCTTAGTAGTCAAGACTCATTTCCAAGACCATCTTAGTAGACAAATTCCATTTCTGAACCGAGTTCACTCCGTGTTTCAGTCCTGTTTCACTGAACCGGTTTAACCTGCCATTCCAGCCATGTCTATCTCATGAGATATAAATCTTTACCCAATTCATTGGAGGGAGATATAGGTCCCACCCATCTCATAATGATACCATTCTTATGTGTTCCACAAAATCATAAACCATACATCATAGCATAACCCATGTAATAAAAATTGGAATCTTAAACATCGTGACATCATAAAAAATTTCATATAAGATAAAGGAATTCATAAAAATAATTCCATCACAACATAGTCAAATCAATGTAATAATATGTATAGAAACAGAACCCTTTATTATCTTAGATGGAAAATAATTTTGATAAAACAGTTGAACTCCATTCTTGAGGAAAATATCCTTTCAACTCAAAAACACTTTTCCTTTCTTAACATGTCATACAATTCTAAACTAAAAGAAGTATATTAAAAATAAACTTGAAAACTTGAAAAGGAAGCTTCTTGGAAATAATGTTTTAAAAATCCATTCATGCCGTATAAGTTATAAAAAAACATTCTTCTCGTACTTTTGTCGGAAAAGTCAAAAAGTACCTCTTACAAAAAACGACAAAAGATTCCTTTCATATATTTTACTAAAAACTCACCGAAGGGTAAAATTGGATTTAAAAAATTGTAGGTGGATGGAAATAATATTACACATTGAGGAAAAATGGATGCGAATGATAAAATACACCCGAGTAAATGCAAAAGTATAAACAATCTCGGATAAAAATGAGATTGTGATATTTTCCCTTACCTTTGATCCGATTTGCTTCGTAAGTGTCCGAAACTTCTGTATAATGATTTAAATAATGTTATTGACTTAATCCAGAATCATACATACTATTATGATATCATATATGTTCATATTCTTATCTTCTTATTAGTAATATTTCATTACTACTTGTTATTCGGGTGTTTATTACTTTTTGTTCTTATGCGTGTTTTGTCGAATAAATTCTTATTATTCTCTTTAGGTTATAGATACCTCATTTACATAATGGTATTAGTGTAATATATATCATATTCACTCATTAAATTCATTTATATAATCATTATGCAATGAAGATCATGTAGAACGAGTCACATCACATCGTGGAGACGGTATTCCGTACGTACGCACGAGCGATGATATCGTTCCCATGATCGTGGAATTGTATATGAGTGTATGTATACTACTTAAGAATCAATATCACTTTACAATAATCATATATAGTAATTATTTACACAATTATACCCATCCAAGTAAGGTAGTGGGGGAAAATAGATTACACCGCGGCGTGGAGACGGTATTCCGTACGTATGCACGCGCGGTGATTTCAGTTTCCGTAAGATGTATAGATGGTGAAATAGGGTTGTTTCATACTTATAATAACATATCAGTATATTATTGATACTTATGTTTTTACTTCATAATGAAACAGCTAAAAAAGAAGAAGTGGAAGAAGAAATAAAGATGAAAGAATCGGTAATGGACATTACCTCTTCTTTGAAGCTCTTCTTTGAGACCTCCTTTTAGGGCACTAAAATTGGTCTTTGAAGAATACCAAGACCTATAGGATGTTTCTAGGGAAGTGTAGAGGAGAAATTTTCAGGGTTTGGCCGAGCTTGAAGGCTCAAATTGGTGTGAGGAGGAGAGGGAGGAGGTTCCCTTTTATAAGGGAGGAGAGGGCCTCATTTAGAAAAACTAAAAATATTATTTTATTATAAAATAAAATTCGTTTTTTAATATCTCCAAATTGATATATCTTGAATCTTAGGTGGGGATGAGTCGAAATCCTCTCATAAAATAGAATTTAGATATGTTTAGGTCATTATATTAACCTTATCTTTTAGTTTTAACTCTTAGTTAATTAGATTTACATTTACCATGTCACTTTGTATTTTAATATTATATAGTTAATAAACATACCATATACATCCAAGCGACCCCCAAGTGGTCCATTAATGATACACCTATCATGATATAAGTATCTTGGAAGAACCTTAGATTTTTAGGAATAAAATAACAATCAATAATATAATATTTGTTTTAAAAACTATTTTATGTCAATTTTGACACTATTTAGTAATTGATTTTTGTGAAAATCATAACAGAATGATTAGTTCTAAAAAAGTTAATTAAATCAATACTAACATGTCATATTAACCTAGAAAATTAATTTAATTCATAAAAAGTATCAAATTACATTTATTTGGGTATTTATAACATCAATTATGTCAATATTTCCTTAATAAGATAATTACTACATCATCTTTGTGTCATAAATAAATTAAATTATTTAATGTCTAAAAATGAAAAATAAAATACCATTATGTAGGAAAGATTTTTATATTTATAATGAATATTTATAATCGAATTTATCTTATGTATAACCCTATATTAAAAATTATTTACTTATTAAACTTTGATTTTAACTATTTTAACCCTTCTTTAAAGAAATTAATAATAAATGTCCTAATCTACTCCAAGTGGGCCTAAATGGTCGTATTTTATTTCTAAGGATGTTTTTGGTCGAATTACACTTATACAATAGAATTAGTACATGTGTTAGGGTAATAATAATATCATTTTTACCCTTAATTACCCTATTTACTTTTAACCGTGGTAAATAAAAGTAAAAAGTTACTATTCACCAAAAGTTATTTTCTTATCATTGAACCACATTTTACTTACTGACATCAACCATGTCTCTCGGATTTTTGAAATTCCACTCACAGAAGCTGTAAAATTAACTTTTATGTAAATTTGCAAATTCTCCTAGGAGGTGGGTAAAAGACGGTGAAAAGTTCAATAAAATTTTTATATATCTAAAATTATTATCAAAGTACTCCAATGAATTACATTGAACATATATAGGTATTATGTATCAATTTTGACCTAAAATAAATTTAAATAAAATAAATAATTATTTAAATAAAAATTCGGTTTTTAAATAGTAACCCGGTGTTTTCACTATTCATCAAAAATTGAAAGTTTCCAGAAAAATACCAAAATTTCAACCTAGGCTAATTTCGATATTCCGAATCCAAAAATAAAGTTCATTTTGAAAAATAGAATTTACAAAATTTCTAAAAGTGGTTATTACTATTCATAAAGGCTAGTTCTACTAATATTTTAATAGCATATTGTTGTTTAGTGAAACTCGGTATTGCGTATGATGCAAGCTATCGAGGAAGGTCGTGGTTGCGTGTAAAGCAAGCCAAGATAGTGTTGTGTGTAGGGAAATATTCCTTTGATGATTTATATAACATAAAAACAAAATATTTCTCATAAAAGTCTCGAGTGTTACATTCTACCCCCTTAAAATGAATTTCGCCCTCGAAATTTGTCACTTCATTACAAACAGATGAGGATACATCTCTCTCATCATATCCTCAAGCTCCCATGTAGCTTCTTCTAATTGGTGGTTCCTCCATAAAACTTTCACTAATCGAGTGGTCTTGTTTCGTAGGACTTTTTCGCTACGATCTAGAATCTCTATCGGCTGTTCTTCATAAGAAAGATCTTGCTCCAGCGGTACAACTTCTGAGCTGAGTACATGTGAAGGATCAGGTATGTAATTTCTCAGGAGAGATACGTGGAACACATCGTGAACTTGAGAGAGATTCGGTGGAAGCGCCAATCGGTAAGCAACCTTTCCAACACAATCCAATATTTCAAAAGGACCGATATATCTAGGGCTCAACGTCCCCTTCTTTCCAAATCTCATGACCCTCTTCCAGGGAGATATTCATAAGAACACTTTATCACCCACTTCAAACTCTAGGTCTTTTCTTATGTTGTCGGCATAACTTTTATGTCGACTCTGAGCTTCTCTTATGCGTTGTTGAATAGATTTGACCTTTTCTGCCATTTCATCAACGAGATCAGGTCCTAATAGCTTTCTTTCCCCAACTTCATCCCAGCAAGTTGGAGTCCTATATTTCATTCCATGGAGAGATTCATAAGGAGACATCTGAATACTGGAGTGAAAGCTATTATTATAAGAAAATTTCACCAATGATAGGTGTTGATCCCAACCACCTTTGAAATCCATAGAGCAAGCTCTCAACATATCGTCTAGAGTTTGAATTGTTCTCTCAGACAGACCGTCTGTCTGAAGATGATAAGCAGTGCTGAAACTCAACTCTGTATCTAGAGTATGCTGAAGACTTCACCAGAACTTTGAGGTAAACCTCTGATCCCGATCAGATATAATAGAAAGTGGTACTCTATTCAATCTTACCACTTCCTTTACATATATCCTAGCATGTTAATCTAGAGAGAAATCCTCTCTAATAGCAATGAAGTGTGCAGACTTTGTAAGACGATCAACTATGGCCTAGATAGCATTATTGCCTTTGGATGTTTTAGGAAGTCCAGTGACAAAGTCTGTAGTGATGTTTTCCCATTTCCATTCTGGTATGGGTAATGGTTGTAACATCCCCTTAGACTTCTGTCTCTCAGATTTAACTTGATGAAAAACCAAGCATCGAGAGACATATTCAGCAACATCTCTTTTGATGCCATCCCACCAGAAGTACTCTTTTAGGTCCCTATACATCTGCGTGCTTTCCGGATGAAGAGAGAATGAAGAACTATGAGCCTCATTAAGCAGCTCCTTCTTTAATTCCGGGATGGGAGGAAGACAAACCTGATTCCTGAACTTTATTATCCCATCACAATCAAGGTTGAATTCATGAACATTTCTCACCTTCTTTTGTAACTCGACATCTTCTTTCTGTGCCTCTTGAATCTTCACATGTATAGATGGTTGAACATTCATTTGAGAAAGATAAGATTTCTCCCCTTCCATTAAAATTACAAGATTCATCCTTTGTAAATACATAAATATTGGATCTTTTGTGATCCTCATAATGGATAAGCTAGCATGGTCTTGTCAACTTAATGCATCTGCTACCTTGTTTGCTATCCCAGGGTGGTAATGAATTGAGAAGTCGTAATCCTTAATCATCTCCAACCATCTTCTTTGGCGCATATTCAGCTCCTTTTGTGTGAAAATAAACTTTAAACTTTTATGATCAGTATATATGTCACACCGTTCTCCATAAAGATAATGACTCCAAATATTTAATGCAAAGATTACCGTAGCTAACTCCAAATCATGAGTTAGGTAATTTTGCTCATGGATTTTCAACTTTCCTGAGGCATAAGCTATCACCATATCATTTTGCATAACAAAAAACCCCAATCCCTTCTTGGATGCATCACTGTAGATCACAATCCTTTCTCCACTACAAGGCAGTGTGAGCACAGGTGCACTAGATAACCTTCTTTTCAACTCCTTGAAATTCTCTTCACATTCCTCCGTCTAAACAAACTTAACTCTTTTCTGAGTCAACCGGGTGAGTGGATTAGATAATCATGAAAAATCTTTCACAAAACGTCGATAATATCCAGCCAAACCAAGAAAACATCGGATCTCAGTTACTATTGTTGGTCTCGACCATCTTTCGATAACCTCTGTTTTTGCTGGATCCATAGATATCCCCTCTTTTGAGATTATGTGACCCAAAAATGAAACTTTTTGAACCCAAAATTCACACTTGATAAATTTGGCATAAAGCTTATCCTTTCTCCGGGTCTTCAATATAATTCTCAAGTGATCTTCATGTTCTTACTTGCTCTTTGAATATACAAGAATATCGTCTATAAAGACTACCACAAACTGATCAAGATAGTCTCTAAAGACTCTATTCATCAGATCCATGAAGATAGCAGGGGCATTAGTAAGACCAAATGGCATCACTATAAATTCATAGTGTCCATACCTTGTACAGAAAGGAATCTTTGGTATATCCTTCCTTTTCACACTTAATTGATGATACCCTGAACGAAGATAAATCTTGGAAAAGTATTGAGCTCTGCGTAGTTGGTCAAATAAGTCATCAATGCACGGGAGAGGATATTTGTTCTTGATAGTGATCTTGTTATGTTCTCGATAATTAATGCAGAGTCTCATTGATCCATCTTTCTTCTTAATAAACAGAACAGGTGCTCCCCAAGGTGACGCACTAGGGCGTATGAACCCCTTATCAAGATTCTCTTGGATTTGCTTCTTCAATTCCTGCAACTCAATTGGGGCCATTCTATAACGTGTATTTGAAATAGGCAAAGCACCCGGTATGAGTTCTATTGAAAACTGAACTTCACGATTTGGTGGAAGACCTGGAAATTCCATTGTAAAGACATAATCAAACTCCCATACAACGGGCATATTCTTAATCGTGAGTTTCTCTCTAGCAATTTGAGATAAATAACCCTCATTTAGTGGAATCAAGACCCATAAGATGGAACAAATTTCCACTGGAAGGTTATGTTCATCCTTGCATCGATAGACGATCAAAGATTGATCTGGAATATGAAATGTGACTTCCCTTATTTGGAAATTGATATGAGATCCATATAGAGAAAGCCAATCCATGCCAAGAATCACATCAAATTACACTATAGGGAGGATTACAAGATTTGTAGGAAGCACTTTCCCACAAACTTCAATCAGAGAAGAATTATAAACTTTTGATGCGACTATTGTGCCATTAGGGGTTGTCACAGCTAACTCAACATCTAATTGTTGAGGTAATACGGTGATACTCTTAGAAAATTCGTCATAAATAAAAGAGTGGGTGGATCCAAAATCAAATAAAACATTTTCTACTTTAGAGTGGATGGTAAGTGTACCTTTCACCACATCATTATCGTACTCCACATCGCTGATAGAAATTGCATGTGACATTCCTTTTTCTTTAGCCTTAAGAGTTGGTTGACGTCGATCATTATCATCAACCCTCAGATTTGGGCATTGATTGGCATAATTTTTTCATCTCCTTTCACTTGAAACATTGAAGTGTAGTAGGTTTATTCTGTGTATCCCTTCCTTTGTTTGCATCATTAGACATCTTCTTCCCATTATTTTGACATTCAAAGGCCCCATGACCCTCCTTTCCACATTTGAAACATTTAATTGTCCCTTTTAGACAACTCCCTCCATGTTTCTTTTCAAACTTTGAGCATAAGGGAAAACTAATCTTCTTTTCAGTGTGCTCTTTAGATTTTCCTTTGAATTCCATTTTTCTCTTCTTATCAAACCCATATGACTGATGGGTTACTCCAATCTCCATCTCAACTTTGAGATCACATCGAACCATTTCCTCATAGCTATTGAAGTCCCTTATGGCTAACGCCCTTAGAAGACTTGGTTTTCAGCCACTAAAGAATCGACTGATCTTACTCTCGGGTTGGATATTAATCCTAGAAGCGTTCCTTGCAAGTCTTGTAAAATTTTCTTCATAGGTACCAACAGATTCATCATCCTTTTTCTTCAGTTCAAGAAACTATTTCTCCATCTTTGTTCAGAGAATACGAGGGAAGTAATTATTGAAAAATAAGTTCTTGAACTTTTCCCATTCCATGGACTCAATTTTATCCCATTGCCTCGTATTCCTAATAAGATTCCACCATTGATCAGCATATCCTTCCAAACGATACACTACTAAGATGATTTTATCATGTATAGAACATTGAAGAACTGAAAATATCTTTTCAGTGGTACTGATCCATTGTTCTGCCACTAATGGATTAGAAGACCCGTTGAATGAAGGTGGACGCTGCCTCATAAAGGATTTGACAGAATGTTTCTCCTTCCTTTTCTCATTTGGAAGTCCTGCATGATTCATTGCTTGAGAAAGTTGTGTGAGCATGGCTATAAGATTTTTCATTCCAGCTCCCATAATGTCTGATTGCTCAGGGGGACAATCATTGCATTGCCCGTCGCATTTCTCATTAACACGGTTTCTTCGGGTTCCAGCCATTGACTAAAACCAAGAAGAATGGTGTGAGCAACACTAATTATAATAGGAAAAACACATAATCAAGAATAAAATTTCACACTTAAGGTCTTATCCTAGGTTATTCATGGCCATTTATAAAACACTAAGATTGTGTTCTATGCTTGGACTTATCCTTAGGGTTCTTACTAAGGCTTTCACATCCTAGTTTCCAAAGGTTGACTATACCTTTCCTCTGATTCCAACTATAATGACCCACACTTTACATACATTGTTAATACTTCAAAATTGAAGCATACTTATTACAACATATAACAAAACCATGGAAGGACCGTATAGGTATAGTGTCTTTAGAAACTGGGAAACATAAACAACTGGTTCATAAAGCATCTACATTGACTCCCATTTATCTCATCATATCTATAGTCCCTTTTGACATATCTTACATAATAACCTTCTTCCTGACCTGGGGGAAAGATAACATACAAAAGGGTGAGCTCAAATGCTCAGTAAGGGTAAACAAAAGAAAAATCAATCACATCATGAACATAACATTTTGGAAATATTAACCTTCAAAATAAATCATAATTTCATACCATGGGATAAATCATAGAAGTGAAATGTAATCTCAATAATCATAACATAAAACATGAAACTTGGTGTCGTACACACATAATCATAGAAAATCATTTCTTAGTAGTCAATAATCATTTCCAAGACCATATTAGCAGACAAAGTCCATTTCTGAACTGAGTTCACTCCTTGTTTCAGTCTTGTTTCACTGAACCGGTTTAACTTGCCGTTCCAGCCATGTCTATCTCATGAGATATAAATCTTTACCCAATTCATTGGAGGGAGATATAGGTCCCACCCATCTCATAATGATACCATTATTATGTTTTCCACAAAATCATAAACCATACATCATAGCATAACCCATGTAATAAAAATGGGAATCTTAAACATCGTGACATCATAAAACAATTCATATAAGATAAAGGAATTCATAAAAATAATTCCATCACAACATAGTCAAATCAATGTAATAATATGGATAGAAACAGAACCCTTTATTATCTTAGATGGAAAATAATTTTGATAAAACACTTGAACTCCATTCTTGAGGAAAATATCCTTTCTACTTCAAAAACACTTTTCCTTTCTTAACATGTCATACAATTCTAAACTAAAAGAAGTTGATTAAAAATAATTTTGGAAACTTGTAAAGTAAGCTTCTTGGAAATAATGTTTTAAAAATCCATTCATGCCGTATAAGTTAAAAAAACATTCTTCTCGTACTTTTGTCAGAAAAGTCAAAAAGTACCTCGTACGAAAAACGACAAAAGATTCCTTTCATATCTTTTACTAAAAACTCACCGAAGGGTAAAATTGGATTTAAACAATTGTAGGTGTATGGAAATAATATTACATATTGAGTAAACATGGATGTGGATGATAAAATACACCCCAGTAAATTCCAAAGTATAAACAATCTTGGATAAAAATGAGATTGTGATATTTTCCCTTACCTTAGGTCCAATTTGCTTAGTAAGTGTCCGAACCTCCTGTATAATGATTTAAATAATGTTATTGACTTATTCTAGAATCATACTTATTGTTATGATATCATATATGGTTATATTCTTAGCTTCTTATTAGTAATATTTCATTACTACTTGTTATTCGGGTGTTTATTAGTTTTTGTTCTTATGCTTGTTTTGTCGAATAAATTCTTATTATTCTCTTTAGGGTATAGATACCTCATTTACAGAATGTTATTAGTGTAATATATATCATATTCACTCATTAAATTCATTTATATAATCATTATGCAATTAAGATCATGTAGAATGAGTCTCATCACATCGTGGAGACGGTATTTCGTACGTACGTACGAGCGATGATATCATTCCCATGATCGTGGAATTGTATTGGAGTGTATATATACTATTTAAGAATCAATATCACTTTAAAATAATCATATATAGTTATTATTTACACCATTATACCCATCCAAGTAAGGTGGTGGGGGAAAATAGATTACACCACGGCGTGGAGACGGTATTCCGTACGTACACACGCCCGGTGATTTCATTTTCCGTAGGATGGATAGATGGTGAAATAGTTTTGTTTCATACTTATAATAACATATCCATATGTTAGTGATAATGATTTTATTACTTCATAATGAAACAACTAATGAAGAAGAAGTGGAAGAAGAAATAAAGATGAAAGAATCGTCAACAGACATTACCTCTTCTTTGAAGCGCTTCTTTGAGACCACCTATTAGGGTACTAGAATTGGTCTTTGAAGAAGAACAGGACCTCTAGGATGTTTCTAGGGAAGTGTAGAGGAGAAATTTTAATGGGTTGACCGAGAATGAAGGCACAAATTGGTGTGAGGAGGAGAGGGAGGAGGTGCCCTTTTATAAGGGAGGAGAGGGGCTCCTTTGGAAAAACTAAAAATATTATTTTATTATAAGGTCAAATTCGGTTTTGAATAGCTCTAAATTGATATATTTCGAATATAAGGTGGGAATGGTTCGAAATAATCTCATCTAATAGAATTTAGGAAAGTTTAGGTCATTATATTAACCTTATCTTTTAGTTTTAACTTTTAGTTAATTAGATTGACATTTACCATGTCACTTTGTATTTTTATATTATATAGCTAATAAACTTACCATATACATCCAAGATACCCCCAAGTGGTCCATTAATAATACACCTATCATGATATAAGTATCTTGCCGAACCTTAGATTTTTAGGAATAAAATAACAATCAATAATATAATATATTTTTTAAAAATAATTTTATGTCAATTTTGACACTATTTAGTAATTGATTTTTGTGAAAATCATAACAGAATGATTAGTTCTAAAAAAGTTAATTAAATCAATACTAACATGTCATATTAACCGATAAAATTAACGGAATTCATAAAAAGTCTCAAATTACATTTATTTGGGTATTTATAACATCAATTATGTCAATATTTCCTTAATAAGATAATTACTACATCATCTTTGTCTCATAAATAAATTAAATTATTTATTGTCTAAAGATGAAAAATAAAATTCAATTATGTAGGAAATCGTTTTATCTTTCTAATGAATCTTTATAGTCAAATTTATCTTATGTATAACCCAATATTAAAAATTATTTACTTATTAAACTTTGATTTTAACTATTTTAACCCTTCTTTAAATAAATTAATAATAAATGTCCTAATATAATCCAAGTGGGGCTAAATGGTCATATTTTATTTCTAAGGTTTTTTCTGGTCGAATAAAACTTATTCAATAGAATTAGTACATGTGTTAAGGTAATAATAATATCATTTTTACCCTTAATTATCCTATTTACTTTTAACCGTGGTAAATAAAAGTAAAAAGTTATTATTGACCAAAAATTATTTTCATCTCATTGAACCACATTTTACGTACTGACATCAATCGTGTCTCTCGGATTTTTGAAATTCCACTCATAGAAGCTGTAAAATTATGTTTTATGTAAATTTGGAAATTCTCCTATGAGGTGGGTAAATGGCGGTGAAGAGTTAAATAAAATTTTCATATATCTAAAATTATTATAAAATTACTCCAATGAATTACATTGAACTTATATAGGTATTATGTATCAATTTTGACCTAAAATAAATTTAAATAAAATAAATAATTATTTAAATAAAAATTCGGTTTTTAAATTGTAACCCAGTGTTTTCACTCTTCATCAAAAATTGAAAGTTTCCAGAAAAATACCAAAATTTCACCCTGGGCTAATTTCGATATTCCGAATCCAAAAATGAAGTCCATTTTGAAAGATAAAATTTACAAAATTTCAAAAAGTGATTATTACTATTTATAACGGCTAGCTTTAATAATATTTTAATAGCATATCGTTGTTTAGAGAAACTCGGTATTGCGTACGACACAAGCTATCGAGGAAGGACGTGGTTGCGTGTAAAGAAATCCAAGCTAGTGTTGTGTGTAGTGAAAGATTACTTTCATGATTTATATAACATAAAAACAAAATATTTCTCATTAGGTATTGGGTGTTACAAAGTATATATTGATTATAATCATAGAACATTGTAATTATTAGTTGGTAAAAAGTTATTATTGAACTTTTATCCTCGGTTGGGTCATCGACAGCTTGGGAGGCAAGGGAATCTTGATCCTTGTTTTATTAGACCTTTTGAGGTTGTTGTGTAGGGGGTAAAGTTTCTTATTGTTTATAACTTACACCATAACTGACATCAATACATAACTTATTCCATGTATCTCAGCTATGGATGTTTCTTACTTGATCCATACCATTTTATGCGATGGAGTGGTCATGAGGTTGAACCTAATTTATCCATCACTGAACCAATAGCCAGGATAGTTGATTCTGAAACCAATGTACTTTATGGGAGGATGATACCATTGGTTCAAGTTCTATAGTTGCATGGTTCTGATAATCATGAGACATGGGAGAGGGAGGAACTGATGAGAGATCAGTGGACTCTTATTTTTGGCAAGGAATCTTTTTAGTAGGTTTTTTGGGACAAAAATTTTCTAGGGTGTGGAGGTTGTAACTTGCTGATACTATTTTCATGTTTTTCTAAACCCCACTTTTTAACTATGCTTTGGTTGGGTTTCATTTTGGATTATTTTGGGTCAAATTTTGCATGTTTTGAAAAATTTTGGGCTAGTACACGATTGGATCATGGTTTGAAAAAACCATGTCACCTCTTAGGGAAAACTGTGAAAACCCATACACTGGGGTTTTTTATAGCTTGTACATGGCTTAAAAAATCACATGACCACTTAAGAGAAACTGTGCAGCCCATTTAAAATTGGCATATGGCCAGGGCACATAGTTTGGACTAACCATGCATCTCTACCTTGGAAATCATTCATGGATTTAAATAAATTCAAAAATATAATTTTAAAATCCTAAAACCTTACATTTAGGTACCTCACAGACCTAGCATGACCCCCTACAATTTATTCATTCTTAAGAACATCCAAGAGGTGATTTGGACCTTTTATACCCTCCCAGAAGTGGATCAAATCATGGAAAATAACATTCGATCTACACCTAGTTGGTGTACTCTTCCCATTCTCCATCTCATGTTCTCTCCACTTTTCTCCCTTGGGTTTTTTAGATCATTATATTATTTTTGAGGAAATATTACCCATTTTTTGGGATATTAAAACTATTTTTTTTCTAGGATCCTGTTATTTCCATTCCTTATTGGTGAATCTCGTTAATTTTTTGGTGTTTATAGATATGTTGATCCTAAAGTAAGTGGTTCCATTATGATTCTCAATTTTTATTAACCCTAAATTATTTGATTTAAATTTTATTTTTTATTTAAAATAAATTTATATTATAAATTAAATAGCTTTCAATTGATTGATTAAAACCCCAATTCCATTGATTCGGGGTTTTTAGAAATTGAATATTTGCGTGAAATTGAGAAAACCCCCCAATTCCATTGAATTGGGGTGTGATTTTGAGATTGATGGAACATTGTGGAGATTTATGTTGTGAAATTGATAGAAATTTTTTCAATTAAATTTGGGAATTTAGTTGTAGAAATTTAATCATAAAATTTAATTTTTAATTGATTTAAAAATATTATTTGGTAAAAATGGATTTAAATATTTTTTATAGAAACCATTGTGGTTTATCTTGTAAAATTCCGGTTTTTATTAAAAACCTTTTTTGGGTTTTAAATAGAAATTTCTCCTTTTTAAAATGGGATAATGGGATTTAGTTATATTTTTATGTTTTATAAAAAAATTCCTATCATTGATTTTTTTCTAGACAACATGCAATACTAGTTAGTTAGTTAGTTTTTGGGGACAAACACACAAGGATGTGAATTCCCTAGCACTATATTGACATTTTATAACACTAAAAACATTTTTCATCACATCTTATTCCCTAGTGGGACATAGTTGAGTCTACTATTTCCAGTCCTGAGGAACATGTGTATACATTTTGGTTATTATCACATGAGTATATGAGGATCCCATAACATGGAACTATCGTACCTTTGGGAAAATGAACATTTTTCTAGATTGTTTTTAAATGATATATAAATGTATTCCAATGTTTGTCAACTTTTTTACATTCATTATGATTTATATAAAATATTTTATATAAAAGTGTTCATTTTATCCATTTATTTAAGGTATATCAATCATTTGAAATATATTCCATCTTTTAAAATGTAAAGCATGAGTTTCTAAAATATGATATCAAAATTCAAATCCAATATATTTGAAAATTGAAATATATTTATTTGGTTACTTAATGTAGAAATTTTATTATAGAATCGTGGGTAAGACCCTTCTGGGATTTTATCCCACACCCTACTAGATCCTTTGGATTTTGGTAGATTATTGCAATCTGGGATTGATCAGGGATAAAGAGTCACTTGGAGGTGGTTTTAGCTATAGATCTGTGCACTTGGAGTGTTGAATCCATTTATACATGGGCAGTTTTCCCAGTTTTCTAGTACTTTCTTATAGTACATTAGGTTTTTATACATATTTGACATCTTGTACACTTCTCCATGTGGATTTTATATTGTGTATATAATGTCCTGTTTATCTACTTTAATAATGTATTTGGAAAAATAATTCCAATGTTTTTTTGTATAATTGTAGGTGATAGTCGCTAACCCGTGGGTATCAGAAACACCCTTCGGGCCAAGTTAGTGCCATCTTAGTTATCAGCTTACCAAGGTACCTGGGCTAGTACATGACATATTCTCACTTGTGATCATTGATTAGTATCATCTATATTTACCTGTATGTAAATTCTAATTTAATCCATTATTGTTTTTCCTTTCCCCAAGTTACGAAGAATGGTTTTAAGTATGGTATGTCAAAGAATTTTATTATGTGGGAAGAACTTTGTGGGAGATGTTGAATATATTTCTTGAAATAAGATGTTTATATATCTAGCTTCTAAAGACATTAAACCTTAATAGTTTGGGTGAATATATTATTATAATATTTATTGAATATTTATATAAAATGATCTAATATTTATATTTATAATTAGTGGATCTCCTCAGTTATTATTAGATAGTGGTTTAGTTATTTTTAGATATTAGTATTAGAGAACATTGGTGAAACCCCACGGATAATTATAAGTATATAATATCATCCAAAAGTTTTAGAAAAGTAGAGATTGTGTAGTTTACAAGCAATGTTATCCTTATGTAGATACTAGAATATGGATGTGGTTGTGTCCTATATGGGATTAAAAATGAACACACTGATAAATAATGGTTACTTATCAACTCAATCTTTACTTGGTGCATGATGAGTATCCCTAAGATTGCACACCATGATTGAAACTCTCGTTTAATATTCTTTGGTTAATTCAAATTCCCTTTATAATAAATTATGATGAATGAGATTATAGAATCTATGACAACTTATGATAATCCATTATGATATGATATAAACATAAAGTGTAATTGGTTTATAGAATGTTTCCTAATTTAGGACATAATAAAACTGATTTTCATAAAAATATAATATCATACTATAATTATTGATGTTTGACACTAAAATTATGTTTTAGATATATTCAATGTATGTAACTAAAAGGAATAATGTGAATAATGAATCTAACGACTAATAAAATGACCATCCTCATGACAAAAAAATCAAATGGGAGTTGAGATACAAATCATGAAGTTATGCGGACCCAAATCATTCATGTTTTGAATGGTTACATGAATCATGATAAAAAACCAAATTTCCACCGAAAATAAAAAATCACTATTTAATATTTTATGTGAAAACATCCAACTTCTAATTATTTTCCAACGATCTATTTATTTTTGACTAACATATCAATTCTATATAAAATATTTTCACTATTACCCAATTCTCAGACAATGGGAGGGTTATTTTGTATATGTATTTTTTAGATAGTGAAGCTATTAAGTATATGAGGAATGAGAAGGAAATTGAATCCATGAAATGGGAAGATTTTAAGAAGGCATTTTTCAATAATTAATTTCCTCAAACTCTTCACATGGAAGTGGAAAAAAATTGAATTAAATGACGAGGATGAGGAATCCATTTTTGAATATGATGTAGGTTTTACCAGACTTTCAAGGTATGTTTTTGGTTTTATCACTGAACCTAAAAGAAAATTTTATAGGTTATTAAGTGGTTTATGAAACATTTTCCAAAAGGAATTGGCTATATGACACTTTCATTTTTACAAATATATCATTCAATGTGATATCATGGATGAAATGGAGATTAGAGACTCTCAGTGTTCTCGTGGTTTTTGGGACATATAGAGGAATATGGAATTTCATATAAATTATAATAATAAAACCTGTTAAGTGAATAAAATTAATCTTACTTGATTCCAAAAGTTTTGTAAGAGGCATTAATAAATTTTATTATGGGTTCGGTAAAATTATTAGGTATGAAAAAGAAGAAAATTGAGAAAAATAATATTAAAGTGATATAAAGAGGGAATTCAAGGAAATAAATATAGGTAAATATCAACATTATGTTCGACCAAAAATCCAATGATATAATTGTAAGGAGTGTTTACATTATGCTAATTGGTGTATGAATCTAAGGATTATTAATGACAATCAATACTAGAAATATCTTAAGAAAATATTCCAAGGTAAACCTCATGTAATTATAACTAGTGAGATTGTTTATGAGAATGAAGTGGTGAACGGTACTCTTACAATCCACTCTAGATATTCAAATGTTTTATTTGATTCTGGATAAAAACACTCTTTTATATCTGAATAATCTGGTAAGTGTATCATGTTACCTTCTCAATGATAAAATGATTATAAAGAGTAAAATCATATATTGATATGATGATTATATCTCAAATTTATAGTTCTTATTCAATATAATTTTATGGGAATGTGCTTCTTTTAAATATTTTCATTCCCCCTCTAGTTGAACTTGAAATTATTTTAGGCATGGATTTTTTTATATAAAAATAAAATAATAATTCTATGAATGGAATTCATATTAGATCTTATGAATCAACCTATGATTTCTTTTGGGTGTGATGATGAATATTAACTTACAATGGATATTACTTACCTTTTTTGGGTCTTTAAACATATTCATGAGTGATATTTATATAAGATGTTTTGGGAGAAACTCAACATTGATGATATGTATATGTTTTGGAAATATGATGATATATTTTCTAAAGTATTTCATAGTCTACCCCTAAATAATGAAGTTGTGTTTTCAGTAGAAACCATACCTAGAGACACACCTATTACAGACACTCTATATAGATTACTCCTCATTGAGTTATCGAAATTTAATAAGAAACTCCAGGACAATCTTGATAATTTGTTCATATATCCTAGTGTGAAACCATAGAGTAAACTATTCTTTTGTTAAGAATAATGATATTTTAATGCTTCTTTTAATTGATTATCAAGAACATAACTAGGTAAATATAAGGAAAATATCATTTACCCCTATTTATGATTTATTTGATCAACTTCAGAGAGCTCAATAATATTCCTACATTGACCTTCATTCTAGATATCATTAATTGGGGGTAAATGAGGAGGATATACCCATGACATCCTTCTATACGAGTTGTGGTCATTTTGAATTAATAGTGATGCATTTATACTTACCAATCCCCTAAATATCATAAAAAATGTAATAAATAGAGACTTTAGAGATTTCCTTGATTAGGTTACGGTGGTCTTTATTAATGATATTATTATATTTTATAAGAGAAAGAAATGAAATATAAAGCATTTGAGGATGAATTGAAGACCATGTGGTAGTAGAATTTGGATGCCAAATTTAGAAATTCTGAATTTTGACTATATAAACATTCATTTTTGGGTCTTATAATCTCAAAAATGGCTATATCGTTGGATCCCTCAATGATAAAATTTATTGAGTAATAGACAAGGAAAACCATGGTGACCAATATCTATAGTTTTCTTAGATTTATTAGATATTATTGACTCTTTTTGAGTGATTTATCAAGGCTATATAATCCTATAACCATGTTGATACAGAATTGAGTCAACTTATTTTAGACAGATAAATGTGTGGAAAATTTCAAAGATTTGAAAATATGGTCAGTCAATTCAGCAGTGTTGATACTAACCTAAAGTAGAGAGGTTTTTTTATCAATAGTGACATATATAATAAGGTATCAGAATTCTTCCACATGTATGATTATTTGGATATAGATTACTTATCATGCTAATTTAAGATTCATGAGAAAAATCACTCGACTAATTATTTCTTATTCTTAGTAGTAATTTTTTCATTAAAAAAATAGTGGCATTATATTTATGGTAAATGATGTGATATATATACCGAGTATAAAATATTGAAGTATAAATTCATATATAAAGAGTTTAATATATACCAAAAGAGCTGGTTGGAGTTGATTAATGATTATAACTACTCAATATATTACTAGCCTGGGAAGGAAAACAAGGTGGTTGATGCTTTTTGTTGAAATGACCCTGCTAGCTTTACATTTTAGGGATTTAAAGAGATCCAATACTTATGGATTTTTAGAATAAGGATATTGAAATAATGTGTAAAGGTGGTAGATCATATATTTATTAGTTGAATATTTGACTATCCATCTATGGTAGGATTAATGAATCATAGAAGGATATGTGTTACTACAGAAGAAAGTGAGGAGTATTCCTGAGTTAAACCAATATTGTATTATAATTATAACGTTCAACAAAACATTTACTTATCTCATCAATACCCAAATTGAATAAAGAGACTATTGGTAAATCACATAGTTAAACATTCTCTATTCATCAAAGAAGTAAAAATATGTATAGAGATATGAAATATTATTTCTAGTGTAACAACATGAAAAGGGATATTATAGAGTTTGTATCTGGATATATTATATATCAGAAAATTAAGTTTTAGAGAAAATAATATATAATGATGTTATAATCATTACCTTTACCACAATATAAATGGGAAAACATCACCCGGAATATAATTATTGGGCTTCATGAAACATATTTGATAACCTTATAAAGTCATCAGATTTCCTTGTAATTAGATATTATTTATATCTTGATCAGAATTATAGTATATATATTATAGAATTGGAAAGGTTTAATATATTAGCACATTCTATTGTATCATACCATGATTTTAAGTTTACCTCTAGTTCAAGAGAATTATTCCATAGTATTTGAATATGGAGTTGACTTTTAACAATTAATAACATCCTTATAAAAATGTTTAGTTTTAGAGGATCATTTAATCTGTATAAGATATGCTAATACAGGGTTCTATGTATTTTACAGGTGTTTCATATCAACCAATTTTCATGGTCAAGTTTTTTTATAACAATATCTTTCATTCCAAAATTTATATATATCTTTATATGGAACACTATGATAGGAATTGATGAACATTAATTTGTTGGAATGAAGTTAGATAAAAATTCTATTAATACCAGATATATATGAGGAAATGGTAGAGAAAGTTATATACATTTATCATCACATCAAGGGATCTCAGATTCTATAGATATTTTATGCTAGCAATCATAAGTGAAATCTATAGTTAGAAGTTGTTTATAACGTATTACTAAAAATATATGCTTGGAATATGGTTATGTGATTTTAAAATAAGAAAAATATGATCTATAGATATATAATTCCCTTTGAATTTCTTGATCACATTGGGGAAGTTACTTATCTCTTGTTGATTCCACAGAATCTCTCCCAAGCACATGATATGTTCTACGTATTTCTCTTGAGGAAGTGTATTCTTGATCCATCGGATGTATTGAAAAAAGGTTGTAAAATTGAAGAAAGGCCTCTATAATACTGAAAATATAGTTTAGATACTTTATAATAGAGAGAATGTGTTTAGGAACAAGACCAATCTCTTGGTTAAAGTTTTGTGATGAAACTATAAATTTGAAAAAACCATGTGTGAACTCGGGGTTATGATGAGATAGTGGTACACTTAGTTTTTTTTATATGATTGATGAAATTTCAAGGAATAAATTACTATAATGGGGATATAATGTAATACCCCAAAATTTAACGATATATTTCTCTATATGTAAGTTTTATGTCTTTTATATATTTATTTACATGAAATACTAAGTTTCAATGAACTGCAATATGATATAGAAGAATAATTATTAAATGTGAAATTTTTATCCAATTATTTTGATTGGTTGATAAAAATAAGACCAAATAAACAATGAAAACATAATTTTTTAAAATTTATAAAATTTATTCATTTCTTATAAATTAGTTGAAAATGGAAATAAACCCATTCAAAAATAAAAAAAATAAATGTTTTTATAAATTATTATTTTTATGCACATAATGTGTAATTATATTATTACATTAAATTTTTAACAATTGATTAGTTTTTTTAATAATTTTTATTGATAATATATTCAATTAAATATTTTAACATTTATCCAATGATTTTAAATAGGAAAGTAAAAAAATAATAAATTATGTTTTATGATAAAAAATTCATTTTTCTAAAATGGTTTTCGTTGCATTTTGTACACTTATTTTGAAAATAAATTTCTTAAATTTATAAAAATAGAATTTGAGAAAATGGTTTCATTATTTTGAGAAATAAGTTTTTAATTTTTTAAGGAATTCATCTTTATTTTTTGTCATTATGAATAATTAAAAGGTAAAAAATTATTACTACATTAAATGTTAAAAGGATTAATGAGGGGTTGAACTAAATAGATAAGGGTTAAAATAACATAAAAAATTGTCTAAATATTCTTCATTAAATGGATTTTAGCCCACCTTTATATTATTTTATAATTTGGTTTATTTTTCTTAAACTTTTAGTTGAATATGGCCTTATTAAATTTTATTGTTTTCAGTATTTACACGAGTGCCACTCCACTCACATATATAAAAGAACCTAATATGCTATATTTTCCATGCCATTTCAAACAATTATCTTGAAAATTAAATGAAAAATACTCTCCCAACATCCATATTCATGAACATTATGGGATGGTGTTCCCAAAATATCCATCCAAGAATCTATAAGGTGATTTTCAAAAGTTGATACCTGAAGATTGCGTATATGTTCCTACTGATCTTTTCAGGTTTATTTCTTCTTAAAACCATATAAATATATTATATAACCATATTAGAATTATGGAATACGTATCTTTCCTAATATTTATTTTTAGGTTAATTTTATATAAATTTTACATCTCTTACCAATCCATTGTAAAATAATAATGTCGCACGTGCATACATATGTACTACCACCTCCATGAACAAATATGATTCATTTTTATTTTAATATTTACATTGATCATAACAAGGATATATTTAATGAATATATATGATATTTTTTATATAATTATTATTATTTAAATTTGAATAATTATTTACCTTTTTTTATTCCTTCCATCGAAAAGTGTAAACATCTATCGTGCATACATACTAACTACGTTGTCCATGATGTGATGTGATTTATTTTACATAAATAATTTATATGAATTTTTTTAAATGTTTATATAATTAATAAATATGATTATTATATGAAAATTAATATTCTATATATTATTAAAACATGACTAATGTGAAATAAATTGAATCACCAAATCGAAACTTGAATATAAAATAGACCAATTTTCATTGGATGTTCATTTTAATGATGAATTATTAATGAAATGATAATTGAATATTATAAAAGAGATAGTACATATTAAATTTCAAATGAATATGGTTCTTTATTATAATAATAATATATATATATATAATACAATATTTTTTTAATGTTTATGAAGCAAGATGAGAATTGTGGTAAGGGTTTATGCTTCCATCTCATTTCATTTCAAAATTATTTGTGTTAAATTTCCATTGAGGGAAATTATATTATTCTTATCCTTGAAATCCCATGTATTTTCTTCTCATATGTTTATTGCATTAATTTAGTACCATTTTAGTTCATTTAGTACATATATATATCACGAAAATGTGTTAAAGAAACCCTAATTTAATTTTTTCTTTTGTCGAAAAACATTTTCATCCAAATCCTAGTTCATTAAAAAAATTCAAGACATTTATTTTCTATTATGAAATTATTATTTAATATCATTTTAAACTATACTTTACATTCCTTTAAAAAATTTAAGAAATAATTTTCACAATGCTTTCTAAGGAGGTTATTTATGACATTTTGCGAAAATTGTGAAAGGAATCATTGTTTTAACATTTACCACATGACTGAGATTTTCTACTATCATCACTATTATTTTATTTAAATCATCCTTTATATTTTTATAATCAAATAATGTCTTTTTCTATGTTTTCTAGGAATTATTTTTTATAGATATCGAATGAAAATGGTATTTTTTATTTTCTATGAAATGCTCAAATAATCTTTTAAAAGTTGTTTTCATTAATGTTAACATCTATGAATGTTTTTATGATTCACTTGGGATATAATCATATGATACCATATAGTTACTTTTTTTGGATGGATTACAATTATAAAGATATAAGGATTATTCTATGAAACTCATTTTTATTCTATAAATTAAATAATTATGTTATTATGAAATCCTTATGAAACATTATTATTTTCCATAGGTTATGATAAAATGAAAAAAATGATATATTTATAAAAAAATTTCCATTCCATGTGTTATCCTGTGATGAAATGATTAATGTTTTTATGATCTGGTGGAAAACATAATTATGGTTTTAATTATGTGAGGTGTGGTCCAGAAATTATATAGGCCTCCAATGAATTAGGTAAACATTAATATATCCTGAGTTAAAACGGAATGGAATGTGGTGTTAACCCAATTAAGTAAGGGATTTGTACCATTATGATTGTCCTAGGAGTGAACTTTGACTAAGGAAATGATGAAATGAGGAGTAAACCTAATCCACTATTAAATTATTGACAGTGATCCTTGACTATGTAAATGGTTTTTTTGTGTATGCTAAAAACCAATGCCTTATTCCTATGATATTTTCTCAAGGAACATGATTACTTGTTCACGATTTTACACTCTTATTATTTATATCTTTTATCATGATAACAATTTGTTCTATGATTCATTATTAATTATATTTTTCTAATTGGGTAATAATTTTTTAATTTATTATCATGTTTTCATGCCCTTATGATTATCCTATACTCACTTAGGATCCTTGATTTAAATGTTTTATGTTTACCCTCATAAAGAATCATTGCTCACCCATTCTTAAATTTCCTTTCCTCAGGCTATTAAGAATCATTTTATACAAGGTATATCTAATAAGTGTACAATTTTTGAAGATTTATGTATAGATATTTAAGATATTTTATGAAATAAGATGATTATGTGTCTAGTTTTCAATGACCCAAAACTCTATGGTACATGGGAATTCATTATTATGACATGTATTGAATATTCATCTAAAATAATTTAGTATTTATGTTTATAAGGATTCAGTTATATCAATATAATCATTTGGAATTAATTTCATTATAATCAGTATCTAAAATGAATAAAATATTTTTGACTGTTTGCAATGTATTGAAATCATTTAAGGAGAAAGAGATTACATGAAATAAGTTTTTTGAGAATATTATTGACATTTTAATGGAAGAATTTACATTAACGGTATTATGTATTGATAATTATAAGAATCATACAATGTTAAATCATGAAAACTGGATAAGAACTTTAATATAGTATTACAATAAAATGAAGTGATATTTAGAGATTGAAAAAAATATAAGAACGTATTTTCATTTGATTATACTACTTCTAGAGAATCTGAACTGCTTACATTAAAATATTTCTCTAATAATCGTTCAAATGATAGTGATATAGAATTAGTGAATGAGAATTTAATTTGTTTTTTTATTGAAATGTTAAGTTATTAAATAAAAATTATTTCATTATAAAAAATCTAAAATATGGAATTTATTAATATGATAAGTATGGAGAAAGATATTAATAGTTTTCTAAGGATTTACTGTTAATCAATAAACATAGTGGATATATCACAAAACCCAAATTCCCATGATGAACCTTGATTGGTAACTAAAAACATGTGATATATAAAATGATTAAAATCATGTATATCTTACACTAAAAAGCCTCTATGACTACCTTCAACGATATGGATAATAAAGAAATATAATAGGTAAACATCAAACTCCCTCCTATATAGTGTTTCAATAGGCTAATGTGAATCAACCATCTTATGGTGTGACTCTCCTATACTTCATGACATGCTAATTTATCATGGGTAAACGGAGAAGGAAGAGAGATATTTCATGGAGAATCCTGGGATGTGTTTTTAGGCTCAATTGATCACCATCTCATGGTGACCCCCTTCTCGTATATATAGATCATAACAAAATATTAAAAACTATGTGATATAACCCAATCACATATAATTATTAGTAAAGGTAGTAGTATGATATATTTATATCATTTTATATGATATACCCAAATCATAAAGTTTGAGGTTTCTGATTACAGTTAAAAATGTAAGGTTTTAGGGAATATCTCTATTAGTGTCTGACTTTTACTAAATATTCATAGACTTTTTTACATTTTATATTATATTTTATCATATAAAATAACTTATGAAAACATATCTAAAAATATTTTTTGATATCATATAAAATACTATTGAAAAATAGTCATCATCTTTACTGTGTATCGCATTATATGAAACACCTTTTGAATAATCATCCAAACTCCTTTTAGATTAACTCCAAAACACTTTTACTATAGTTATTTGAGTTAAAATCAATACACATTTAGTCAACCATGAAGTGTGATCCCCCAAGCCTTTATATCATTATAAAAAATATAAATTTATATATTCATAAATTTAATATAAGAGGGGAATATTGGAAAGCATCAGTGTTACTCAAGCTACAAAAGGATCTACTGTGATCTTTATAAAACACGTGTATCTCTATACCTATTTCCACCAACTGAATCAAATAGAAGAATTTATTTTCATATAATCCCTTTTTACAAGACATACAAAAAACATAGTACATGGATTATTTTAATATTTTATAGTTAAACAAACATTTTCAATTCTCCAAGTATAGACTGAACATGAAAATGAATACATCACTTGTATTTCACCTTTATTGATTTGGTAATCCTCAAGTATTTCATAAGAAATGTATAAAAGTATAAAGGTTCTCATATTTTGAATCTCACGAAACACAATTATTATTGACCCCAATTAAAAATCATCCATCTCTAGTATAAAAAATCCATTGTATATAACAATCCACACGGTAAACTTCATTGGTCATCTCGAGAACACAACCAATTTTTATACTCATGATAATATTTTATATCTTGATATTAGAATCATACTCACTCTAAACATAACATTTCATCACACACAAAAATACTTTAGGATAAACATCGGTTATGGATAACTTAAATACATACTTTGAGAGGTTAATTATCATTTAACTTCATGAAATTTATATCTATATATACCTAAAACTGACATAAAAAATGATAAATTTTAGATTGAATTTTGTATAAGTTGATACATTTAATATTATTAAAATCCCTTAATAATACATAAAAAACCTTACATAAGTTACTATTTAAAATATCACATATGAAAAACTTCTATATCAGCCTTATTTTTACTCCAATTTTAAGAGTTTTTATAAATTCATTACATCTATTTGTAATTAATTCCATACATCTATGTGAATATATACTATAATAATTCCACTATAATTTTTTTAGTAAGGAGAATATTTAAAGAAATCTAGTTTGAATAATAGTGACACTTAGAGAAAATATTTATACTATTTAAATCCTTATATATATTAAAAAACCTTAACTCAACGACATTTAATATTATGATGTTAATAACTAATATTTTCTATTTTGAACTCATTCCTAGTTTCCCCCAATGCCTAGCCTAGTGGTGAATGGCCTTGTGGGATGTCAGGGAGGTCTCAGGTTTGAGTCTTCCTGACTTCTTGTATTTGTATGTTTTCATGTTTCTTATTAGCTTTGTAGTACCCATTCCATGAACTTTTGTATAAATATTTCTATGTTAAACACCTTCTTCCTTGGAAAATATTCTATAAAAAAATCTCCTTTAAAAATTGTTGTAAGTAAATTAACACTTTAAATTAATATTTTCTTGATATACCTTAAACATTTTGATATATTAATGTAACATTCACTTTTACTCACATAATATATTTTTATTAAATAAACTCCCACTCACCACTTTAACACTGTATTCTATTTTGGATATCTTCATAAGACAAACAAACTCCTTTTTATAGACTTTGAAGGAGGTGGGAGGGATGAGAGAGGCGGGAATTTCTCTCTAAAATTTTCGGCGCAACTAGGGTTTGGCATGGTGATTGTGGCACCGTCAGGTGCGGACCTTCTTCCTCGGGGTCGGTTCGAGGGCTACAGACATGCTGCGGTGAGGGGTGGTTGGAGTGGCCTGAGTTTGGGTGCATCCAGACCCGCGGTGGTGCTCCCTAATTCAGATGTTTGTGTTAAAGCGGTGATGACCGCCGATGATGCTGAAGTGGGCGGCGTGGCGGCTGTGCCATTTGGTGATGTGGAAGCGACAATGACCGTTGCGGATGATGCAAGTGGCGGGCTGACGTCCGGTGCTGCGACGCTGAATCGTGAGGGCAGAGATGATGCCCGAAGTAAGGCGGTGATGCCTAGTGCGGGAGGCACGACTGCTCCAGAGTCTAAACCCACTGGAGCAGACCAGATCTGTGGCTCGATGGCAGTGGATGTGCCTACTCCTGTTGTGGGAAATGTGCAGTCTTTGTTGATGGTGGCTGGGAAGGATAGGGTAGTAGTTGAGCACCCATATTGGGCAGCCAAGAAATTGGACCCGAGTAAAAGATATTTTGCACAGGTGAAAGACGCTGCTCCGGAGTGAATGGTTAAGAAAGGTGAAACTGCTCGTGTGACCGCTAGCAGAGAAGCAATTCTTGACAGGTTCAAAATTTGTGAACAATCCATAATTTCTAGGCTTGTTCTTCCTGCTAAAGGAAAGCCTTGGAAGCTTGTTGATTTATTTCGGAAGCTGACCTCTGTATGGGGTTTTTCTAGATGGAGGTGCATTCCCTTAGGTCGGGGTTATTTTCACATCACATTTCCATCAGAGGAGCTTAAGCGAAGGGCTTGGGGGATTGACCCAATCGCCTTAAGGCCAGGTATGTTATGCTTTCAAGAGTGGGATTTTGGATTTAATCCTTCCACTATTAAAAAGACCAAAGCTCAAGTCTGGATCATGATTATCGGCCTTAATTGGATATTGTGGCATCCTAAAATATTATTTTATATTGCATCTGCTCTGGGGATCCCAATCAAGATGGATAAGAATACTGAGAATGTAAGATTTGGTCATTATGCTAGAGTTCTGGCCGAGGTTGATTTGAGCACTAGCTTGATCTATAATGTTGTTTTGTCTGCACTTGATGATGATATTCCTCTAAAGGTGGAATATGAACGACTTCCTGACTTTTTTCCAGTGCGCCAAATGATTGGTCATGCCAAGGATAAATGCCACAAGTTTGTGGTTTGCACGTTTTTCTCCTAAAAATGGAAGCCTAAAGCTTCTTGTAGAAAGAAATCGAGGATGAAGTTGTCACAAAATAAGGTGGACCCAATTGGTGTCACAGATCCCACTCTTTACAGAGGTGATGTGTGGACTAGAGATGGTGCGACCAAATAGTTGACACAAGAGACTCATAGGTCAGGGGTGATGGACCCAAATATCCAAACGGATGAGGGCTATCTTGTGTCTTCGACGCAAAAAATATGAGCAGGTAATTGAAGGGGAACAAAATCTATGTGATGGTAACATCTCAAGGATTCAGGAGGAAATCAATAAATTAATGGAAACCAATGGGATCCCTGGAAGGTGGGAGGACATCGAGGATGATTCCATAAATAAACCGTTATATAGTCAGGTAGTATCCCAATGGAAAGGTGTTGTTGTGGATGATGAAGGCCTTCAATCTCCTAGGAAAGAGAGGCACAAGAAAGACTATTCCTATCTCAAGCCAACTATGGTCACCAGGTCTCATAGTCCCTTAGATGACTCTGATTGGTATGATTATTATGATGACGCGTGTCATTTTGAGTATGAATTGTGTTTTTTCTCGTCTATTCTGGAATGAGGGCATGATGCTTGTATGACCCCTTCCATCTCTTTCCTTTACTTCTTTTTTATTTTAATAAGAGGGCTCTACCCTAATCTTCCTTAAAAAAACTCCAATTTCCATAAAATAGAAAATATTTCATTATCTTAGAATATTAAAAAAATATATTTATAAATAATATTTAGTACTATTTGTGTTCTAGATCATTTTCATAAAAATGAAATTAATCATTAAAATATTCTTCTGATTGTGGTGAGATCATATATCCAAGATTTTAACACACATATCATATAAAATCTATTACCCTAGATAATTTTTTAATACCTTTATTCTTCTAAAAAATTATTATAAAATATAATGAATCATTAAACATTTATATAAAATTCATGTTTCTTATTTTATACGAATAGTATTCCCTAATATAGACCCATCTAAACATGATAATATACATTTTCATTAAAAATTGTGATTTAAACATTCTTTTCTTCACCGTTTGAATACAAAATAAACGCTTCAAAAATTATTTCCTAGATTTTAATCTCATGTATACTTACAAATTTTTTAAATTCTACCATTGGTATTATATTCTTTTCAAAATAAAATAATTTATTTTATTCACATAAACAACTGACCTGGACTTTTCATGGGTTTCATTCCCCCTCATCACTTATATTTTCCATCATTTCTCCCTACTCGGTGGGTTTCTCTCTTCCCTCGATACTTCCTTTCATCCTCTACTCTCTTGATATCTAGGGAATCCTATTCTCCTGACTCAATATAGCCTTCTCCCTCTTTGGTATTCTAGGTTTCTCCCATCTCACTCCCTCTTATTTGTTTCTCATGCATTCCATTTTCTTCACCCTCATGATCCATGAACCATCCTTTGTAGTGGTTGGATATCATCATTGACTGTATCTTCCAACATGTTTCCATTAATTTGAGGGTTTTCTCTTCTCTTTTCTTTCTTAATTTCTTTACATTTTATTCTATATTGATAGGATGTTCATTTTTGTTTTGTGTTCCATGACTTTTTCTTCCATCCTATTATTGCAAGGACCTTCATGATAAACCCCACTTTAGTTTGACCTGAAGCCAATATTGTGGGTTGGGATTAGTTTGGACATGATGCTCAATGGATCTTCCTATATGACCATTTTTTCACCTCTTCTCTTAATGCGTATCCCATTGTACTGGACTCTATATCAGTCAGGTATAAAGCGCTTGTGGTTTTTTTATGATAGTGTTGGTGGAAGTTTTTAGTGTCAAGGTCGAGTCTCGAAAATGAAGCTCTGGTAGCCTGATCTTCTACTTGTAGTGTTTTTTATTTTTTTTTTATTTCTATTTGGTTATTCACGAATGATGATTTCAGAAGAGGTGTAGCTAGCCTTGGATATTTTCTAGTTAAGGAGGCTCATAATGAATGATTCTAAAAGTGATGCTTAGTTGGCACAATAGTGTTTAGTGAAGTGTGATTATTCAGCGGGATTCTCTCTGTGGTGTTGTAGGTTTCTAGTTTTTTTGTTTTAATAATAAATGAAAAGAGATCTATGATGGTGTTTTGGATCTATTGAGTGACTTTTCCCCCCAAAATATCAGTCATGCTCTTCCATCCTGATCTAGCACGGATGACCCCATATCATTCAGGTGTGTTGGTTTCGGTAGGTTAGTTTGGGAATGTGATTGTGGCAGTGATGGTGGTGTGGTCTTCTTTAGCAAGTGTTTTATCATTTTTTTGGTAGTCTTTATTTTTATACTATGAATTTTTCTTTCATGATTTTTGTTCCAGTTTCCTATGGTAATGGTATGGTGGATTCACATTTTTTCTTCAATGGTGTTTCTTCTTGATTGTGGTTGATGTAGTGCATTATGGTGATCAATGATTATGTCCCAAACATTTAAATCAAGGTGTTATGATATAATATGTTTTTGAATATTTGAATTTTTGTTTGTGGTGATGTTCTCGGAGGTAGTTTTGAATTTTTGAACTTTTTGTGTGTTTTTGGTATTATTTGGTTGACTTATTCTTAGTTATACTCGTTCTTACTAAACCATATAAATTTTATTATTCTAGAAATAAAAAATTAAGTTTATAAGAGATATTTTTTTTGACTTTCTAACTATATTTTCTTATTTGGTTTAAAATTATAACTAAATTTTCTTTTTAAACATCTCCCAAACCTGTACATCTGATACCCTTGTTAAACTACCATAAAACATTGAGAATATTAAATAAATATTTCATAAATTTATTAAAATTGTTATAAAATATCCGAAAAGATAACATAATGAATTCAATTTCCAAAAAACATACTTAAAGAAAACCTTCAATCTACCCAAATCATTAACACAACTAATAATATTGAATATATGAGTGGATACTAATTGTAATTTAGTCATCTGATATATAATTCCTTTAAAATATAGAGTTAATAATTATATGATTTGAAAAATTGTCTTGATTTATCTGTTGAGCAATTTCAAAAGTTTATTACACAAGAAGGTGTTTTAGTAACACATATTATTTTTTTACATAAAAGATTTTCTTAAATTTAGAGTCTTAGAAACGTTCTTCCAATAATAATTTCCTATTATTTTATACAGTTGATCTTACAATAATATTATATTACAATAACATTTATCTATAATATAATGTTTTATAAAATTATTATCATGTTATACATTTATTTAATAAGTTATTTTATTAAATAATATCCCACTAAATTGATGTCCCCTTTTAAACTCATCATACTCATTAGTGGGAGATGATATATATCTCATCATGAATTACACTAGTCAGTCATGTATATAATCCATGACTATATCTAATAATTAATCAAATCAATTATATAATATATGACTTTGGAATAGTTGTGTGACACCATGGATCAGTTTAATCTTGATTAGTAACTAAACTGAAGAGCCACTAAGACCATAGGCACACATCACCATATATGAGAGGCTATATACTATTAGTGGGGATATATAGTGGTATAGTGGTGAGACTATACACCAATATCAAAATGTAATAATAGTGGGATTAATATCAACTATATAAACCATTCAAATAAAGAGGTAAATATATAGAACCAAAAGTTTGAGTAAATAAACATAGACCCATGCAATATAAAAATAAATTGAAACCCCAAAACATGAGTAATTTTAAATCGAAGAGGATTCCCCAAGGAAATCAAAACCCCATGTTGTAAAAAGATAAAGGGTATCTTACCTATTAAACTCAAAATTGTGTGTCGTAATAAGCCCAAGGGGGATTTCTCCAAGGCACTCCAAATTGTTTGTCATATCAGGATCGAGGAGAATTTCCCAAAGGCACTCCAAATTTTGATACGTAACGATTACAAGGGGGGGTTTCTACAATGCAATTCAAACATTGAATCATAAAGAGTCCAAGTGGGTTTTACCCAGGTCACACCAAACCAGGATTTATCAAAACACAAGTATTTGGGAAACACATTCATCAAACCATTTAAATTATTTTTTATCTGGTCTCATTTTTTAACCATGTTCACCTGGCCCTAGAGTATATTCTTTGTATCTCTATTCACACACAATTATTTCTTAATTCCAAGTAACTCATATGGTCACCTCTTTAATTGTAAATTAATTTCCCAAATTATGTATGCCTAAAATAGTGGATAAAGTCTTGTTCTACTAACAAATGGAATGCTCGTGTCCCATACAGAGGGTCAATTCCAAGAATTAGGTCCACCAAAAAATAATTATTAATTTAGAAAAAATGTAAAGAAATGTCATTGTGAATTCACAATGAACACAGTCATAAAGAGATAATGTCTATAAACAAAGATTATAAACACCCTAATTTATTCTCATAGATGTCCACTAATCCAATATCATCATTTTATATGATCTAAAGAATAATAAATAAAAAAATATCGTGGTAATTGGAAAAAAGAGGTGAAAGTGGTAAGAGATCCATTAATAGAGAAAGAAGAAATGAAAGTGAAGATGCATAATTATAAATATACATATAGCTTTCAATCATAACGAATCATGCCTAAATCCGTTGTCAAATGAGGGAAAATGTACTTGAATTAGGAATAAACCAAAGGGTATATGGTTCATCACAATGATTTTCTTGGGAAAACCCCTTTCTAATTTTAAAACACCCACTTGATTAATTAAATAATTAAAACCAAAAAAGGTATGTTCATATTTCACAATGTGACTATGAGCTCCATGTAGATAACCCTTTGAGATAGGTAGACATCCCATCTTCCTGATCCTTTCAATACATGAAACATGTTCTCCCATCAGGAATAAATATAGCCTGTAGTTTTTAAACAAAATAATTACATTATCCTATTGAAAACACTTATAAAACATTCTTGACCCATGAAACCTTTATAAATAGGTAAAATAAACATGTTTTAGAAAAAAAAGGAAGGAAACTAAAAAAAGATAACCTTTTTAGAAGCTCCCTCTTATATTGCATTTTTTCTTCAAGCTTCATTCCAAGACATCACCTGGCCTCATTGGTGAACAAATATATCCATTGGGCCAATATATCAGACTCTGAATCTTATTTATCCTCTTTGATACATCAAATTTTCCACCATAAATGAACCAAATGAAATTTCTTTCAATGGAGAGACATTTTAATATGATCAAATATAAAAATCGGGTGATCCTTGAAGTATGTGTCATCCTCAAGCTAAATATATTTGGTGCCGATAATTTGAGACAGATCAATAATTTACTACCAAATCTTTGATACATTTGATACACCATTTATGGTTTTTAAATTATATGGGAGATCCAACTAGTACACCTCTGGACCAATCCACTCCACTATCTCAAACATCCCCACATACTTGGGAACTAACTTCCCCTATCTACAAACATAACGGTGATCCAAGCTTAATAACAATCTTAAGAACACACATTTACCAACATCAATCACAAGAGGTTGGAATTGTCAGTATTCATAAGATCTATGCCTACTATGGGTAGTCTCCATCCTCTTCTAAGTCAAATAAATATGCATTAATGTCTTCTTTATGAGACTCATCCAATCATTACTACCTCACAAGCCTCCAATCCACATAGATGTGAACGACAATATCAACCATATAAACCCTAATAGGGTGTCATCTATATAGTCTCCTAGTAACTATTATTATAATAGAATTATAATAAATCCATATGGTTCTTACAAAAACAATTTAAATCTTGGTTTTAATTACTCTGTATGTCCTCTTTGATCTATATTTCTAACTCGAGTAGTTCGTTAGACTGTGGGTAATAGGAATTAATTATATGTACCTACATTCCTAGTTCTTTCTACATAAACTTCAAAAAATAGTAAAATGTAATGTTCATATTTTTAATTAATTATAATTCAAGTAACTCTATAGAATGTAATTACATATTATATATAGAGATTATATATCTCATCCATAAAAAAAGTATCTCAAATTGGTAGAAAAATTTCCACTTTTGTGAGATGATCCATAATGACCTACATTACATCACTATTCCACAAAATCCTTTAAAACCCTATCACAAAATTAAAAGTAATAATATTCCATTTCATCCTAGGTAATTTAAAAGGATATAAGAGACCAATTATCCATTGTTTCATGTTCTTCACCTGATGGTAGGTAGATAATCATGTTACAAAACCCACTACATTGCTTTTCATCCCTGGAAAACAATACTATTGGTCCATGTCACTATACATATTGGTAATACTTGAATATACCTTAAGTTTCATGAAATGAAACTCTCTTTTAATTCCATCAAATTCTCTATAGGGAGTAAGAAGCATCCATGAACAATGAGAATCTCATCTTTATTAATGATCTGGTCTAATGGGAAATCCCCACCATATATACTTTCTCCCAATGATAAACACCGTAGATCAAACAACAATCTCCAATTCATCCTACAAAGATGTAAATGTGGAATAGATAAATACGTAAGGGACACTTTTCCACTACCCTACCCAATGAGGCTCACGCTATAACTACCAAAATCCCCCCTCCATATGGTATGGGTGGAAGACAGCACCAAAAGGAATAACTAGTATGAGAGGCCTTTGACTAATGTACCTATACGCACACACCATACCATCTCAATGCAGAAGTGCATAGGAACAAGATGAAAAGGTTAAAATAGATAGAATATAAACCAATAATGGAAAACATTTAGGGTGTACAAGAGTACAAAAAATAAAAAGAAAAATTAAAGGGGGACAATAAATTCCCAACCAGAAATATGTACCGACATGAAAAACTAGAAATATAAAACTAATGAGAGAGCCACGTTCTGAATCTCTGTGATCTGACCACCACACGTGGTCAAATTCACAAGGTTTCCCTATGATCCTCTATAATCAATATTGATATATCCATCATCTGTATAACATAAGACACTTGTGGAAAAATACCATATATATGTGATTACAAACATACCCAGTAGAATGCCTCAAATACTAAAAGGGGAAGAATTAAGAGACATGATAGGTGTAGATAGAAAAATAGTAAACAATTCAACCCAAATCGAGAGACTAAATATAATAAAAAAACATGAATATATATATATATATTCTAAAACCAAATAAACTAAAGATGGTAGATAAAGAGATATCTATATCACAGCCCAACCCAGAAAAAGAGTGCCATCACTTTCAGAAGCCCATCAAATATGTCCATCATCTCACACGTCTTCCCATTAGAAAATATTAACAATAAGCCATGCCAAGTTATTTTTATGCACATTAGAGGGGAAAAATATCTTGGTAAAGGAATCATTATTTGGTAAAAAAATATTTCACACTCTAATGGTCAATGAACCATGTAAATCTTGGCTAGAGGGTGTCACTCTAGTCATCGAGGACACATTCCCCACCCCATAGAAAGGTTTCACTCTAAAGGTTGAGGACCCATACATAGTTAGGATGGAGGGTTACACACTAGTAATAAATGAGACATGACCTATACCCTAGTAGGGTGACACTCAAAATGATGAGGACCCATTTTCAATTCTGTTGGGGGTGGCCAATCTTTTCATCGAGGACCCATGCCCGACCCCATAGGATGGTTCCACTCAGATGGTCATGGTCCCATTCCTAGTTCAGATGGAAGGTTCCAATCTAGTCATATATAAGCCATGAACTACCATGAAGGAGGGTGGAACTCAAAATTTCATGGACTCATTCCCATATTTGTTGGGAGGTTCCACTCTATTCATCGAGGACCCATGCCTTATCTAACAGGAGGGTGCCACTTGGAAGGCCAGGGACTCATGCCCAGCCTAGCTGGTGAGTGCCACTCTAGTTATCGAGGACCCATTCCCTTCCCCAAAATAGGCTATCACTCAGAAAGTATTTCATCATATCTCAAAATCTAATAAGGGGGACGCCATCTCATCCTATATGAAAAAACACCTAGGATAGGCTTCTCACATGCCAAAATCTGAGTCCAAGAAAAGGAGATATGAGAAGTTAATGATCACTCAAAAGGAAAATAGGGGTAAACATCCTATATGGGACCCCCACATCATGTGGTCCCACCCTTTTATCAATCCATGGCCATTCCAGGACATAGATCCCATTACCTGTAGTAGTTCCCTATGTGTAGATGGATTACACTACATGTCCAAGCTACTCTGAGTAAAGCCATATTCTCCTAGTCATGTCATATAACCATGTCTGTGCCTATGTCCATTGCCATACAGTGTGTGACTAGCCATGACCATGCTTGTGTACTTCCGGAGTACATGTCGTATCTTCCAAAACAAGGACTCAATGCATGTGATACTTATAATTTGTAGAAACAATAGATGTCATAGCTAGGGATAGACACACCATGTGTTCTTTAAACTACATAGTTTATAGCTAGGATTTCTCATAAATCTAGATCTGAAACCATGTGTCTATATCTGCTTCAACACATTGAATCTAGCCTCATATATACCAAAAAATGGAGGATTTATAAATTTTTGTCTTTTTCTATCCATCCATTGGTTGGAAATAAAATCCTTATCTAGTTCACCACATCCCACTTGTACCGCACACATAACACTTGTCATGCATCCTCTATTTTATATTCTGGTTAACAGATCTTTCACTAGAAACTCACAATCATCCCAAATCCATTCCTAGTTTTCTACTCCATTCATCGTACATGATTAGGTCGTGAATTCTAGGATCTTATAGGGATCAATACCACCCAAAAACATCAATCCATTTCCTCGTAGCCCAATGGGTAATAATGCTAAGAAGAAGAGGTATAAATGCACCAAAAAAGGATGAATAATCGTTATCCAATTGTTCTTGGCCAAAAAAACTAATTTAGGGATATCTTTGGTGATAAACATGAAAAGAAAAATTATACAGGCACATATGTGCATTCTAAAGATCAGTTAGCATAGATCAATGGAGAGAAATTGATCATTCCTAATAAAATTAATCAAATGATGCTAAATCCAAAAATAAATATCCATACCCAGATAATGAATAATTCTTCAACAATGAACCTGATCACCAATGATTGAGAGGATTCTTTATTTTTATTGCACTTAAATCTTCTTTTATCTGAAGATTTTTCTTCATTTTATTTGATTCTACAATGGAAGGAGGATAATAACACTCTTTATCCTACTAGTTTTAATGCCACTAACCCAATAAGATTCTATATAGTGGTGGATTTATAAGAATTTGATTAGATAAATTTATTTAAAATTAAAAAATTATTTATTTACTTTAACTAAATGCACCCACCAATGGTTGTAATTTAAGAACACCCCACGCTACCCTCTTTTAGTCTGTTTCAAAGGTAGAAATTATCTTACAAACTCAATTGTGGTATCAAATTTCTGATATGAGATTCCATTTAATAGTTATCTTATTTTTTTTAAGAAAATGTGTCACGTAATATAAAATTTATTTAATAGTTTTATAAAATTAATTTTGGGATTACCGGGCCCCATAATCATACACTATCTTAGTGCCTGGATTTGAATATATATATATATATATATATATATATATATATTTCAAAGTCATATAAATGAAAAAATAGGTTTCTAAATCCTTACTATATTCAATATTTTTATCCCCAAAAATAAAACTATGAAATGTCTTATGATATAGAGTTTTCATCCTTATCTCCCACTCTTAAGAGTTATTCTTAAAATTTCCATGATGCCAAAACATGCATAAGAAGGCACGGATCATATATAGAGGGTCCTATTTTAACTATCATCAATCTCTATTGGGTTCTTCAAAAAAATTGGATCCATCCTAAATTTCTAGCTCTCCCAAGTCAATGATGTGTGTGGGGACATGTACGTTTCTCCTGAGATGTGACATGTGGAAGATTTTGTGCACCCACTCCAACTATGGGGAATGATGAGATGGTAAGAAACCACACCCACACTCTACAAGATCTCTAATGTCCTGATAAACCTTATGGATAGCTTGTATCCTTGGATAAATCTCCTCAATCCAAATCATGAGGAACTCACGAGAAAATGTATTATCCCTACTCAAACTTCAAGGGCTGATAGTGTCGATCTGTTTAAGATTTATTTCTACTCTAGTTCATCCTCAACATATAATAGATGACTTGGACCTTCTCTTTCATCTCTGGAACCATCTCTATACTCACAAGAGAATCCTTATTGATCTCTATCAACCATAAGTGTGACCTTCTTGTCTCCAATATTGGGCCTAAAAATGTCTCATGTAAATATTAAAGTGGTAGATAATGTTTTATGAAATATCTACCAAGGTAAATGGATCCTCCCAAATCCAGACAAAGTCAACATGAAATCCCTCAACTTATCATACATCACCTGGATAGTGTTCTCAATCTAACAATCCTTCTAGGGGTGAATGTTTATAGTCATCCTCATCTGGGTCATGAATTACTTAAACATGCCTCTTCACAATTGTGATGTGAACCACACATCATGATAAGATATAATATTCATGGTAACCCCATTAAGTAAAAAAAATCAATTATATATACATCCATCCCAAAATATCTACGAAACTCTACTCCTTGATAACAAGTAGATGAACTGACTTTGTCAGTCAGTCAACTATCACCCAGATTGCATCATGGACCTTTGTTTCCACAGAATCCCAATCACAAAATCCATGGATATTCAAACCCAATCCCACTTTGGTGTCTTAAAGGGATAAAAAACCTACCACAACCAAGTGCTTAGCCATCACCTACTGATAGGTGATGCATCATGATATGAACTAAGAAACACTCCATCCTATGTCAGCCCACCAAAACATCCAATGAATGTATCAATTCATCTTCCCTGCACTGGGATGTAATACCAAAGGATATGTGGGGAACTCCCACTTTACCCCCTCTCACATCATGACTGGGACTACTATTTTCCTCTTGAAAAGGATGATGTGATTACCTCAAAATATCCATGCTGTGAATCTTTTAAGGATATATGTTCATGAAAAATCTCACTGTCAATATATCCTAGATGGAACTCTCTCACATTCCTGAGAAGTGGAGGATTCAACACCATCGAATGAAGAAAATATACACCCTCCTACTCAACCAGGGTCACCTATAAGGAATCCAACTTCTTAGAATCCTCTTATACCAAATGTGTCTGCTACTTCCTGCTAAGGGAATTTGATATGATGTTTCCCTTTCCTAGAGTATATACTATCTCGAAGCCATAATCCTATAGTAACTATAACCATTACTATTATCTTAGGATCAATTCTATTTATGTGAAGACATACTTGAGACTCTGATGGTCTGAGTAAACCATGAAGCACTCACCCAAAAGAGTGTGCCTCCACAACCTCATAGTGAAGAATATCACTGTCAGATATATATTTTGATTCATGTAGTTATGCTCATGGGGACTCTACTACATTTAAATGTAGATGATAACTACTTTCTACTACATCAACATGCAGTCAATATGATCTCACGAGAAATCATAATACACCACGTAATCTACACCATCATCTGGTAGTCCAATCATAATATTAATCATCATCCTCAAACTCAACTCCTCAAAGTCCCTTTGACGCATCTCAGTCAAGGAAAAATTCTTCCCTTTTCATATGAATGTTTTCCAAGGGTCCATAACTCTAGAGAATTATTCCACAAACATCCTTTAGTACCCTACTAGGATAATAAAACACCACACCTCTCACATTCTATTGGGTTGTTCGTAGGAAAAAACTGCATCGATCTTTACTAGATCCACAGAAAAACCATGCTCAGAAATGACATTCTGCAAAAAGTGAAACTCAAGAATCCATAACTAACACTTCATGAGATTACCATAAATCTGGTGCTCCAAAAGAAAATCTAGGATCATCCTCAAGTTCTGAACATGCTCCTCCTCTGGTGTAGAGTATATGAGTAAGTCATCAATGAAGACAACCAGAAATTGGTCAAAGTATGCTTGGGAGATCATGAAGAGACCAAAATCTTGATGTACATGGACATTACATTACTTTTGTGGAATACTTAGTATATAACAAAAACATACACACAAGTACTATAATAGTTTAGTGTCTTTGGAAACTCGGAATATAATCTTCTAATCGTGGTGAAAGATCTTCAACATCTCCCATAAAGGTCTTCCCCTTTTTTTCTTACCTAAAACATTTCTTTATATCCTGGGGAAATGAAAACATAAAAGGGGTGATCTCAAATTCCAAATAAGGGTAAACATATAGAACATAAAACAATCCATAAACATTTGAATGCAAAAACATGAACATAAAATCTAAACATCAAAATCTTGAGCAAAGACATGAATCTTGGAATTATGTAAGGCATATATCATAATGGAACACCAATCATGATAAAGTCGCAAGGGAATAAAACATGTAATTGTGGAAACCATTAATCAAATGTTATGATTTCCATAGTATCCAAGGCATTGCTGCCAAGACCATCTTAGTGGACAAAGTCACTTTCTGAATCGAGCTCACTCCTCGTTTCAGTCCTGTAACACTAAACCAGATTAACTTACCATTCTAGCCATGTCTATCTCATGAGATATAAATCTTTACCCAATGAATTGGAGGGAGATATAGGTCCTACCCATCTCATAATTAAATCATTATTACTTGTGCCACAAAATAAAATTAAAACATTCATCATAACCCCAAAGAATAAAATGGGTTTCATAAACATCATCCCATCATCTGATAATCCATATAAAACAAATGGAAATTTTATCATAAGAAAAGTGAAACCATATAAATCATATATACCTTAAACTTGAAACATACACATATGAAATAATGTAATCTTAGATGGAAAATGGTTTTGATAAAACATTTGAAATGAATTCTTGAAGAAAATATTCTTTCTTCTTCAAAATCATTTTCTTTTCACAAAATGCCATGCACTTTTAAAATAAAAGTATTTTGTTGAAAATTTTCATAAAATCTTATAGATTAAGCTTCATGAAAATTAGGTGTTATGAAACCATAAAAATCCGTTCATGCCGTATAAGTTAAAAATAACATTCTTCTCGTACTTTTGTTGGAAAAGTCAAAAAGTACCTCGTATGGTAATAAAAAAAAGATTACATAAATACCATGTAGTAAAATTCAAAAATAGGAAAAAAGGACTTTAAACATACATGAAAACATTTTTGTAAAACATGGAAATGGATGATAAATATTACCCCAGTAAATACTTACGTATAAGCAATCTTGGATAGAAAACAATTGAGATTGCAACATTATCCATTACCTTAGGTCCAATATGCTTCGTACGCTTCAGAACCTCCTGTATAATGATTTAAATAATTCCATTGACTTATTAAAAAATCATATTAATTGTTATGATATCATATATGGTTCACTTATGACTTTATATTACCCGTTCTTTTGTAAGTTCCATGTTAAAGCTGCGTTTTGGGTTAAATCGTACGTGTTTGGACATGTTGATCTAGATATTATTACTTATATCATGATTTAATTAATTCCATAATGGAAAAAATGATTTATATATAATGTATATTTCATTATATACATATATATATATGATATATCGATTAAATGGAATGAAATACACCGTTCATGGAGATGGTAGGCTGTACATACGCATGAACGTTGTTTTCGTTTCCTTATTGAATTGAATGAAATTAAGTATATGACATACATATATATACACATAAATCCAGTATCATTATTATGTCATATATTTCATGATTACTTATTATATATACTTTATAATCATTCATGAATGGTTAACATGGAGAATGAATCTCATCGCGTCGTGGAGACGGTAGTCCGTACGTACGCACGAGAGATGATATCATTACCATGATCGTGGAATTGCATTGAAGTGTATGTATAATATTTCAGAATCAATATCACTTTTCAATAATCATATATAGTTATTTATTTACACCATTATACTCATCCAAGTAAGGTGTTGGTCGAAAACAGATTACACCACGGCATGGAGATGGTATTCCGTACGTACGCACGTGCGGTGATTTCGTTTTCCGTAGGATGGATAGATGGTGAAATAGTTTTGTTTCATACATATAATAACATATCAGTATATGAGTGATAATTTTTTTATTACTTAATAAAGAAACAACTAAAGAATAAGAAGTAGAAGAAGAAATAAAGTTGAAAGAATCGGTAACGGATATTACCTCTTGTTTCGACACGCCTTTTTGAAACCTCCTCTTAGGGAACTAAGATTGGTCTTTGAAGAAGACCAGAACCTCTAGGATGTTTCTAGGGAAGTTGATAAGAGAAATTGGCAGGGGTTGGCCGAGCATGAAGGCTCAAAGTGGTGTGAGGAATAGAGGGAGGAGGTGCCCTTTTATAAGGGAGGAGAGGGGCACCTTTGGAATAACTAAAAATATTATTTTATTGTAAAGCCATATTCGGTTTTTAATAGCTCCAAATTGAGTTATTTAGAAGTTAAGGTAGGGATGGGTCAAAATAATCTCATCCAATAGAATTTATACAAGTTTAGGTTTCTATTTTAACCTTATCATTTAGATTTAACTTAAAGTTAAATAATTTTTCTTTTACCGTGTCTTCTTGTTTTCTTACAATATAAGGATAATAAACTTACTATAACAAGCCAAAAGAACCCCAAGTTGTTTATTATTAATATATATAACCGTATATAATTCATTTGGCTGAAACTCAGATTTATAGGAATAAAATAACAATTAATAATATAATATTTGTTTTAAAAACTATTTTATGTCAATTTTGACACTATTTGGTAATTGATTTTTGTGAAAATTATAACAGAACTATTAGTTCAAAAAAAGTTAATTAAATCAATACTAACATTTCATATTAACATATAAAATTATTTTAATTCATAATAAGTCTAAAATTACATTTATTTGGGTATTTATAACATCAATTATGTCAATATTTCATTAATAATATAATTACTGCATCATCATTGTGTCATAAATAGATTAAATTATTTAAAGTCTAGAAATTACAAATAAAATACCATTTTTTAGGAAATCATTTTATCTTTCTAATGAATATTTATAGTTGAATTTATCTTATGTATAACCCTATATTAAAAATGATTTAGTTATTAAATCTTGATTTTAACTATTTTAACACTTCTTTAAATAAATTAATAATAAATGTCATAATCTAATCCAAGTGGGCCTAAATGGTCATAATATTTTCCTAAAGTTGTTTTTGGTCGAATTAAACTTATCCAATAGAATTAGGAAATGTTTCAGGATAATAATAATATCATTTTTACCCTTAATTACCCTATTTACTTTTAACCGTGGTAAAAAGTAAAAAGTTACTATTCACCAAAAATTATTATCATCTCATTGAACCAAATTTTAGTCCTTGATATTAACCGTGTCTCTCGGATTTTTGAAATTCCACTCACACAAGCGGTAAAATTAATTTTTATGTGAATTTGCAAATTCTCCTAGGAGGTGGGTAAAAGACGGTGAAAAGTTCAATAAAATTTTTATATATCTAAAATTATTATAAAATGACTCCAATGACTTAAATTGAACTTATATAGGTATTATGCATCAATTTTGACCTAAAATAAATTTAAATAATATAAATAATTATTTAAATAAAAAGTCGGTTTTTGAATAGTAACCCAGTGTTTTCACTATTCATCGAAAAATTGAAAGTTTTCAGAAAAATACCAAAAATTCACCCTAGGCTAATTTTGATATTCTGAATCCAAAAATTAAGTCCATTTTGAATGATAAAATTTATAAAATTTCAAAAAGTGGGTATTACTATTCATAATGGTTAGTTTATATAACATATCGTTGCTTAGCGAAACTCGGTATTGCGTACAACACACGCTATCATGGAAGGTCGCAATTGCATGTAATGAATGCCAAGTTAGGGATGCGTGTTATGGAATCTCTTTTTGGTGTAGCGTACAACACAAGACATTAATGAAATTGAAAATTATATTTTTCATAAAATCTCGGGGTGTTACAGATCTAGTCATAAAATCAATAAAAATTATTGGGGATTTAGTCACACCAAAGTGAATAACAAATAACTCATAGAGTCAGTTGCGACATCAAAATGCAAAATTCATAATATCAGCCTCAATAACCATCAACTATTTGTAGAAAAAATTTGTATCTCTATTTTAGAACCATCTCATGCCTCACAATTAGTCAAATAGTCCTTCAATCCTAGGAATGGGGTACATTTTCCTTGTCATGTACTAGTTTAGGTGATGATAATCCATGAGTATTCAAAAATTCCCATCCACTTTTTTCATGAACAACCCAAGAGCTGCCCAGGGTGAAACATTGGTCCTGATAAAAGCCTTCTCTCAAACATCCTCTAACTGAAACCACAACTCCAAGAGCTTAGTAAGGGTTATCTGATATGATGCAGAAGATATTTGAGTGGTCTAATAATGTATTTTAATTCAAAACTCCTTATCTTTTATCAAAGTTTGCCCTATAAAATCCTCAGTAATGACACATGTATAATCCTCCACCACAGATGTAATCCAGATGCCTAAAGATCATGTTACACCTAGGTTGATACTCACCAACTAATGGGTGATGGGTTGCAACATCCTTTTCATATAACCCACTCATCTCTCCATGAGATCACTATCAACCATCACAACCATAACAACAATCCTCTTCGAGCAGATCTAGTACTCTATGATTCCTTGGACCACATGCTCAAGCCTGATCCTTGGAAGTTCTCCAGCACTGACCTCTTATGGACTGGCATCTTCTAGATGCTACAGACGACTCAACTCTTTGATGCCCACTTACATTTCTTGCTACTTAGTGTCGCTCAAATAAGAAAAACTCTATCACCAGTTCCCATTCTCACACCCCAACATAGGTGGGAATACATAGGGGAACCACACTATCACATATCTTTCTGCGGAATCCCTGATCAAAAAGTTGTACTCCGAAGTATCCATCCAAGACCAGGTCAAGAGAGTGCCGCATAAGGTCTATAAACCATACTATACAATCATACAATATTATCCATCCATGATACATCTCCGGAAACTCAGGTATATGAAATGTGTTCAAAAAGTAGGGGTACTACTCCTCATGAAATAGATTTTGGAATTCAGTCCATGATAGTGTCTACACATCATGCATTTGGGTAACAAGAATCCACGAGCATTGAGTTGATATGTCGATATTACTAGAAACCAACACAACTACCAAATCCATTGGTGTACAGATATGAATAAGTATAAAGAACAAAGACTCTAGCAAATCCTCTATTAGCTGGGGATCTAACTCTCAACAGAACCCGAGTGGCCTCTAGTACTAGTACTCATGGAGTGAACTTAGCATGCATGCATCCTCATCCAACTTTACTGGTGTGACCTACTATTCTATAGGTGGGGTCACCACTACCTATCCACCTGGAAGAAGGATCTCATGGGATTTACCCAAAACTAGGGCCTCATCACTCATTGGATCATCATTACAATTTGGAACTCAAAACATTGTAGGTTGTCATCAAAGAGGTATCCTGAAAATTTAATCAATACGTACCACTGTAAAATGAGCACATATATATATAATTGAGAGTTGACCCAAGAATTATATTTAAATTCTTAATCCTATATGATTCATGTAACATTGATACTTACAACCAACGTCTTGTTAATTCGAGCTGACAAACAGGTAGTCAAGGTCCTTGTGAATGGATATGTCGGTTGTCCGTATGATCACTATGTTCGTAGTCCTAGAATCTGCACTTGAAATTTTTTAACATTGTTTCCTTAAATCCAAACCAAATCATCATAAAGGGACTACTCTGAACTCCATCCCAATAATTGAGCCACCTCTTACACTAATGAGTCATGACCCAACCCAATGGGGATAAAGGTAAAAATAACCCAAAACCACCTCTATAGGCCATGGACTAGATACAAGTTCTCAAAGGAAAAACAAATATGGGAGGCCTTTTCTTAGGGAACCTTTATGCACTAACTTGACCATCTTAAGGAATAAGTGTAAAATAAAAATAAAAATAAAAAGATGCAATATCTTGAATATAAAAAAATCATGAAACCCCTATAGAATGTATAAGAGTACAGTTTGTAGACTAAAAAGTATAGGGGAAAAATACAAACCTAAATAGAAAGATATCCCAACCTGAAAATACTAGAAAACTAAAACTAATGAGAAACATCATCTTTGAATATCTAATCTATGATCACTGTATGCGGTCAAATACACCTAGTATCCCTATGATCCTCTATAATCATCATTGACCTATCAGTCATCCACATATCATATGACACATGCAGACCATGCCCATGTAGGGGTCAGTATATACATACCTATTAGGATTCCATGAAATCTAGTGTGGGGAGAAGTAAGAGACATGATATGAGTGGATAGGAAAATAGAAAACAACTTAACCCCAATCAATAGAATAAATATAATCCAAAAACATGGATATATCTATATATATATTCTCATCCCAATGAAACCCAAGGGAATATAAAAGGGGATCTCCTTCTCATAGACCACCCTGGTAAAATATTTCCATCAGGTTCAAAAGTAGAACAATGATTCTCAACATATCATGCATTTTCTCAATAGAAAACTTCTATGTAAAGCCACACCTTTCCACTATGCCTCACAGTTGAGGAGCCACAATCTCTTGGTAGAGGACTCAAGACCTAGTACAATATTAGTTTTCCACTCTGATGGTCAAGGAACCATTTTCATCCTGGATGGAGGGTGACACTGTAGTTATCGAGGACCCATATCGTACCCCCATGGGAGGGTTCCACTCGAAAGGTAGAGGATTCATGCCTAGCCCAGATGGAGGGTTCCACTATAGTCCTCAAGGACCCTTTAGCAACCCCATAAGATGGTGCCACTCAGAAGGTCACATACACATTACCCGCTCTACTGGAGGTTTCCACTCTAGTCATTGGGGACCCATTACCTTCCCATATGAGGGTGCCACTCGGAAGGTCAATGAAACATGCCCTGCTCAGTTGGAGGGTGACACTTTTGTAATCAAGGACCCATTTACTACCCCATAAGAGTGTCAACTCAAAAGGCCAAGGACTGATTCCCATCAAGATAAGAGGGTTCCTCTCTTATCATCGAGGATCCATGCTTCGCCCCGCATAAGTGTGCGACTCTGTAGGTCGAGGACCCATGCCTATCTCGGCTAGAGGGTTCCACTCTAGTCATTGAGGAATGAATCCCTTCCCTGTAGGAGGGTTCCAATCAGAACATCTCAAATCATATCTCAAAATCTATGACATATTCCACCATCATGTTCTATGAAGAAAACACTCATGATAGGCTACATGTTTATCCAAAATTTGATTCCAAATGGAGGATATATGAGTGGTTTAAGTTTCCTCAAAAAGAAACCAAGGGTACATGGTGTGTATGGGACCCACACATCATATGGTCCCTCCCATTCCATTGGTCATTTCCTCTCTAGAACATGGTTCTTAGTCCTTGTACAAGTATGTGATGTTTAGGTGGACTACACAACATGTCTGAGCTACTCAGGGTATAGTCGTTTTCTTATGGTCGTGTTTTGTGACCATTCATATGTCTATGTCCTTCCGCACACGGTGTATTACTAACCATAACCATGCTTGTGTACTCCTAAAGTACATGCTGAGTCTACTAGAACAAGGATGCATGGAAGGTGGGGTCCCACATGACATGTGATACTTATTATTCATTGAAACCTAAGATGTTGTGATTAGGGCCCCACACACTATGTGTTCTTCGAATAACACAACTTACAGTCGAGATTTTTTCAAAATTATAGATCTATGCTATTATTTCCATATATGGATTCAACATTTCGAATCAATCTTCACATACTCTCGAAAATGGTGGATAATTTTTTTTGTTTCCAATAATCCAGTGGATGGGAATCAAATCATTATCTGGTTCACCAATTCTAGCACACACCGTGTGCGTAATGCATATTTCACGTTGTTTAGTTTGGACTCCGATCAACCGATCAGTCTCCCAAAAAATGAAATCATCAAAAATTAATCACGGATTTATATTTCTATTCATCATGCCTGATTATACCATTAATCACAGGGTCCTATCAGGCTTGGTACCACCAAGAAACGTCGAGCCACGACCCCGTAGCCCAATGGAGAAGAACCTGAAGAATTGGAGGGATAAATGTATCACAAAAAAGGTTTAATAATCTTTAGATCAAGAGTTATTTTACAATAATCACTTTTGAAGATATATTGTGTGAGAAAAATAAATAAACAAATTAATAAAATACATATGGGCATTCTATGGTTCAATTAGCACAGATCTAAGGAGAATATTTAATCATTCTTAATTAATTTAACAGAATGAGGAAGAATCCACAAATGACGAGTCCTACATGTATATTGAATCATTCATTTTTGAATAATGTGATTTCACAAAATTAAGAAGAGTATTATCTTTTTATGCACTTTTATCTACTTCGATCGGAATATTCTTAATCATTTGATTCGATTCTCTAATGGTAGGATGAAAATAACACTCTCAATTTTTCCAAGGATTATGAAGATAACCCTAGAGGATTCTCCATTATGGTGGATTTATAGTAATTAGATTAGGTTAATTTAATTAAAATAAACAAATTTTATTATTTATTGAAACTAAATTCACCTTCCAATGGTCTTTATTTATGAACACCCCATGTTAGATTATTTTAGGTCGCACCTAAAGAAAAACATCACATTCTAGAATCAACCGTGGTCTAGGATTTCTGATCCAATATTCCATTTAATAGTTATTCAATTTTATTTAAGAAACTATATGCACATAATATAAAATATATAAAATATTTTTATAAAATTAATCATGGGAACAAAGAATCTCATAATCATAAGTGGTCTCAACACCTATCTCTGGAAATATATATAGAAATATTTCAAAGTCCTGAATGGAATAAATGGGTCTCTACACACATGACCTTGGTTTTCCTAAACATCTAAATTCATCTCAGTGTAAATATCCAATAACTACCACTTACTACTAGACTTATAGACTTCCCAAGTTTGCATCTTCCAACAAAGAAAATTAGGTATCATGTTCCCCATTCTATGAGCATATACCAATTTGAAATCAATGGATTCTAGATAATAAACCCACCGATTCTAAAAAAATTAGGTCCCACTAATAATGGTTAAATTTCCGGATTTCTTTGTTTTTATACACCTTAAATTTATTCATTAGCAAGTAATATCTCTAGTATCTTAGAGCATTCACTAATTTTTCCAGCTCTAAGTCATGAATAGGGTTGTTCCACTCATGAGGCATCAACTACATCGACCCATATATGACCACATGATGGACCTACAATAGAAATTCTCCTAGCCCAACCTATAATACATCATAATATAGAATGAACTAATTTCCTTGATTGGGTAGTTCTTGATCAATTTTGTAATCATAATTCTATTTATCTCATGAATGGAATCCGCACAAGTTTCAAATAACAAAATATTTTATCCCTTCTTGGTAAAACCTATCATTGTTTCTTAAAAGGGTGTTAATTCTAGAATGGATCTTTGATAATAACCCAATGAACCAAAAATTTTGTGTGTGTCAGAAATATTATCAGTCCTCTTCCGTGAATAATATTGTCAAACCTTATTGGGGTCTATGAATACACTAATCTAATATATGAATGACCTAAGGTATGCATCTCCTAAATCTAAAAGTGGAGCCTAGAGATATTTTCATTAATTAGATAATCCCTAATTATTCATTATATGACCTTTAGGTGCTACATGTTATTCTCTCTCAACTTGGAGTACATTAGGATATCGTCAATGAAAACTACAAAAAAAAAGTTTCTAAAAATAGCTAGAAACCTGATTAATAAATCCCATGAACACTACTATAACATTCATAAAACCAAATGGAATAACTAGATTCTTTTAAAGACTTTTATATCTCTTAAATAGAATATAAGGTATGTTTTATGGATGAACATCAATTAATGATAACTTAACCTCCTAAAAATCTTAAATAATACTCAAACGCATCTAAGATAATCAAATAGTTCTTCAATACATATAATGGGATACTAGTTTTTAACCATAATCTAACTCATCATCCAATAGTCAACACACAATCATAATTAACCATCCCAGTTTATGAAAAAAGGATAGGATAACCCAGAAATATGTGCTTAGATGAACGAATCCCTTGACATCTTGTTCCTAAAACCGATCCTTCAACTAAAAGTTCTCCATGTGATCTATCCTATAGGGTGGAAGGGAAATAATATCACACCCAACATGAGATAAATGGTAAATATCACCTCTCTCTAAGGTGGAAACTTAGATAAATCTTTAGAAAACATGTCCTAGAACTCATCCACCATAGATGGAAAAATAATCTGTTGAACCTCCCTTTTATCCAATTACAGACTAGCCACCTAATCGATAATCCCATACATTTGATGATGGTTACACCATGTGGGTATTGACTGAATATCCCACTCTCTAATGTGAATATACTTATCTCTCATGGGAGATGTAAAACACACCTTTTAATAGAAACATCCAATATGGGATCGATATCATGCTAAACAGCCCATCCTGGGGATCAAATCAAAACAAGTTATATATAGTAAAAAATATCAAATGAATCTATAACCAATAATGTCTATACAACATCTTATGCACTATATAATAACCTTTGATCATACTTTTAATGTTGTGTTTATTGATATCAACCCGTATATATACTTCATAGTTAAGACCAAACCATCCACAAAATAGATATCTAGAGAATAATATAAATCCCTTGTGTCAAAAAAAAGAATCTAAAACATAGGCCATAAGAATCATACCTCATACTATGTAAGGTCCACTATCCTACTCAATAGGGGTAGGCTGACTTACATGTAGCTGACCTGCACCTTGACCATGAACCCCTTCCTGAGCCCCTTGAGTTTCACTTCCATTCAAGTTCTTCTACTCTTAACACTGAGCACAAATTCCACTTCTTAGGCCCAATAAACTAGTATAAGAATATCTGACCACCTATTATGACATACATGGTACATGTTTAGAACCTATAACGAGCCCAGATCCAATATCACTAGGTTTTTATTGCATCCTCTAGTAGAATCTATTAAAATTCCCTATTCTCCTATATTCATGGTACTCTATCAGTGTTCGATCACATTGAGTGTGGTAGTGCCCTATCATTCCACATTTGTGGCACCACACAATATTTGCATTATAATGATGAATGGATGAACATCCACTCTATGTACTAAGCCTAATACTTCTCTGGTGTGAACCACCAAACATGTGCTTCCTAATATCTAAATAATTACCATCACTCTTACAAGTAGAATCTTCTTACCAAAATACTCTACCATTTATTTGGTTCAACTATTTAATAATTTCATAGTCTACTACCTCATAAAAGGTTGATAGCTGGAAAACATTCACCTAGACCTAGATCCCATATCAAGGTATATCCTCAAAGAGTCTCACTCGGGCTACCTCATTTTCCATCATTATTAGAGAAAACTATTGTACGTAAATGAAACAGATAGCATAGTCCATGATCATAATATTCTTTTGTTCAATGTGAATGACCTCTATATCATCCCTTGAGGCATTGAGAAAGATGTTGTCAAAGAAAAGGGTCATGAAGTGCTTTCAGGACTACCCCATGTTCTAGTCTACATGGACATGAATGTCCCACCATTGCTTTGTTAAACATTAAAACATATAAACTACCAATTTTACACTAATATCCAAATCAATATGAAGATTCTAAAAGACAATCCATATCGACTCAATCCAATACTCATCTTCCCGGGGATGACCTTACTTGGAAAATAAATGTCTTTGTTATGGATTAAACTCACTAGTATGTTATGATATCACAAGAACAATTCATGAATCCTTTCTTTCTCTCCATTGACTATACCCCATATTACAAGCTCTCTCAGAGCTGATAATCCATATCTAAATTTAATGTTTTTTTGATGTCCATTCCCAACCAACTCTGGGGAATACTCATCACTACCCTCCTTGAACTGAATTTGAGTTCATTATATATGCATTTTTCTATAATTCCAAATACATTCCTCATTAAACATTAATATAAAATTTCTTGATATCATATTTTATGGAAAAAATGTTAGATATGAATCCCTATTATTCCATATATGTCATATGATAGGAATATCATAATTCAAGCACTCTCACTAGACAATTCTACCCATACTCAGGGTCAGAACCATATATACATATGGACCATGTCATATATATATATAGGATTCAAAATATCATTCATTTTTATTTTAATTTAATCTATATTTTTAGAAGAATTCCATAATTAAATAAGATGTCAATAACATGTTATATAGGGGAAAATGTTATAAGTTGTAATTGGAATTTTATTTAGATGATGCAACATAATAATCAAGGAAAGTAATTAGATAACATTCTTGTATCCCTTTAGAGGATCAATTTAGTTAAATTCCAACATAAATTTATATGTGAAAAATGTTATATAAATTGTTGTTGGAACTTTAAATAACTGATCCTAATCCCTCATTCTTATAATAAATCACTAGAAATTACTAAAATGAAATGTGGTTTATCTGTGCCTAGTATGATGTATAAACACATGCACTCCTTCTGTTTCAACTAACTAATAACATTCCATATATACATAAACTTATAACCATGTTTATTTCTGAAGGTGAAATAAGCCAACTGTAAAATCAAAAATCAATAACAACAATCATATATGTAGCAACTCGTCCATTATCTCATTTATGGGTTTGAAACTCCCAGGCACAAATTCTATACTAGGTCATGACAATATCCTCTCTCTTATATACAATACACAAAAATTTAGACAAAATCAAAAGGCCTTTGATACCAATTCATCATATCTTGAACCATTTCACTCTTGATCTATAACAAGATAGAAGAACCACTAAGATCTCAACCATACCTCACTATATGCCAGAGGATTCCCACTAGAAGTAGGGGTCTAAGGTGGTATGGTGGGGAGAATATTACCCCATAATATAGGGCAATAAAAGTGGAAATATTATCATTCATTTACACCATCTAGATAAAATAATAAATAGACAACATGAAAAGTGCCAAAAAAATATACATAGACCCAAGCGACATCAAAATAAACTATATACATGTATAAAAATCATACCTCCCAAATAAAATAATATAAATAACTGATTGAAAAAGAAAAAAAAAGAAATATTGGGAAATACATAAAACAATTATCATGAGTCCTAACTTGGTCCTAATCTTTCACGCCCTATCCTAGCAGTCTGAATCAAGCAGAAGTTATATGGAGCATTCCATTGGAATGTCCTATAATCCTAAAGTTTTCTTAGGCACTGAATGGTGATATGTGAATGGTGTGAGTATGACCCAATAAGAAACCACCAACTATAACTATAAGTATGTCCAATATAAAAAACAAATATTATGATTTTTATAATAAATAAAGAATCAATATAAATGAATCGACAATCATCAATCTATAGGATCAATAGTGAAACTATGCATTGACCATTCCTTATTCAACCAAATCTCGATGTATTTTTCCATAGTATCCTGTAGAGGTATAAAAAATTACTAAGGGGATTTCCCTAAGGTAATACAAACCTTGATTCATAGTAATTCTAATTGGGATTGACCCAAGGCACCCCAAACTATGAGTCGTAAAAAGTCCAATGTAGATTTTCCTAAGGCACTACAATATATGACTCATAACTATTTCAAGGGGTACCACCCCAATGAATTAAAAATAAGAATCATAATTAATACGAGGGGAGATTCCCTATGGTACTCTAAACAATGGGTCATAATGAGTCTATGGTGTATTTACCTATGGATCTCTAAAATATTGGTGGTACGATGGAGCTCAATGAAATTTATTGGGCCAAGGATTTAATATTTTTCTTCATTTACATGAAAACATCATCGTATCTAGTGATCTAGGACCTGATAAGTTCAAGGGATCTTGTATGAATATATAAATGAATAATAATTAAACACAAACAATTACCTCACTCAAATCAAAGCATGTTTGAAGGAAGCTTGTCGCCAGTGATAATTGCATGAATGAATTGAATCAAAACCCCTATAGATCATACACACATTCTCCAATTATTATGTGAATGATGCTCAACAAATTCTAGGGCCGATAGTGGAGGTTCGATGTATCTTATAGTGTTGTGGTGATCACCACAATCCGATTCCATTGATCTGTGAATGCATTCTTGGATCGATTGCTCATAAGGAGGTTTCCTCTCCCTAGGATGTGAGAAGGAATATAGAGGGTCTATCAAAATCATGTAAATGAATAATACTATAGAAAATATCCCCAATCAACTTATATAGTGGAAATAAAATATATGGAATGAGTTCTTTTTCCCCTGTTTAAATTACACCAACTAAATAATCCATAAATTATATGTTATGATGAACTTACTATGTCATAAATGTTGCTAATATTTTATCACATACATATAATATATATTAAATATATTATGGGATAAATCAGGTCATTAACTCAACTTTTAATTCCCATAATATTAAAAGAATATTGAATATGAAAATAATAATCATTTTTATAATATTTTTCTATGTATTCACTTAATACCTTGTGAATACTTATGGTAAATAAATTCCACCCAATTATTCTATACTCGAATAATACAAAATTTATTCATCCGTTCAAGATCAATTATCCTCAAGCATATCCAAAACCATGTGGTGGGGCCTACCATATCCTATTCTTTTATTCATCAAAATATAGAGGACTATTGAATACACTATTTTGTTTAACCCTCTGGGCACTTATCTCGAAGGAAATGAATACTATTCATAGATTAGGAATAGATTCTAGCAACCTGTCATTGTTGTGGGTTCTAGCTTAATATACTTTCTCACTTCTCAATATGCAATAGTAAACATGATTCATTAGAAGGTTTCACATCAAGAATCTACATACACTTATAGTACCTAGATAGGGATATATTTCTAGTATCCAGAGCCACGCCCACTTACTACGCAGTACATCTCTCTAGAATATTTCATATCCATAATGTATTATGGAACTTTTTCATATACCAACCACTTGTGTATCTCAGGAATTAAATAAATATAATTTAATCCATCTCCCACTTTATTAAATATATATATTCTCCCTTTTACAGAAATATCGTCTACCCCTTGACTCTAACTTTTCTTTCTGTGGGATTTGAATAATATCCTAAGAAAACATAAAGATAATTTCATTAGATACACATTGTGTTTTTCTTTATGTGATTTTGTTTATATCCTAAAAAAATCTTTGCATATAATGGAATATTATTTCGAAATAGTGTATTTATATCATACTATAACTAATATGTTATCCACATTTTATTTATTTTAGTATGTGGTTATGGGATAATGCCTTTATTTGAGATTCATGTCTCAACTTGATGGATGTTTGGAAATTTTTATGAATCTTAGCATTCATTATATTTTTAATTTAAATAAAACTATGATGTGTATAAGTAAATGTTCATTTAGGAATTACTCCATGTTATTTTAATGGTTAATTTTTTATGTAATATTCACATCTATCATCCTTTCCAACATAATAACTTCTTTGTGTATAATGTAAGGTGCATTTAGGAAATATTCTATGATACATTTTTATGATCAATGTTTTCATGAAAGAGTCACTATAGATCCTCCATTATAACACCCCAACTTTGAATTGTATAAGTTAATATTCATTTAAGAATTACTCTGTGATATATTATATTGATTAGGGAATGCATTGCTAAGATATTATTTGGAACATAGGCCTGAAGAAACTATTATCTTCTAACCATACATATACTACAATTCACTTTTACATTTCCTAAAAACACACATAAATGTATCTAAAAAAGTATATAAGTTTACGTTTATCTTAATATTAGAATAGGTCACTCTCTCTAGATAAACTAATTCAAAAAAAATTGTCGCATACCATTAGAAATAATGGTTTTTTTCCAAAAAAAAATAATGTGTTTCTATAATAACTATGATCTAATACTCTAAATAGTCTAATACCATACAAGTTAAATTCTTGAAAACTACTTAGTTATACTAGAAAAATATTCATTTTTCTATAACTGTGTTGTGGAGTCTTACATTTTAAATTCATCATATATTCCTAATAATTCAAGCATTATTGAACCTTTAGTTAAGTATAGAACACCATAAAAAACATTCATTCCAAAATTAAAATATTATATCCTGGTATCCCAAGGAAACAAGAGATAAATTTTTGGGTATTACACAATAATATTTCAAAAAAATCATTAAACTTTGTAATTGAAGTTTTTCAATTCTCATTGCTGAATTTGGAATCAGCCTTTCTCAACTGCTTGGATAATTTACCTTACTTATTATAGCGCTTCCTTTTTCTATTTACTGTATTTAAATAAATATATGTGATAGGAATGTTATATTGGGTACTGAATAATTATTTCAGAAATATTACTTCTAATTAATCAATATACATGAAGAATAAGTGGATATTTTCCTTCTTCCATCCAATTTATTACAATTAAACTTTCATAGACTTATCTTGTGACTTGAGAAGTAGATCGAATTATGAATAATTACATTCCTCTATTTATTAAATGATGGTTTGAAGGTCAATTTATTCCCACTTTTTATTATCCTTTTACATTCTATTTTAATTTGTTCAACTTAAGAGATAAATATTAAACATTCTTTAAGTTCCTATTCAATTGGAAAACATTACCCAAATGGTAATGAAGTATTTTATCTATTTACTATTATTTTTTGTACTATAAAAATAAAATTGGAAAATTTGGTGATAATGATATATGATTGGAATGTATTGAAATAATTTTTTTCATCTTCTAATTGACACGTATGTTGTGTAATGACCACTCATTCATGTATCACTACACATCTTCCTTGCAAGATTCTCATAGATGAGACAACATGTAAAACCATACATGTCTGGAGGTTGTGTCCACAAATTACATCATACATTGATGATAGAATTATGATATAAACATTAAATGCATCATACACTATTCCCCTGTAAGAATATTTCACATTGTCACTTGTTAAGGTGTCTCAATGGGTTTTGGGTACTCTAACACCTTGAGTTTTCTATATCATATTACTTATTTCAAGAACCTATAATGATATTTGGAAGCTTTTTCTATTAGGGACATGTTTTTTATCAAAATTTAATCATAGTGAACATGTGATATTACTTCCCATTTATCTATAAAAATAAATACTACCAAATCAATACTTTCTTCTTGACTAGAAATTTAGATATTACTGATTAAATAATGAAATCATTAAATTTCTCCCACTTATTTTATCATATGCTTGTTCCTCTCACTACTATATTCATAATACCTAATAGCTTGAGTATTTTAGAGGCAATGGTACTTGAAAACTCTGATCATAGTCTAAGATTTGGCTACACCACTACTCATAGAGTTTCATGGTCGAAAATAGATTGGCCAACTACATTGACACGAAATTCCTTGAGTTGTTGAGTGAAGTCCCAACTTCATAGAATTGTTATATTTATTCCCTAAATTCCTTATCTCTAATGTGGTAGAAAGATAGATTTGGATAATTATTTTCTACTAACTTTAGTTATGTCAACTCATCAATCTTATAAAAATTACCTGGTTGTAGGAGCCACCCTCAAATTTTGATGACAAGAATCCCATACACATGTTTTTGTTCAAATTTAAGTGATTAAAGGAATTCAACACTAAACATTACTTTGATTGTTTTTAACATTTCGCAATGAATGTATTATTTTTTCAATTAAAAATTTTCATACTATGTTGTCTCTCTCATAGACGATCATGGGTTAACAGAATACATCCATCAAATCATGGTGCAAAAAATTTAATATGTGTCTCTTCAGTATACATACAAATCTATAAAATAATAAACAATTCATAAAATAAAATAAAATATCTGACCTTTCTTAAGAAGCTGTTATTATTTTATGAATTTAAACTAAATCAATCAGCTATTACCTATAGGTATAATACCATAGTCGGGTCTTGAATTGTATCACAACTTACCCTGGGTTAGTGTTTTCACTTCTCATCTATGATATAAAAACTACTTGGTGTGGTCCATGTCTTACATGATCATTTTAAATAGTAAAAATATACTTATCTGTAAGAGAGGGGGTATAAAAAATAAAAAAATACATATAGATAAATGGATGGATGTGCATGACCTCAAATATATTAAACGATATAAATGATGACACACAGATCATCTTATTTAAATAATAAATTACATGAATCACAAAAAATTAATATAATAAATTGAATATATAAAATCATAGACATACCTTGGTTGTTCAATGATATATATGGATCTACGAATAAAATAAATATTCAAGAAAAATAAAATGCAATAAATTTACATTGAGAGTATTTAGATATCTTAAATGAACTATTAATATTCATATATTTTTTTTATTTTGATCGGTACCTATAATTAATTTAACTTTTATTCCAAAATTGAATTAATCTATTAATTTATTTTTTATAACAAAATTAAATAATTTTTTGAACAATAAAATTATTGTTATTTTTAAATACCCCAAATTAATAAATTAATTTAATGGATAATTAAAATTTTATCAAGCCCTTAAACCCCACCGATGCCCATTTTATGTTGGTCCGAACCCACACAAACCCTTTCCGAGTGGGGAAGAACCCACTCAAGGCTGTTACAGGTCAGTTAGAATGCATGAATACCCATATCGAGTGGTCAAAACCTATATAGGGTGTCTGTGATCGGACAGACCTTAATTCAATAGTGGGTCACCTAATCTGGGTAAGGGGGAAGCGTGGAAGGGGGTTCTTCCAAAATAAACATAGAACTAGGGTATTCAGCTTATGTGATACTATACAACATGGCAATCATCCATGCGAGATGACATCGATAAGGGGGGTGTGGCATCTGATAAGAGCGCTCGAGTGGAGAGGTGGGGGACATCTCATGAAGGCAGACAACATAAATAAATAGTGAAACTCCAGGGTATAGACAACCAGTATATTTTTGAGGAAGATGATAGGGTGAAATTCTCTTGGTAATTTCATGGAGACTGAGGTGGTAGTGGCTGGCCATAGGTGGGAGAAAGGCGCACTAATAGGAGGAATTACCTAATGTCTAGGAGGAGTTATATAGTGGGGAGTGAGGTGTACTTATAAAAGGGAAACCCATTTGGTTTTTTAATTCAAATTTTTTTATTATAAAAACCCATTATTATAGAGGAATATAGGGTTCTATACCTTATGTTTTGTTTTTGTGTGACTATTTTGGAAAACAACCAGCACCCACCACCCATTTTTTTTATTTCCAAATTTTTTTTCCAAAACATTTTTCAAAACCCCAATTACATAGGATGAAAAAAGTAAATTAATTCCTATAGAATTGAACACATGGATGAAATATTTCTAGCCACTATAATTTGGCCAGTACATGGATGGAAATGGGGATCCACTCAAATCACCATTGGAAAACTAGAATCTAATAAAAGTTAACATGTACAGAAATATATGTTTTAAAATTTTAATATACTTCAAAATATAAATTGATCCATATTATTTTTATAGATGGCCATAAATTGGATGTTTAAAATCATATCATTTTGAGGCCAGACACATTGGGACAGAAACAAATCCCTCTAATTAATTTTATGACAAATTATTTTTTTAATTGACATAGAAAATACACACGATCAATTTGATTCCATATGCTATTAATATGTCACGTAGTTAAAGTGAGTGCATTGGGGAAATAAAATGTTGATCATTAGTGTGAGGAAACTTCATCGTATCTAGAAATCCAGGCCCCGATAGGGACCTAGGATCTCACGTGAATATATCAATGCACAAAAACTAAACACAAAAATACCTCATCCCAATAGATGCACTTTAATCTACATCTTTTCAGCGAAAATTATTGAATGAAAGATCCAAATATGAACAACTATTATTCATCTACATATTCTTCAAGAGTCTTCATGATCACCAATCATTCAATTCTAGGTTCTAGAATAGAGATTATATAAGTCCTTTACTGTCACAATGATCAACATGGTCTTATTACATTAATCCATGAAGGCATTCTTGGATTAATTTCTTATAAGGATCCTTCCTTGCTCTAAGATGACGGAAGGAAGAGGGATAGGATCTCTCAAAATTGTGGGAATGAATAGTCTCATGAAAAAGAGATATTATCCACTTATGTAGTGTAAATTAAATACCTAGAATGGTTTCCCCATTCCCTGTATAAAAAATTCCCACTAAATAATCCATAAGTAAATTGTTATGACGAACTAACTATTTCATAAACATCATTTATTTTTATTACATACTTTTAATATATATTAAATATATTATATGATAAAACTACATCATTAACTCCACTTGTAATTCCCATGATATTACACCAATCATGAATATTAAAATAATATTATTTCATAAAATATTTTTCAATGTATTCATTTAATACCTTCTCAATACTTTAAAAAATAAATTCCAACCAATAATTCTATACTAAAATAATAATGATTTTTTTCATTCATTATAGATCAATTACTCTCAGACATATCTCAAACCCCTTTATGGATCCCAAAATTTTGTATTCTCCCATTCATCAGTATAGGGAAGACACTTGAATATGTTATTTTGTGTGACCCTCTAGGCCCATATCTCGATATGAGTAAATATTATTCACAAACTAAGAGTGTATTATAGCATCCCATCAAGTATCCTATAAAGATAAGGAATATATATAGAAAGTAAAACCATCCTACGAACACACATCATGTAATATAATCTCTTTTTCTTGTGATATCTCATAAAGGTGGATGCACAACTTCTTTTATCATCCATTCTTTCATTATTATTTTTTAATCTAACCATATGAACTTAATTTTTTAAACCATGTCCATAGATTTAGTGAAGGTGATACTATCCTAATCAAATATGTTTGAGATATATCTTCCTCAACTTGAAAGCAACAAAATTTTATTTTGATCATTGATCCAATGCCCTACCAGTAAAGACACACCCAAAACAAGCTATCTCAACAGGAATTTAATGTTATTGTGTTTCCCTATGTAAAAGTAAAATATCAAAGGGTACACATCAATAATGATCTCATGTTAAGAAACTACTACACATTTATATAGATAGGAACAACCAATGACACAAAAAACATGCAGTGTTCTTATTGATCGACTGTTCCTCATGATCTCATCAACTCAATATCACGAAGTGAGAACTTCATGAGAAGAAGTATCAATGCATATGATCCTCCAAAACCCGATACTGAAACATCATCTATGTCTATTCTCTCTGATGTATCTAGACCATATGAAATATGTTCAAGATTAATGTCACAAAATCTTGGGGTTCTCATAATAGTCTAGGAACTACTATAACCTTTTGATATAAAATATAATCTTTAGAAATTACCATATAAATTCTAGATATAGAAATATCAAAACTATTATGGCAATAATATGTCATTCATATCTCACTATATACATGATATGGTAATCAAGAAGTACATTTTAAGTTGGGTCTAGGACACCCACTGTTGAAAAAATTTTGATTCATAAGGATTTTAAGAGTGATTTCACCATAAAACTCCAACCAATGAGTCATAATGAGTCCAAGAGCGTATTCCCCCAAGGAACTCAAATATATGAGTTGTAAAAAGTCCTGGGGGTTTAGCAAAGGTACTCCAAACTATAATATATTTTAACTAAAGTATATGAGAAAAATCATTCATTAATCTTTTTAAATTCCATTTTATCTAGTCTCACATAACAACCACGTTCAATTAGTCCTAGGATATATTATAGCAATCTATCGTCACACATACCAAGTTATTTTTTAATTACATGGAACCCATAGGGTCACCTATTTAATTCCTTACTCATTTCTCAAGTCATAAAAACCTCAATTATTGGCTACAATATCAGTCTAATCACCAATAGACTCTTTGTCTCTCGTTGAGTGGTTAAATTCCATGAATCGTGGCAACACGAAATTTAATTATTAATTTTGGTCAAAAACATAGTAATTTCAGTGTAAAAAAACGAACAAACACACATACCCAATAATAGAGACCAAAATGTGGGTTAACTCATAAATTACCTTCCTTATACTTTTAGTTGTCCACATGTCTAATACTGACCTACGAATAGAGGTAAACCAGCACAATAGTTAAAGTAAAATAATTCTATAGAAATAGAGCATAACAGATGGAAATATCTAGGGCTTTTTTAATAGCCAAAGAAACCAAGAATGAGTGGAGGTGAAAAGATAAAATTACCACTAACTATTAATTATAATGAATGATGCTCAAATATGTTGATGGATAAGGGATAATTCCACTTGAAGGGGGAGGGTTCATCAAATGAACTGCCTATTAAAGAATCTGTAAGAACCCGGATCTTTGTTTCAGGTATGTCATTCCTTTTCTGGAGTTTTTGAGAATTTTTGGAGTTTCTATAAATTTTCAAAGTACACGCCATGTACTTTTAGAGTACACACCATGTACTCTTCTTCGGCTCGAAGCCATGTGCTGGCTGTGCCTGGGCCACACACACTGGGTGTAGGGGTGACGTGGAGTCTGATTTTGGTGGAGTATGGAAAAACCCACTACACGTCATGTACTTTAAAAATACACGCCGTGTAATTTTATTTTTTCCACTAAATAGATCGGGGTCACGCCTAATTTCCATATTCATCTTCTTCTATGTCTGGTCCATCCGAGAGTGATCCATACATCTAGATCTTCCCCGATCCCCCGCCCCTCCATCCGTTCTCCGATTCGAGCATGGTCGATTGTGTTGGAAGCGCAGCGGTGAGTTCTTCCTTCTACTTGAGCCTTTTTTTCCAATTCTTCCTCTTTCTCAAGTTATCTAAGGTTTAACGTTTTGTGAATTTTCACAGATCTATGATGTTCTAGGGGGAATTAGCCATTGTGGTTCAAGTATATCGATCTACTAGGATCGAGGTAGGTGGTTTGTGCCTTACCGTTCAAAGTCTTTGAGTTTTATGTGCAAATTCCACCGATACCCGTGAATAGTGTATTGTGTGTTTGCCTTTTGCCCTTATTGTTTTCCCACCTTTCTTGTATTCTTGTGTAGAGGTAATTTGACCATGTTAGAGGATAAATTGTTTTTCTTGGAGGTTTTTTCCTTGATTTCTTCGGTTTACAACCATGAGGTCTCGTTTGCCTATGGCTGCTATACCTGTTTTCATGCCTCGCGGATATAGGTTGAAGTGAAACTCATGACATGCTTGTTTCCTTGTATAATATTTAGCTAATTAGCCCTATAGGTGTACTTTGTTTAGCCAAGTAGCTCTATAGGTGTATATTGGCCTTATAGCAGTATTATGCACTGACTGGCACGGGGCTGAGAGAACCTAGTGTTGTAGACTATAAGGGATAGACCGAGTGAGCTTCCCAGAGAGTCTTAGATATTGTAGACTATAGAGGGGATGGACCGAGTGAGCTCCCAAAGAGTCTTGGGTTTTATATAATACATGAGGGTATACCGAGTGAGCTTCCTCATAGAGTCTTAACTTGTTTGAATCATTTTAAGAACCTTCCCATGCTAGAGGAAGAATTGACCAAGTGAGCTTCCTCAGAGAGTCTGTGGTATACCTAAGGCTATAGGAGGAATTGACTGAGATAGATTCCTCAGAGAGTCTCTAGACCTTGAGGCTAAGAGGGTTAGACCGCGTGATCTTCTTCAAGGGAGTCCCTAACTACCCTAGACAATAAGGGTAATTGACCGAGTGAGCTTCCCTAGAGAGTCTGATAAATTCGTATAACCAAGCCAGAGGGGTTAGGCTATGTGCACTGCCCATAGGGTTGTGGTACTTATTGGATAGGACCAGAGGGGATGGCTGCAGTTACTTCCCAGAGGGTTTTTTGTTTGTTAGTTGTTTGTTTCAATACTGTTGATTTTGTGTTGATTGATTGCTACTATGTGTCATCCTGTCTTACTTCTTACCATTTACTGCATGTTGCTTGTTGTTGTCATTTACTGCTTATTGTACTTTTACCTTCCATATACTCACTGACTATTAGGAACAGATCTTCTAGTGGTTGCCTACTAGGATTTTATCTCACACCCTGTTTGGGCCATGTTTTTGGGCCCAAGAAGACATTGTTGTTGCAGGTAGAGACAAGGGCAAGCGCCCTTCGACTTTTGGAACTTGATTGCTTAGAGCAGGAGAGCATGAGACAAAGCTTTGGCTTGCGATGCTGAGGAGCTGTTTACTTGTATTTTGTACTTGTTTTGGTACTATGGTGTTTCATCATTGTGACTTGTTTGGCTGCTTTCCTATAGTTGTATCTTGCATCATTCCGTATATGCATATTTGCTCAATTTTGTTGATTTAGTCTTCCGCTGTTATTATTGTTGGTTATTCACTGCTTCCGCTATTGCGTGTTTACCTATTTCCACTGTGTACTCTGCCAATGAGGGCATAGTTTCCCCACTATCACACCCAAGGCCCTCGCTGCTAGTCGGCAGCCTCTAAAGTTTGGGGAAATGCGCTTGAGGCCATGTGACCAACCGAGTACGGGGCGCCTCTGGGTGGCTTCCAGAACCAGGACGTTAAAAAGTGGTATCAGAGGCGATTCTTTTCTCTGGATTTACTATTTGGAGACTTTAGCCAGGGATATGATGGATTGGGTACTTGGAAATAATTTGTGCTAGGGAGTAGCTATCCTGTGTACAGGGAAAACCCATACTACCTCATTTATTTCTATTTTGGTTTTGAGATTTTACAGTTCATACAATTTCACCTAGAGTGATTCACATGCCTTGTACTGTTATTGTTTTGATATTACAGTTCTATTTATGTCACAACCCGATGAGATGAGGGTATTCCATCTCATGCATCATATGGGAACTTGTAGAAATCACATGCCATGCATTCTTGCCATGACATTTAGGGTGCATTAGCGATAGCATGTTTTTGTGATAGACGTTGTGTAGATTATGCATGTAATTGTGATAGATGCTTGATATAATGTATGTTTCTTATTTGAGAATTGTTTGTATTGTAATTTTTATAAATGAATTCCAAATTTTGATTCTTGAGGTGTTATGGGACCTCTTGAACTTGAAATTGGTGGATCATGATCATGTTTTCTCTTGTACGTGACTATAGGGGATTCCAAGCTTTGATTTGCGGGGAGTATGGCCCCTCACGGATCGGAATATGGCACCTCTTTGCCTTGTTTTCTGTGTTTCTGGGATTCTGTGAGTTTCTAAGCTTCTGCCTAGAAAAACCCAGAATACACAGCGTGTACTTTCTGGTTACACACCGTGTAGTTTTTAGACCGTGTTACTGACTATGTGTGCAGGAACACAGTGTTGTAAAAATAACTTCAGGAACACGCTGTGTACGGTAGGTGCACGCTGTGTAGTTCGGAGCTGCGCACCCGGCCGTGTCGCCAAAAACACGTGTCGGGGAAGCTCGAGTAGAACAAGTCGTGTTGTAAAGGAACACACCGTGTAGTCTTGCCCAGGTACCCGACCGTGTCACGAACAACACGGGGTCGGAATAACCTTCTCTGAGACACGTCGTGTTGCTTTCGGAACACGCTGTATAGTCTTGTCTTGGTACCTGGCCATGTCACGAACAACACAGGACAATGTCACCTTCTCATATACATGTCGTGTTTGTTCAGAACACTCCATGTAAGGTCCATCCGTGTAGATGGTCGTGTAACTAACAACACGGGCCGCTGAGGCAGTGTCTAGTACACGTCGTGTCCCTAGGGAACACGTCGTGCAGTATAGGGTTAGTTTGAACCGTGTGAGTTATCCGTGTAAAGAGACTCGGGCAGGGGAATAGTCTTCATGTACACGTCGTGTATTGGGTCAACATGCCATGTATTTTGAGGTGTTACACGACCTGTAGGGTAGGGGTACACACCCATGTCAGTGGCTTAAGAAGTAATGACGTGTAGTTTTTATACACGCCGTATAGTAGTGTTTTGTAAACTTGTGTGTTTTTCTTCCCCTGTTCATGTTTTGTACTCTTCTGTTCTCTGTCCTTGTTTTCCTGATCTAAGGTTTACTTTTGATCTTTCAGAGTTATGCCTATGTTGACGCTCCTTTCGTCACAGAGTCTAAAATACTGTAAAAGGGGAAAATCGTAAAACCAAAGTGATTCATCCGTTGAACAAATACCATAAATTGACAGAGGAAGGAAGAAGGAGAACATTACGCAAGGGTCGTGCAAGTTCTATCATGGTCACACAGGTACACTTGCGCGCCGCATTTTTTTCACGAAAGTCACATGCGCGCCCAAAGTGATAACAACCCAGGGTCTTCAGCAGCCTATAAATAGACCCGGTGGGCCCCCCTTTTCGAGAGGATTTTTTTTCAGAATTCAGATATAGAGCTCTGAACGCCCAAGTCTCTTCTTCAAGTATTTCGAAGACTTCTAAGGTAATTATTTACCTATAATGGAAGGTCTAAACAAGAGGAAGAAGGTCTAAGTGTTAGAATTCACTAACACTTGCGCACCTAAGTGTTTTACCCTTAAGGGAAATGGACACACTTGCGCGCCTCCTTACCTACTCATTAAAACTTGTGCACCACTCTTCTGAAAGTACCTCAGGATAATTCTAAGGGCTTTGGTCAAGGATTTCCCAAGTATAACCATACTGGTTTACAATTGCACAAGTATTTATGTGCCGCGCAGGTATACCTGGATGACCAGGACTTGCACGCCCACGCAGTACATGCGCGCCGGCCAGTACATGGGCACCCCTATATTTTTGGGTGCCCCTTCCTACCCATTTAATCCCTCTTATGCTATTACACCTCTCCTAGTCAAGATTAAGTCTTCAAGACACTCTTCAAAGACATTTATGTCATGTTTTCTTGATTGACTTCCATATCTAAAAGGAATTATGTGGAACATATCTTAAAAACATAGTGATTAACATATATTTATGTCACTAATGTCAGATATTTCATTCATTCAACCTCATCCTTTAATATGAGAGAATCCTTAATTGGGCCTCTTTTTCAGGATTAATCCCCAGTCATAATTCCCCTTAACCTGGGCGTCCTTTTCAAGAGAAAGCCCAAGTTTAAGTTCTCTTAATTGGGCCTCCTTTTCAGGAGTAAGCCCGAGTCCTCCTAATCTTGGGCCTCCTTTTCAAGAGTAAGCCCCAGTCATAATTCCTTTAACCTGGGCTTCCTTTTAAGGAATAAACCCCAGTTTAAAATCTACAAAATTCTCGCATCCTCCTTAGAAATAAGCCTCAAGTCCTCATTAATTTGATCATCCTTCTTAGGAGTAAGCCCCAAGTTCCTTAACATGGGCCTCCTTTTCAGGAGTAAGCCCCAAGTCCCCAAATATGGGAATCCTCCTCAGGAGTAAGCCCCAACCATAATTCTCTTAACCTGGGCTTCCTTTTCAGGAGTAATCCCCCAGTCTCAAATATGGGCATCATCCTTAAGAGTAAGCCCCAAGTACTTTAATTTCTCAAAGTCCCTTAACTTGGGCCTCCTTCTTAGGAGTAATCCCCAGTCTTAATTTCTCTTAACTAGTCCTAATTTACTTTTCGATTTGGGCTTCCTTCTCAAGAGTAAAACCCAATCATAATTCCCTTCTTAATTTGGGCCTCCTTTTTAGGAGTAAGCCCCAAGTTAGAGTATCCAAATCTCTAAAAAGCACATATACCTTTATGGACCCTATTTTTGGATTTCTTCCCTGAAGTAAATCCAAATCATCATCTATTTGGGTTGTCATACATACATAAGCCCCACATCATTTCTTATGATTGCATATTTCATGGAACAGTTGTCTAGTTTTACCAATACCTCTTGTTTCTCACACCGATCATGACTCATGTGACCTTAGAGTGTAAAAGTAATTATGACATCCTTCTTTGAGCCATCAATCATATATATCATACTCCCTTACTCGAACTACGTGGGTTCTGATTCCTTTTCTAAATAAAGGATTCGTAGGTAGCCCATCTGTGGGTTTGATCCCAACTCTGAAATAACATAGGTCCTTCTGAATGAAAATAAACTTCATGTGCCCAACTGAGTGGATTTAAAACCATCATGGTCATCATAATGACGAAGAGACTTTTATATAATCTTTCGAAGGATAACATTGACCAATAATCTCTAACAAATACAGATTATTGTCTATCGATGAAGAACCTCGAATACATATAAAATATTCCCTAAATTTCCTACATATAATAATCATTGATTTTCAGATCTAAGGAAAAGATCATTTTATACATGGTAATGTAATAAGGATTCACGAACATATTTGAAATCTATAAAGAGAGTCTTGGAGTAGACAATAATTCCCCTAAAAAGGTGTGATGAGTCCGACCTCCCATCCTCTCGACCAATGAAAATTCCTAAGCCTCATCAGTCCACAACTAATGATCGTATACATTCGAAAAGTAGGTCCAAATGGATATGGAATCATTGGATGTTTTCGGTTCTACGAAAAAACTTGTTAGAAACTGATTGGAATGTTTTAACCTTCAATCAACGAGGTCATCCCCAATTCCAGAGGAAAAAAATAGTGAACATAACGTGAATATTTAACCAAGTTAAAATGATGCTTTGCTTATTTTTTTGGCCCCTATTTCAACTCAATGAGAGGGCCAACAAAGCAATCACTAACATATGTGCTCATCCAAAAGATGTAGTAGTCGGACTTATCATGATTATGTCTATTATATCAAACGAGCACTCTTTTCCAAGATCTTCTACATTTCCATAATGGCTTCTCTTAAGTTCACATCTGTGAATACCTCTGTTGTGAAAACCTCTGTTGCATACGCCACTGCTGCTACTTCTGCTGAATCATCGTCCACTCTGAGGACAACATCACCTACTCAGTGTCTTAAATGCTGGGAATCAAATGCTCTGGTTAAAGAGTACCGTCAACACGGTACCATTCCAAATCTGGAGGCTTCCCAACAAGCCCTCCAAGTAAACAACTCACACTGGTCGTCCGGACAGCGACGACCAGTGATTAAGAAGCAGGTGATGCTAACCATCGTCTCCAACCGTTTCGGGTCGTTATCCCCATAACACAATCACCATTCACTCCCATATTCTGAGGAGGTGAATGAGAAGGTCCCTCAGGGCCTTAATTCAAGGATACAGGAGTCTTTCCCGAGGGATCCCATCAATAATCCCCACTAGACTCATGCGGTAGTCCGCCCTCCACATGATGAGGGTATCGACACAAGGAGTTCGGATCAGGTTCCTCAAACCCGAGTAGGAAAGACGAATTGCCAGAGGCAAAATCCAGTCAACAGTGAGTAGGTTCTCATCTCTGCCATCTCCGAAGAAGTCCACCAACCTAACTTGGTGGCAAGCAACGAGCGGGAACATACACCCATCCGCTTTAATTCTGCTTCCCAGCAGACTCATCTGGCAGTAGCGCACTAATCCCGCCAAGAAATTGCGGTGGAGTATTATAGATAGGAACATACACCTGTTTATAAATCATCAACTAGTCAGCAGGCTCATCTGACTACATATGATGGAGCTCGTCAACCACGTTCGGCAAAGTGCAATCCCAAGGCACATACACCTTCTAGTATTGATCAAGCCTACTAATAGTCTCGTTTGGTAGCATTCGGAGAAGTCATTCGGAAAGCTCCGATGATAAATAAGAGGCAGACTCAACTCTCTTCTCCCACACTTGAGTACTGTTTGGATTCATTGACAGTAAAAGGAGGACAGGAGAAGGAACACACACCTACTCCAAGCACATAATGGACGTATATCCCCGTTCCGGTAGCTGAAGTCACCAAGAACATTCTATCAATTGTGAAAGAGCAGAATCAAATCCATGCTCGTATTCTAGATGCCTGTCAGGATATTATAACAGCTTCGGTAGGATCACAGGGAAAGACATGCAAATCTTCCCTACCAGTGGAGTGACTCCTCAAAAGATCACTCCGGAGCAGATATACACCTCTGTTCCAGTCCAAGAGGGTTGTGGGGCGTACTCCCCCATATCATAAAGAAAACAAAGTCAGGCACATACACTTGATTTGAGTGGAGATCGTCATCCTAACCTGGACATATCTCCTGATCAAGAACATACACCTTCTCAGAGTTTCCACTTTTGTCAAAAAGTGGTTTCCAAGGAGAGTAATAAGGCATCTAAGAAGAAGACCCTCCCATCACAGTCAAGATATCAAGAGCCAATCTGTAACGAGGCCTTTCTCGATGCTGGAGTTCTTGAAGCCCTCAGACAATTATCTATTGCAATCCAAGATTCTCCTCCCTCATTTCCCAATAGTGGGAACATTAATTCTAAAGGTCTTTAATAGACACTTTCTTTTGAAGGCTTGATTCATGACAATTCAGTCTATCTTGAAGTTTCATCTTTAGATGAGAGCTACAATAACTCTCTGTGTGGCCAGAATACCAAGGAGCAAGAGATCTCATCTTTTGTTGTAACCCACCATGGTGGTCCTCCCCATGATGATGAATTTATCTGCGAAATTCCACTCTGCAGTAGTGATTCACATTTCCCGTAAAATGCTCCAGTGGACAATGTAGTGCCGAGAAAGCCCTCTTATCTTGAGGAACTTGCAAATGTGAAGCCAGTCATGTCTGAGGCTTCATCACTAGCAGGTGAAATACTTTCTCAATCAAAAGATAGACTAGGGTGTAGGTCATTGTTCGAACCACCCCTAAGTCATGCATCTTCTTGTTTAATCAGTGATCTCTCTACCAATATTGTTGAATCCAATGAAGAAACAAGGAAGCACCAGCTCTGGTTAAATCAGGTAGAAGAATCTTCATTGAATGATAAAGAGGAAATTTTGAACATGAGAAAACAACTGGAAAACGGTGAAGTGTCAGTCATGTTTTGGCCTATGGCTGACTCTTAGTATGACATTCCAGAGATGTTGATGGAAGATGGAATTAATGATATTTGTCTCAACATATAGAAAACTCTTTGTCAGTTGAAAAATAAAGTATTATCTTATGATGAATATGAAAATCATGTTAACATAATACAAGGGTTAGAACGCCAGATTGATTTGGCATCTCTATCATTCTCTCGATATCCGAAGGCTGAAAAGCAACAGAGATCCCTTCAGAGTTCATGCCTTGGCGCACTAAGAAGATTGCGCACTAAGAAGATTGCACCTGTTAATTGCCAATGCCCCATCTGGTATTCATGTCAGAGTATGGGCTGTTCATAGAGCACTACTTTTCACTATGCTCTCCAATCAGCAAAGCCCGCCGAAAATGGTCTCATGGAATGTTATTGCCCATGGCCAGCCAAAGTCAATGGGATTTGTGTGTAATCAAAATCTTTCCCAAGAACATGCTTCAACTAGTTCCTCTCAAAATCAAGCATACAGAGAACAAGTTGTTGAATTACTCCTGCATCAATAAAACGAGAATATCGAATAGGCCTCTCGTGTGGAGAAAGTACATCACCAAGTGACAGAAGTGTCAGAAGTCATCCAACAGTCTTTTGATCCAGGTGATAAAAGTGGATGCAGGTTGATGCATCCAGCTAATTTCAGGACTAAGGTCCATAAGATCAGGAGAGCTTTTAAGAAAGTCTCAGACAGAGCATGTCAAGAGCCACCCCAGCTTTCCAGACTGGGGACTCTTTTAACCCAACCCTCAGAATCAACAGTTAGGATTCGAGGAGTTGAGAAAAGACAGCAGGAAAAGAACCAGGCTATTGGATTGGGGGCCTTTTCAAATCATCAATCCCCTCCTCAGTGAAATTCGGTCTTCTCTCGATTGCGGAAGAAGCCACAGGAGGAACGAAGAGTCAAATTATTAGGATATTCCCTCAAAATTACGGTTCATCAAGAAGTTTCCGGGGGATTGAATCAACAAAAGGCAATGTCTCATCAAAGACATGGAAGAAGACAATATCACAAAAATGCTTATAGAAGGGATGTGATGCATTATGCATCAATCAATGTCATCAATGTCATTGTTTCTGATCCACCAGATGAGGATCACTCAGGGGACTCATATGAAGAGGTTCTTTCTCAAGAAGATGTACGCACATACACAAATGAAGAAAGTGTGCGTACACGAAATCAAAGGATTACTGAGAACCTAGGTAATACTTCAAGTAACCCACTTTCTCCTCTCTAAAAAGGTTCCAACAAAGGGAAGGGAATGAATCAGGTTACATATCCTTCCTCTGGAGAAGGCCAATCTCTCTCACTAGAGAGAAGATTTTCATAACAAGAGGAAGAAATGAAGGAGTTAAGAAAGATGAATGCAGAACTACTTCATGGTAGTCTTCTTCTTAATCATGCTGGAGTCAGTCAGCCAAGGGAATTTTTTGAAGCTACTGAGATGGATCAATAATATAATCCTCTATCAGTACACCCTCATAGGTCTAATCCTATGGGTCAAGTGCAACAACAATTGGCAGTGCTACCATCAGTTGCAGCACCAGCCACCACATATGTCCAAGCTTTAGTCATTGTACCTGCCCAAGTCCAAGTTCAACCGGATGTTTCTCAAAAGTTAATAACTACATTGAGTCATTAATAGCTCAGTTAGAGACTATAGAAGGGTAGCATGCATAGTTTCAACCATAAAATAGAGTTTACCCTAAATGGGTAGATTCAATCCCTCCCCCATCAAGTTTTGGGAAGCCTGTAATCCCTATGTTCAATGGATCAGGCGATCCTGAACAATATTTGAGGCATTACGTGTCTTGTTACGATCCTATAATGGGAACTCCGGAACAACAAGAAGCTGTGAAACTCATATGCTTCGTGCGAACCTTGCAAGGACCAGCTTTTGTTTGGTACACAACCTTGAAATCCTGGTCAATTTCTGGGTGGGAGGATCTTCGCCAAAAATTCCTTCTTCAGTTCAGCTCATCTTTGCCAAAGACAACAGTTTTTTATCATACAAACTATAAGAAAAGGTAGAATGAAAGGGTCTCATATTTCATTGCTCACTGGAAGGGATTAAAATATTACCTAAGCTTAGCACTCCCTCAAAAAGAACTATTGCCAATCTGTGTGGAAAATCTGTGCGACAAATTACGCACTCCATTGATCCCTGTGAAATACACAGGAGGGTTTCGAGGCCATACTTAAATCGCTCAGAAGATTGAAGATTCAATTATATAAGCTAAGCCTTAATCTCGTGTAATTACATCAATTCCAGGAAGGAGAATGGGTAATGTAGAGACTGCTACAGTTATGCTTAAACAAGCACATGTACCTGCATTTACTTCAAAACATTCATCCTCTCGAAGGGATCCACCTCTTGAGCACCAACAATAGAAGTCATTTCGTCGAGATGATCAAAGAGATCCAAGATGAAAACAATTTGAGGATTTTAAAATCAAAGTTTATTGTTTCCGAAATGAATAAGTTCTTGGTTATTTGATTTCGGCTCTGGAAAATAATTTGGTTTAATTGCTAAGGCCCAAAAGGCCAAACAAAGAAGGAGATGAAGACCATCCCAATTATTTCCCCTTTCATAAAGTGTTGAGGAATCCCATCCAGGAGTGTTTTGTATTCAATGACCTCCTGCAAAAGATGGTCGACTCAGGACAAGTCAAACTAAACGGCTCTTCAGCCCAAGTAGCATGTGTTACTGCTACAGTTCCAGAGGTAGAAAGAAAATGGAAAGAAGTCAAAAGTAAAAATGCAAAAAAATATGATGATGGGATGGTCATAAAAATGATCAATCGAACTCATGCCATTTTTTGAACGCAATTGGAGAAACCAATTGTGTCTTCTGCCATGAATTCCGCAACAAAACCCTCTTCATCAAAGGGAAAATCCTCAGAGAAACGGCATAATTCCACGAAAGTGGAACAATCAGAAGAAGATGAGTATGTGTGAAATCCTATGTTGTCTTTGACTCTGAAAGATTTCATGACATCTACTTCAAAGCCACGGGCACCGCCCCACCAAACGGCACAGCCTAAACAGGATAATTAGGCAGAGTCTTCATCAGACGAAGAGTGGATCTTCGGTTCTGTTAATATGATTCAATTGAAAGATCTGTATGACATTTGCAGTTTTGATTTTGATGATCCCGAGTTCCCTATATCAAACAGAGGAATCAAAGGAAGTTTCAGAGGCTCAGGGAATAGGGGTCAGAGGCCACTATTCCAATCCTACTCCTTCTAGAACTGTGTATGCGGAAGAAACTCCTGGTAGAGCCCTTCAGCGAGCTCAATAATAACTAGTAAGCTCTTCCACACAAGGAAAACTCAGTCCTGGAACAATTATACTGGAAGATCGGTTGAAGGTTCCATCTTCTTCCTCTCAGCAATTAAATAGACCTAATCGGTCTAATCTTCCAAATCCAGGAGTATTACCAACTCTTATCCCGATACAACAAACAACAAATTCCAAGTCACCTGCTAAACCACATGTTCTTGTTGGGAAACATAGACCTTTGGATCAAATGTATGATGTATTGAAACGCTTGGATCAAGTACCATCCAATTTATCAATTTTGGATGCCTTGAATTTATCAAAGGATCTTCGTGAGGCACTCATTGAGGCTTTGTCAATTCCTTAGGAGTTTGAAACTGAAATTGATGCAGCTGAAGTCTACCCTGTAGAGAATAATCCTACAGAATGCCATGTAATGATATCTTTCATATATGAAGATGAAGATGATGTTGTGAATGGACACATTAGACCTTTTTATTTATCTGGAAAGGTTAATGGTTTGGACATCTAAAGGGATTTCATTGATAATGGTTCAGGAGTCAACCTCATCCCCATTCGTACACTTCGTTTTTTGGGCCTCAAGAAATCTAATTTATCTCCTTCTACTATGATGTTACAAGGATATGATAAAAATGAACAAGAATCACTGGGTGAGATTACACTCAGAACTCAGTTTGGAGATCTTGCATCCAATACAGATTTCATGGTTGTTGATCAAGACTCAGCCTTCAACATCTTGCTTGGAAGACCCTAGCTACATCAACATGTGTCTATCCCTTCATCATACCATCAATGTCTCAAATATTGTTTCGATGGTCAACTTGGGACATTGTATGGTGATAAGGCCATGTTCAAGACATGTGAGTCTCAATACATTGAGGCGGAATTCTATCACATGAAGGGAAAGGAGAAATCCACAACAAGGGAGCTTACCAAAGTTAATACTCCATATGGTTTGGAGAAGATTCCAGTAAATCTATTTGTACATGTGAGTACAAATTATGTGTTTCCTATCAGTCAAATTGACAAGATAGACCTAAATCAAAATACTCTTATGGAAAGATCCATAATGTCAATTATGGAAATCGAGCCAGACAACATGGGAGAAATTGGTGATCCACCAAGCAGTGATGAAAGCCCAAATAGAGATGTCTTCATTTCATCTACTGAAATCTAGAAAGTCTATAATTCACCAATCAGGCCAGAAGAATTTATAGAAATGTTAGAGGTGAACGATGATGTCGATTCTCAATCCATCGTCTCCTCTATACTACCCAAGGAAGTCCCTTCATAATCAATTGGGTCAGAAATGGACGCTTCTTCTTCAAGATGTTCAAATTTTAACATCTCTTCTGATCATAGAAATTCTGCTTCATCATCCACTATGCAAGTATAAATTGAAGAAATAACACATGTTGAAGAAGAAGAGGTAGATCTTAGGGATGCTCCTCCATCATTTGAAGAGGTTATCTCTACCACCGTGGATGAACTCAGAGAAATAAATCTAGGTACAAAAGAAGATCCAAGCCCCACTTTAATTAGTACAGCCATGACTCTTGAAGAGCAAGAGATGTATATTTCCTTTCGATAGAAAAATAGAGATATATTTTCTTGGAACTATACAGAGATTCCATGGCTTGATCCTGATGTTGGCACTCATCATTTGGGTTTACCAGAAGAGCATCGAGGATTCAAACAAGCCGCTAGAAGAACACAACCAACCTATGCTTCCAAAATTGAAGCCAAAGTAGACAAGCTCATCAAATCTAACTTCTTCAAAGAAGTTAAATATCTCAAATGGTTGGCTAATATTTTCCCCGTGAAAAAGAAAAATGTGCAAATTAGAGTTTGCATTGATTTCAGAGATCTTAATCGGCATTGTCCTAAGGATGATTTTCCAGTTCGGATTACAGAACTCTTAATTGATGAAATAGCTATCTATGATGAACTTTTATTCATGGATGGATATTCCGGATATAATCAAATCTGAATGGCTCCAGAAGATGAAGAATCTACAGCCTTCAGAGCCCCTCAGGGTGTGTTTTTCTATCGGGTAATGCCCTTTGGCCTAAAGAATGCAGGTGCAACATATCAGTGTGCCATGCATCGTATCTTCAAACCCATATTAGGGAAGTTCGTTGAATGTTATTTGGACGATTTGGTGGTCAAATACAAACAACGTTCTAATCACTTGGCTGATTTGGAAGTCATATTCCGCAAGCTTCGAAAACATAATTTTAAGATGAACCCCTTAAAATGTGCTTTTGGAGTATCCTCTAGAAAATTTCTCGGCTTCATCATACGCCATCGTGGTATTGAAGTCGATACTGAGAAGACAATGTCAATCCTTGGTATGTCACCTCCTCAAAATGTGAAATAATTGAGAGGACTTCAAGGACACATAGCCTATATTCGGCATTTCATCGCCATATTGGCAGGAAAAATTTTACCCTTCACCAAATTGATGAAGAAGGGAGTCACTTACAAGTGGACTGAAGAATGTCAAGAAGCATTCAATATTATCAAGAAGTATCTCTTGAGTCCACCGGTGTTAATGACACCTGTTGAAGGAAGGACACTTATCCTCTATGTGATAGCCTTAGAGCGATCATTGGGTGTCTTTCCTGCTCAGAAGATTGATGCAGGGAATGAAAATAGCCTCTACTATCTCAGTCGGACTATGTTTGATGCAGAAACATGATACTCAAGTATTGAGAAGTGCTGCCTAGCATTAATCTATGCAGTTCAGAAATTGATACATTACCTTCAACATCACGTGGTCCAATTGGTATCTCGTAATAACCTACTCAAATTCATCTTCGGTTGTCCAATGCTTACAGGACGTCTGGCAAGGTGGAAAGTTATTTTGCAGCAATTTGATATTCAATATGTGTCTCAAAAGTCAATAAAGGGCCAAGCTCTGGCTGATTCCCTTGCTGAACATCCTTTAATAGAAGATACATCTTTAGATATTGAACTCCCTGATGAGGAAGTCTTCTCTATTCATAATAGTCCTCAGGTATGGGAAATGTATTTTTATGGTGCTTCTAGAAGTCCAAGAGGGAATAAAATGGAAGATCCTAAATTCAACAAGGTTGGATTTGGAATTTTTCTTATTTCCCTAGATAAGGCAGTGTTACCTTATTCCTTCTCATTGTTGGGAGGTGATACAAATAATGAAGTAGAGTACCAAGCTCTCATCTCAAGCTTGGAGTTGGCGCTTCAAGAACAAGTGAATCACTTAAAGTTATAAGGTGATTTAGACCTAGTAATCAAACAAGTCAGTGGGGATTATTCAATTAGAAAAGAAAAATTGATCCCTTTGTATGATTACGTCTGAGAGTTAATGGCGGAGTTTCCCTCGAAACCGATATTTTCTTATGTCCCACGATTACAAAATCCTCAAGCTAATTCACTGGCTAATATAGCCACAGCTCTGGTAGATCCAAATCGAGATGAGAAAACCATCAGTATTGCCCACCATCATACAATTTCACCTTATGTTCAAGCCAGAACAGATGAGATCAATGAAATTAGTCCCATTCCTTAACCATATGGTCATATTATTGGATGGATGACAACTATCAGGGAATACCTTCAAAATGGAACACTTCCACGTAATAGAGACGGGAAAGAACAAGTCTGGAGATGTGTGATCGATTTCACTCTTTATGATAGCCTAGATCACTTGTAGAATGTTCTCTACAAAAGGTGTTTTGATGGAGTTCTCTTCAGATGCATTGATGGTGAAGAGACAATGGCCGTCATGAAAGAAGTGCATGCAGGAGTTTGTGGTGCCCACCAGTTTGGACATAGACTGTCTGATCAGATTCTAAGGCTTGGATACTTTTGGCCTTCAATGATACAAGATTGTGTTGATTTCACAAAGAAGTGTCATTCATGCCAAGTACATGCCAACTTCATTCATCAACCTCCATAGTTTCTTCATACAGCTAAATACTCGTTGCCATTTGCCACATGGGGAATGGATGTGGTGGGACCTTACCCTTCAGCTACATCTAAGCAGTTTAAGTACATTCTTACTTATACTGACTTCTTTTCCAAATGGGGAGAGGCAATAACTCTCAAGGAAGTCAGTTCTAAATGCATTGTTGTCTTCATCAAGTCTAACATCATTACCAGATTTGGTGTCCCTCATACCATACTGACGGACAATGGAACCTACTTCTGTTCATCTGAGGGGAAGAAGTTGTATCAAGAATACAACATCAAATCCAATCATTCATCTCGGTATCATGTAGCGTCCAATGGCCAGATAGAAGCCTTCAACAAGACTCTATCAAATATACTCCAAAAGATGGTGGATAAAGATAAGAAGTCATGGACTGATAAACTCTTTCATGCTTTATGGGCTTATCGGACCACCACCCGCACTGCAATGCGGTCAACTCCATATTCACTGATATATGTAACCGAAGCAGTCTCTCCCATTGAGGTTCAACTACCTTAACTCAGAGTAACTTTTTGTGATCAGTCATCTACAGATGAAAAATCTCAAAAGTGATTGGATGAGTTGGAACAGTTAGATGAGAAATGATTGTTCACCATGCACCACTTGGAAGTCTATCAGAATCGAATAGCACGAGCTTTCAACAAAAAAGTTTGTCTTCGTTCATTCGTTCAGGGAGAATTGGTATTAGTTCTTAGAACTCCAATGATACCAGGAAAGAAACCTCCCAAGCTTGAACCAAAGTGGGAAGGACCTTATTCAATACATAATGTCTATTCCAATGGAGCTTATTCTTTAATATCAATGGATGGAGAACTCATCACTACTCCAACCAATGCAAGATTTATGAATAAGTATTTTGTATAAACACAAAATACATTGTTATGGTCCATACATATGACCTTAAACTATTTGTAATACTTTTGTCCCACATGACGTTAAACTGTGACATCCTAACTACATGATGCTAAACTGTACAGAAGTCTCTTATGTCCCGCAAGACATTAAACTGCACCATTACGGTCCATGCATATGACCTTAAACTATTGGCATTTCATATTTTCCAGCACAACGTTAAACTGCACCATCCAGAGTCCATGCATATGACTTTAAACTATTTGCACATACGTCCAACATGACGTTAAACTGTGACGTCCAAACTACATGATGCTAAATTGTACATTAGTCTCTTACGTCCAGTAAGACGTTAAACTGTATCATCATCCATGCTCCATGCATATGACCTTAAACTATTTTCAAGTCCCTTACGTCCCGCAAGATGTTAAACTGCATAACTATTCGTACTTTCATCCAACATGATGCTAAACTGTATCGTCCCTAATACGTCCAACATGACGTTAAACTGTGTCCTCTTTTTCCTTACTACATGACATTAATTTGTACAGTCCTTTTTTGTCCAACATGACATTAAACTGTATTGTCCCCATTGTCCTAACTACATGATGCTAAACTGTATAGAAATCTCATAATATGTCCTACATGACATTAAACTGTGAATCATTATGGTTGTTGTTACCTCTTGTTTCTCACACCGAGTATGAATCATGTGATCTTAGAGAAAATTTCAACCATAACACCCTCTTTGGGATGCTAACCACGCGTAAGTCCCAACACAATTTTTTAGGTCTTTGTCCCCAAGAACAACTTGATCATCAATTCATTCTTTAATTGAACTACACGGACTTTGATCCTTGCCTTCCATGATGGGTACGTAGGCAACCTCCCAAGGTTCGAGCCAAAAAAAACAATCTCTTCACATCGGTTCACCTCCATCTCATATGATGTTGATTCGTGAAACTATCCCCAAAACCAATATCTTTACATTGGTTCACTTTCGTCCTTGCTATATTACATTAAACTGTACATCATTTTTTGTCCTGTATGAAAATAAACTACAATATTCTTTGATACACTCACCTGAGAGGGAATCATTATTTACATCGATTTTTCAATCATGTTTCATTCCAAAGACAACGTGCATACAGGGAAATGCCCGAACCTTTTATCTTGGGTTAAACCATCCCTGCACTAAATTCCCCTTTCACCCTTCACATGTACGAACCAAATTTGTATAGAGGGTATTTCTAGAACTACGTGGGATTGATTCCCATCCTTATGGGATACGTAGGAACATTCGAGTGTCCCTCGAATCCAGCCCCAAGTCTTTTGGTCCTAAACCTAAATTCCACTTTCATTCCCTTGGCTGAAAAGTCCCCATGAAAACACACAATGTGTATTTCTTATAAATGGTCCAAGCTCTATAACCCTAAACTAAGATCTCCTATATTTTCGTCCCACATGATGTTAAACTATATTTTAAGAACTAAGTATGGCTTGATTCCCATTATTATGGGATACATAGTGAAGTCCAACAATTCAATTCAGGATCCAGCCACAACATGATTATGGTTATCATTGATCCATTTATCTCTACATACATTGGACAATACCCATCTTTATGTGTCATAATCCTAATCTTGAATACTTCCTGATCTTCCTAACCCTTTTCTCGACTTCTAGTCACAAAATTTCCAATTTTTGAGAATTATTTTGATTGACCATGCAGCACATGCCCTTAGGCGGCCTTCCATAAACAGTCTACATAACAGACGTGTCAGCCAAAAGATGCTATTATTTGACTATGCATCCAATGCCCTTAGGTGGCCTTGCATAATTCAACCCCCTAACGGGTTTGTCAAATAGTGGTAACTTTATTCTTGGGAGGAAAATCTCTTTTTTCTTTGGTTGTCTTAATGACAATATGTAGGGATCTGGAAAATTTTTTTGCTATCCTTAACATATATGTCCCATACTCTTTTTCATGATCTGAAATTATCCAAGTCTATGGTTTATATTTTCCTTCCCTACATTTGGGTCATACCTTCGTAGGAGTAACAATCATCCAATTCTTAGACGATATTGTTTGGAAATATATTCTCCATATTCAAGTACCTCTCTCCATTCAGCAAACCTTATGCTTTGGAAAATTTGAATATCCATAAACTTCCACTGGCTTTTAGTAGTAGAAAGGTAAAGTTCTGAGAGTTCTTTTTCCTGACTATGCAGCACATGCTCTTAGGCGGCCTTGCATAAACAGTCCGCATAACAGACTTGTCAAACGAAAGATACTATTATTTGACTATGAAACCAATGCCCTTAGGTGGCCCTGCATAATTCAACCCCCTAACAGGTTTTTTAAATAATAGTAACTTCATTCTTGGGAACTACTACTTCTAATGTATTTTTAGACCTTTTTCATATCATTCATCAGATTCAATATTTCTTAAGTCATGGTTTACATTTTTCCCTCATACTTGAGTGTGGTAATACGTTTTTAGATAAATTGTCAATGAATTTAGTCAATTCAAATCCATTTTGGTCAAAGCTAATTCAACCTTAAACATTATCCTATTTATGTCCGACATGCATGACTTTAATCTACCCAAAAAAGACAAGTGAAATCTGAATAAAAGTCAAGATCCAAATCACTAAACATACATTTTGTATGATTCAGATAATATTGAGAAATTAAAATATTCAATGTTTGTAGGGTTATTTATAATAATCCTAGTAAAAATAAAACTATGCTTACTAGGCCCATTGGATTAGGTAAAATTTAAAGCAGGTAGTAAAGGAAAATGCGTGCACAAATGATAGAAGATGAAAGTGTTTTTTATTGATGCACAAGAGTTAGAAGGACATCCACTGACTGGAGTATCTTCCCTTTTATCAAGAATTACAAAATGCTTTCAACATAACTCTTCATTTGACTTACGGAATCCCGAGCATCATCAGTAGCCACCTGGAATTCATTCATTCAACTGGATACAATAAGAGATGCAGTGATACCAGCTCTTCTTGGAACAATTATAAAAGAATGTTCTTGAATATGGTTTGAGAAAATTTTTTGCTGATCAAACAGTGACTCTGTTTCTATCCAAGAGGCTTGGAATATGGATTCATGGATTTGAGAATGAATAATTGGAAGTAAAGATCCATTTGGAGAGAGTACTCTTTTCAGATATTGTTTCTAATGTCATGATAGTCTTCTCTACATCAACCAGTAGCGGAAAATATATCAGCCTATGGTTTTCTATTTTCATATCTTCAAGGAAATGGAATGGAAGAAAAATTTGAAAGTTCACACAATTGTTGTTTCTCTTAATGCACAACATAACCAAAATAGAGGATTAGTAGTGTAGCTACATCTCAGGCTAGTGTAGCTGCATCTCAGGCATATAGTTCATTGCATATGGAACATTGGATCCTTGCAGATGACCATGCCCATTTAGGTCCAGGTATATGCTCTGTGGGAAATTAACATGATATTTCTTCAAGTACTTAGCCAAATCTTGGAGAGTGATGTCGCAGATATCATAGTAATCGAGGCCAACAACGTTCATCATGTCATCAATCCGCTTGATAGCCAGTTCATCAGTCATTCCAATTATTTTGGGATCCATTTAATCTACACAAAAGATGGATAATTAATTCTAAATTAAGTTAATTTTTCATAAAATTTGTGAAGGAATTTGAAAAATTGGCTTAGGCATTAAGGCTCACAAGTCCCAGCATTGGAGCGCAAGTCTCCTTCGGTCGCGCAAGTATTGGGCACGTAGGTATCACAGCGTAAGTACAAATACCTTAACAGAAGCGTGACACATGAAAGAAGAAGCACAGACGAGAAGCGTGGATGAGCGAAAGCCGAGAGACAAGCTGCATGCCGAGAGAAAGAAATCCGTGAGAGCTGAGTTCTTTACGTGGAATGGAGACCCCTATTTATAGACGCGGCCATAACCCTATGCGCCATACCCTACACGACCAAAGGCCCACCTGCGCGTCGTAACCTGCGCACACCAATTTTATTTTTGTCCTCATTTTCCTCAGAGTCAAATCCACATTCTTTTTTGGATCCAACTCTAAGGGGGGACTTTTGTTAAAGCTCCTTTCGTCACAGAGTCTAAAATACTGGAAAAGGGGAAAATATTAAACCAAAGTGATTCATCCTTTGAACAAATATCAAAAATTGACAAAGTAAGGAATAAGGAGAACATTGCACAAGGGTCTCGCAAGTTCTACCAGGGTCGTGCAAGTACACTTGTGCGCCGCATTTTTTTCGCGCAAGTCACTTGCACGCCCTAAGTGATAATCGCCCGGGGTCTTCAGTAGCCTATAAATAGACCTGGGTGGCCCCCCATTTTGAGAGGATTTTTTTTCATAATTTAGATATAGATCTATGAATTCCCAAGTCTCTTCTTCAAGTCTTCCGAACACTTCTAAGGTAATTATTTACCTAGAATGGAAGATCTAAACAAGAGGAATAAGGTTTAAGTGTTAGAATTTAGTAACACTTGCGCGCCTAAGTGTTTTACCCTTAAAGGAAATGGACACACTTGCGTGCCTCCTTACCTACTCATTGAAACTTGCATGCCACTCTTCTGGAAGTACCTTGAGATAATTCTAAGGGCTTTGGTCAAGGATCACCCAAGTATTACCATACTGGTTTACAATTGCACGAGTACCTATGTGTTGCACAGATATACCTGCGCGCCCAGGACTTGCGCACCCACGTAGTACCTGCGCACCGGCCAGTACTTGCACGCCCCTTTATTTTTGGGTTCCCCTTCCTGCCCATTTAATCCCTCATATTCCATTCCACCTATCCTATTCCAAATTCAGTCTTCAAGACACTCTTCAAAGCCATTTATGGCATGTTTTCTTGATTAACTTCCTTATCTGAAAGGAATTCTATGGAACATCTCTTAAAAACTTAGTGATTCACATATCTTTATGTCACTAATGTCAGATATTTCAGTCATTCAACCTCATCCTTTAAGATGAGAGAATCCTTAATTGGGCCTCCTTTCCAGGAGTAAGCCCCAGTCATAATTCCCCTTAACCTGGGCCTCCTTTTTAGAAGTAAACCCCAGTTCAATTAATCTTAATTGGGACTCCTATTCAGGAGTAAGCCCCAGTCCTCCTAATCTTGGGACTCCTTTTCAGGAGTAATCCCCAGTCATAATTCCTTTAACATGGGCTTCCTTTTCATGAATAAAACCCAATTACAAATATACAAAATGTGGGCATCCTCCTTAGGAATAAGACCCAAGTCCTACTTAATTTGGTCATCTTCTTTAAGAGTAAGCCCCAAGTTCCTTAACCTAGGCCTTATTTTCAAGAGTAATCCCCAGTTCCAGATTCTCATTAATATTGGGCCTCCTTTTCAGGAGTTAGCCCCAAGTCCACAAATATGGGCATCCTCCTCAAGAGTAAGCCCCAACCTTAATTCTCTTAACATGGGCTTCCTTTTCAGGAGTAAGCCCCCAGTCTCAAATATGGACATCCTCCTTAGGAGTAATCCCCAAGTCCTTTAATTTCTCAAAGTTCCTTAACCTGTGCCTCCTTCTCAAGAGTAAGCCCAAGTCTTAATTTCTCTTAACCAGTCCTAATTTACTTTTTTATCTAGTCTTCCTTCTCATGAAAAAAAAACCAATCATAAGCCCCTTCCTAATTTGGGCCTCCTTTTCAAGAGTAATCCCTAAGTTAGAGTATCCAGATCTTCATAAAGCACATATACCTTTATGGACCTTGTTCCTAGATTTCTTCCCTAAAGTAAATCTTAATCTTCATCTATTTGGGAATTCATACATAAATAAGCCCCACATCATTTATTATGATTTCAAATTTCATGGAACAGTTGTCTGGTTTTACCAATACCTCTTGTTTCTCACAACGAGCATGACTCACGCGAGCTTAGAGTGTAAAAGTAATTTTGACATCCTTCTTTTAGCCGTCAATCATAAAAATCATACTCCCTTACTCGAACTATGTGGGTTCTGATTCCTTTTCTAAAAAAAGGATACGTAGGTAGCCCATCTGTGGGTTCAATACCTACTCTGAAAGAACCTATGTCCTTCTGAATAATAATAAACTTCAAGTGCCCCACTGAGTGGATTTAAAACTAGCATGGTCTTCATAATGACCAAGAGTCTTTTATATAATGTGTCTAAGGATACCATTGACCAAGAATCTCTAACAAATACATATGATTCTCTATCGATGAAGAACCTCGAATACATATAAAATATTCTCTAAATTTCCTACATATAATAATCATTGATTGTCAGATCTAAAGAAAAATCATTTTATACTTGGTAAAGTAATAACGATTCACGAACATAACTTAAATCTATAAAGAGAGTCCCATAGTAGACAATAATTCCCCTCAAAAAGGTATGATGAGTCTGACCTCCCATCCTCTCGACCAATGTAAATTCTTAAGCCTCATCAGTCTACAACTAATTAGAACCTACCTTTGGAAAGTAGGTCCAAATGGATATGGAATCATTGGATGTTTCCGATTCTACGAAAAAACCCATTAGAAACTGATTGGAATGTTTGAACCTTCAATCAATGAGGTCATTCCCAATTTTAGAGGAAATAGCCTTTGAGAAATCCTCTGGTAGTACGTCTGCCGTCAGGCAGTGATCAGACGAAATATATGGCTGATCAGGGACTTCTTTCTGATCCTCCAGTCGAGCTAGCCTTGGCAATGGCTGTCATACCAGTTGTAAGCACTGATGCACTGTTCATGGAGGACTTCTTGAGGATGATGCAGACCTTCCAGGGACTTTCGCCTCTTGCCTCGTCGATGGCTGAGTTGACGTGGGTTTTCCAGCAGCATCATCCTCCTACTTTTTCAGGGGATGGGGGACCTCATGCTGCAGAGTTGTGGATAGAGGCCACACTGACCATCTTTGAGCACCTAGAGATCCCTCCGGAGAAAAGGGTAAAGTTGGCTACTTATATGCTCTAGGACACTGCCAAGAGGTGGTGGGAGGTGATCTCACAGTTAGGGTGTTAGCAGGATATGTCTTGGGACGAGTTTCGACGCACCTTCTATGACTACTTCTATCTGGAGACCCTAAGGGCCAATCGAGCTCGGGAGTTCATGAGTCTGCAGCAGGGTACTCTCTCTGTTATGGAGTACTCGTCTCGCTTCACTGAGTTTCATCGTTTCACACTGATCCTAGAAGGCGATGAGTTGTTCCTTGCTAGGAAGTATGAGGACGGTCTTAGGCAGGAGATCCATTCCCAAGTGAATATCTTTCAGTTTACTTCGATATCCTCCATCGTCAACTAGGCGCTGATCACTGAGCGCAATCTGAGAGATTCTGGAGCATTGAACCAGGGCGGTTCGATATCCAGATCTGGTGTTCCTCCTACGGACAATAGAAAGCGCCATAGAGAGTCGTCTCAAGGAGATCGAGGTTCACAGGATGCATCTTCTGGCAGCCAGATTGTATGCTACTAGTGTGGTAGGAGTGGTCATACGAGGCCTTAGTGCCAGAGGGATCCGATGGAGTGTCGGTCTTGTGGAAAGATGGGCCATCTTCAGCGTTTCTGTCACATCTTCTCACCTTCAGCTGGTGGAAGGGGTTCCTCTATGACCCCGCGTTTTGGAGATGCTTCACCAGTTTCCCACCAGTCAGGGAACTGGAGTTCTTCTGGCCGTTCAAGCCAAGGTGGAGGTTGCAGCCGTGGTGGTCAGTCACCAGGTCATCAGCGACAGCAGAGTGGATCAGCTCTGAGCGGTCAACCAGGGGCGCAAGGCCGTGGTGCAGGCTTGTCATTCACCATGGAGCATACCTATCAAGAGAAGAATCCCAGCCCTTCCACAGTTCGAGGTAAGATCTTAGTAGCCTTAGTTTTATCTTTTGATCTTTTCGATATTGGTGCTTCCCATAGCTTTATCTCTGTTGCGGTTGTGGAGAGCCTTGGGCTCTGTATCTTTTCGTCTGCTGACTTGTTGACTCTTGACACACCATTGGAAATGAGGAAATCTAGCGTATGTCAGTGCAGAGAGTGCCCTCTTGAGGTTGTGGGGTGTCATTTCTTATGGGACCTTTATGTCCTATAAATGATGGGCTATGATTTCATTCTCGGTATGGATTGGTTGGTTCCCTTCCAGGCAGTCATCGATTTCTATCGCTATAGGGTTAGTTTCATATAACAAGAGGGCAGATCCTTCCTTTATAGAGGTGAGTGGGATGTTCAGGCAGGTAGAGCTGGACCAGAGCATCATGGGCTAGGGGAAGTTACAACCCATATTGTCAGCCTTTATCTGGATGACAAGGGGACTTCACAGTTATACTTTCCTCCAGTGGTGGATCATTTCAAGGATATCTTTCCAGAGGACTTTTCAGGTTTATCTCCGGAGCATAAGGTAGACTTCTCGATTGAGCTCATTCCAGGAGTGGCACCGGTGTCCATTCCACCTTATAGGATGGCTACCCCTGAGTTGTAGGAGCTCAAGAAGCAGTTGGAGGAGTTGCAGGCAAAGGGTTTCATCCGACCCCGTACTTCTCATTGGGGTTCGCCTGTCCTGTTTGCAAAGAAGGAAAACGGTTCCCTTCGTCTTTTTGTGGATTATCGAAAGTTAAACCAGTTGATGGTCAAGAACTGATATCCCTTGAAGAGGATCTATGACCTCTTTGATCATCTTCGAGGACCCCGAGTGTTCTCAAAGATCGACTTGAGGTCCGGTTATCATCAGTTGCACGTTAGAACATCAGATATACCTCTGACAGCTTTCAGGAGAAGGTATGGTCTTTACAAGTATACAGTCATGCCGTTCGGTCTTACGAACATGCATGTAGTCTTCATGGTGCTGATGAACCGAGGGTTCCATCTGTACTTGGACTCCTTTGTCATGGTCTTCATGGATGATATCGTGTTGTACTCTCACACTCGACACGACCATGCCACACATCTTGAGATCTTTCTGAGTACACTGATAGAGCATCGGCTGTATGTTAAACTCTCAAAGTGCCACTTTTGGATGGATCAGATTAACTTCCTGGGTCATGTTATCTCATAGATAGGAGTGTCAGTGTACCCAGATAAAGTGAGAGCGGTAGTTTCCTGGGATCATCCGAAGAACTTATTTGATGTGCGGAGTTTCATAGGGCTGGCCGGATACTTCAGACACATCATTCAGGACTTCTCGCGCCTAGAAGCACCATTTATAGCTCTGACTAAGAAGGGGGTAGAGTTTTTATGGTCAGATTATTGTGATTCAGCCTTTTACGAACTAAAACGGAGGATGACGTCATCACCGATACTAGTCTTTCCAGAGCCGGGCAGGGGATACATTGTTTACTGTGATTCTTTAGGTATCCAGCTAGGAGCTGTGCTCATGCGGGAAGAAGGAGTCGTTGTGTACGGGTCTCGGTAGTTGAGGCCACACGAGAGGAATTGCCCTACGCATGATCTGGAGTTGGCACCTGTTGTTCATGCCTTACGTTGTTTGAGACACTATCTTCCAGGAGAACACTTTGTGGTTTTCACCGACCACAAGCGTCTCAAGTATATCTTCACTCAGGGTGATCTGAATCTGAGACAGCACAGGTGGTTCGAGTATCTTCAGTCCTTTGACTTCGAGCCCGCTTATACGTCGGGAAAGGGCAACGTAGTGGCAGATACGTTGAGCAGATGAACTCAGATTCAGGCAGTTCAGGAGGCCAGTAGTGAGTGGCAGATTATGGATCTGTTCTTTGAGATGCATCTGGAGGTGCACGACAGGCAGGGAGAAACCTTTCTCTCATTAGTGGATGTTACCTCTACAATTCTTGATCGGGTATGAATGAGGTAGCTATTAGACTCAGAGGCCTTGGTCCTGCGGGAGAATGTGTCAGGAGGGGACCCTCTTCCCGGATGGACAGTGGGAGAGGATGAGATCTTGTGTTTCCAGGGACGCGTATGGGTGCCTGCAGACTTACGTGAGGAGCTGATGTGGGATTTTCATTCCTCAGTTTGGGCAGTTCATCCTGGAGTCACCAAGATGTATCGAGATCTTCATCGCCAGTACTGGTGGCCAGGTATGAAGAGAGATTTTGATGGTTTTGTCATGAGATGTTCTACTTGTCAGCAGGTGAAAGCAAAGCATCTGCGACCAGTATGACTTTTACAACAATTACCCATTCTAGAGTCAAAGTGGAATGATGTCACAATGGACATCGTGACTGGGTTACCGAGGTCACCTCGGGGAAGTGATGCTGTTTGGGTCGTCGTCGATAGGCTTACGAAGGTAGCACACTTCTTGTCGATCAAGGAAACCTTCAGTGTTGATGATTTGGGATGACTGTACATCCGAGGGATTGTACGTCTACATGGAGTTCTACACTCCATTGTTTCAGAATGGGATGCATGCTTTACCTCTCGGTTCTGGCAGGGACTTCATAAGACTTTGGGTACACAAGTACTTTTGAGTATAGCATACCATCCTCAGACTGATGGCCAGTCCGAGTGCACGATCTAGGTGCTTGAGGATATGCTTCGAGCTTGCATCTTAGACTTTGGTGGTTCCTCGGAGAAGCATATTCCACTAGTGGAGTTATCCTACAACAACAGTTTCCAGGTGACCGTTCAAATGGAAACATATGAGGCTTTGTACAGTAGGCGATGACGATCACCCTTATACTAGCTGGAGGCAGGAGAGGCAGCTTTGCTAGGACCTCGTCTTGTTTAGGAGACTTCAGAGTAGATAGACATGATTCAGAATATGATGGCTACAACACAGTCTCGACAGAAGTCTTATGCTGATCAGTTGAGACAACCTATGGAGTTCGAGGTCGGAGATTAGGTTTTCCTGCATGTCATACTGAGGTTGGGACACAATAGGATTCGGAGACAGGGTAAGCTTTCACCACGGTACGTCGGGCCGTTTGAGGTTTTAGAGAGAGTTGGGTCGGTTGCCTATCGATTGAAGCTTCCTCAGAGGTACCAGGCCATGCACAACCTCTTCCATATCTCTCAGCTCTGATGTTACTTTTCAGACCCATCTCATGTCTTTCAGCCCGAGGAGGTTGGGCTCGAAGCGGATGTGTCGTTTGAAGAGCATCCCATCTGGATTGTCGATCACAGTACAAAGGTTCTCTGAGACCGTTCTGTTCCTCTAGTACGAGTGCTATGGCAGCACGGGCGAGTACATGATTAGAATTGGGAGAGGGAGGTCGAGGTTCGATTACAGAGGCCAGAACTGTTCGAGGATCCTTCTTCTATGCCCATCTATGGAAATTCAGAGATGAATTTCTTTAAGGGGGGAAGTTTGTAAGAACCTGGATCTTTGTTTCAGGTATGTCTTTCATTTTTTAAAGTTTTTGAGAATTTTTTGAGATTCTGGAAATTTTTGAATTACACGTCGTGTACTTTCTGAGTACACACCGTGTACTCTTCTCCAGCTCGAAGTCGTGTGCTGTCCATGCTCGTGCCACACACACGGGGTATAGGAGTGACGTGGAGGCCAATTTTGGCGGAGTATGGAAAAACCCACTACACACAGTGTACTTTAAAAATACACGCTGTGTAATTTTATTTTTTTCACTAAATGGACCGGGGTCGCGCCTAATCGCCATATTCATCTTCTTCTAGGTCTGGTCCATCCGAGAGTGACCCGTATGACCAGATCTTCCCCGAGCCGCTGCCTCTCCGTCCGTTCTCTGATTTGAACTCGGTCGATTGCGTTGGAAGCGCATGTTGAGTTCTTCCTTCTGCTTGAGCCTTGTTTTCCAATTCTTCCTCTTTCTCAAGTTATCTAAGGTTGAACGTTTTGTGTTTTTTATCATATCTACGACATTATAGGGGTAATTAGCCATCATGGTTCAAGTATAACGATCTCTTAGTATCGAGGATGGTGGTTTGTGCCTTACCGTGAAAAGTCTTTGAGTTTTATTTGCAAATTCCACTGATACCTGTGAATGGGGTATTGTGTGTTTTCCATTTTTCCCTTGTTGTTTTCCTGCCTTGCTTGTATGATTGTGTAGTGGTAATTTGACCATTTTAGAAGATAAATTTTTGTGCTTGGAGTTTTTTTCCTTGCTTTGTTCTATTTACGACCTTGGGGTCTTGTTTGCCTATGGACGTTATACCTGTTTTCGTGCCTCACGGATATAGGTTGAAGTGAAACTCATTACATGACTGTTTCCATATAGAATGTTTAGCTAAGTATCTCTATAGGTGTACTTTGGTTATCCAAGTAGCTCTATAGGAGTACTTTGGCCTTATAGCATTTTTATGCACTAACTGGCATGAGGCTGAGAGAACCTGGTGCTGTAGACTATAAGGGATAGACCGAGTGAGATTCCCAGAGAGTCTTAGATATTACAGACTACAGAAGGGATGGACTGAGTGATCTCCCAGAGATTATTGGATTTTATAGACTATCGGAGGGTAGACCAAGTGAGATTCCTTAGAGAGTTCTACCTTGTTTGAATCTTTTTAAGAACCTTCAAAGGATAGAGGAGAAATTGAATGAGTGAGCTTCCTTAGAGAGTCTGTGGTATACCTGAGGCTATAGGAGGAATTGACTGAGATAGATTCCTCAGAGAGTCTCTAGACCTTGGGTATAAGAGGGCTAGACCGTGTGATCTTATTCAAGAGAGTCCCTGACTACCCAAGACTAAAAGGGTAATTGACCGAGTGAGCTTCCCTAGAGATTCTGATAAATTCATATGACCAAGCCAGAGGGGTTAGGCTGAGTGAACTGCCCAGAGGGTTGTGGTACTTCTTGGATAAGACCAGAAAGGATGGTTGTGGGTACTTCCCATAGGGTTTTTTGTTTGTTAGCTGTTTGTTTCACTTTTGTTTATTTGTTGTGGATTGATTGCTGTTATGTATCATCTTGTCTTACTGCTTACTATTTACTTCCGGCTGCTTGCTGTTGCCATTTACTGCTTATTGTACATTTACCTGCCATATACTCACTGACTTTTAGGCATAGATCTTCGGGTGGTTGCCTACTGGGATTTTATCTCACGCCCTGTTTGGGCCATGTTTTTGTGCCCAAGAAGACCAGGTTGTTGTAGGTATAGACAAGGGAAAGCTCCCTTCGACTTCTGGAACTTGATTTATTGGAGTAGAAGAGCATGGGACCAAGCTTTGGCTTGCGATGCTTAGGAGCTGTTTACTTTTATTTTGTAATTGTTTTGTTACTGTGGTGTTTCAACATTGTGACTTGTTTGTCTGCTTTCCTAGAGTTGTATTTTGCATCATTCCATATATGCATATTTGATCCAGTTTGTTGATTTAGTCTTCCGCTGTTATTATTGTTGGTTATTCACCGCTTCCGCTATTGCATGTTTACCTATTTCCATTGTGTACTCTTCCAATGAGGGCACAGTTTCCCCACTGTCACACCCAAGGCCCTTGCTGCTAGTCGGCAGCCTATGGCATTTGGGGAAATGCACTTGAGGCCATGTGACCAACTGGGTACGGGGCGCCTCTGGGTGGCTTTCAGAACCAGGACGTTATAGACTCCCATATAATTTAAGAAAACCCCCTTAATTAATTAAATAATTAAAACTAAAAAATCTACAAGTATGGTAAACATAGTGAACGTAAGGATTACACTATAAACCCTTCAAGGTGGGGGTCCATCCCCTATGCCTGATCCCTTCATGGTGTGACACATGTTTACACACTATGAAAGGCCAGAACCCATAATTTTCAATGGAAGGTAACCTTTATCCTCTTGAAAACACTCTTGAACCATTATGAACCAATAAAACCTTCATAAATAAGTAAAATAAACATGTTTCATTAGATCATAAAAGGAACACACCACAAAAAAGGATCTATGTTTTATATTTGACAGGAAAACTATTTGTCCAATCAATTATATGAATTATATCAACATAATTTCTTTAGTAGTCTAATTTTAATTTTTTCCAATCTAATTGTTACCCAAATCATATTCCATAAACATTTCATATAATGGTAAGGGTCACCTCATTACATCGCTTCCTTATATAATATAGTACATGGTCACCTAATGGTTGTGGTTTCCCATATTGAATGATTTTGGTCATGAAAAGTGTAAATTTGGAAGGAATTTAACACATATTATTTTTATATGGGGTCTAATCTCACCATATTATCTCATGTTATTCCCATTATAATTATTCATGATTCTGAGAATTTAGTTTGGAATCATATTCCATCCACCAAATCAATACATGTTGATATGTGAATACTTTCACAACTCATAACATGTTTTATTGACCCAAATCATAATCTAAAAATATTTACACAACCCCAAATTCATCATATTCATAAAGAACATGAAACCCTTTAATAAAATCGGTTATAATAAAAAATATTAATAATCCCCAGATCAGTAAGCTTCGAGACACATATAGCCAGTCCCATCTTTTCTAGACAAGGCATAATCCACTAGGGTAGTGAGGAGTCTGACCTAGAGTCAATCTACCCAAGGGTAATTTTTTCAAGAGAGACCTCAATTAAAGTATAATTCAAAACCCTAATCTATATAAATCATTATTGACTACTTTATTTATGCTCATATCATAATAAAAAATATATAATGCATAAGAAAAATGAATCAATTATCACACGTAACATGTAAATATTTAGATGCATGTACAACAATTTATAGAAGTAGTTTACCATTTAAACTAAATTGCAAATCATAATTCATAATATAAAATTAGAATTGTGAATAATTAAGATAATAAATTAAATAAATAAATAATTTAAAAATTTAAAAATTTGATAAAAAATTTACAAACAGTTCATAAATAAGTTAATCATAAACACTTTATAATTTATCTTTTAGTTATAAAAATCCCATAAAAAAATAAATATAAATGCTTTGTATTTATATGTAACCTGAAATCTTTAATAGTATTAATTAATTGAATTATTCTTAAATATATGATAATAAATGAAATAAAAACATTCTATATTCCAAATATATTATGAAAAAAATTATAACATAATTATCGCATATAAAATATTATTTAAAACATGATCAAATCAATTATCAGAAATACTTTTGATATAGATTAAATAATTTATTAAATAAGGAATTTTATTTTTAAAATTCAAATTAAGAATTTATGAACATATTCAAAATAATAAATATAAAACATTTATATTTATATTTACTTTGTAATTTATAAACATTAAAAAATTACAAATTAGAATTTCCTTCAATCACTTCATATCAAAATTATAAACCATACCATTTAATTTGAAATTTTTTATTTTAATATTAATTGTTAATATTATGGAATATTAATTGAATAGATGCCTCAAAAACCTTTTATTAATTTATAAAAAAATATAATAAATTATTTTAAAATAATTTTATAAATTTAATAAATATCCAAAAATACCGTATTTTGATAATTTATTAATTTTATATAAATTATTGAATGAAAATCAAAATTTAATTTTTTGAATAATCTAATTTTACATTTTAATCATATTAAATGAAATCAAGTTAATTGTAATATATTATTAGTATAATATGGTTCCTTGAACCCTTTAAGGTGATATCAATCATATTTTACAATTGACAACAAACTGTTACGACTTAAAAGATACTTTTTTAATAGTATCTCCACAATAGGGATATCACATCTTATGATATACTGATGTGTGAAATTAACTCAACATTTTGATGGACTATGTAGGATTAATACTATGGGCCGTGGTATAATATCCACTAATATTCCTTCCATGGAATATTAATCCCTCATGGTGTATCCAGCATAGATTATGCTAAATTTTTAATATAATGTCATGGTATAATGTATAATACTAATCTTCAATTCTTAAGAATCATTTTTTCAATATAAGAAGTTATTTTTGGTTTGATATGATGCACTATTTTATAAAACATGGAACAACACTGTCACCTCCCATGGTTCCCCATATTTTATGTAATTATATATCAAAAAACCAAAGGAATTTTCCACATAACCACCTATGATATCAAATATTGTATACTAAAACCCCAATGTAGATTAATTTATCACATAATTTCATTTAATCCATGAAAAAAATATTTGATTATAAGGATTATGATATCCATTTTCCTTAAGAAAAAAACTATATCACAGTTTATGAAAGATTGTATGATATGCACCATGATTTCCTATTTATTTATTTTCAACATGATTTCAAGAATTAATTAACACAGTGATGTTCTGGTACTACTGCATGTTTTCTTAGAATTTTAAAAAAAAAATTTATCATACCAGAAGAAATTAAAAAACCTTAAACCTATGATCTATCATGAATGATAACATAAACAATTCAATATATCTAATTAATAAAAAATTGTATACCTTATAATGAAGAGAATATCCAACAACATTCCACCATATGGTCAATAATATACATGAAGAGGTATCCATCATTCTCCCTCCACCTTAGCATATCCACGTGCTGATGTGAATCACTCATCACATATATGAGACTCTCCTGCCTTCCATGACATTCTCGTGTCTCTTATAGAAAAGGAATATAGAAGTGATATATTTTTGGGAGAATCATAGGAGGAGTATAATTATCAATATATCAACATCTCATGGTGATAAACTCCTTATATATCCTATGGGTATGAAGTAATGTTACCTTGCGTTAACTCATATGTTACATGACATATGAGTTATCACTTCATCTATGAATGCATTCATCACATAAATAATGTCAACCACCCATGATTTTTAACATGTAAAATGTTTATATTTATGATATCCAATGTGGAATAATGATTTTGAAATTAACATATTAGAATTTCACTTCCATGCCAATCGAATAGTTTCCAAATTGATCATACTATACGATTAAACACTATAAGATATAACCCAATCATATATTTTTATTGGTTATTTTTGTATCCTAATATATTTATATCTGGAAATATGATATACCCTAATAAAATAATATAATATAGTCCATTAAACTTAATATTTATTATGATTAAAGACATATCTCATTAGAATATGACAAGAAGTACTTGAATGATAATATTTGTATGAGTCTAAAAACATTGGGATTCCAAAGACTAAATCGTCATAGATTATATAATAGAGGTAAGCTGTAGATAAAATCATCTATGTAAAAGTGAAAGAATGTTTTAAAATATATAATACCTAGAGTGTAAGAAATGATTCATCTACTATAATTAGTTTAGATAGTGATTATATCTAGAAGATATCTATATTTGTTTATTTTTTCCATGAAGATAAATTCTCTTATTAGATATGTTTAGTGAATTTATTTCCATTATATATTTAAATTGATCATATTTTTTATATTATTAAGATTCATCTAAAAACATTTTGGAAATAGATAAATATATAACTAACATGAAAATGAAATTTAAAAAGTTTTTTAAAGAAATATAAACCAACCAAGGAAAAAATAGACAAGGATGTTGAGAGTAATTTTAAATTAACTTTTATATTGAATGTTAAATAAATACCCTCCAATGATAGGAATAAATTTTTACAATTTAAGTCCAATGTTGAATGTCTTAATAACATTATTTTTTTTATTACTTTAAGAAGATATAAATTTGATAAAATTCTAGGAAATTTGAATCTAATATAATACCTCATTCAGAATTAATTATATATCTTTCAGTAAGACATAGTTTTAAACCAACTATTCTGTTCTAAAAAGTAAACCCTTTTTAATGAAGTAAAATTTGATATCACAAGAATAATTTATGATCTCTTTGGAAGAGTAAATATTTAAAAATAACTAATTATTATAATTCAATGAAACGTTTTTTTATTCAATATAGAAGAGTTAGAAATATATAGTCCCTTGAAGTTTTATTTTCTTAAAATTATAGACTCAAGAATGTTAGGGTACAAAAAAATTGATTTTTTTGGATTAAGTGTCAAGAATAGATGGAAAAATTTTTGTAAAAGGTTTTTTTGGATAAATCATCAAGACAAAAGGAGGACATTTTTATCTTCAATTTTGATAAACTTTTATGAAAGTAAAACATATATATGGGAATGTTATAACATCAAAGTTAAGTATATAACCAACACAACATATTTAGACACTTCTTTCATAATACAATTGTTATATATACAAATCAAAAGAAATATTCAAGAAAATAAGTTTATATGTATTAGATTTATCTTTCAAAATGAAAAAATTCATACAATTTAGGAATTATTGTTTAGTTTTCTATTTTATTAAAAAGATTAAAGTCTAAGGTGGCTGATATGTTTATAAAATTTTGGGTTTATATTTTAATTAATATTTTATGAACTATATTATTTAGTTGGAATACAATTTCACCAACCATGTAATTTGAGATTAGTTTCTCAAGATCATCACATTTTTATATACAAAGAGTTGTGGACCCCCATAGTTTTTGTAAAATATTTATTGGGAGGCCCTACATAAATTACTCAAAACTTATAAATTGTGTTTATTATTTCATAATGGGATCATATAGAGATATGGTCTCAAGGGAGATTTTACAAGCAATAATGATTCAAATTAACTGGTATAATAAGTATGTGTTTTTACTAAAATGGGTTATTCAATTTCAAGGATGGGAATCAGTGGAAGCATATCAGTAATAAATTTAATCAATTTAATTCTTTGATTGAAAAGAAATTTCTCAAATATAACTTTTGAAAATGATAAAGTGAAAAATGGATAAATAAATTTACTATTCAAGTACATGAGTTTGTAATGACATTGAAAATGTTTATGGAAGCAGTTGGACTACCACTATAGGGTGAATATATCTTTATTTTACAAGAGAATCTTGTTGTTTCTAGATATTTTATTAAAGTAAAATAAATTTATATTTTTTTATATTAATGAAAAAAATTCATATTATGGTTCATCTTGAACTGGAGTGTAGATTTTTTAGAGGCTTAAAGGTTTTATAATTTTTAAAAATAGTGAAAAAGATACTATTAAGATTTAAGTTATTTACGTGGTTAATTTCATTTTGGAATGATAACATTTTCAAAAATCCAGTTCATATGAAATTATATATGCTACACCCTAATATTTTAAAATAAGAACATTTTTATGATTGTGTATATGACACGCAAAACCAATCTAAAACAACCCGTGAAATATATTTTTTAAAAATTACCCTAATAACCTTTTTATCAATTTAGAGGCTATGAAAAGAAAAAAACAAATTATAAAAATTATATGTCTTATGTTTACATAAAATAATTTCATTGGTCATCAAATGATTAGAAATAGAAATGAAACTCAACTGAATGTAAATATTGTTTTTTTCTAAAAAGTTGTTTTTATGCATGAAATGTTTTTTATATTAATAAAATAAATTAATCACTATTGATGAATTATTTTAATGAAATTTATATAGTATATTTTCAAATAATTTTTTTAAAATTTATCTAATATTTTTCTAGTCATGGGATAAAAATTAATCAAGTTATATGCACAAAATTGTATTTTCTAAAAAGTAGATTTGGTTCATTTTCCACACTTATATTAACTTTAATTTAATAAAATTGTAGAAAAATTAATTTAAAAAATATACTTATTTTTTTAAATCATTATTTAAAAATTATGTTACATATAATTTTTTATAATTTTTTTAAAACATTTATTTTTCTATTAATAGTGAAAAATACTGATTTTTATTGAACAACATCTTTTAATTTAATGAATATACAAAGTTATATTTATTATTAAAATTTAGTTGAATTATATTACAATTAATAAATTTTAGGTAATTGGAATCAACTTTATGTTGATTTTATATTTAAAATCATTTTATACTTTAGAAAAAAAATCCTTTGGAAAACCATTTTTTCAATGTGGTTGTGGGTTTTATTTTTTATTAAATTCTTCCACTTCTGGGATTTTAATATGAAAAAATTAATTCCATATTTAAAATAAGAATATTTAATATTAGTTAATAATTCTATTTTTTTTTCAACTTTAATTATTATTTAAAAAACTAAAAATTAACTATTGTGGTTAAGGTTAAAATGGGTTTCCCAAAAGGTTTAAATAAACATTTAAGTTTCAAAATGACCTATAAACTTATATAATTTTCTATGGCCATATATTTAAATTATTTAATCTAATTTTTTATAATGTTCCACTTTTTAATCATTTTTTATGTACAAAATTTTGGTATGATTTATTCTTTTTAAAAACTCCATGTGAGTCCTCTCCCCAACTAATGAAATAGAACCCCCTATCATCCCCTCTCCAAACATTAAGATCCCTTCTTGATAAAAAAAATACTAAAATAAATTCTTTTAATATATAACAAATACCTATTTTCCCTTTTTATCATAAATCCATTCTAGTATGGAATTAGGCATAAACCGAAATAGGTTCTCTGAAGAATACGTATAGTTCTAAACCAAGAATCTTTATTTTATTTCTCCTTGTAACCCCTCAAAATATTCCCCAAATATGATAAATTAATGAAACCAATTTATTCCTTAAACTTATATTTTATTATGCTAGTTTCGTAATATAAATAAATGTCTTATTCCATCAAATTGGAAATGAAATCATAGATCGGGTGTACGACGAAATGTCTCCTCACGGATTGATGTAATTCATTTTCCATCACCACCACTCAAGGATGGATATAATTATATGTTTATATATATGATATTTTTTACACAATTATACATCTTAAATTAAGATATCAAACATACCTCTAATCCTTCCAATTCGTTGGAAAATGATAATATCACTTATGCATACATGTGGACTATTACCTCCACGAAGTGATGTGAAATGTTTTTTATTTAATATTAACATAGATGGTAATAAATATATATTTAATGAATATATATTAAATATTATATAATAATTATTATATAATGGAGAGATATTATTATCCTTCATTTTAGTCCATATTTCAGAAAATGGAAATAGTGTCCATGTGTGTGTATGGCCTACCATATCCATGAATAGTGTAATTAATTTTTCTCTCTCAAAATTTCATTTATTACTATATGTATATAATTATTATATATTCTATTTAAATATAGATTAATATTATTGAGATTATATAACCATGATCAATTTAAAAGGACTATAACTTCCAAACCAAAACATTCATGACATATGAAATAGTTATCACCTGGGATTTTGATTTTAATAAAACAATTGTTAATAAAAAGGAGATAAAAAGATACAAGTAAATAATATATTGAATGATATATATATTATTATGTTATTTAATATATTTATGAAAAATATTTATTTGTTTTAAAATATATTAAAAACATATGATTAAAATCAAGCCTGATATATGGGTTTCTTGTCTCACTTTTACATTAGTGAGACATGTTCCATATTCACCACGTATTTATATTTTTGTGGCATATATTATAAAAATTTTATATGTTTGAATATATTTATCTACATGATATTTAATGTTTTATTTGAAATTATTTCTTTCATGGGGTTTATGATTTAAAAGTTACCATAGTGGTAAAGATTTATTTCACAATCTCATCATTATTCTGGATTGTTTATATTTAAGTCTATATTTGTGGAATTATTTTATATTTCTATATTATAACATATATATTTTCATATATTATTGTTATTAATTTACTTATCAAGTTATATTACCATTTTCATCTCTTTATTATATAAAATGATCAAGAAAATAATTTTCTTCCATATACATGTTTTAAAAAATTGTTTTAATGAATTTTTTTAATATTCTCATATTATTTTTTAAATTCATTTTTATCAATGATTGTATTTTTAAAAAATAATTTAAAAATAATATTCCTATCATTTTTCAAAAACGTACTTTTTAATTTTTTTTATAAAGGTGTGTAAGGAATGTTACTTAACTTATATAGAAATGATTGAATTTTATAAAATCATGACCACTAAATTATTTGAATAATCCTAAAAAATAATCAATGATTCTTTTCAAAATAATTTTTTCTCTTAATAATCATTAAATGTTTCCTTTTTAAAATTAATTTTCAGAGGTGAAATGATGTTTTCCTCAAGAATGATTTTAATGTTATTTTTATGGTGTTTATAATAATTAATGTCAAAAAACATTATTTTACTTATTCTATATTGGAAATATGTTTTAATTATACCATCGTTATTATTTATTTAGATAGTTTATGATCAGTTTGATTATAGATGTACTATTTTAATACAATTTTCATAACTTCTCGAGATAGGTTTTGATTATTATTAATATTGATTGTGGAATGTATTAACATTTCTTATGATATTTTTCATTACAAATGTTTATTTTTCTTATGTTTCCCCCCTTTCGTATGAGTAATTAATTGGACTTAGTATGTGATGGGTGGGATCCACTATTTCCCCTCGATGCAAAGGTAGGTCTCATGAAAAAACTATCTTGGGTATTTGGTCAAGGCCTTACCCATTTTTGTAATATGTATTGTCATTAGGCCATGATGGTATCTTTATGATGTCCATAATTACGCATTCCCTCACTATGATATTAATTATTGATATCTATGTGATTATTTGACTAGCTATGATATCCGCGGTAATGTTTTAAACTTATGTGGGTATTTATATAGAATTATTTAATCATCATTTATTCCCACCATATTATTCTTCATGCGATAGTTATTGATTAAATGAAGTGTGTTTTCATATATTTAGATTTTTTTATTGGTTACTTATTATTTATTAATGATATCGCCCATTATATGCATACCCTTACTAAACATCTGATCTCACCCATTTCTTATGTTTCCTTTCACCAAGATTCCAAGAAGTGTATTATTATTGATATACATGGATATGATAAAGGGAATGGAAAGATTCAGAATGAAAAATACTATATTGTATTTAATTTTTTCCAAAAAATACATTCATTACTAGATATTATAAGTGGATTTGGCTCTATCATAGTTTTACCTAGGGGTAATAACTCTTAAAGTAATCATTTGGATTTGGATTGATCGTCACTTGGTTTATGAAAATGTGCCATGCAGCACACCTGGTTTTTCACTCCCATGAGGTATTCTTAGGTTAATTTACATTTTAATTATAAATAAACATGAATGATTTTAATAGTTAATGATCATAGATGAACTATATTTAAAAGTAGGTGGCATGATTTTGACATCCTTTTAATGATTTTTTATAATTATGATTAGTTTTTCTCAACGTTATTTTTAGTTTTAGCCAATGTATTGAACTCAGAGGAATGATGATAACACGAACTATGATGGAAAATATGGTATTTATATGAAATCAAAAGGGATGATTACAAAATCAAAAAATATTTGGATTATTCATAATCAATTATCATGTTATATGAATATAAAACTATAACATAACAAACTCTCATTCTCACCAAATAATAGGAGGATAGATTCTAGTAAGTGATCAATTGGTGGAGAACATAGAAGAAAGAATTATCAATTTACTTCGTGTAAATTTTTTTGAAAGAGACACCCAATAGAATGTATGAAAGTAAAATTAAAATGTTTTATGTATGTAAAATAAAGACATAGAATATAAATTATCAAGGACAATCATTTACTTCAATGGAGAGAAATAAATTTAATCCTAAAGAGATCTTTTTAATATTCATTTTCTTAAATTCGGGGAACCTAGGAATTATCAATGTCAATGACATATTTTAAAAGATTTCTCTTGGACTAAGGAAGGACCAATGTTGAAGTAAAATGGTGAAATTTTTTATGTATTAGAATTTAGTAATTATATTAAAGAAGTATTTTTATTAGTGGTAGTTTGGTAATAATAATAAAAAAACATCAAAGGATTGTGTTAATTTTTTTTGGAAGCATATCTATCTCATCATATATGATTAACATAAGATTTATGTATTCTATCATGGGTTTATGAGTTTATGTTTTATCATAAGATCAATGTCTTAGATACCACTTTTGAGGTATTAAAAGATTGGGATTTCATGTGATTAATGAAATTTGGGTAATGATTTATTAGTTTGAGGTCTATTTAACTTTTATGTTCAACATGAAGTATTATTTGGGAAATAATACTCTTTTCAGAATAATTTATAACCTCTATTGTTTATATGATCATTGATGCTAAGGTAATAATAGTAAATTATTATTATTTGATTTTGTGGAAAATAATAAGCTGTATAGAATACCATAGTGGTTAAAAATTCATTTAATGATTAATTTTTTATGTATTTTAAATATATTTGTGGATATTTTATAAGAATTATATTAATATATTTTTTTTAGTAAAAAGAACAACCATTAATATTAAAAAATGTTGTGGGGATTGAACCCGCAACCGAAGAGTGAGAAGGGTGAAATGCCAACCACTGGACTACGTGATGTATTGGTTAATATGATTTTCTTACTCAAATATATTTAAGGATATATATTAGGTTCATTTTGGGAAACATATTATAGGAACTAATCATTTTTAATTTGTATTATTTTCAGGTGATTAATAATATATCTGGAGGTGTCTTATATGTTTAATATGATAGATTATTTTGAAAGAATGTTATTTCATATTTGGTGGTGTAAGATAAAGATAATTATATAACCTTTGAGGTTAGAACATTATTTTATGTTGAGGTTATTGAGGTTAATTGTGATTTCGTGTTATCTATTTTTGGAATAATCAAAGCTTACCCTTTTGTGAAAATTTTGAAATAATATTTATTAATTCTTCATATCAAGGTTTACTAATTTTTCGCATTATATTACATTCTGATAAAAAATAATTTTAGTAAATATAAAAGAAATATATTTTTATTCATTTTTTGATTATATTATCTCTTGAAAGTTAATTCTATTCTATCAGGAATAAAAAAATTCATTTTTGATATTTATTTCATGGAGTAAAAAATGAAGTCAAATTGATCGAATCACAACCGAAGAATAAAATTATGCTTATAAAATAAAATATATCATGTTAGTATATTTTCTAGTTTACTCTATCTTTATATTAAAATAATCCCTACACTTTTGGAAAAGGAATTAGAAATAAAAAATTTAATAGATTTAACTTTATTTTTTATGAAATAATGGTCTTTTTACCCATTATATATTTATGTATTTCTAGTCAATAAGATTAACTTGATCATTCACATTATCATGATCAATTATCTATATCACTCTCCATAATAATTTAAACTTTTCCTCCATGTCTATATTTTCACTTAAAACTAAGGTTTTACTACTTGTAATCATAGTTATTTTTTTCAAAAGGATCATCATAGTTTCCTTTCTCTCTTATCAAGAGGTTGTTTTATGAACACTTTTTATGATGTGGGTTTTCAAGAATGATATTTTCAAATATCATATAGTTGATTTTCAAGTGAAATTTAAAATTATGAGGATGCAATTTATTAAAGGTGGGAACAATCTAAGAAAAAAATTGATATCATATACGACACACAACATTAAGCATAAACGACCCATGAAATATAATTTTTAAATAGAAAAATTATAAAACATACGTTAATTTTGTGGCTATAAATAAAGATAACAACATTATGAAAATTATATGATTTAAAAATGTATAAAATAAATTCATTACTTATTTATTGACTAGAAATGAGAGAGAAATCATTTGAAAGTAAAAGAAATATATTTCTAAAAAACTGTTTTTATATACATAATGTGTTTTTTTCCTTAATAAATTAAACTTATTAATATTTTTTAATTATTTTTATTAAATTTATATATTATATATTCAAATAAAATTTATTATCATTCATCTATTATATTTCTCGTCATGAGGTAAGAATAAATCCATTTATATTCTTAAAATTTTATTTTTCTAAAAAGCGGGTTCGTCCCCATTCCAACATTTATTTTAAAATTGTCTTTTAAATAATTATTTTATATTTATCTTTTTGTGAATTTCTGATAATTTTCTGAGAAGTTTAATATCTTGAAGAATAAAAAAATACTAATTTTTATTGAAAATCCTCTTTTCGTTTAAAGAATTTAAAAAGTTCCATTTTGTTTTAATTTTTTTTAAATTATTTTAAAAGTATAAAAAGATAAATTATATTTTACTTAATTAAAATTAGTTCATTTTAATTAATTTTATTTTTATGTTTTAGTTAAAGACATTTTGTACTTAATAAAACCTTTCCTTTTGAAAATAGTTTCTTCAACACGCTTTCCGGTTTAATGTTGAATTAATTTATCATACTTATGTGATTTTAATTTGAATAAAAATATTTTATATTTAGGATAAAAATAATTAATTTTAGTTAATATGGTTAAATTAATTTTTGGTCATTGTTAATTGTAAAAATAGAAAATATTAACTAGCATAATTAAGGTTAAAATGGGTTTACCGTGGGTTAAACAAAAACGATAAAGGATAAAATGAGTTAAAACATGTATAATTTATATTTTATGGAAATATTGAAACCTAATTTCATATAATGTTCTATAATAGTCCATTTTTTGGATCCATTTTTCATGTTTAAAACATTGGTATACTTTATTCTTTTCAAATATTCCTTGTGTGTCCTCTCCCCCACTTATAAAAGGGAACCCCCTCTCCTCTCCTCTAAAAACATAAGTAGACCACTGGTTCAGAAAAAACCTAACCAAATACAATTTATATATTCCACCACTATGACCTTGATTCACTATTTTTATAAGAAAAATATTCTTGGAAGGCTTTAGTTATAAACCGGAATTGGTTCTCTGAAGAAGAGGTAAAGTTCATGACAATGCATCTTCGTTTTATTTCTTCATCTACCCCTATAAATATTACCAAACAATGATAAAATAATAACACTAGTATATTAGTCATACTAATACATTATTATGTTATTTTAATAACCTAAATCATTCTCCCCTTCTATCAAATGGTAAACAACTGTCAATTGTGTGTACGATAGGCTACCGCTCTACGAACTGAGGTAATTCATTTTCCATCATGTCCTCTCATGAATGGATATAATTATATGTTTAATGTATATATTTTATATTTATTAAATAATTATAATTTTTAAATTATAATATAAAACCTACATACAACCCATTTAATTTGTTGGAAAACGATAATATCGCTCAAATGTACGTATGGACTACCGCCTCTATGAACTGATGTTATAATTTTTTCATTTTTTTATTAAATGGATAGTAATAATAATATATTTAATGAATATATATTATATATATTATATAATAATAATTCTATAAATTTTAAATATTATGTATAATTATTTTTATATATCCATCAAAAAATGGAAATAGTGTTCATGCGTACAAACGACCTACCGTCTCCATGAACAGTGTAATTCATTTTTTTGTCTCGGACTTTTATAGATGACTCTAAATATTTATATAATGAATATATTTTGTATTTAAAAAATTATTAATACAATGGATATTATTTAACCATGATCAATGTATAAGGACCGAAACTACTGAATCAAAATATACAAGAAAAACGAAGCAGTTATCACCCAAAATAGTGATTTTAACTAATAATTGTTAACAAAAAGGTGATAAAAAGTTACAATTATATCATATGTGGTATGATATATATTATTAATATTATGTTATATATTTATAATAAATATATAGTTATTTTATAATATATTTGTACCTATATGATGGAAATCGGACCTGAGGTAAGGGTTTCTCATCTCTCTTTTACTTCAGTGATACATTTGTTGTATTACCAAATTATTTATTTTTTAGAGTGTATATACTTCATTTTGGATTTTTTATATCATGAATATATATATATTCAACATATTTAAAGTTTCATTTGAAGTTATTTATTTTATGTGTTTTTTGATTCAAGAGTTACCAAAGTAGTTAGGGTTTAGTTAACAATATCATCATTATTCAGGATTGTTTATGTTTAAGTATCCATTGGGAGAATTATTTTATATTTATATATTAAACCCAATATATTTTATTCTCTTCTAGATATTCATTAAATTTAAATGTAATAGTACCATTTTCCTCTCATTGGAATATAAAATGATCGAGATTGTTTTGAGAAAATATGCATTTTTTCTCTCATCAATCAAAACCCTTATTTCTTCCATATCCATGTATTGAAAAAATGTTTTCAAGAATGTATATAATATTATCCTATGATTAATTAAATTAATTTTTAAAAATGATTTTATTTTTTCAAAATGTTTTAAAATGAATATTACTATTATTATCTGAACAAGGTAAATTTTGACGTTTCTTACAAAAAATTAAAAGGAATGTTTTTTAATTTGTATGCTAGGAATAGAATTTCCCATAGTAATGATCGATAAATTAATAGAAGAATACTTAAGTAACCTATATTATTATTTTCAATGAATATTTTTTCTCAAATATTATTGAATTGTTTGGTTTTTAAAATTGATTTTCAAGTTGAAAATTTTATTTTCCACAAGAATGTATTTAATGATATTTTAATTTATTTATACTCATAAATGAAAAATAACTATATTTTGATTATTATATACCAGTAATATGTTTTAATGAAAACATCCTTATTATTTCTCTAGATGTGTTATGATCAATTTTACATTGGATTTACTATTTTGATACCATTTGTCATATTACTCTGGATGTTTCATGATACTAATTATTGATTAGAGAAAGTATTAACATTTCATATTATAGTTTTTTAATACTATTATTTATGTGTATTATGCTTCATAACTTTTATAATAGGAATGAATTGGAAATATTATGTGAAGGGAGGGCCCGACTATAGCCCCTCGATACATCGATCGTCTACACGAGATAAACTAGAATGGGTATTTGGCTGAGGCCTTACCCATTTATATAATATCTCTTGGAATTAAACCTTGATGGTATGTTTACGATGTCTAGTATTATTCATTCCCACATAATGATAATATTTATTAATGTCCATGTGAGTATTTTACTAGCTATGATTTTCATGGATAAGTTTCAATCTTATGTGGTTACTTATATAGAATTATTTGATCACTATTTAGTCCTTAAATATTATTCTTCAAGATTAAGTTATTTATTAAATGGAATGTGTTTCTAGATATTCAGGTTTCCATAATGGTTAATCTTTATTTATTCATTATATCTTCCACTTTGTGTATACTCTTTCCAAGAATTTGATGTGACCCCTTCTTTATATTTCCTTTCACCAAGATTCAAGGAAGTGTAATATAATTGATATGAAGGGATACTATAAGGGAATTACAGTGTCCTAAAATAAAATACTATGTTGTATTTTAATTTTACAATTTTAATGTGATATTAAATGATGGATCTAATTTTTCATGACTACTAAACTAGTTGGTCATTCAAGATGTGATTCCTTGTATCTAGTGCCAATATAATAAAGTAACCACTAACTCTTGGATACTATGGTTTGGGACATTACAATATTAAGGCCCTATGTACATCTTTAGTTATGTTTAAAATGATTTATTATTCATGGTTATGAATAGGATTTACCAAATAAATTAGAAAATGTTTGAATGACATAATTTCAAACTCCTGTGAGAACAATGATATCTCCATAAATGATAAACCCATTACAAGGATAGTTATAGTATACAGTTATATGGATAAGAATTTTATTTATAAATAAACATAATACATAGCTATATATATTAATAATATTGGTAAAAGTAAGTCACAAAGATAAATGTTTGTAAAATATATGTTTCACAGAATGAGAAAGAAGAACTCCCTATTATTGAGTCTATGAAGAAGGGAGATTGGGTTTCAAAACTTATTAATGAAACAGAAGATAGGTTAAAAGTATTTTATTGAGATTATATCCATAATAAATGTATATAGGTTCAAATAAACAAAGTTTAAAAAAATAACAATAAATAATTTTTTGGAATGGAATATCATTAGTAATAGTCGTACAATAGAGGGAATAAAAACAAAAACTAAATAAGCATTCATAGAATTTGAATAATTAAATGGTAATTCATCCACTAGTTACAATTATGGAGATATGAAATTTTGAAGACTAGTATCCAATGAAAAATCTTGACTTCTTGGATATTCATATAAATAAATGAAAAATTATGGTAATAGAAGTTGATGTGAATTATTCTTATGAATAACTTTTACTGTTGCATCTTGCGAAGGGAGAATGTATACTAAACAAGAAAAATGATCTATGATAGTGATTATATTTAAACATGTTATACAATATGAAGTATATATCTCACCATACTCTAAGAATATTATATCTTCCACGTTCGTATCTAAATATTCTTCATCATAAAATTATTTAATGTTGAAATAAATTTATGGGGATAAACAATGACATGAAAATATAATGATTATAAGTCTTTACAAGAAGTTTGTTAAGATCCAATTTTAGAATTTCTATTAACATATATATAAGATAAATATCCATAGGATTAATATCATAAGTAAGAGAAATAATATAAGATTAAGTAATAATAATAAGAAGATGATCATTCAGAAAATGTCGTTTCAATTAAATATCTCAATTCATCGAGGAAAGATTATTTGGAAGGGAGTTTATAAAATAAGAATGAAATATCAAAATCACAATATGGTATTTTTAATGGTGACTTTTTTAAGGGTATATATTTAATGAATTTCTAAAAAAAATGAATTGTATTATTTAAAACAGTGTGTAATGTTATATGTTTCAATGAGATTAGATCTATGTAAAGAATAATTTATCTGATACTTTTCTCATATGAGTAAAATGAAATCCTTTTGTTATACTTATAGAGATCAATACTAGGTGGAATATTATATAGAAACAGAGTGGGTATGCCCAAGGTCTCTAATCAGAGAAAAAGATTTTGGATTTACAAGTTTAGATTATTTGTGATCTTATGGGTTTCATATGTGATTATTTATAAAATATATATAAAATAAATAATATGGTCATATATATGGGAGAAATAGATTTTGATCAAGAAAATTCATTAAGAAAATAATAATTTAATATATATAATGGAAGATCACGAATATAGGTTGCATTATATTGAGAAATTGTTTAGAGAATATCAATAAAAACAAGAATTTTAAACTTCATCATATTATTATTTCCAATGAATAAATGAAATTCAATTTTGTTTTTATATTTTATTATAAATAACATATTATTACTTATTAACACCTTTTGTTCCTTCTTTAAAATCATAAATTAGGTGAAAAGTATATTATATTTGGGAGAAAATTTTAAATCTATAGGTTTATTAATATTCAGAATGATAAGGGGGTAAAGAGAAGTGGTTTTGGTAGAACAAAAATTTTTTATTTACTTTTCATATTTTGAACTTATATTTTTGTCATTTCATGTTATTATAAAAAAGGGAGAGATTGATGAGTTATTTTCCTAAATGAGATCTTCAAGATCTTATTTTTGATAAATCACAATAAACATTATATTTTTCTTATATTTACCTGAAGCGTGTTTTATTTTGTGTAGAATACTATATTCTTAATTATAGAAGATTTAATATCTTTTATGTTATAATATTCCAAACCCTTCTTATTTCAAAATAAATTGAAAAATCACCTGATCCTTTATACATGTAGAATAATACGTGGTGGGAAGTCTGAAGTTGTTAGTGTGAAATTATTTTATCCCAAAGATCACGTAGACTTTGTTACAATGAATATCTATAAATATAGTTCTAAGGCTTCGGGGAACAGATACTGAAACTATAACGTTTTAAGGATGATCATGATATTTGTGATTGTGATATTCAATTTTATATTTTCGTTTATGTGTGATCTATTTTTTTCATTAATAGATGTGTTTGTTAAAGAACCAAGTTTCATGAAATAATTTTTTCATGTCCAATACTTTGTGGTTAAAGAATACCTAGGGATAATGAATTGAGGTTTCTAATCATGGAAATAAAATAAGCTTCAGAGTATGAGCTTGTGATTCTAATAATTGATCGAATAAATTTTGGTATAGGATTTACTTCGTATAATTATTATGATTGAAGAGGTTTTAGCTTGAAACCCATGGTACCATATCAAGGATATATCCTTCTACAAATTTGGGTCAAAAGTGTATAATATATAGGGATCGAAACATTGATATTATTTAATAAAATATGTTTAGGGGTTTATAAATTTTTATCCTAAACCGAATTTTTAGTTATTTTTTTAGTCTTTACCTAATTATATTATACCTTTTCCATTCACATTATTGAATATGGATAGTGTTTCAGAAACCTTAAAATTGTTTATTTTTATTGTGTTTTTTACTTTTTTACCACTTATACTTTGTTAATATAATTAATATAGGACCATTTTATAATGAAAAATTTATATTAATCAAAATTATTTACATTAATCTCAATGTTCATATGTTAGAATTATATAACTACTAAACATGTTGAATATTATGTTAATAATTATATTTTAGTAAATAAATTATGATTTAAAGGAAAATCTAAAAAACTATCAATAAGAGTAATATAGTGAAAAAATAATACTTTATGTGTAAAAAAATTGTGAATACATTAAAATTTATTTTATAAAATCAATTTAATAAAAAATAATTATTCGTAAAATTACATTGTAATTGAATTAATATTTTTAAGGAAAAAATGTTATCAATGAAATAAAAATTCCAAAACCCATATTTTCTATGATGTAAAAATCTCATAATTTATACTTTAATTCCTTGGTTTAGACCTAATATGAATTTATAGTAAGGTTCTGGGGAAAATGAATGTGACTATGGCCTATTCGGAGCTTACAACCCCATATTTTGGAAGAAACTTCTAGGCTTCACAGTTAGTAGAAAAGGTTCCACCTAGTCCGAACAGTTTCTACTAACCATGTAAAGACCCGGAATTTCTGTGGAATTTTTTTTTCTTAAATACATGGGAATTTTAAAAGTATTTAAAAATTGATGGCGCGTGATTTCGAGGCCCGGTGTGCCTGGAATCAATTTCTTAAGTTTTTTTCGGGTACGTTCAATAAACGTATGAGCGAGTTTTAATAACTTTTGAACCGGTGATCGGAACTGAAATCTATGGGCACCGTTGAACTCACAGTGCCGGTATTCTCAAAATAATACTTTCACCTCGACTACAGTTGGTCGAGAATAAAAGTTAGTATTTGGTTTTTTAGTGATTGAATTAAACAAAAAAAAATTGTAGCATTGTTATTATTTGTTGGTTAAAACCTCCACTTGGAATTTGGAAGTTGAAAGGATGGGGACCCCCCAACCCTAACCTCCTAAGAGAAGTTATGGTGGTGGGGCGCACCCGAACCTAACCTCCCGAGAGTGGTTATGATGTGGGGACCACCTGGGACTGAACCACTCTAATAATGGTGGGAGTGTAAAACCTCTCAACTCCCCTCACTGATGAGGGAGAGTCTCTCCACCCCCTCTTTTATTGGGCCATCCTCATGAATTAATTAAGTGGATCCAACTTAATTAATTCACCCTTTAAGAATTCTTATGCTAATGATAGATTTTATAATCTATTACCTTAGATTCCTATTCTTTTGGTTGGAAAATGGTTGGCAAAGGAGGATTAGATCTTTAGAGAGAAAATCTCTCACCAACGAAGAATGAAGAACACTCCCAACAAAGTACACTCCCAATGAAGAACACATTCGACTACGAAGAATGATATCCTTAGATCTTCATCTATAGACTCTTACCAATGTGGAACTTCTTTGACCGACCTTCCCTCCTCATCGTTGTCAATGAACTGATGTACGAGCTCATGATTGGAAGTGTGCAGTGGGAACGACGAATGACGACAACTCCATATTCTTCCCTGCGACTCTGACGATGAACAATGATCAAGGTTGGGAGTTTATTTTCATGTTACTGCTTTCCTTGATTTTTTATTTTGCAGATTTTTAAAGAATCATTGCGGAGGCTGTAGAATTTGAAGTTCAACATTCTCTTTTCTTGATGGACCGATTGCTATCACCCTAAACATAGAGGGTGCAGGCCAAACTAACATGGCCCTACTCCCTTCGTCGATATCTTTTGTGATGTTCTTTGACATTGCGATGAAATGATGAGGCAACGAAGGCAACATAAAATGACCACACTACCCACGGTCTCTGAGACCCCTGCCACATGCCGGTCGTGCCATCCGCTAGCCGAACCGGTCTGTGTCGCGCTGCGCCCCGTCCAAAACAACCTTGGCCGCACCGCACCCCGGCCGTGCCCTCTTGTCGCACCCTCCATCTGACCGAACTGGCCGAACCAGCCCTGGCCATCCCGTCAGCCGGTCGGACCGGCTCCACCACCCTGGGCCAAACCATGATGCCCTCCCGGCCACTCGTGCCTCACGGTCGCCTACGCCACCCAGCCGCCTGCACCTCCCGGCCGCCCGCGCACTCCCAACCACCCCCACCTCCTGGTCTCCATGCGCCTCCCGGCCGCCGCCAGCCTCCTGTACACCCTGTCCAAACCACACTGGCACGCGGGCCCCATGCGCCCCATGTCGTCGCAGGCCAAACTGGCCTCGGCCGTCTGGGCCGAGCCGCCCGAGCCGCGCCCCTCGCGGCATTGGCTGAATTGGCCTCGGCCATTTGGCTCAAGAATCCGAACCACGCCCCACACGCGCCTGGCCGAGTCGGCCTTCCACACCCCTCACGGTGCCTCTAGGCCGAACCGCCCTTACACCGACCCGTGGCCGATCTGTGCCCTTATGACTGGTCCGGGCCCTCGTGACCGGTTTGTGCCTTCGCGGCCTATTGGGCCAGGCCCCTCGGGCCAGGCCGAACCCAACGAGTTAGGCCAGGCTAAACTCGAACCAGTTCGGCCCAGACTAATTCAGGTCGGGTCTGTTCAACTGGGTCATACCGGACTCGGGCCCACTATAACCCTTTACTTTCTTTTGGCCATATCTTTGGCACCGTCCATCCATTTCATGAACCATCAGTGGTGCTGATATTCTTGGAGCATGATGGTCCCTTTGTGTATACCCCACTAGATTTTTGGATATAGTTGAGATAAGGTCAGGTTGGATTGAGCACGAATCCAACCGGGCCTCCAGGACTAAAAAGCTAATAACTCACAGACCGGGCATCTGATTAACGTGGTGTCTATTGCGTTGAGAGCCCTATGACGTGGAAAACATTTGGGATACTTCTTCGTGGGACTATTTGGCTATTGATGTGTTGAAACTTGGATTGAGGAGAAGAACCTCCTGGAATCAAGCATTCTTTGTGTGGGAACCCTATGGCTAGATTCTTTGTGATAAAGGTATCCTACGTGGGTTCGACAGCTCTGACTATTATTCTAGAATCCTACGTGGGTTTGACAGCTCTGACTACTATTCCAGGATCCTACGTGGGTTCGACCGCTCTGTTTTTTGTTCCAGGATCTTACGTGGGTTCGATAGAGTAGATGATTTAGTGGCTACATCTAATAATCTCTATCTCTCTACATAATTTGTATACCTGTGTGAGCTGAGTCATTAAATTTTGTGTTTCCCTCATGATTGATATGGATTACATGATAACTTAGGTATATGTATTGGCATATAACTAAGTTGGTTTATCTTTTGATTTCATACTTTTTGGTTTATCCTTGTTGGATTTTGTGAGACCTTGAGGGTCTCAGTGTCCCTACTGAGTGTCATTGTACTCAACCCTGCATGGGCTATGCCCACACCTCATTGTGTTGGATACAGACAACGGACAGCACTGATCAAGGTTGAGACTGTCAGGACAGGACGGTACCTAGAGGTGGACCTTACGATGAGTCGGTATACAGAGGAGACTGGAAAAAGTGGAGTGGTGAGGATGCTATCAGTACATACTCTTCTAGTGGGAATCCTGGAGGACGACCCAACAACTATTATTCCTTTGTTCAGTTGTTATTGTACTTCTAGTTCCTTGTACATTACATTTGGGCTTGTATTTTCGGCCCCTTTACTTTTCAACACTCTTTTGTTATACAGTTTACTTAGTATTTTGTATCCAGTTGTGAGCTTTTTTGTGTGCGTTTAGACTTATAAAGGCAATTCCTTCCCAGATTTAGGGAATTAAGCCTTTAGTGCTAGTCTCCATCCCCTGGCATATGGAAGGCGGGATTGGGGTGGTCACGGCATGTGCCTTGGGAGACGGGTCATGAAAAATTGGTATCAAGGTAGTCGGTTCTACCGCAGAACGTAGGACTATGATATTTTTATGAAAAAATATTGTTAAGGGTACTGAGTGACGTTTTTAGTTTAGGGAGTCCAGTGTCAGTGCGGAGGCTGACGTATCCATACACCAGGACCCTGACTTTTGATTTCTGACTTAGTGCACAAAAACACTGATTGCGTGTGTGTTTTCAAAAGTTTTCTTTGAGTCAGCTCACTAGGTATAATCTTTTAACCGTGGTGCACCTGTTTCTTTTCAGGATGGCCCCACGTAGACAGCCAGCCAGGGTTCTAGGATTTATACGAGATGGCAGCCCACCGAGTGACGAGGCCCCTTATCACAACGGAGGCACCAGTGGTATCACTACCCGTTGGGACACTGATGCCACCAGCCCTAATAAAAGAGACTGCACGCCTCCAGAGCACGTTGCATGAGTTCCAGCGCCAGAGGCCGCCCAGGTTCAGGGATGAGACAAACTCGCAGGCAGCTGAGGATTGGTTGGAGGCTGTAGGGAGAGTCTTTAGACAAGTTGGGACACCATCCGACCATATGGTGATCCTTTCCATTAGTCTCCTTCAGGTAGTAGCAAACAGATGGTGGAGCCTGATGCTCCCGGTGCATGACAAGGTGACACTTCTCTGGGCAGACATGGAGATCCTGTTTCGACTGGATTTTGTCCCAGCCACCCTGTATGTAGTGTGGATACAAGAGATACTTCATCTACAATAGGGCAGCTTGATGGTGGCACAATAATCAGTGAGTTTTATCGACCTCTCACGCTACTCCACAGATATGGTGTGGGACCCATTCTTCATGTCTCAGACCTTCGATCAGGGGATCAGGTGAGAGATCAAGGATTCGATTATCTCCCTCAGAATTCCGACGTAGGCGGAGGTGTTGTAGCGAGCCCTCTTAGTAGAGGGTTTTCTTGATGATCAGTCACCAATGGCAAGACCCACCAGCGAGCGACACGTAGTGGAGTCTTCTGCAGCTGGTAGCATATAGATGTCACAGAGATCCAAGCAGACCAAACAATCTAGTGGGTGACCTCAGGACATGGGTTCAGTTTTGTAAGGCACATGAGATAGAGCCAGTCATACGAGGAGTAGGCAATGCTACGCATGCGACGGGTAGGTTCACACGGCTCGTGACTATCCGAACCGCCGTGCATATGATCAGTAGACAGTTGAGGGACCTCCTTGTAGGAGGCAAAGGTTCAATCAAGGAGATCTGCAGGGCACAAGCAGATGTGGTAGAGAAGCAGGTCATGTAGATGGCGGTGGACGATGTTACGAGGTGTTATCACCACCACCACCAGGAGGTCCACCCTGACAGCAGGGAGCAGGTGGACAGGTGAGATCTCAGCTCCTGGCAGATGAGGCTTACAATCATGTGGCTTTGGAGATGATTCAAGGTACGATCTGTGTCTACTCCACCTTAGCTGTAGTTTTTATAGACACAGGTTCCAGTCACTCTTTCATTTTCATCACCCTCTTTCGAAGCTCAGAGATTCTGACAGAGCCGTTGGATCGATCCTTAAAGCTAGAGACTCCTAAGGGGGAAGATTCGATGATTATGCACTGGGGATGGCAGTGTGAGCTTACTCTAGGAGGCGAGAGCTTCGGCTGGGATATCCTAGTAGCGACGTTGAGGCCTTACAACATCATCTTGGGTATGGACTGGTTATCTATAGTCCATTCTCATATTGACTGTATTAGGTTCAAATGTTAGTGTGTCCACAGGTATGTGGCCAGGTTTACATACACCAGGGAGAAGGGAGCCTTTGTAGCACGGGACAGACTTACCCAGAAGAGGGTGTAGCCGATCACTCATCAGTTGGCTTTTCTTTCCCTCAAATCAGTTGATGTGGAGAATCTGAGCTATCCTATAGTGGTGGACCAGTACACAGATGTTTTCCCTAATGATTTCCCAAGTCTACCTCCTACTAGAGAGGTGGACATTTTAATTGACCTGTACCCCAGGACGACACTGATATCTACACAAGTGTATCATATTGCTCCTACGGAGCTTCACAAGATGTAGGTACAACTAGAGGACTTACAGGGGATGGGATTCATCTGGACTAGTTTTTCTCCCTGGGAAGCCCTGATTCTGTTCGCGAAGAAGGAGGATGGTGGCTTGAGGCTTTGTGTCGACTACCAGCACCTGAATCAGGTGACCGTGAAGAACAAGTACTCACTCTTGAGGATTGACGACCTCTTTTATCAGTGTAAGGGAGCACAGTGGTTCTTGAAGATAGATCTCAGATTTGGTTATCACCAGCTCAGAGTTCAAGATGAGTATGTGCAGAAGATGGCCTTCAGATGTCAGTATAACCAATACAAGTTCTTGGTTATGCCATTTTGCATACCAATCCTCCAGCAGTGTTCATGGGACTCATGAACAGGATCTTCCATCCATACCTCGATCGCTTTGTTGTAGTCTTCATCGACGATATTATGATCTACTCTACTACTGAGGATGAGCATTCCTACCATTTGCGGGTAGTAGTGGAAACACTCTAAGAGCACTAGCTTTATGGTAATCTCTTGAAGTTCCAGCTCTGGATCTGAGAGGTTCACTTCTTGGGACATTTCATATTGGAAGCTGGAGATGCAGTGGATCCAACGAAGATTGAGGATGTACTTTCTTGGGAGCCACCCAATATTGTGACGGAAGTACGGAGTTTTTTGGGTATGGTTTTTTATTACCAAAGTTTCATAAGAGACTACTTCAGATTTGCAACACCACTATCAGCCTTGATGATGAAGGGTAACTCTTCGTGTGGTCGGAGAGATTCCAGCAAATCTATCAAGAGCTGAGGCATAGGCTGACTATTACCCCCGTCTTGGGGCTTCTAGAGGAAGTAATTGGGTACGTATTCTTCTGCGAAGCATCAGAGACTAGGATCAGATGTGTCTTGATGTAGGAGAAAGAATTGATCTCTTATGGTTCATGATAGCTGAGATAGCATGAGCAGAACTATGCTACCCATGATCTGGATTTAGAAGCAGTGGTCCTTTCTTTGAAGATGTGGCGCCACTATCTGATGGGTGAGTGTTTTACCATGTACTCTGATCACAAGAGTCCCAGGTATATCTTCTCTCATAAGTATCTAAACCTAAGATAGAAATGTTGGCTTGAGTTCCTCCAGGACTATGAATTTGAGATAGTCTATACTTCTGGGAATGTGAATTTTGTTGTAGATGCACTCAGTTGGAGATCTGGTATATAGCTTCTAGGAGAGGTGATAGAGCAGCTCACTGCTTTATAGATATCCTTTGTGGATAGAGATGGAGCATCCTTTCTTCAGTCTCTTACAGTCACTCCCTCACTTCTTCAGTGAGTCGGGAAGACATAGCATGGGGACACTAACTGCAAGACATGAAGTGCTCAAATATTCATAAGGCAGGCACATGATAGATTTTCTGAAGGTGGGGAGCATTTCATCCTCTTCAGAGGACATACCATAGTTCCAGTGTCACTTCAGGAGGAAGTGTTGAGGGAGTTCTCCACATCCCCTCTAGCGGTGCATCCAAGAGTGGCGAAGATGTACCAGGATCTCTAGCGATAGCACTGGTGGCTGGGAATAAAGAAGGCAGTTTCAGAGTTTTTCTCTCGATGCCTCACTTGTCAGCAAGTGAAGGAAGAGCACCAGGTACTAGCATGCTTGGTTCAGCCTTTAGAGGTCCCAGAGTGGATGTGGGATGGGATATCCATGGACTTTTTGATGGTACCTCCACATACATCCAGAGGTCATGAATCGATTTGGGTGATTGTTGACCGACTCACCAAGTCATCCCACTTTCTACCGATCAGATAGCAGGGTTCAGTAGAGAGCTTGGGATGCCTCTACATGTAGAAGATTGTGAGGATACATTGATTACCATCGACAATTATCTCTGATCGTGATGCATGTTTTACTTCCCGACTATGGAAGGGGTTGCAAGAGGATTTCCGGATGTCACTTCCTCTGAGCATTGCCTTACATCCTCAGACAGATGGTCAGACTAAGTGGATTATTCAGAACCTTGAGGACATGTTGTGTGCTTGTGTCTTCGACTTTGGTCACAAGTGGGAGGATCACTTTCCTTTGGTGGAGTTTTCATACGAAAAAAACTATCACTCCACCATTGGGATGGAACCTTTTGAGGAATTATATGGGCGATCTTACAGATCACCCTTATGCTGGACTGACCCTGGGGAGTCATCACTAGTGGGACCATAAAAGGTATGAGCTACCATGGAAAAGGTACAGATCATCCAGGAGCGGATGAAGACTACACAGAGCAGGTAGAAGTCGTATGATGATAGGAGACAAAGGCCTCTGGAGTTCGAGGATGGAAACCATGTCTTTCTACGGGTCTCACCTCAACGAGGTCTATTGAGATTTGTCCGAGGTGGAATGTTATCTCCGAGAATCATCGGATTTTTCTAGGTCCTCAGCAAAGTTTGCAAGGTGGCTTACCGCTTAGCTCTTCCACCTCAGTTGCACCGGGTGCACGACATCTTCCACACATCCCAACTGAGGAGATACGTCCATGAACCTTCCCACATCATTGACCATGGAGAGTTGGACATTGAGGATGAGGTGACTTTCATGGAGGTTCTAGTAGAGATTGAAGATCGATAGGAGTGAGTCCTTCACGGACGATCGAAACCTCTGGTGCGCATTCACAGGCATCACAGGAACCTCTAGGAGGGAACATTGGATTGGGAGGCTCATATGCGTGCTCAGTACCCCCACCTGTTCCCTTAGTTCGAGTTGTATATTACGGGGATGTAAAGCCCCGAGTTGGTGAGAATTTAAATACTCGGAATTTCTATGGAATTTTTTTTTCTTAAACACATGGGAATTTTACGAGTCCGTAAAAATTGATGGTGCCTGATTTCGAGGCCCAGTGTGCCCAGAATCAATTTTTGATGTTTTGTTCAGGTACGTTTAGTAAACGTATGAGTGTGTTTTTATAACATTTGAACTGGTGTTCGAAATTGAAATATGAGGGCATCGTTGAAATCGCAACGCCGATATTCGCTTGAGAAGACTTTCTCCTCGATGATAGCTAGTCGAGAATAAAAGTTAGTTTTTGAGTTTTTAGTGGATGAATTAAATAAAAATAAAGTTGTGTAGCATTATTTTTATTTGTTTGTTAAAATCCCAACTTGGAAGATAGAAGTTGGAGGTGTAGGGACCACTCGACCATAACTTCCCATGAGAGGTTACAGTGGTGGGGCCCACCCGAACCTAACCTCTTGCGAGAGGTTACGATGTGGGGACCACCCGAGATTAAACCCCCCAATAATGGTGGGAGAGGAAAACCTCTCAAATCCCCTCATTAATGAGGGAGAGTCTCTCTACCCCCACCATTATTGTGCCATCCTCGTGAATTAATTAAGTGGATCCAACTTAATTAATTCACCCTTTTTGAATTCTTATGCCAATGATAGATTTTATAATCTATTACATTGGATTTTTATTCTTTTGTTTGGAAAAAGGTTGGCCAAGGAGGATTAGAGCTTTTGAGAGAAATGCTCTGGCCAACGAAGAATGAAGAACACTCCCAACAAAGAATGCTCCCAATGAAGAATTCCGTCGACTATGAAGAACGATCTCCTTCGACCTTCATCCATGGAATCCTACCAACGTGGGATTTCTTCGACCGAACTTCCCTCCTCATCTTCTTCAATGAACCGACACATGAGCTCAAGATTGGATGTGTGTAGAAGACACAACGGACAATGACAACTCCGTCTTCTTCCCCTCAACTCTGCCGATGAACAACGATCAAGGTAGGGGGTTCATTTTCATGTTAATTATTTCCTTGATTTTTCTTTTGCGGATTGGGAAAGAATCACTGTGGAGGCTGTAGAATTTGAAGTTCATCGTTCTCCTTTCTTGATGGACTGATTGCTATCACCCTAAATGCAGAGGTTGCAGGCCAAAATAACATGGCCCAACTCCCTCCGTCGATCTGTGTTGTGATGTTCTTCAACATGGCGATAAAACGACGAGGCGACATAGGCGACATGAAATTACCGTGCTACCCGTGGTCTCTATGACCCGCGCCGCCCGCTGGCCATGCCTTCCACCAGCCGAACCGCTCCGTGCCGCTCTGCACCCCATCCGAACCAGCCTCGGTCGTGCCAAGCCCCATCCATTCCACCCTTGTCATTCCCTCCATCCAACCGAAACGGCCGAACCGGCCCCAACCACCCCATCAACCTGCTGAATCGGCTACGTTGCCCCAGGCCGAACCGCGGCACCCTCCCGGCAGCCCGTGCCCTCCAGCCGCCTGTGACTCCCGGCCGCTCGTGCATTCTCGGCCGCCCATGCCTCCCAGTTTCCATGCACCTCTCGGCCACCGCCAGCCTCCTGTACGCCCCAGCCAAACCACGCCGGCTCGCGTGCCCCACACCGCCGATGGCCGAACCGGCCTCGGCCATCCGGGCTGAGCCGCCCGAGCCGTGCCCATCGTGGCACCGAACGAACCAGCCTCAACCAACTGGGATGATCCACCGAGCTGTGCCTCATGTGCGCCTGGTCGAGCCGGCCTTCTGCGCTCCTCATGGCGCCACCAGGCCAAACCTCCCTTACACAGACCTGCGGCTGGTCCGCGCCATCGCGCTACTCGCGGCCTTCACGGCTTGCTGGGTCTGGCCCTGTGGGCCGGGCTAAACCAAACGGGTCAGGCTGGGCCGAACCCGAACCAGGGTTAGCATAGACTAAGTTGGGCCAGGTCGGTCTGACCGGGTCGGACTAGACCCGGGCCCACTACATCCCTTTACTTTTTTTTCCATATCTTTGGCACCAGACCTCCGTTTGACGAACCGTCAGTGGCGATGGTATTCTTGGATCACGATGGTCCCTTTGTGTATACCCCACTGATATTTTGGGTATAGTTGAGATACAGTCAGGTTGGATTGAGTACGAATCCATCCGGGGCCCTGAGACTAAAAGGCCAATAACTCAATGACGGACATCTGATTGACGCGCCGCCTATTACGTTGAGACCCTTATAACATAGAGGACCTTTGGGATACTTATTAATGGGAATTCATGGAATTTGATGTATCGACACTTGGCATGAGGAGAAGACCCTCTCGGAATCAAGCGTGCTTTGTGCAGGAACCCTCTGGTTTGCGGCTTTCTAATAAAGGAATCCTATGTGGGTTCGAAAACTTTGACTGTTGTTCCTAGATCCTACGTGGGTTAAATAGATCTAACTACTATTCTAGGATCTTATGTGGGTTTGACAGCTCTGACTGCTGTTCCAAGATCCTACGTGGGTTCAACAGATCTTACTACTGTTCCAGGATCCTATGTGGGTTTGACAGTTCTGACTACTGTTCCAGGATCCTATGTGGGTTTGACAACTCTGTTTTATATTCCAGGATCCTATGTGGGTTCGATAGATTAGATGATTCAGTTTCTACATCTAATCATCTCTATCTCTCTACATAAGTTGTATACAAGTGTGAGATGAATTAGTAACTTTTGTGTTTACCTCTTCATTTAGATGGATTACTTGATAACTTTGGTATATATATGGACATATACCTAAGTGGGGTTATATATAACACCCTGAGATTTTATGAAAAACATTCTTTTCATTAATGTCTTGTGTTGTACGCTACACCAAAAGGAGATTTCACAACACGCATCCTTGACTTGCCTTTCATTACACGCAATCACGAAATTCCTCGATAGCGTGTGTAGTACGCAATATCAAGTTTCACTAAACAACGATATGCTATTAAAATATTATTAAAACTAGCCGTTATGAATAGTAATAACCACTTTTTGAAATTTTGTAAATTTTATTTTTCAAAATGGACTTTATTTTTGGATTCTTAGTATCGAATTTAGCCTAAGGTGAAATTTTGGTACTTTTCGGATAACTTTCATTTTCTGATGAATAGTGAAAATTACTATATTTTAATTAAAAACAACCTTTTTAATCGAAATAATTAATAGTGATAAATTATTAATTTGAGTGGTTTTAAAGTATATTTATAATATATTTTTACAATTTAATAAAATGTTGGTCATTAAATGTAATTTCACATTTAAACCAGACATAAACAAGTGTCAATCTTTTGATAGTTATTATCTCTTAAGAACACGCTATATGTTTTGACGACGAGAATTAATTTTTTTAAATTAATTAATGCAACTGATATTTTTTGAATTTGGTAATATATACATCATTTTTGAGTTCATAATATCAAATATAGCTTAGGCCTAATTTTTGGTATTTTTCTGAAAACTTTCAATTTTTGATGAATAGTGAAACCACTAAGTGGTAGTTAAAAAAAACTGAATTTTTCATAAAACATAATTTTACCGCTTCTGTGAGTGGAATCTTAAAATTCCGAGAGACACGGTTGATGTCAGTAAGTAAAATCTGGTTCAATGAGATGAAAATAATTTTTTGGTGAATAGTAACTTTTTGCTTTTATTTACCATGGTTAAAAGTAAATAGGGTAATTAAGCGTGAGAATGATATTATTATTACCCTAACACATGCCATAATTCTATTGGATAAGTGTAATTAGACCAAAAACAACCCTAGGAATAAAATATGGCCATCTAGGCCCACTTGGATTAGATTAGGACATTTAATATTAATTTATTTAAAGAAGGGTTAAAATAGTTAAAATCAAAGTTTAATAAGTAAAACATTTTTAATATAGGGTTATACATAAGATAAATTTGACTATAAATATTCATTAGAAATCTAAAAAGCTTTCCTACATAATGGTATTTTATTTGTAATTTTTATACTTTAAATAATTTAATTTATTTATGACACAACAAAGATGCAGTAATTATCTAATTAGTGAAATATTGACACAATTGATGTTATAAATGCCCAAATAAATATAATTTGAGACTTTTTATGAATTAAACTAATTTTATAGGTTAATATGACATGTTAATATTGATTTTATTAACTTTTTTTGAACTAATCATTTTTTATAATTTTCACAAAAATCAATTACTAAATAGTGTCAAAATTGACATAAAATAGTATTTAAAAAAAATATTATATTATTAATTGTTATTTTATTCCTAAAAATCTAGGTTTCAGACAAATGACTTAGATAAGGTTATATATATTAATAAAACACAACTTGGGGGTCTCTTGGATGTATATGGTAAGTTTATTAACTATATAATATAAAAATATAAAGTGACATGGTAAATGTCAATCTAATTAACTAAGAGTTAAAACTGAAAGATAAGGTTAATATAATGACCTAAACTTGTCTAAATTATATTGGATGAGAGGATTTCAAAACATACCCACCTTAGATTCGAAATAAATCAATTTGGAGCTATTTAAAACCGAATTTGACTTTATAATAAAATTATAGTTTTAGTTATTCCAAAGGTACCCCTCTCCTCCCTTATAAAAGGGGACCTCCTCCCTCTCTTCCTCACACCACTTTGAGCCTTCAAGCTCGGCCAAACCCTGCCAATTTCGTCTTTTCACTTCCCTAGAAACATCCTAGAAGTTCTGGTCTTCTTCAAAGACCAATTTTAGTGCCCTAAAAGGAGGTCTCAAAGAAGCACTTCAAAGAAGAGGTAATATCCGTTACTGATTCTTTCATCTTTATTTCTTCTTCCACTTCGTCTTCTTTAGTTGTTTCATTATGAAGTAATAAAATAAGTATCACTAATATACTTATATGTTATTATAAGTATGAAACAACCCTATTTCACCATCTATCCATCCTACAGAAAAATAAATCACCGCGCGTGCGTACGTACGGAATACCGTCTCCACGCCGTGGTGTAATATATTTTCCACCACCACCTTACTTGGATCGGTATAATGGTGTAAATAATGACTATATATGACTATTATAAAGTGATATTGATTCTGTAATAGTATACATACACTCCAATACAATTCCACGATCATGAGAACGATATCATCGCTCGTGCGTACGTACGGACTACCGTCTCCACGACGCGATGAGATTCATTCTCAATGATTAACCATTCATGAATGATTATAAAGTATATATAATAAGTACTAATGAAATATATTACATAATAATGATACTGTATTTATGTATATTTATATGTATGTCATCTACTTAATTCCATTCAATTCAATAAGGAAACGAAAACAGCGTTCATGCGTACGTACGGACTACCGTCTCCATGAACGGTGTATTTCATTCCATTTATCGATATATTATATATATGTATATTCTGAATATATATTATATATAAATCATGTTTTACATTCTTGATATAAGTAATCATGATCCAAGTAATCATATTAATAATTACAAGTTAAAAACACGAACGACAAATGAGACGATTTTACCCAAAACGCTACTTTAACATAAATTTAAAAAAGAACGGGTAATATAAAGTCATAAGTGGACCATATATGATATAATTACAATGAATATGATTCTGGAATAAGTCAATAACACGATTTAAATCATTATACAGGAGGTTCGGACACGTACAAAGCAAGTCGGACCTAAGGTAAGGGAAATATCACAATCTCATTTTTATCCAAGATTGTTTATACTTTGGTATTTACTGGGGTGTATTTTATCATCCACATCCATGTTTCCTCAATATGAAATATTATTTCCATCCACCTAAAATTGTTTAAATCCAATTTTACCCTTCGGTGATTTTTTAGTAAAAGATATGAAAGGAATATTTTGTCGTTTTTCGTACGAGGTACTTTTTGACTTTTCCGAAAAAAGTACGAGAAGAATGTTTTTTTAACTTATACGGAATGAATGGATTTTTAAAACATTATTTCCAAGAATCTTCCTTTACAAGTTTTCGTGTTTATTTTTAAACAACTTATTTTAGTTTAAAATTGTATGACATGTTAAGAAAAGAAAATGTTTTTAAAGTAGAAAGGATATTTTCCTCAAGAATGGAGTTCAAGTGTTTTATCAAAATTACTTTTGCATCTAAGATAATAAAGGGTTCTGTTTCTATCCCTATTTTTACATTGATTTGATTATGTTGTGATGGAATTATTTTTATGAATTCCTTTATCTTATATGAATTGTTTTATGATGTCACGATATTTAAGATTCCCAATTTTATTACATGGGTTATGCAATGATGTATGATTTAATATTTTGTGTCACACATAAGAATGGTATAATTATGAGATGGGTGGGACCTATATCTTCCTCCAATTCATTGGGTAAAGATTTTATATCTCATGAGATAGACATGGATGGAATGTTAGGTTATACCGGTTCAGTGAAACATGACTTAAACGAGGGTGACTCGGTTCAGAAATGGACTTTGTCCACTAAGATAGTCTTGGAAATGAGTCTTGACTAATAAGAAATGATTCTATATGATTATGTGTGTATGCCACAAAGTTTCATTTTTTAAGTTATGATTATTGGGATTATATTTCACTACTATGATTTATCCCATGTTATGAAATTATGATCTCTTTTGCACGTTAAGATTTCCAAAAGATATGTTCTTATGAATATGACGTGATTGATATTTCTTTTGTTTACCCTTACTGAGCATTTGAGCTCATTGTTTTATGTTTTCTTTTCCCCATGACATAAAGAAAGGATTTAGGTTTAAAAAAAAGAAGAACTTTATGGGAGATGTTGAAGATCTTTCACCACTATTAGAAGATTATATTCCGAGTTTCCAAAGACACTAAACTATTACGATCCATGTGTGTGTGTTTTTGTTATGTACTAAGTATTCCGCAAAAGTAATGTAATGTCCATGTACGTCAAGATTCGGGTCTCCACATTTGGTATCAGAGGAGGAACCCAACCTTAAGTGCGGTGCATTACCTGGATTCAGATGTAGGGCCCACAACGAGGGTGTTGTGCTCTAAAGGGGGGGCGATTGTAACATCCCCAAATGATAAAGGGTTAAATGGATAAATGATATGACTCATGTCAACAAGGTTCACCTTCCTTTTCGGGAGCCTACCTGATTAGAACTCCACTGTTAAGCGTGCTTGGCCTGGAGTAGTGATCGGGATGGGTGACCTCCTAGGAAGTTTCTCAGGATGTGTGTGAGTGAGGAAAAAGAACGCTGGAAAGGACAAGTGTTGGCCTATGGGGATTATCATTAGTCAGATGACCCGTTCAGGCATGTGGGTGGACCCTTGGGTGGACCCCACGTGTCTGTGGGGGCAACTGGTGGTACCTGGTGGGCCAGGACCCGACGACCATGTTAAGGCGGGGTGGTTGTGCTGTCACCGGGCCCAGTTGTCACATTATATGTTGATTTCATACTTTATGGTTTATCCTTGTTGGATTTTGTGAGAACTTGAGGGTCTTGGGGTCCCTACTGAGTATCGTTATACTCACCCCTGCACGGGCTATGCCTGCACCTCATTGTGCTGGATGTAGATGACAGACAGCGCTGATTGAGGCTAAGAGTATCAGGACTGGATGGTACCTGAAGGTGGACCTTACAACGAGTCGGTACATGGAGGAGACTGACAGACGTAGAGTGATGAGGAAGCTATCTATACCAACTCTTCAGGTGGGAATCCCGAAGGACGACCCAACATCTATTTTTCCTTTCCTTAGTTGTTTTTGTAATTCCAGTTCCTTATACTTTACAGTTGGGCTTGTATTTCTCTCCCCTTTAATTTTCATCACTATTTTTTTATACAGTTTACATAGTGTTTTGTATCCAGTTGTGAGCTCTTTTGTGTGCTTTTACATGTTATAAAGGCAATGCCTTCCCATATTTAGGTAATTACACCTTTGGTGCTAGTCGCCATCCCCTGGCCTATAGAAGGCGGGTTTTGGTAGGGCACGGGCCCCGGGGGACGGGTCGTGACAAACCATGCAGGGTGGTTCAGGGAGCATAATAGGGACAAAGTTTTTTCCCTAACCTTGTGGCCTCAGAATCTTGTCCATGCAAAGGTTCTACAGTTTTTGACAGATCCATATTGCATTGTTTATGCATGGTTTCACAAACTATGTGCATGAACCATGAATTTCCCTACCTTGGACTATTCATTGTGGATGATTGGCACACTGTTTGACCAAACTGTATGACCCCATTAATTTGGTTAAATTTTCCATTTTCCCTTAAGTTATTATTTTTTTAACCCCAATTTCTTATTTTGTGTTTCTAGTGAGCAGTCCTCCATTTCTTCAATTTGGTATCTCTCCTCAATATAAACCTAGGATTTGTGATATATCCCTAATACAAACATATATTAAAACATTAAAAGTCTCATTGGATATCCTCTAGTGAGTTCTATAATACATTATCTCATTTCATCATTCTTCTTCCTCTCGATGGAGTTATTCTGGTTTCAACTCATATACCTTATTTCCAAAAAAGTTGTAAATTTTGACATTTTCTTCCAATATGAACCAAACTAAAGGTTGATACTAGATGGATGTTCCTCCATAGGTATACTTTAGGTGTTCTAGTCTTTATCCCTTAAATTCATGATACTTTATATTATGTGTCTTTGTGACACATTCTAGTATCACCAATCATTTCCCCTAAAATGAATTTGCCTCTAATTGGTTTCCCATTATAGAACCCAATGAATCTATTAGATTCCAATATAAATTAGAGGTTATTAACCTCAATGGGATCCACCACTTTGGGTGAACCACTTATATTCATAATTCACTACCATTTTTATATAATGAAAACACCCATCGGTGTGTTTGGTTCAACTTCTAAAATGTTATATTGTAAATTATAATGGATAATTGAAATGGTGTGAAATATAAAATACACTTATTAGACTATACTAAATTAAAAGGAAGGTGGGTGGTATGACCACATCACATGCTTAAACAAGAACAATAGTTATACCCTTGTTAATGAAGAATATCAATGAACTGTGAATTATCTGTTTGGTCATACTGAATCCTTTGACTGAATTTTACTATTAAGATATACGAGCATTAAGTACCTTATGTTTTATGATATCGGGCATGGAAACCCTAATTTTTATGATATGAGGGAATTTATACCCTTATGAGTTATGAAATTAGAGCATGGTTCCCTACATTTACCATATATGGTCTTGGAGTCCCTAGAATAAGATACATGGGCATCGTGTCCTGATATTGTGATACTTGGTCATGGATTCCCTTACATCTATGACATTTGGGAATGAATGGCCATATAGTTTATGATAAATGGGAAAGGTGACCCTTATGAATTTATGAATAGGTATGGAGAACCTTATAAAATGATTAACGGTCATGGTGGCCCTTATTAATTATGATGAGTGGGCATGGAGACCCTTCTGGATTATGATACAGGGGAATGTCATACCTACTATTATTAGACATGGCATGGTGACCCTTGATACTTGAAAGATACATGATACTACCCATGAATACCTAATTTATGCCTCAGGTACAAGATAGTAGCAGTATCTTTATATGTGGTTGTAGATGTCACCACGTATACAGTGCATATATAATTATACATATCATTAAATATTTAGAGATTATCTAGCTTAGGCCAAAGCAGGTAATGTCATCCTAGTGTCACTCAGGAACTAGAGCTACCCCCATTATAATTTTTCATAATTCTTACCATTACAATATCTACACACAACTCATATTATATGCACTAAATGCATATTTATAAACATCATTGTTGGTGTCCTAATGAGTTTGTCTCACACCATATCTGATCAACCAAGGGTACCTCAGAAAATAGTGTTGATGTATATAGAGATAATGGAAAGTGACCAGTTTTTTATACACGATTGGTGATTTCATTGGATCAGGGAATCAAGAGACCAATCTATGGCTCGTGATGCTACTGGAGATAGTTTTTTTATTATTTTTGTTTTTTATTCATGTATTGTGTTTCATTATTTCTGTAATTTTTTCTTTTTACCTTTTATTAGATACATGACATTAAATCTTTTGTATATGATGTTGTATGTTATTGATGATGGTTATTTATTACATTTGAATTCTTTACCGTTTACTATTCCTCTATTAGTTATTTATCATGATTCCTCTATTCATTTATTAATTTCATTGTTGAGATACTATGATTTTGAGGGTATAGTTTTCCCACAAAAGTACCTTTCACCCTCACTACTATTTGGTAGGCTCTGGTGTACAAGGAGGTGTGCTCAGGGCCATGTGACCCACTAGCTCAGGGGAATGTTTAGTGGAATGAGGGTCCGGATATCACAAAGTGGTATTAGATATCTTTTTTACTTTTGTCTTATTATTTGGGTATTAGATGGGGGACTGGGATGTATCCGTATTTGGTCATGATCATGTGCCTGGGAGTATATAACACAATTTAAATTTCAACTATTTATGACAGAAAAACGTCCCGTCACAAATAGACCACACACATAACCTATTTACGATGGATGTAGATTTCCATTATAAATAGTAAGCATTTGCGATGGAATTATAAGTGTATCGCATATAGTTCTGGAAGGGATTCCCATCACCTAGTTTGAAAATCATTCATGACGGGCATTTGAAATGGATTTCTTAGTTTGTTGCAAATTCCATTTGAGTCAAAATTATTAGAAATGGAATTCAATTCCCACTACAAAGCTCTTTTTATTCCAAGTTTTGGGTGATTTGACACCAGATCTATAAGGTATGGACTCCCCTTCTATCCTTCATTAGTTTTTTTTTGTATTTTGATTAGATTGATAAATGGAAAAAACCTAAGTTGAGAATTTACCCTAATTTGATTATTTATTTGACATGTAGGGTTAGTCTAAATTTATTATTATTGATTTTGCTGTCTTGATTATGCACAAGTCGTTTTAATTTTTTTTATAATGTTCTTCACATTATTTGATCTTTAAACTGTATATATATATATATTGGTTTTTTGGTCTACTAAATTGTTAATATTTTATATTATTATTTGAAATATGATTATTATTGAAATATTCTAGATGTTTGGATTTATTTTAAAATGTGTTTTTTTGAATAGCACATAGATTTATTTTAATTTTATTTGTGTTTTATAGTTGATGAAAATTTATTATAATTTTATCTGTTATTTTTTTCTTATTGTTTTTTTTGGATTTTTATTAATTTTACTTATTCCTCTATTCCATTTTCACATGTGCATGTATGTGTGTCTAAATATTTTTTATGATAATTTTTTTATAATAATAATATTTGTGTGTACACATAATATTTGTTTATAACAGTATTTTCATGTGCATATAATATTTTTTTACATTAATTTTCTTAGAATAATATTTTTAATAATAAATTTTATTTTTTCACATGCATGTTTGTTCGTATGTCTAAATATTAGTATGTCTAAATAGTTGTTTGGAATTGTTTTGCACGCGCATGTCTGTAATAATAAATTTGATGTTAATAGATTTCATTACAAAATTATGTTATATATATATAACATATGAAATAAATATAATTGATTTGTTTTTAGTAATGATGATAAAATTAATTTAAAGAAAACATTTTATTAAAACATTATTTAAAAAAAATTATAAAAAATGTTTAAAAATTGGTTTAATGAAAATCAATGAAAATTTAAAATATGTAACATTTATTAAAAACCTAGTTAACAATAATTTGGATAACTTTCGTAATAGTGTTTAATAAATATAACAAATATATAGTTTTATTGTTAATTATTTAAAAAATTGGTTATTAATAGTGTAGTATGAATTTAAATAATTAATAAAAATCAATAAATAAGTTATAATATGTTATTATTAATGAGTTTCAACTATTAATAAATTGTAAATAATATTGATAATTATAAAATACTAATAATTTGTAAAACAATTAAAATAAAATATAATAACTTTTTGAAATTTATAATAATTTGTGTGAAATTTTTTATTAATTAAAATAATTAGTATCAATATTATGTATAAATGTTGTTTAAAAAACTTGAATCGCACAACTCTTATAATGCATCTGGGGTAAAAATTATTAATTGAAAATAATAATGAATTCAAATTAATTATTAATTAAAATATATTAATTCATTTATATTTATAAATTATTTATATAAATTATAAATTCAATGTAATTAAATTTATTTATAATTAAATTTAACCATAAGTAAAAATATTTATAATATATATATGTATGTTAATATAGATTTAAAATTTGTATATTTGTTTAAAATGAGATAGAATAAATTTGATGTATTTATATTAATTAAGAAATTGTGATATATATATATATATATAGTAATTATTAAAATTGTAAAAATAATTTAAATTAATTAATAATAATCATTACATAAAAAAATGTAATAATAAAATTGCAATTAAAATATAAGAAATTCTGATATATATATATAATCATTACATAATTTATAATATTTTATATAATGAAAAATAATCATTATATAATAATAATTGCATAATTTATAATAATACATAATAATTAATAATCGTCATCACATAATTAATAATATTCATTACCTAATTTATAATAAATTTTATTATATATATAAATAGTAATTATTAATTAATTAATAATGATTTCATATAAATGTTAAATTAATTAAAATAATCCGTATTAATAATTTTTATAAATAATGTAATACATATTTTTATGTAAAAATAAATAATTATATAAATAATATTAATTAAAAATTAAAAATTATAACCCCATGTGCGATGTAATGAAACACTGGATGCTATCAAATATTATGTCGTGCACAGGGTGAACCTCATATCCCAAACCTAACGGTGGTCTCTGATTTTTCACATGATAAATAGTTTTGGAGATATATTAAATTTTAAAAATAAATTATAATTAAAATATTAAATGAATTATCCTCATGTGAAATCTAACGAAACACACAAAGATAACAAATGTTATGTCACACCTAGGATAATCCCAATATCCCAGACCCTATGGTGATCTTTGGTTTATCATACGATACATAGTTTGAAAGATACATTGAATTTTTATAATAATTTACAATATAAATATTAAATGAATTACTCTTGTCTATAATTTAACTAAAAAACCGACCCCCTCAAATCTAATGTCGCCTCTAGGGTAAACCTCACATCTCGGATCCAACGATGACCTCCAATTTATCAAATGAGACACCATTCAAGAGACATTATATTATTTTTAGAAAATAGAATGAGTCTTATATAATATATAAAATATTTTTATATTTTTCTGTGTTGATCCTCTATGGGCCCCATAGACTAGTGATAACCTAGTGCCTCACTCTACTCATATTTCATAGAATATTTAAAGATGGTAAAAAATAATAATTATTTGAAACTAGTTAAAATGACCAGTAATAATTTTTCATATTTTGGTTGTTTTTAGATAACTATGGACTCGGTATGTATACAAAAGTATCTATTATTTGATCATGATTGGATAATTAATCGAAAAAATCCAAACAGATCTTGTTTAAATCCTATATACATTGAAGTTTTTGAAGCCTTTATATCATTATCATCAACAAATTCAGATTTTTTATGAAGGAAAAATTAAATTCTAGTGTTAGAAATGATATCTTAGGACATTTGAAATGTTTCACAATATAGGAATTCATCTATTGTGTTCCAGTTTTCAAAAAGATTATATGTTTGTTATCAACATGGTGAGAAGAGTTTAGTAGAAAATATAAATTTGTTGGTTCCAAATCTGTCATTTTAAAATTTAATACATGAGGTGGCTAATCCATCTATTCCTAAAACAATAACTCAGAATGATATTCGAAATCTTGAATCATAACTTTCTTAGTTTTTAAATTTTTTCAAATCCGATAAGGAGGCCTTATATCCGGGAAGCCATATGAGAAAACATGAGGCAGTTACAAAATTTATGTATATTAAATCGGATTTTGGAATGTCTAATAGTTTTTTCAAAAAAAAAAAATTCTTTGGTTAAATCTTTGTTTCCTAATTGAAATACATTACCTGTATGTTTTTATAAAAGAAAAGGATAGTTTATAATTTGGGTCAAATTTATCATAAGATACATGTATTTTCAAATGACTGCATCTTATATTATGGTGTTTATGAATATTTGGTTAATTTTAAAACATGTGAAGAATCGAGTTATAAAGTGGCACAATAAGTAAAGTCCAGATATCCCATGAAATAGTTTTGATAATTACACATCATTTACAAAGTTTATTTATTTCTCTCAACAGAACTGGATTGATGGCATGGCATAAATCTAATATTTTTGAAAGAAAGTCTTAAATCGTCTATGTGATTGTGATTCATGGAAACATTTTGAGTTGAAACATCCATCTTTTTCTTCAGAACATTATAACATATGTATACACCTTTTGACTGATGGTTTTTGTCTATTTAGTTCTTATGATAGTCAATATTCTTGTCATCCTTTTTTCATTACCCCTTATAACATTCCACCTTGGATTTTGATGAAGGAACCACATATATATTTGATGTTGTTAATTCTTTGAAATATATAGAAGAGTATTTATATTTATTTGAAGCCACTATCAGAATTTTATATTGAAGGTTTCATTAATAAGGAAAATATGTGACTTCTCAACTTGTGGTATGTTATCTGGATAGTGCACATATGGTTGAAAATCATTTCTGTACTCTATGTATGAGAACAAAGAGTTTTTGATTGGTAATAGTATAAAAGTTATTTATTTTTACTGTCATCAGAAATTTCTTCCAACATATCACCCGTTTTAAAAGAATAAAATTAATTTTACAAAAGGTTGAATTGAAACAGTCGCACCTCCAGTAGTTCTCTCAAGTAATCAGGTAGAATTTATTGTCCCTGCATTACCTCATGAAACTTTTGTACCAACTATAAATGAGAAAAATATAAATGGTTCTAAGAGAGATCATATTTGGATAAAGCGGTATATTTTTTGGGACCTTCCATATTGTTCCGATTCATTGGTTTGTCACATGTTAAATGTAATTCATATTGAGAAGAATGTTTTGGATAATATTTTTTATACTAGGTTGGACACACCTACTAACACAAAGATAATTTAAAGGCACAGTTAGATCTTGCATATATATACAGAAATCCTAAACTTCAATTATCCATAGATCAAAGATCACATAAATTAATTAAGCCTAAATAATATTACTCACATATTATTGAAAACTCCTTATTAATCTGTCAATGGATTAGATATTATATGTAACAATGTCATTTCCCATAATTTCCATGTAATATTTCTTAAATTATAAGAAATTATTTTGATACCAGACACTCTAAAGGAACCTAATTATGATGCCCGATGAGCCTGAAATTGAATTTTAACTTTTTTAGTTCATTTAAATAAACGTCCAAATGGTTTTTTTGCTAACATCTAAACCGGTGCTTGGATAAAAAATCTAGGGGCACCGTTGATCTCAGAATGGATGTATTTTCTTAGGATGGACTTAATGTCAACCACTGAAGAATGACCAGAAAATATAGTTTTCAGTCATTTATGAAAATAATAAAATAACTTAAAAAGTTATTTTATTCTATTTTATTACTGTTGGGTGGTAGCATGGTGGAATTTCGGTGCTGCGACAAAGAGGTGAAAAGTCGCATTAAATGAATCTCATTAAAGGCCCATAAACATGTAGTATAACAACACATTAAATGAAGCGTAATAGATATGATATTTCATAAATGAAACATTGTAACAACACGATGACTCAACATAACAGAAATGCTATGACATAAATTCTATTAATGGGTTAACGCGTTGGAGAATATGTGATCAATTGGTGTAAATTCCTCTAATGAACATGTGGCGATAATTTTTTCCAATGACAATTGAAAAAAATTGGTGAATCACCAGCGACTTCGATGCACCTCGAAGAACGGAACCCGAATGTGGTGAGCACCAACAGAACATGAACCCCCATGGATGGACCGCTCAATTAAGAACCCCTTTAATGTATGAGATTGTTATTTTTTATGTTTACCCTTCTTTTATTCTGAAAGGAAAAATGTGGATCAACCCACAAACAGGTTGACCTATTGATCACTCATTCTTGGGAGAGGGTGCTTTTATTGGGTTTTCTATACTGGGATTAATTATTTGTTGATAAAACCTCAATCCCCCCCCCATGATTAAACCTCTAACGTAAAGTCCATAGGCTAAAATGAACAAGGCCCGATCCCCTCCTCCTTCTGTGTTTTGTGCATTCTTTGTGGTCGTATCATTGAAGTGGCGACAAGGAGGATTCAACACCATCGTTTGGGAGATGGCCTCCCCCAAAACTGTAGGTCCAAGAAACATGAAGAAGATACTAATGAAGTAGACCTGGTAGTCTATAGAATAACCCATTGGCAATGACTAATGGAGTCTTTCGGCGGCAGTTACGAGCAGGTGGCGGGGCGCCACTACGGTGCGTCGGGAGAACCATTGTGGCTGGCTCGGGTCATGGTGGTGCGGAAGGAGCCGCTGAGCATGGTGGAGGCATCTGACAGTGGGGGGAACGACCACTCGGATGCATCAGGGGTACCATGGACACAACACTGTGTCACGTCAGATGCGGAAAGTCAGTGGTCAACCAACCGCAGCGGAGGAGCTGGCCCCACAGACGACCTGTGGGGTAGGGGGAGCAAACGCGGCTTCCTGCCGCGTCTTGGCCAAGATCAAAATGATCTACCTTTGGCAGACCAGGCTGGGCATAGGCTGCCCCAGTGGGTCGGGCTAGACTTGGGTCAAATATAGGTCGGGTCGGAGGACCCGGGTCGCGTCAGTGGACCTCGGCCCAAGTCAGGTCGGTCCGACCGGGTTGGGCCGGACCCTAACCCCACTAACCCCTTTTTGGAAAAATGCATATATCATACGACCCATGAATTAGATTAAGAGTTTTTTATGGCGTTAGAACCCTCTCTATGAGGATGATATTTTTTTAAATCTTTGAGGCTCTCATGGAAGTTGAAATGGAAGGAATTCCTTGAGGATTGGTTATCCTAAAATCAGGAACACTATGTGGGGAAACCCTATGGTTGGAAGAGACATGAGGACTGCTGAAAAGAGACACTATGTGGATCATCTATGAAGGCCCAATGGAAAATGGCTCCACATGACCCGATAGGCCCATGGTTGGGAGTAGCTCTATGTGACCTGGTGGACCCACAATACTCAATAAGAGGAGTTTCTCATGATGGCCACTGTTGGAAGTGTCTCTGTGTGACCCGACATGCCTACATTGGGGAGTAGATCTATGTGACCTAGGAAACCCAAAGTACTCATCAGGGATGAGTACCAAAGTTGTCAATGGTACTGGGAAGCGGCTCTGTGTGACCCAGTAATCCCACTATACACATTGAGGAGGAGTTCTCCAATAGCCCATGGTGTTCAATGATATGATTGATGGTCCTACTTTCCTACTATAGATTATACCTTGTGTGAGCTGTCTTACATAGTGGTTTTCTTTGTGGATTACTTTGTGGTTTTTCTTTGAGGGTTTTTTGTCTCTACTAAGTATATTATTACTCACACCTTCACGAGATTCACCCGTACGTGTTATTTCTTGTGTAGAATACCACGACCTTTACGGATGACTTGGTGGCTACCTAGTGAGACCAGATAGACAGGGTGAACTTCTACAACTTCCAAAGGAAACCCTACACTTACCCATAAGATGGGGTTTCCAAAATATGGCTCTTAGAGTTTCTTGTACTTTATAATTTCTAGTTCATCTGTTGTTGGGTTTTTATTCTATCACATTTTACCTACAGAATGTACTTTTACTTAGTAGTTGTTTAGTGGCATGCATTTTTTATTTTTCTAGTTTGGGGATATGTTTGTGCATGCGTGCATACACGTACTTAGGAAAATGGCTCTTACTTTTAGGCTGATGCCTTCGGTGCTAGTCACCAACCCTAAGCTTTCAAAAGGAGAACTTGGGGGATTTCATGGTACAGGCCCTGTGGGACGGGTCGGGATAGAGTGGTATCAAAGGTGGTTAGTTCTACCTCAAAAATTGGGAGTCTAATGTTTTAATTTTGGGAAATATTATTAAATGTTTAATGATTGAAATTCAGATTTGGGGAGTCCATTTTTGGTGCTATAACTGACGTATCCATACACCAGGACCTTGAATTCTACTTTTCGGCTCAATACATAAAAAATGGGTTGCATGCATCATTTAGGAATTTTCAGTTTACTTATGTTCTTCTCGAATATGAGTCAGATCACTAGGTATAATATATTGACCGTGGTACTAAAAGCATGGCTGATTGTCACCTATTGACAGTTCATGGTTCTGGTGCTCTGCTAATGTGTATAGCTGCACTCGGGTCGAATCCTCAGCATTGATACTTTTTAATAGTCGATTGTTTTTAGTTGATTGTATTCTGTTTGAGGGTTTTGTTTGTAGAGCTTATGAAATAATTTATGGATTATGTTTTATTAATATTAATTTAGCAATTTAAAAAATATTTGGGTGAGTTTATCAATAGGTAGTTAAGATTGGGATATCCCTAATCCTTGATTTATATTACATTAAATTAAAAAACCATGTCACAATTTGACATTGATTGGAATTCATAATTGTTAAGGCTTTAATCCAAGCCTAAACATAACTAGGAATCTAATATAAATCAGTACTTTATTGTGGTAGTGTATTTAGGGTTCCAATAATCCCTAAAATCTATACGTTTAAAAATATTTCATTAATCCATGACATGTTAAGTCCAACATACACAATGTCAATTCAAAGAATACTCATCGAGAAAAATCTATCAATCGCATAACATCCCTAAATTAAAACTCACCCCAATGATAGATTTACTCAGCCATTGAAGTGATTAGTAATCTAATTATAATTATTATTATGATAAATTAATAAGATAAGAAAAAGAAAGGGATAAGAAAAGAGCGGTGCATCGAACACACGTACAAATGACGATGATAGTTAAATACGAACTTTAGATTGAATGAGAAAGAAAAAGAAGAGAAGGGGATTAAACAGTATTTAAACTATTTAAACAAAATCAATATTAAACTACAAAAGGTGGATGAGAATAAGGGATATTGAAGAAGAAACTTTCATTAAAACAAAATTACAAAAAATAGACTTACAAGATTACAACAATGAAGAACACAAAAGTAAAAGGAAACAAAAAGAAGAGAAAGGGTATATTAAGTGAAAACATGAGTATGGAATGTCCTCCCATGACCTTATAAAGGATTTGTTAATTTGAATATGTGCTCCTCTCTTCTGAAATTCCAACTATTTTGAAGGACGTGGGGTATTTATAGCGCCAGGAAGTGTACAATTTGCATTCTCAATCTATCCCTCCACTTGAATCACTAATTTTGCTATTCAGAAAGCCGAATTTCGAGATATCATCTTCTTAAAAGTTGTAGATAATAATTTTTGCCTACATATCTCAAAATTTTGAGTCATTTGACTTGTGTATCCAACATTATGGCGGTTTAATTAAACAAAGTTAAACTATACATTTAAATCCATACATTTTATAAGTTCAAAATGTGAATGGGTTTATCAATAAGAATATGCTTTCAAATCAGAACACTTTCTTAAAAAAATTAGTTCACCTATATTGTATCTTTAAAAATAAAAAATATCAGCCTGATTTGATTAATACATAATGAGATATGTCATTAATTGTGTCCATATTTTAATTTTTGTCTAGAATTGTCGGTTGGACTTTAAATCATCAGTTGGGACCATTTTCATTGGATTTGGGCCTTGAAAAATTTATCCAAGATGTGTTGAATTGTTCCAAGCCCATCAGAGGAGAATTAAAATATTTGGACTTCTAAAGTAAGCCCAGTAATTATATCTTCATGGATTTTCCAGTTTCATCATAGATTATTTGGGATTTTTTGTGTGGATAATATGACACTCACAAATGAAAATTTGGACTGATTTTCCTGCTAATTAAATGTTTTAATATGAGTAAGGAACCTAAATAAACAAGAATAATGCAATTTGGATATGTAGGGTGTGATTTATTATTAAAACACTAAATAGACTTGAATCTGGATGAATTAAAATAATGCTCAAAAATTATAATTAATATTTAAACATTAAAATTTCACACAAATTATTAAAATTTCATATAGAATCAGTAGATGGAGTATATAATAAGTTATGGAAATATTAATAACATCAACTCCCACATAGTTAGTCTAGTGTATGTCCTCCTATGAAACAAATATAAAAACATGACAATATCATTTTTAATCACCAACTAATATTAACAATTTTTTTCCCCACTCAGGGGAGGTTTAGACAATATCACTCATCCATATTGAATTACACCCCAATTTATTACAGAAAAATTGTTCCAAAAATATTTCATTTTTTCATGCTCAAATTTAGAAATGGAAAATGGTGGAACATAAAACTTAATCCTCTCAAGATGATAAAATTAATTTATGGAGCTTTACTCATTCACCAGCAAAAATTGAAAATATTAGAGTTTGTAAGAGCTCTCATCTTCCACTCCCTATCCTAAATTTCTCAAAATTCAAGAGGTCTTTTTAGGGGTTTTTCTGTTTATATAGGACGGTAGGAATATGATATCCAAAAGATAGGAAAAAGAGTGTAAAATACTAATATGAAAATATCAATCCATATATATTTTTTAAAATGAAACATTGAGAGAAATGGAAACACATATTTATAGAGGAATTATTTGGTGAATAAAGACAGAAGATAGGATCAAAATTTAAGGGGATGAGAAGATGAAATATTTACAAAACACAAAACATCTCTCAATGACATAAGTGTTCTTTCATTTCTTTTCTTTTTTGGTTTTTCATTTTTCAAAAGGTGAACTTGAAATATATCTCACATTCATATCCCAACCCATGAGTGATCTCTTCATAACACTAATTTTAATAGTTATAACAAGATCAAAGGTTGAGAAAGAGTGATTTTTTACCTACCATAGACAGAACCCATTTTTTTGTTCTTTTTTTTTTATTTTTTTGAACACTTGTCAATAACATTTAAAAAATTACATAAATTAATGAACATTACATTCCCCAAAACTCACTAAATGACAACATCCCCACTCACTAAAATGGGTTCTTTCCCTAAATAATATGATTACTCGTTGAAAATCAATAAAACGGCACCCAAAAAATGAAATCCATTTTCCCCACCCTCAAATTATAAAAAATATTCTATGAAAATTTATGTTGATATTGGGTAGGAAAAGGTATTGGTATTGTAATGTGGCTATCAAATAAAATGTTTTCATAGGATCAAAGGGGCTTTCAAAATAAGTATTAATGTAAGAGAAATGGGAGGCTATTTGGCTATTGTGATTCTAATGTGGTTCAAGAAATTCCTCTATCATATTAATGCACACCAAATTAGGAAATTCAGCTCAAAGGTCCAAAAATTCAAGACTCAAAAATGGGGTAAAAAACACACTTTGTGAAAATATGGCTATAGGTAGCCCTGGCATGAAAGTTAATGGTGTTCCTCACGGTTGGGGGAAATCATTTTCCAAATCAAAAAGTGATCATTAAAAATTTATTGGCTTTGACACAATATTATTAATACAAATATAAGATGAAAACACAAAAATTTTGAGATGAAACCATGCCTTTTCACTCCCCAAAATGGTTGAAAAATTTTGAAAATTGAAGGTGATTAATCATGACTCTTGTTTTTCCATATTTTTTAACTGGTTTTTTTTTGTTTTTTTTGTATTTTATGTTTTTTTAGTTTTTTCTGAAGACACACCCACAAAAAAGAGAAAGAGTAAATAAAAGGTTTTGATAAAGAAAGTGTTAAAAAATGAAAGAGGGTAAGAAGAAGAAAGAGTGAGATAGAGGAAGAGATAGAGAGAGAGTTAAAGGGAAATAGGTTCCTTTAATTTTGGAATTGGTGGGTCACCATCCCATCCGGTGGTGGGTATACTGTGGATCTAATAGAAGTTGATGTTGTTCCAGGATTGTGTATCCTCTCATGGTGATGATTTAATTGATTCTAATTAACTGTGAATGTCCTTTTTGAAGAGGGGTCTTGGACTTGCACTGCCCCAAATGGGTAAATATGAGTAACAATAAAATAACCTTCCCAATGAGTATTATGCTTACTTGGGAGGAGCCGAAATCGAGTATTGAAAAGAAATATCATTTCACCTTCATGAAATACCATTATCAGGATGTTTTTATCATGGAGAACCTTAGCCTTTTCTTTGTACAGATTGGAATTCTTATACGAATCAAGTCTAAGCTCCTCCAGTTCATCCAATTGCAACAATATTTCTTCAATAGATTTTTCACAGTCAAAATTACAGGTTTTCACAACCCAAAAAGACTTATGATGGATTTAAACTATTAAATGGATTACTTTACCAAAAACTAGCCTAAAAGGAGCCATCCCAATGTGTGTTTTATAAAGAGTTCTATAAGCCCAAAGTTCTTCACCAAGTCATGTAGGCGAGTATTTTCTGGTTGGTTTTAAAATTCTCTAAAGCACTCTTCTCACTTATTTATTTGAAAGTTCATCCATTCCATTTGTTTGGGGTGATATGCAGTTGAAGTTTTATGTACAACATCATTATTTTTTAAAAGGTATTCTATTGTTCTATTACAAAAATGGGTTCTTAAGTCATTTATCAAGGCACATGGTGTGCCAAATTGGTGGGAGATGTGTGTCTTTAGGAACTCACTAAAAGTATGTGAATCATCTTTTCTATTGGGTTTGGCCTCTAACCACATAGAAACATAATCAACCACAAGAAGAATGTATGATAATACAATGGAAGGGGGAATGGTCCCATGAAATAGATTCCCTAAACATCGAAGATCTCACAGAAAATTAAAGGCTTTTGGGGCATTACATTTCACTATGAAAATTTTCCAATATTTTGGAAAGTAGGAATTGATTGAATGAACTCATGTGAGACTTTGAATAGTGAAGGCAAGAAGAATCCAGAGTCTAGGACCTTTCGGGAAGTTGTTTTTAGCCTAAAGTGGCCACCACCTGGCATTGAGTGACAGAATTCTAAGATGAAAGAATGTTCATTTTCATCCAAACATCTCATAATTACCATGTATGCCCCGGTTTTCCAAAGATTATTATCTTCCCAAAAATACAATTTTGAATCACTTTCCAATTTCATTTTTTTCTCTTTTGAAAAAAAATTAGGAAAAACACCATAAACCAAGTAATTTGAAATTAGGGAATACCATGGTATTTTTAGAGTGAGAGATGAAAGGTGCTCAATTGAAAATTCTAGATCAATTATTTCAGAATGAGAAGAATTAAAAATTCTAATCAAGTGATCAACAACAAGTTTTCTTTTCCTGGAATATCATTGATTTCAAGGAAAGACTCTTGGATCATTAGGATCCATCTTATTATCCATGGTTTGGAATCACTTTTCTTAACTAAAAAACATTACAATAGAACTGTTTGTGGAGATGATGATTTTGGCACCTAAGAGATAGGGCTATAATTTATCTAAGGCAAAAACCATTGCTAAAAGTTCCTTTTCAGTAACAGTGTAGTGAGATTGAGTTTCATCCAATGTTTTTTAGGAATCATAGATGAAATGAAGAAGTGTTTCTCTTCTATGACCAAGAACAGCTCCAATGGATCTATCTAAAGCATCACACATCATTTCAAAGGGTAAGGACCAATCTGGGTAATGGATTGTTGGGGCAGATGTAAGAGGAATTCTTAGTTCAATGAAGGTACTCTTGCAAACCTCATCGAAATGGAAAGTGACATAATTTTGAAGAAACTGAGTGAGTGGTAGGGAAATTCTACTGATGTTATAGATAAATCACCTATAGAAATCATAATGGACAAGGAATTAATGGATGTATCAAATAGAAGTTGGTTCAAGAAGTGATTGGATCACTTCAATTTTTTCAAGATCAACTTAAATACCATCTTGTGAAACTATGTTCCCTAGAACAATCCAATTTGAAACCATGAAGTGAAATTTTTTAAAATTTTACACAAGGTTACACTTGGGACACTTTTGGAGGACTAGATAAAGTGAATTAAAGCATAATTCAAATGACTCACAAAAAATGGTAAATTCATCCTTGAATATTTCCTTGCATTGTTCAATGAATTTAGAAAACATACTCATCATACACCTCTGGAATGTTGCAGGATCATTGAAAAGGCCAAAAGGCATTCTTTTATATGCATATGTTCCAAAGGGGAATGTGAAAGTAGTCTTTTATTGGTCTTGTGGTGCGATTGGGATTTGTAAGTAGCTGATGTATCCATCAAGAAAGCAATAGTGTGAATTTATGGCTAATCGTTCTAGCATCTGATCAAGGAATGGAATAGTGTAGTGATATTTTATTGTTTCAACATTCAATTCCATGTAGTCTATGCAAACACCATTTTTTATTCACTCGAGTTGTGACTACCTCACCATGTTCATTTGTGAAAATAGTTATCCCTCCCTTCTTAGGTATAAATTGAATTGGACTAACCCATTCACTATCGAAAATTGGGTAGATAATACATTCTTTAAGAAGCTTGGTGATCTCTTCCCTAACTACTTCAAGTATAAGTGGATTGAGTATTTTTTTTTTGTCTAATTGGTTTGGATGATTCCTTAGGATCGATGTGATGCATGCAAAGAGCAGGCTTGATTCCTGGTATGTCATCTAGGGTCCAACCTAAGGCCTTTTTGTTTTCCTATAACACATGAGCAAGTTTGGACTCCTCAGTTTCAGTATGTGATGAAGAGATAATGATAGTATAAGAGTGATCATGGAACAGTAAAACATATTTTAGGTGTTTAGAAAGAGGTTTTAGATCAGTCACATCTTTTATTTGTGGGTTAGACAACTTAGGAATGGAGGAAGGGACTTTAGTTTCTTCTGATTCATTTTCCTTAATATTGTACAAGGTGGAGCAGTAGAGATTATATTTGATGTGGTATTTAGGAGATTTTTCAAGATCCCCTAGATTGATGAATTCTATGAATGAAAGGTCCACATCAACTTCACTATTTATGACTTAGTTAATCATGGTGAAAATTTCACAAGATCCTCTCTCACTAGAACATGATAAACATGATGGAATGGGGATCAATTGACTCTCAGAAGTGTCCTCAGAAACATGGATTGAGAATGCACAGTGATCCTTAGATGGGTATCACATGGCTTGGAAAATGTTGAACTTGACCAGTGGGTCACCAAATTCCATTGATAAGATGACTGAATGGACATCAATTTTGGTTCTCGCTATCAATTGTAATGGTCTTCATAGAATTAATAGAGATTGACAAGATTTCTTCTCCCCTTCCATTTTAAGGACATAGAAATCATCTAAGAAGATAAGATCATTAACACGAACAAGTAAATCCTTGATTATACCCTCTAGACTAGCTATTCTTTGATTGGATAACTGAATGATAACACCTGTTGGATGCAAGGGACCTAGACCAAGGTTGGAGAAGATGGATTTGGGAATGACCTTAATTGATGATCCTAGGTCTATGAGTGCATCATCAATGGTGGAACTTCCAATTTGGCATGGAACTATAAAGGTCCCTGGATCTTTGCACTTTATGGGAATAGATTGTTGGGTGGAAACATTTTTGAAGGTCCTAAGCTGCCTCTTATGGGTGAATAATTCTTTAAGAAACATGGAATACTTAGGGATTTTTTATGGAATCTAAGAGGGGAATGTTGACATCAACATGTCTAAACATGTCATGCATTTTAGGAATGGGTTCAAAGGACTTCTTTGGATGAGAAACGGATTGAGGAAAATGAATTGGGTTCCTAAGTAGAATGGAAGGAGATTAGGGAATGGATTCAGATTCCTTTTTGAATTTATTTTTCTTTTTAATTTATAGGTCATCATTTAATGGGGGGTTGGAGGACTTATCTTGAAAATTATAAATTTTCTACCCCAATCTAAGTGCAATTGAACTTACATTACCCTTGGGGTTGGTTAATGGTTGAGTTGGGAGTGGGGAAGAATTTGATTATTGTTGCGGGCTCAGGTGGGATGCAAGTTGACCAATTTGTGTTTCAATGTTTTTGTGGTTGGAATAGGAGAATGAGGAAAGATCTTCCACTGCAATTTCCCATGGTTTCTGGGAATAAGATGCCTATCCCGAATTTGGATTACCTTGATTTTGGTTCTTGGGAAAGCGATTTTATTGGTTTGGGAATTGGGAACGCTCACTTGAATAGTGTAATCTTGGAGGAGTAGGAGGAGGGTTGATCGTTTGAGGTTGAGGAGAAAAAGGGCAAGGTTGTTGGAAGGTACCACCAATTTGACCATATTTGAATTTTTTTGGGTTTTTATGAGAGTATTTAGGGGGGTGATAAATGGGATTCCAATATATCAAGTTAGGGATATATGTGGAAGAGAAGGGATGAGAATGTGGTTGGTTGAAGTTTCTAACAAACTAATTGGATTTTTGAGGGTTGGGGTTTTGCTGAACATATGCTGCATTGAGCTCCATTGGTCTAGATGAAAAATATTGATCCTTTAGAAGTTACCGACATGTGTCAATTGGATGAGATAGGGAGCTACATATTACATAGTTTTTGATAGGTCCATGGAACAGATATTGTGGAAAAAATGAGGTTGGGGATTTGGATACCACAACTAGTTGTCGCATAGGACATGTAAGTTCACTAATTCACTTGGTCATCTTGTTTGGCTCTATGGATTGATTATCTTGGACTTTTTTTATGTGATAATGTGCTCAAGTAGGGAATTAATTTGTGTTTGCATCCATGTTACTTATGAGATCTCTTGCAGCTATAGGAGTATTATCAACAAGAGAACTGCCACTTGCGATATCAATGAGAGTTCTCTCCATAGCCAGTAAACTCTCATAGAAGTATTGGATCAAGATTTCGTTAGGGATTTGGTGGTGTGGGTAGGATGCGACAAGATTTTTGAACCTCTCTGAGTACTCATGGAGTGATTCATTTGGGAATTGATAGATACCTCTTTTTTCTTTTCAGATAGAAGCATTATGAGAAATAGAAAAGAATTAATCTAAGAAGAGTCACTTCATGTCATTCCATGTGGTTATGGAAACAAGAGGGGGTAGTAAACCATGACTTGGTGGAGTCAACTAGGGAGAAAGGGAATGCTCAGAGTTTGATTTGTTCCTTAGAAACCCCTTGAGGCTTCAGGGTAGAGCACACCACTTGGAACTCTTTATAGTGGAGATGTGGATCCTCACCAAGTAGCACATGGAAATGAGGGAGAAGATGAATCAAACCCGATTTGAGTTCGATGTCAGCCTCTATGTTTGGATATTTAATACTAACAGTTTGGTAATTCATATTAGGGGTAGCAAGTTCTTTAACTATTTTTTCCCTAGGATTGGCCATTTCTAATTCAACTGGTTGGAAAAGGACTCGGTCTTGAATTATTTGAAATATTTTGTGTTCCTCCTAAGTTGGCGAAATGTTCACTCAATTTCAGGGTCATAAAAATCTGAGGGATTGGTTGGGAGGATATAAGGAATTCAGAGAGAGTTTTGAAAAGGTGGAAGATGTGTTTTTCTTTTTCTTTTTTAGTTTATGATTTTTATGAGACGGTGGGTTTTTCTTTAAGTTTTTTTCATTTTCTTAAAAACAATGGTTTTTTACAGTAACCAGAAACTAATGACTACATAAAGCACCATCCCCAGAAATTAAGCCCTTTGAAAGAAATTTTAATTTTCACCTATCAACTGGTCAAGGTTCTAGTGTTCTGCTAATGTGTATAGCAGCACTTTGGTTGAATCCTCGATGATGATACTTTTTAATAGTCGATTTTTTTAGTTGATTGTGTTTGGTTTGGGGGGTTTTTTAGAGATTGTGAAATAATTTATGGATTATGATTTATTAAGTATGATTTAGAAATTTCATAAATATTGGGCTGAGTTCATCAATAGGTAGTTAAGATTGTGAAATTCTTTAGCCTTTCTTTGTATTTCATTAAATTCACACCCATGTAACAAGATGGCGTTGATTGGAATTCCTAAGTGTTAAGGTTTTAATCCAAGACTTAACATAACTAGGATTCTAATCTCAATCAGTACTTGATTGTGGTAGTGTATTTATGGTTCCAATATTCCATATAATCCATATGTCAAACAAAATATGTCATTAATCCATGTCATGTTAAGTCCAACATACACAATGTTAATTTAAAGAATAATCATCAAGAAAAAGCTCTCAATCTCTTAAAATCCCTAAATTATAACTCACCCCAATGAGATATTTACTCATACATTTAAATAATTAGTAATCTTGTTATAATTATTATGATGATAAATTAAGAATATAAGAAACATAAAGGGATAATATAAGAGTGGTTTGTCGAACACACACACAAACGCTGATGACAATTAAAAAGAACATTAGATTGAATGAGAATGAAAAATAAGGGAAGGGGGTTAAACTATATTTAAAATATTTTGAGAACATAAATATTAAACTATAGAAGTTGGATGATAAAAAGAGATATTAAAGAAGAAACTTTCATTAAAACATAATTACGAAAATTGACTTACAAGATTGCAATAATGAAGAACACAAAAGTAAAAGAAAACAAAGAGAGGAGGAAGGGTATCTCAAGTGAAAACATGAGTATGTAAGGTCCTCCCAAGACCTTGGAAAATATTTTTTCTTTCCAATACGTGCTACTCTCTTCAAAAATTCCAACTCCTTTGAAGGAGAGGAGGGGGTGTATTTATAGCCCAAAGAAGTGGATTGTTTTCATTCCGAATCTATCTCTCCAATTGAATCAGCAATTTGGCTATTTAGATAGCCTAATCTCATGATAGCCTCTTCTTGAAAGTTTTAGGTAATAATGTTGGTCTATTTATCTAAAAATTTTGATTCATTTGGAATTATGGATCCATAGTTATGGTGGTTTGATTTAATAGAGCTAAATTTTCCATCTCAATCCATAATTTTCAGAAGGAAAAAATATGAATGGGTTTATCAATAGTAACATGACATCAAATCTGAACACATTCTTAAAAAATTTTTTCCTCCTACATATCATATTTCACACAGAAAAATGTCATCCTAAATTGATGATTACATCATGATATATGTCAGGAATAGTGTCTAGATTTTAATTTCCATCTATAATGGTGGGATGGACTTCAAAGAAACAGTTGGGACCATTGCGTTTGGATTTGGTCTTTGAAACATTTATCCAAGATGGATTGAATTTTCTCCCAACCAATAGAGTATAATTAAAGTATTTGGACTTCTGGAGTGATCCCAGTAATTCTATCTTCATGGATTTTCCAGTTTCTTCACAAATTATTTGAGCCTTTTTTTGTGTGGAAAATATGACCCTCCAAATTGAAATTTTGACCAGAGGTTCCTTGTAAGGAAATGTTTTAATTTGAGAAGGAAATCCTAAAAAATAAGAATCTTGCAATTTAGATAATTAGGGTGAGATTTATTATTAAAACATTAAACTGACTTGAATCTGGATGAATTCAAATAGTGATAAAAATTTATAACTAATATTTAAACATTAATATTTCACACAAATTATGCACATTTCATATAAAATAAGTAAAGGGAGTGTATAATATGTTATTAAAATATTAATAACATCATGTACATATTGATCTTCTTTAGGATGCCTCTACGCAGATATCCATCTAGGGTTCCGATATGTGGTCATGAGGACAGTCAGTCTGGAGATGAAGCATTTATTAATGGACCAGTGCTAAAGACGGACCTATTGGGTGGTGCACCAGCATTACCACCACCTATTGATCAACAGTTACTACCGGAGTTACCGGTATAGGATGTGTGTCGGATCAACGCCTTGCATGAGTTCTAGTTACAAATACCTCCCAGGTTCAGAGGAGAGATAGATCCTCATGCCGCTGAGGACTGGCTGGAGGTGGTGACATGAATCTTCCGCTTAGTGAGGACGACACTCGACCAGATGACGATTTTTGATGTGATCCTTCTTCAGGTCTTAGCAGGGAGATGGTGGACTTTGACGATTCAGACTCATGATGAGGTGTCCCTCTCTTAGGATGACATCAAGTGGATTTTAATGGATGATTTCTTCCCCATGACATTTATCTTGGTGCGCATATAGGATTTTCTTGACCTATAGCAAGGCATCATGTTAGTGGTTGAGTACTCTGTGAGGTTTATAGACCTGTCTCACTACTCCACAAACATGGTTCGTGACGCTTTCTTCGAGGCCCAAACCTATGAGAAGGGACTCATACGATAGATTAGGGCATCCATGGTGTCTCTCAGCATACCCACTCAAGATGGGGTGGTAGAGTGGTCCCTTCATGGGGAGTGCTTCCTTGCAGAGAAGGCACTAATAGTTAGAGCCCCCAACAGACATTAGGCAGTAGAGTCTTTAGTAGTGAGTAGTAGGAAGTAGATGTGGGGACCCAAGGGGGACAGATCATTCAAGGGATGACCACAAGACTCGGGGTCAGTAGTGTGGGGCTCCCAAAGGAGAGGGAGTCAGCAAGGAACCATGTTATTGTTCATGTGTAGCAGGCGAGGACATAAGGCTCATGACTGCCTGACCTGCCGCACAGATGATCTGTATATGGTCGAGGGACCGCCAAGGTAGAGGCAAAGGTTTGAGAGAGGAGGTCCACTGGGCGGCAGACGTGGATGGGGAGAGGACCGAGTGACAGGTGGTGGACGATGGTTCGAGGTGCCACCAACGCCACCCCCATGCAGTACACCATGGTCTCAGGGAGCCAACAAATAGGGGTGGGGCTAGTTTCATGTGATGGAGTCCTACGAACACGACACTCTAGAGATTATGAGAGGCATGCTATATATCTTCTCCACCCTATCTATTGTTCTAATAGATACATTTTCCAGTCACACAATCATTTCCTCGAACCTCATTCGAGGATTAAAAATTTCAATATAGTTGTTTGATCAATCATTATTATTAGAGACTCCAATAGAAGGGGATTATATTATTACAGACTAGTGTCAGTAGTGTGAGCTTACTCTTGGAGGCAAGATCTTTGGCTTGGATCTCCGAGTAAAATATTCAAGGCCTTTCGATGCCATCTTGGGTATGGACTAGTTATCTAAAGTTCATGCTAAGATCAATTATATTAGGCAATAAGTGAGGTGTGTCCATGAGTATGGGACCACGTTTTTTTTTCACCAGCCAGAAGGGAAACTTTACAACATAGGATAGACTTTCTTAGAGGAGGGTACAACTGATCACTCACCAATTTTCTATCCTCACGCTTGGTGTGGTAGAAAAGACGAGTACAAGCTTTCATGTTGTGGTAGATGAGTATGAGGATGTCTTTCTTGAGGATGTTCTAGGACAACCACCTCGTTGGGTGATAGACTTTGACATCAACATGTAACCTGGTATGACATTGATATTCACACCAGAATATTTGATAGCTCTCGTGGAGCTTCATGAATTAAGGGTACAGTTGGAGTACTTACAGGAGAAGGTCTTCATGAGGCCCAGCGTCTCACCATGGGCATCCCCAGTGTTATTTTCTAGTAAGACATGTTGGATCGTGAGGATATGAAGGGACTCCCAGTTCTTGAACCAAGTGACTGTGGATAAAAGGTATCCACTCCTGAGGACTGATTAACACTTTGACCAGAAGAAGGGAGTGAGGTTCTTCTCGAAGATAGACCTCAGGTCAGTCTATCATTAGCTTTGGGTACGGGATGGGGATGTACCTAAGACAGCCTTTATATGCATATATAGACACTATGAGGTTTTGGTGATGCCTTTCAGCATGACCAATGACCTAGTAGTGTTCATGGGACTTATGAACAGGATCTTACATCCTTACCTTGGTCATTTTTTGGGGTTATTCCTTGATGACAACTTGGTGTTCTCAGCGTTGGAGGAGGAGCATTCTACACACCTGTGGATAGTCCAAGATGCTCTCCAAGAGAACTAGATTTATGGTAAGCTCTCAAAGTGCCAGTTTTTTATTTGGGAGGTCCACTTTCATGGACACATCATCTCAGAGTCTGGAGTTGCAGTGGATCTAGTGATGATAGAGGTAGTTTTTTCTTAGGATCCACCCAAGAACATGACTAAGGTGTGGAGTTTCTTCGGGTTGGATGGATAATACTAAAGGATTTTGGACAACTTTTCCAGAGTAGAAGAAAACTTATCAGATTTGAAAAATAAGAGACAACCCTTCATGTAGATGGAGAGGTGCCAGAAGAGTTTCCAGAAGCTAAGGTGGAGACTAATGACTGCCCCCATCTTGAGACTACCAGAAGAGGGTGTTGGGTATGTAGTCTTCTGCAATGCATTAGGGGCCAGACTGGGTTGTGTCCTGATTTAGGAGCAAGTAGTGATCGCATTTGACTCATGGAAGTTGAGGCAACATGACAAGAACTAGGCAACCCATGACCTGGAGTTAGTAGTAGTGTTCTTTGCCTTAAAGATTTGGTGGCACTACTTGATGGGTGAAAGGTTTACCATCTACTCTGACCACAAGACTCTCGTGTATAACTTCTCATAGAAGGACCTAAACATGAGGTAGTGGTGATGTATTGAGTTACACAAGGACTATTAATTTGAGATAGTCTATACTCTTGGGAACGGGAAAGTTGTTGTTGACATGCTCAACATGAGGTCTGGTTTGCAGTTGCTGAGTGAGGTGATAGAGTAGCTAGCCGTGATGTAGATATACTTTATGGATGATGGTGGAGTAGCTTAAATATAGTTTATGATGGTCACTCCTCCACTCTTATAGTGAGTTAAGGAGGCACAACTTATGGATATAGACTGTGAGGCATGACGTGCTCAGTTATCCTCAGGGCAGACACCTTATAGATTTTCAATAGGTAGAGATAACTTTATCCTTTACAATGGGTGTACCGTAGTACCGGTGATGTTGTGGGAGGAGTTATTGAGGTAGTTCCATACATCCCTTTTTGCAGTACATACTGGTGTGGTGAATATCTACAAGGATATTTGACGTCAGTACTGGTAGCTAAGGATGAAGAAAGTAGTAGTAAAGTTTATTTCATGATGCCTCACTTGTCAGCAAGTGAAGGATGAGCATAATTTTCATGTACGATTGTATTAGACACATGACGTACTAGAGTATAATGAGATGGTATCTTGATATACTTCATGATGGGGTTACCACACATGTCCAGGGGCCATGATTCTATCTGGGTGATCGTTGACCGACTCACCATGTTGGCTCACTTCCTACTCATCTGAGAGTAGGGATCGGTAGAGGGATTTGGACACCTCTACATCCAAGAGATAGTACGGCTACACGGGGTGCCTTAAATGATCATATCAGAATATGATTCATGCTTTACATCCCGGCTGTGGAAGGGATTTCAATTGGCATTCGAGATTTAATTGTACTTGAGAATCGCCTTTCACCATCAGTCAAATATTCAAACAGAGTAGACCATACTGACCTTGGAGGATATGATTCAAGCTTGTGCTGTTGATTTTTTTCGCAATTGGAAGGACCACCTACCACTAGTGTAATTTCCATACAAAAAAACTATCACTCCACCATTTTCATGGCCCTATTGGAGGCCTTGTATAAGAATCATTTCAGATCACCACTATGATGGAAAGACCCAAGGGAGTCAGCACTCATGGGTCCTGAGTTGGTATGGGATACCACTGAGAAGGCTCAAGTCATCTAGGAGCATATGGGGACTGCACATAGTAAGAAAAAATCATATTCTAACAGTAGATAGAGACCCTTGGAGTTTGAGGAGAGAGACCATGTTTTCTTTTAGGTCTCACCCAGTCAGGGATTACGGAGACTTAGCCGGGGCGATAAGTTATCTTTGAGGATTATCAGTCCTTTTTAGATTATAATTATATTTGGGGAGGTGGCGTACCACCTAAATCTCTCCCCACATATGCACTGGGTGCACGATGTTTTCATGGGTCACGGATGAGGATGTAGGTGCATGATCCAACGCACGTCATCGACTGAGGTGAGATGAACATTGATGATGGGGTGATATTTGCAGAGTTTCTAGTGGAGATAGAGGATTGATAGGGTGGGTGATTCATGGATGGTCGATTCCCCCGATACATGTTCAATGGTAGCATGAGAATCTCCATGAGAGCACATGGGAGCGGGAGGCTTGGATTCATGATCAGTACCCTAATTTTTTGGTTTATCTTTGTTTTGGCTTACGAGGATGTGAATCCAAAAAGGTTGGAGTAATGTAATGTCCCAAAATTTATGTTTATTTTTTAAAAAATTATATGGAATTAATCTAAGACCAGATGCTCTGAAGATACCTAACTCTGAGGCCTGGTGAGCCAAGAACAGAATTTTGAACTTTTTTAGTTCATTTAAAAAAATATGTGAGCGATTTTTCTTATCTTATAAACCGGTTATTGGATAAAAACATTGGAGATGACATTGAACTTAGAACGATGGGATTCTCCTAGAATTGCCATAACTTTGACCGATGAGGATCGACTAGAAAATATAGTTTTAAGACTTTTTAGAAAATAATAAAATAACTTAAAAAGATATTTTATTTTCTATTTCTACTATTGGGAGGTTGCACGACACCATTGCAATGCAGCGGCAAAGGAGTGATGAGTCACATTAAATAAAGCTCATTAATGTCTTGTAAACGAGTAGTGTAATGACACATTAAATGAAGCATAATGATGTGATGATATAGTGTAATAGAAATGATACGATGTGTTTTCTTTTAATGGGATTACATATTGGATAAAATAGGATCAATTGGTGGAAATTCCTCTGGTGAACCGATGATAAGAATTCTCTCCAATGACGAATGAAAAACACCATCAAATTTCTAGTGACTTAGTCACACCTCAATGAATGGAATCAGAAAGTGATGAACGTCAATAGAAGAAAAACCCCCACGAATAGAATGGTTCGACAAAGAACACCTTTTAGCTAGGGGTTTATTTTGTCCCAACTTTTCATATAGTTTATTATGAAATGAAGAACACGATTTAACCCATGGATAGGTTGATCTGTGAATCACTTCTTCTCTTGTGATGTTTATTTTCATGGGGTTTATATACTGGGATAAATTATTTAATGATAGAACCTCAATCCCAAACCTACCCATGTTTAAACATCTAACATGGAGGGCACGAGCTGACATGAACAAGGCCTGAGCTCCTCTGCCTTGTGTGTTTTGTGCATTCTACATGGATTCATATTCAAAGTATCAGAAAAGAGGATTAGAGAGAATCGTTGGGAAGATAGCATCACTTGGAGATTGTAGGAACAAGCCGTAGAATTATAGACATTGTGAAGTGGACCTGGTGGTCCACAAAAGAACCCATCGATGCATCGGGAGAAGAGTTATGGCCGGATTGAGCTACAGAAGTGCGGAAGTAGCCACCAGCCTCTATTTCGGCAGGCGGACATGAACAATCATCTACATCAATTGTAACGATGATTCGGTGTAAAGACCCATAAATTTCAAAGAAGTTCTTTTTTCTTGAATTTTTTGGAATTTTATGAGTATGCAGTTTCTGACGGCACCTGATTTTGAGGCCCGGTGTGCCCGGAATAATTTTCTGAAGTTTTGTTAAACTTAAATTAACGTGTGTAAGAAGTTTTCCTGAAAAAAGTGGAATAACTCTTAAACGGTTACTAGGATTAGAAATCCAAGGACACCGTTGTGATAGGGATGGTGGGTACACCCTAGGCGTGACTTAAGTTTAGTCGGCGCATGCCTCTTGTGAGAAAACCTGAAAATGGAATAACCGTAAATAAAATAATTAAATAAAGTTATTTTATTTTTCAAATGTTTATAACTCACAAAAAGTTACTCGGATTAAAAATCTGAGACCACCGCTGAACTCATGAGGGTATGCTTCCTTTAAATAGATACTAACTTTGGCCGGTGCGATCCACTTGAGAAAGTTAGTTTTTGGCCGTAAATAAAATAATTAAGTGACAATGATTTTATTGTAAAATTAATAACTTTTAAATGCTAACTCGAATTGAAAATCCGAGAGTACTGTTGAGTTCGTTGGGGTGTGTTTCTCCTAGGCAGAGACTAACCTTGACCGCAGTGGTTCGAGGGTGACTGATAATAATTTTCCGAACATTTTTTCGGGTACGTTCAGTAAACGTATGAGAAGCATTTTATAACTTTTGAACCGGTGCTCGGAATCGAATTTTGAGGGCACCGTTGAACTCGCAGTACCGATATTCGCTTAAGAATACTTTCACCTCAATGACGGATGATCGGGAATGAAAGTTAGTATTTGGGGTTTTATGTGGGTTAATAAAATAAAACAAGTGAATAATTTATTTTATTTTGTTAAACACATGCAGTGCAGATAAAGTGGTTAGAAGCTCCACTTGGGAATTGGTGGTGGAACCACCACACCCTAACCTCCCATTTAATGTGGAGGGAGAGGAAACCTCTCAAACCCCCCATCAATTAATTTTATATGTCGACGTAAAATTAATTGCACTCAATTAATTTTATGGGTCGACGTAAAATTAATTGGTGTCAGTTAATTTTATGTGTCAATGTAAAATTAATTACTCTCAATTAATTTTATGAGTTGACATAAAATTAATTGTTGTCAGTTAATTTTCTGGGTCGACGTAAAAATTAATTGTTGTGATTTAATTTTATGTTTCGACGTGCAATTAATTATTGTCAATTAATTTTATGTGTCAACATAAAATTGATTCGTGTCATATGTTTTGACGGAGGTTATGTGGGGGAAACTTCTTGGCATCCTCCACTCTTAAGTAGTGCCAACGCACCTCTTAAATTGTGCCAATGCAATTTAATTCGCCCGACCCCCTTTTAAAATTAAGTAACGGCATCGTTGGAATTTAGGAAGGTTCCAAATTAATGAACTATCATAAATTCCACGATGGTTACATAACTCTTCCCCTATCCTATATATTGAGAGCTTGGGAGAAGGTTTTGGGATGACTTCACCAAGCGACGAAGCACTGGTAAAGTATTGCGACGCCCAACACTTGGGGAAATCATATCTTCTCCAACGAAGAACGTGAAGAACGCCAACGACGATCTTCCACGCGATTCTTCTTCGACCTTCCTTCCCTAGAAACCTATCCTCCACAACATCGTCAATGAACCGACGCAGATCGGAATTTGGGAAGTGTGGCGGACGTGACGAACGACGTTCTTCATCGTCTTCCTTTCACGACTCTGCCAATGAGCGACAAGCAAGAGGTAAGGGTTTTATTTTTATTTAAAGTATGAAACTTTACCATGTTTTTCCTTTCTCTCCAAATGAAGAACGGTGGTTTTTGTGCTTCATACATGCGAGAACCTATTGCTACCACCCTAAACGCGGAGGATCTGGGCCAAACCAACATGGCTCGACCCCTTCGTTGTTCTTTTTGTGATGACTCCACGACGGCATGGAAATGAGGCGACGACGACGAAGGTGGTGAACAAAGGCCATACTACCCGTGACCTCCGTGAACTACACCACCCTCAGGGCCACCTGGAGCACACCCGGTGCCCCGCGCCCCTGCCAGCGTGCTGCCGATGCCCCCACGGTACCCCTGCCGGCGCGCCCGCGGCGCACTGCCGGTGCTCCCGCGGCGCCCTTCCGACGCAGCCCGACACCCCCCTGGCGTGCTGCACTACCGGCCCCACGCCCTTGTCGGCGTCCTGCCCCGCGCCCCTACCAGCGGCCTGCCCAGCGCACCCCAGCGCCCTATCGCGCTCCCCGGCGCACCCTCGCGTACTACCCGGCGTTCGACACCCTGCCTGGTGCATCCGCGCCCTTCCCGGTGAACCTACGGCCAACCGGAGCCCAGCCAGCCCACCCGCGCCTCGCGCGGTCTGCCCGCTGGCCTCCTGGTCACCGGCCTGCTGAACCGGCCCGCAATGCCCCCGCGGGGTCGCTGGTCGAACCAGCCCAATCTCCGAGGACGAGTTACCGAGCCGCCTATGTGGTGACTATCGGGCCGAACTGCCCTTGCGGTCCGCTGGGCCGGGCTGAGTGGACTGGGTCAAAACATAGCGGGCTGACTCACCCAATGGACCGGGTCAGAACCAGCGAGTCTGACAGGGTCGACCTAGACCAGGTCGGCCCAATTTGGGTGAGGGTGAGTTGGTCTGAACGGGTCAGACCAGACCCGGGCTCATTACTGGCTCATTACCTTCTTGGGCCATATCTTTGGAACCGTACATCCGTTTGACGAACCTTCAGCGGCACCGGTACTCTTGAAGCATAGTCCTCCCTTTGAGTATACCCCATGGGAGTTCGGGTTATAGTTGAGATACGGTCGGGTTGGTTCGTATACGAAACCAACCGGTCTCTCGGAACGAAGAGGCTAATAACTCATGAACCGGGCATCCGATTGACATGCCGTCTGTTTCATTAAGATCCCTGTGATGAGGCGATCCTTTGTAATACTTCTTAATGGGACTTTTTGATACTTGGAGTATCAACAAGTGGCTCGTGGACTGGATCCTTCTGGAAGCGAGCATACGGAGTACGGTGACCTTGTAGCTGGCTGAGAACTGATGAGTGCTTGTCCTACTTGATTCGGAGTGACTTGCATAGCCTAGTGGGGAGCACTACTTTGTGAGGTGGCAGACCCATGGCGGAGGAGCACTACTTTGTGAGCTATCAGAACCGCAGTACTCGATATGAGGAGTACCTCTGTAGGCTATGAGGGGGAGAACTACTGTGTGAGGTGGTAGACCCATGGTGGAGGAGCACAACTTTGTGAGGTGGAAGACCTATGGTACTCAACAGGAGGAGTACCTCAACAGTCTAAGGTTAGTGAGTGAAACCTTGCAGTCATGAAAAGACTACTGCACTCGAAAGAGGAAGAGTTCTCCAGCAGCCGTGTTTTTCGTCATCGTGAATAAAAATCCTCTTTTGAGCTGAGTCAACAACCTTTGTGTTTTCCTCATGATTGAGATGGGTTACTTGATAACTTAGGTATATGTATGGGAATATACCTAAGTAAAGGTTATCTGTTGGGATCTTTCTTTATGGTTTATCCTGGTTTGATTTAGTGAGACCTTGAGGGTCTCGGGGTCCCTACTGAGTATCGTTATACTCACCCCTGCACGGGCTATGCCCGCACCTTGTTGCGTTTGATGCAGATGACAGATAGCCCTGATCGTGGTTGAGGCTTGTAGAACTGGATGGTACCCGGAGGTGTACTTCATGATGAGACGGTACCCGGAGGTGGACTTCAGGATGAGATGGTACCCGAAGGTGGACTTCATGATGAGACGGTACTCGAAGGTGACAGATGGACGTGGAGAGCTGAGGTGGCCATATGTACCTACCCTTCAGGTAGGAACTCCGGAGGACAATCCAGAAGCAGCTTGACACCTTCATACTATTTTGTCTTTTCCTTTTAATTTACTGTTGGGCTTGTATTTCCGGCCCCCTTTGTACTTTCAACACACTTGTCTTATTTCTTTACTTAGTGTTTGCTTCTGCTTGGACTCTGGTTGTGTGTTTGTTTGCGTTTCATAAAGGAAATGCCTTCCGTTTTTATCTTGATTTACGCCTTTGGTGATAGTCGCTAGCCTTTGGACTATGGAAGGCGGGCTAGGGGTAGTCACGACACGGGCCCCAAGGATGGGTCATGACAAATTGGTATCAGACAACATCGGTTCTACTTCAGAACTTATCACTCTGATATTTTCTTTCTGTGAAGAAATAGTGTTAAGTGTACCTACTGTGGTTTTCAGTTCCGGGAGTCTAGTGTTGGTGCGGCGGCCGATGTATCCATACACCAGGACCCTGACTTTTTATTTCCGACCCAGTGCACGAAAACACTGATTACATGTGTGTTTTCAAATGTTTTCCTTTAAATCAGCTCAAATCAGGTCAGCTCACTAGGTATAGTCTTTTGACCATGTCACATCTATTTCTTTCAGGATGCCTCCCTGAGGACGACCAGTTGGAGCCCCAAGAGTTGTACGTACTGACATCCCGCTGAGCGACGAGGCCTCAGTATAGGTCCCTCTTCCAGTTGAGGCACCAGCGGAGGAACCAGCGGTACTACCACATGTTGGGACATCGATGCCACCAGCCCCAGTAGCAGGCGATGCAGGCTACTTGAGCACGCTGCATGAGTTCCAGCACTAGAGGCCACCCAGGTTCTGGGGAGAGACGGACCCACAGGCGGCTGAGGATTGGCTGGGGGCTGTGGTGATAGTCTTTTGGCTAGTAAGGACGCCATCAGAATTTATGGTGATCCTTGCTGCCAGTCTCCTTCATACAGCAGTAGGCAGTTGGTGAAGCCTGATGCTCTAGATTCATAACGAGGCAAAACTTCTGTGGGAAGACTTCTAGTGCTTGTTCCGTGCAGAGTTTGTACCAGCCACCCTTCGAGCAGTGCGTATACAGAAGCTACTGCATCTTCAGCTGGGTAACATGATAGTGGCACAGTATTCAGCGAGGTTCACCGACCTCTCGTGCTACTCCACTGATATGGTACGGGACCCGTTCTTCAGGGCCTAGACCCTCGAGCAGGGGCTCAGGCGAGAGATTAAGGCTTCAGTTGTTTCTCACAGCATACCGAAGCAGACGGGGGTGCTGGAGCGAGCCCTCTTAGTGGAGACTTTCCTTGCTGAGCAGTCTCCAGCAGCAGGATCCACTACTAGCCGGTATGTAGCAGAGTCTTCTATAGCTGGCAGTAGACAGATGACGCAGAGGTCCAAGAGGGCCATACCTATAGGTGGTCGGCCGCACGACTCAGGGTCGGTAGTGCGAGGCACCAAGGGGAGTGACAATGCCAGACCTGCTATACTGTGTTACACATGCGGCAGACAGGGTCACATGGCTCGTGACTGTCCGACCCACCACTCTGATGATCAACAGATAGATGATGGACCTCCCAGGCAGAGGCAGAGGTTCGATCGAGGCGGACCTCAAGGAGCCGGAGACCAAGGCAGGGGAGCTGGTCGTGTAGCTGGAGGTGGAAGACACTTCGAGTTGTTGCCACCACCACCACCAGGAGTTCCACCCTGACCACAGGGAATAGGTGGACATGGAAGAGCACAACTTCAGGCAGCTGAAGCATACGACTATAGAGCTCCAGAAGCAAGAGGACAGGAGCGGTACTAGTTCCAGGCATGGAGGCCTTTGTTCTTGGTGCTTCTAGTTTCCATGATGTTGTTTTTTTGTGGTTGTTGTGCGTCTTTGTTCTTGAGATGCAGTAATAAAAGACTCTTGTACTTGTGAATTTTTCTCTTCTTCCCTTTTGTGTGGTTGATACTGAGAGGTTCTGGTTAAAACTATTGACTTGACCCTCACTTTCGAGATTCCTACTAGAGGAGACCTAGTGACCACACACAGATGCCGACAGTGTGGCTCAACCCTTGGAGGCGAGAGTGATGGTTGGATCTCTTGGTAGTAGCGTCGAGGCTATACGACATCATCCAAGACATGAAATGTACCGTTCATGTCAGGATTGACTGTATTAGGCAAAGAACGTGGTTCATCCAGAGGATGAGACAAGATTTCTCTTTTTCGAAAAAGGGGAAATATAAGTAGCTCTTGTAAGACCAGAGATGATGCAGGCTACGATAGAGGAGGTGCAGATCATCCATGAGTGGATGAAGATTGCACAGTACAGGAAGAAGTCATATGCTGATAGGAGACGGAGACCACTGGTGTTCGAGGATGGAGACCATGTTTTCTTACGGGTCTCACCTCGACGTGGACTATGGATATTTGTCCGGGGTGGAAAGTTATCTCCGCACCTCATCTGGACCTTCCACCTCAATGGCACCGGGTGCATGACGTCTTTCCACGTATCTCAGTTGAGGAGGTATGTGCACGACCCGACGCACGTCATCGATCACGGGGAGCTGGACATCGACGACGGGACGACCTTCCCGGAGGTTCTGGTGGAGATCAAGGATCGACAGGAGCGGGTCCTTCGTGGATGGTCGGTTCCTCTAGTGCGCGTTCATTGGTAGCACGAGAACCTCCAGGAGAGCACTTGGGAGCAGGAGGCTCAGATGCGTGCTCGGTACCTCCTTTAGTTTCCCTAGTTTGTGTTGTAGCTTTACGGGGACGTAAAGCCATGAGGTGAGAGTAATGTAAAGATGCATAATTTTCAAGTAAATTTATTTTTCTTAAATTTTTTTGAATTTTACGAGTATGTAGTTTCTGATGGCACCTGATTCTGAGCCCCGGTGTGCCCAAAATAATTTTCTGAAGTTTTGTTAAGCTTAAATTAACACACGTAAGCAGTTTTCCTAAAAAAGTGGAATTTCTCTTAAACGGTTACTCGGATCAGAAATCCGAGGACACCGTTGTGCTCAGGATGGCGAGTTTACCCTAGGCGTGACTTAAGTTTAGTCGGTACAAGCCTCCTTTGAGAAAAACCTGAAAATGGCATAACCGTAAATAAAATAATTAAATAAAGTTATTTTATTTTTCAAATGCTTATAACTCACAAACGGTAACTCAGATTAAAAATCAGAGACCACTTCTGAACTCATGAGGGTATTCTTCCTTTAAGAAGATACTAGCTTTGGCCGGCGCGAGCCACCTGAGAAAGTTAGTTTTTGGTCGTAAATAAAATAATTAAGTGACAATTATTTTATTGTAAAATTCATAACTTCTAAAGGGTAACTCTAATTGAAAATATAAGAGTACCGTTGAGTTCGTTGGGGCATGTTTCTCTTAGGCAGAGCCTAACCTTGACTGTAGTGGGTCGAGGGTGACTGATAATAATTTTCCGAACTTTTTTTCAGGTACGTTCAGTAAACGTAGGAGCAGCGTTTTATTTTTGAACCAGTGCTCGAAATTTAATTCTAAGGGCGCCGTTAAAATCATAGTGCTGATATTCGGTTAAGAAGACTTTCACCTCAACGGTTGATGATCGGGTATGAAATTTAGTTTTTGGGGTTTTACGTTGGTTAAGAAAATAAAATAAGTTAATAATTTATTTTATTTTGTTAAACACATGCAGTGCGGATAAAGTTTTTAGAAGCTCCACTTGGGAGTTGGTGGTTGAACCACCACACCCTTACCTCCCATTTAATGGGGAGGGAGAGGAAACCTCTCAAACCCCCCATCAATTAATTTTATATGTCGACGTATAATTAATTCCACTCAATTAATTTTATGGGTCGACGTAAAATTAATTGTTGTCAGTTAATTTTATGTGTCAACGTAAAATTAATTACTCTCAATTAATTTTAAGAGTTGACGTAAAATTAATTGTTGTCAGTTAATTTTATTAGTCGACGTAAAAATTAATTAATGTGATTCAATTTTATGTGTCAACATAAAATTGATTCATGTCATATGTTTTGATGCAAGCTATGTGGGGGAAACTTCTTGGCATCCTCCAATCTTAAGTAGTGCCAACACACCTCTTAAATTGCGCCAATGAAATTTAATTCACCCGACCCCCTTTTTAAATTATGTAACTGCATCGTTGGAATTTAGGAAGGTTCCAAATAAATGAACCGTCATAAATTCCACAATGGTTACATACCTCTCCCCCTCTCCTATATATAGGGAGCTTGGGAGAAGGTTTTGGGATGGCTTCACCAAGCGACGAAGCGTTGGTAAAGTATTACGACGCCCAACACTTGGGGAAATAATATCTTATCCAACGAAGAACGTGAAGAATGAAAACGACGATATTCCATGTGATTCTTCTTCGACCTTACTTCCCTAGAAACCTATCCTCCGCAACATCATCAACGAACCGACGCAGCTCGGAATTGGGGAAGTGTGGCGGACGCGACGAACGACGTTCTTCATCGTCTTCCTTCCGCGACTCCGCCAACGAGCGACGAGCAAGAGGTAGTTGTTTTATTTTTATTTAAAGTATGAACATTTCCCATGTTCTTCCTTTCTATCAAAACAATGAACGGTGGTTTTTGTGCTTCATACTTGCGAGAACCTATTGCTACCACCCTAAACGCGGAGGGTCTGAGCCAAACCAACATGGACCGACCCCTTCATTGTTCATTTTGTAATGACTCTATGATGGCATGGCAATGAGGCGACGACGACGAAGGCGATGAACAAATGTCATGCTACCCATGACCTCCATGAACTATGTCGCCCCCTTGACCACCTTGCATGCACCTGGTGCCCCACGCCCCTACCGGCACATTGCCGGTGCACCCGCGGTGCCCCTGCCGGCGCACCCACGGCGCCCTGCTGGCGCACCCGCGGCGCCCTGCCGGTGCAGCCCGACACCCCCCCCCCCCCGGCGTGCTGCACTGCCAGCCTGGAGCCTTGTGCCCTTGCCGACGTCCTGCCCCATGCCCCTCCCGGCGGCCTGCCCGGTGCCCCCCGGCGCCCCCGTGGTGCCCTGTCGCGCTACCCGGTGCACCCCCGCGTGCTGCCCAGCATTCGGGACCCTGCATGGCGCATCCGCGCCCTGCCTGGTGCACCCGCGGACATCCGGAGCCCAGCCGGCCCACCCGCACCTCCCACGGTCTGCCTGCTGGCCTCCCAGTCACCTACATGTTGAACCGGCCCGCGATGCCCCCGCGGTGTCGCTGGTCGAACTAGCTCAGTCTCCCGGGTCGAGTTACCAAGCCGCTTACGTGGTGACTATCGGGCCGAACCGCCCTCACGGTCCGCTGGGCCGGGCCCAGGGGACCGGGTCAAAACATAGCGGGCTGACTCACCCAATGGTCTGGGTGAGACCCAGCGAGTCTGAAAGGGTCGACCTAGACCAGGCCGGCCCATTTTGGGTTAGGCTGAGTTGGTCTGACCGGATCGGACCGGACCCGGGCTCATTACTGGCCCATTACCTTCTTGGGCCATATCTTTCGTACCGGACGTCCGTTTGACGAACCGTCAGTGGAGCTGATACTCTTGGATCATATTCGTCCTTTTGAGTATACCCCATAGGAGTTCGGGGTATAGTTGAGATACGACCGGGTTGGTTCGTATATGAAACCAACCGGGCTCCCAGAACAAAGACGCTAATAACACACGAACCGGGCATCCGATTGACGTTCCGTCTTTTGCGTTAAGACCCCTGTGACGAGGCGGTCCTTTGTGGTACTTCTTTGTGGGAATTTGTGATACTTGGAGTATAGACCAGTGGCTCGTGGAGCGGATCCTCCCGGAGGCGAGCATACGGAGTACGGTGACCTTGTAGCTGGCTAAGACCTGATGACTGCTTGTCCTATTTGATTTGGAGTGACTTGAATAGCCCAGTGGGGATCACTACTTTGTGAGGTGGCAGAGCCATGGCGGAGGAGCACTACTTTGTGAGGTGGAAGACCCATGGCGGAGGAGCACTACTTTGTGAGGTGGAAGACCCGTGGTACTCGACAGGAGGAGTACCTCAGCGGTCTAAGGTTAGTGTGTGACACCTCGGAGTCCTGAAAGGACTACTGCACTCGACAGAAGAGGAGTTCTCCAGCATCTGTGTTTTTTGTCATCGTGAATAAAAACCTTGGTTTGAGCTGAGTCAATGACCTTTTTGTTTTCCTCATGACTGAGATTGGTTACATGATAACTTAGTTATATGTATGGACCTATACCTAAGTAAAGGTTATCTGTTGAGATCTTTCTTTGTAGTTTATCCTGGTTGGATTTAGTGAGACATTGAGGGTCTCGGGGTCCCTACTGAGTATCGTTATACTCACCCCTGCACGGGCTATGCCTGCACCTTGTTGTGTTGGATGCAGATGAAGGACAATACTAATCATGGTTGAGGCTTGTAGAACTGGATGGTACCCAGAGGTGGACTTCATGACGAGACGGTACCCGGAGGTGGACTTCATGACGAGACGGTACCCAGAGGTGGACTTCATGATGAGACGGTACTCGAAGGTGACAGACAGATGTGGAGATCTGAGGTGGCCATCTGTACCTACCCTTCAGGTAGGAACTCCGGACGATGATCCAGGAGCAACTTGAAACCTTCCTACTATTTTTTATTTTCCTTGTACTTTACTGTTGGGCTTGTATTTCCGGCCCCCATTGTACTTTCATCACACTTTTCTTATTTCTTTACTTAGTGTTTTCTTCCACTTGTACTTTGGTTGTGTGTTTGTTTTCATTTCATAAAGGCAATGACTTCCCTTTTTATCGGGATTTACACCTTTGGTGCTAGTCGCCATCCCCTGGCCTATGGAAGGCGGGCTTGCGGTAGTCACGGTCTGGGCCCTGAGGACGGGTTGTGACATTTTTCAGCGCGCCACGTCGCATGAGGCAAGTCCATGTTCAACCGACTACAGAAGAGGAGCTATCCCTACAGACAACCCACGGGGTAGGGGGAGTGGACGTTGCTTCTAGCCGCGTCCCGACCATGCAAGAACTGGTCCACCTATGGTGGATCATTCCATACCCACCCCAGCGGGCCACACCTTCCCCATCGAGATGGGCTGGACCTGTGGCCCGAAGAGCGAGACCCAGGCCGGACTAGATCAAAGTCCGATAGGGTTATAGGACCCTAGTCTAGGTCGATTCGGGTTAGACCAGACCCAGAACCAACCTTCTACTTTTTAGAAAAACAAAAACACCATTCAAACTAGGAATCCAATTGGTGAGTTGATTGTGGCCATGGAACCCTCAAAACAAGGCGGATATTTTGGAAAACTCTAAGGATGATTTAGTGGAAGTTGAAACGCAATGAATGGATTGAAGATCGGTTCTCCCAGAATCAAGTGCACTACGTACCGAAATATTGTGGTTGGATGAGACCTAAAGATTGCTGACAAGTAACCCTGTGAGGATCAGCTACGATGACCTAGTGGGAAGAGGCTCTATACATCCCAGCAGGACCATGGTGGGGAGTTAATCTGTGTGACCCAGTAGACCCATGGTACTCGATAGGAGTACATCGGTATGGCCAAGGTGGGAAGAATCTCCGGGTGACCCAGCATGCCCACTGTAGGGAGCGGCTTTGTGTTAACCGACATGCCAATGGTACTCATCATGGATGAGTACCACCGTAGTCCAAGACTATTGGTAAGCAGCTCTGTGTGACCCGGCAGGCCCACTGAACTCATTGAAGAGGATTTCTCTAGAAGACCATAGTGTTTGATGATATAAAGGATGGTCCTACTTTTTTACCCTAGATTATACCTAGTGTGACCTATCTAACATTGTGGGTTTTTTAATGGATTTCTTTGTGGTATTTCCTTATTGGTTTTGTGTCCCTACTATGTATATTGTTACTCACCCCTACACATGATTTTACCACACTTGTTGTGTTTGGTGAATAAAACTGCCCCCTTGATGGAGGACATGGTGGACCGGGACCCAGTGGTTCCCAGTGGTACCTTTCAGGTGGGGCGTACTTCTATGGCTTCCAACAGCTACTCTACACTTACCCATCAGGTGTCATTTTCATCAAATAGCTTTTAGAGTGTCTTGTACTTTCCTATTATCAGTTCATCTTTTTTGGGATATTATTCTGGCCCATTTGACCTATAGTTTTTACTTTTACTCAGTGGTTTATAGTGGAAAGAATATTTACCTTTCTAGTTTTGGGACGTGGTTGTGTGTGCGCGCGTACATGTACTCACATAAATGCCTACCACTTGCAGGTTGACACTTTTGGATCTAGTCTCCAACCCCTGACCTTTGGGAGGCAGGATTGGGGGATGTCCCGAAACGGGCCTCAGGGGGCAGGTTGGGACATATCAGATGGATATGCTTTCAATTTGTCTCACTATGTCAGAAATGGGCATATTATCGGGTTAAAAAGTCATGATTGTCGTGTCATAATTGAATGATTAATTCATGTTGGTCTTAGAGGGAAATAAAATTATTCAATATAAGATGTGTTGACTGAAATATCATATTTTTTATATGATATTTGTGTGGAAACATTTTGATTATGATGGATTGAGTTCTCTATAAAAGGACGTTCTTTTAATTTTTTGTAAATTATAGAAAATATTCCCATCAGGATTCATTGATTCCATGGAACATTTAATATTTAATTTTCCATATGAATATCAATGTGGAGGGCTGGTACAATTATAGTGGATGTATAAATTTGAGATATGTGTGCAAAAATTAAAGAAAAAAGTGCATAACAAAGCATCATTTGAAGGGTCGATTGCAGAAGTGTACTTGCAGGAGGAAATTTCAAATTTCTGCACTTATTATTTTCAGTATTAATATACTTAAAACCATAATCACTTGGTTCATAATTATCAAAATGTTGATTATGTCATAGAAAATTAGTTGTTAGTTTTTAATCAGCCTGATCTTGGTTTGGTTGTTATCTTCAGATATAACTTACAAATGAAGAACTGCATAGAACCCATACTTATGTTCTGCTAAATTTTGATGAAATGACCTGATTTGTGTAGTAAATATTACTTTTTTATTATTTTGTTAAATATTTATAAAATATTACATTATTTACATTAATTTTTTGGTAGACTATATGATGGCCATATCAAAACACAATTTATACAACTTACATATACTACTCTTGAAAAACATCAGTAATAAAATTTTGCATATTGGTTTCAAAGATAGGTAAGTTAAGTATATTCAAATAGAATATTATATCAAATTTTTAATGATATCTATTATTAATAATATTTATTGTTTACAGGTAACACAATATGAAAATAAAATTGATAGTTGATTATGTGTAATCAAAAACCCTCCATCTAAATTGGAAATATCTTATAATTGGTATGTGGTTAATGGATTTTGATTCCATACAAGTATATATGGTGAATCAAAGAAATCAGTTAATAGTGGTGTTCAATTGAAAGGATTCAATCATAAGGAAAGTGAAGTTTACTTTTATGGTATAAGAGATTAGAGAATTGATTTATGTTATCTAGGACAAAAATATGTTACGATGTTTAAATTTTATTGGTTTGATACTGATCAGGGGTTGTGAGTTCATCCATGACATGGAGTCATTGACATTAAATATAATAGTTTTCTTTCATTAAATGAACCAGTTATGTTGGAACATAAATAATATCAAGTATACTATGAAAATTACTATGATTTTTCAAGAGATTTAAAGGATCGGGGGAGGGTGATAAAAATAAAATCATGTGAAAATTAGTTTACTGAAAATAAAAATTGTTTTGTGGAAGTGAAACATATTGAAACTTTTCAAGAAAAATCATAAAATATATCACTCACCCGACATGATATAAATATCAATAATGAATTCCCTAGTTAAGGGCCGATGATATAGATAATGTTGATGATTTAATAAGGATGATGGAACTAAAAGTCATATGGAAGTTGACAATGTTGAAGAAGATGCTGATGATGAAATTGATGTTAATGAAAATAGTCATAAAGATGATGATTAATTATATTCAGATACTTAGTTATAAGTAATTATTATATTCTGTTACTTATTAGTTTTTTAAATTTCATATTTTTTTAACCATATGTCACAGGTAACATTATTTTATTCTAATATTTGTTAGATTTTTTATATTTTATATCTATATTGAAATTCTCTTTTTGGTGAGAATATTTGTTTTAAATCGCTGGAGATGATTCTGAAAATTTATTACTGTAACACCCGAGACTTTTATGTTATCATCAAAGGAATATTTCACTACACACAACACTTGCTTCTCTTTCTTTACACGCAATCGCAACCTTCCTCGATAGCTAGCGTCGTACGCAATACCGAGTTTCACAAAACAACGATATGCTATTAAAATATAATTAAAACTAGCCGTTTTGAATAGTAATAACCACTTTTTGAAATTTTGTAAATTTTATATTCAAAAATTGACTTCATTTTTTGATTCGGAATATCGAAATTATCCTAGGGTGAAATTTTGGTATTTTTCTGAAAACTTTCAATTTTTGATGAATAGTGAAACCACTAAGTGGTAGTTAACAAACTGAATTTTTCATAAAACATAATTTTACCGCTTCTGTGAGTGGAATTTCAAAAATCCGAGAGTCATGGTTGATGTCAGTAAGTAAAATGTGGTTCAATGAGATGAAAATAATTTTTGGTGAATAGTAACTTTTTACTTTTATTTACCACGGTTAAAAGTAAATAGGGTAATTAAGGGTAAAAATGTTATTATTATTTCCCTAACACATTCCCTAATTCTATTGGACAAGTGAAATTCGACCAAAAACAACCTTATAAATAAAATATGACCATTTAGGCCCACTTGGATTAGATTAGGACATTTATTATTAATTTATTTAAAGAAGGGTTAAAATAGTTAAAATCAAAGTTTAATAAATAAATCATTTTTAATATAGGGTTATACATAAGATAAATTCGACTATAAATATTCATTATAAATCTAAAAAGATTTACTACATAATGATATTTTATTTTTAATTTTTAGACTTTAAATAATTAAATTTATTTATGACACAATGATGATGCAGTAATTATCTTATTAATGAAATATTGAGATAATTGATGTTATAAATACCCAAATAAATATAATTTGAGGCTTTTTATGAATTACACTAATTTTATAGGTTAATATGAAATGTTATTATTGATTTAATTAACATTTTTCTAACTAATCATTCTGTTATGATTTTCACAAAAATCAATTACTAAATAGTGTCAAAATTGACATAAAATAGTTTTTTAAACAAATATTATATTATTAATTATTATTTTATTCCTAAAAATATAAGGCGCAGCCAAATGACTTAGATAAGGTTATATATATTAATAATGAACAACTTGGGGTTCGTTTGTCTGTGTATAGTAAGTTTATTAACCTTATAGTATAATAACACAAGAAGACACGGTAAAAGTAAAATTATTTAACTTAATGTTAAATCTAAATGATAAGGTTAAAATAGAAACCTAAACTTGTCTAAATTCTGTTGGATGAGATTATTTCGACCCATCCCCAACTTAGCTTCGAAATAAATCAATTTGGAGCTATTTAAAACCGAACTTGACTTTATAATAAAATAATATTTTTAGTTTTTCCAAAGGAGCCCCTCTCCTCCCTTATAAAAGGGCACCTCCTCCCCCTCTTCCTCACACCACTTTGAGCCTTCAATACCATCCCACCCCTGCCCATTTTTCCTCTCCACTTCTTTAGAAATATCCTAGAGGTCCTGGTCTTCTTCAAATACCAATTTTAGTGCCCTAAAAGGAGGTCTCGAAGAAGCACTTCAAAGAAGAGGTAATGTCCATTACCGATTCTTTCAACTTTATTTCTTCTTCAAATTCTTCTTCTTTAGTTGTTTCATTATGAGGTAATAACATCAGTATCACTCATATACGGATATGTTTTTATAAGTATGAAACAACCCTATTTCACCATCTATCCATCCTACGGAAAAAGAAATCACCGCGCGTGCGTACGTACGAAATACCGTCTCCACGCCGTGGTGTAATCTATTTTCCACCACCACCTTACTTGGATAAGTATAATGGTGTAAATAATGACTATATATGACTATTGTAAAGTGATATTGATTCTGAAATAGTATACATACACTCCAATACAATTCAACGATCATGATAATGATATCATCGCTCGTGCATACATACGGACTACCATCTCTATGACGCGATGAGATTCATTCTCCACGTTAACCATTCATGAATGATTATAATGTATATATAATATATAATCATGAAATTTATGACATAATAATACTACTGGATTTATGTATATATATATTTATGTCATATACTTAATTCCACTCAATTTAATAATGAAACGAAAACAGCGTTCATGCGTACGTACGGCCTACCGTCTCCATGAACGGTGTATTTATTTCCATTTATCGATCCATTATATATATGTATATTCTGAATATATATTATATATAAATAATGTTTTAAATTCTGAATTTAATTAATCATGATTTAAGTAATCATATGAATAATTACAAGTTAAAACATGTACGACAAATGAGACGATTTTACCCAAAACGCTACTTTAACATGAATTTACAAAACAACGGGTAATATAAAGTCATAAGTGAACCATATATGATATAATGACAATGAATATGATTCTGGAATAAGTTAATAACATTATTTAAATCATTATACAGGAGGTTCAGACACTTACGAAGCAAATTGGACCTGAGGTAAGAGAAATATCACAATCTCATTTTTATCCGAGATTGTTTATACTTTGGTATTTACTGGGGTGTATTTTATCATCCACATCCATGTTTCCTCAATATGTAATATTATTTCCATCCAAATAAAAATTTTTAAATCCAATTTTACCCTTAGGTGAGTTTTGAGTAAAAGATATGAAAGGAATCTTTTGTCGTTTTGCATACGAGGTACCCTTTTGACTTTTCCGACAAAAGTACGAGATGAATGTTTTTTTAACTTATACAGCATGAATAGATTTTTAAAACAATATTTCCAAGAATCTTCCTTTACAAGTTTTCAAGATTATTTTTAATCAACTTTTTTTTGTTTAGAATTGTATGACATATTAAGAAAGGAAAAGTGTTTTTGAAGTAGAAAGGATATTTTCCTCAAGAATGGAGTTCAAGTGTTTTATCAAAATTATTTTCCATCTAAGATAATAAAGGGTTCTGTTTTTATCCCTATTATGACATTTATTTGATTATGTTGTGATGGAATTATTTTTATGAATTCCTTTATCTTATATGAATTGTTTTATGATGTCACGATGATTAAGATTCCCATTTTTATTACATGGGTTATGCTATGATGTATGGTTTATGATTTTGTGGCACACATAAGAATGGTATCATTATGAGATGGGTGGGACCTATATCTCCCTCCAATTCATTGGGTAAATATTTTGTATCTCATGAGATAGACATGGTTGGAACGGCAGGTTAAATTGGTTCAGTGAAACATGACTGAAACGAGGAGTGAACTCGGTTCAAAAATGGAATTTTTCCACTAAGATAGTCTTGGAAATGAGTCTTGAATAATAAGAAATGATTCTCTATGATTATGTGTGTATTCCACAAAGTTTTATGTTTTAAGTTATGATTATTGGGATTACATTTCACTACTATTATTTATCCCATGTTATTAAATTATGAATTCTTTTGCAGGTTAATATTTCTAAAAGTTATGTTCTTATGTATATGATGTGATTGATATTTATTTTGTTTACCCTTACTAAGAATTTGAGCTCACCCTTTTGTATGTTTTATTTCCCCAGGTCAGGAAGAAGGTTATTAAGTAGGATATTCCAAAAAGGGACTCTAGATATGATGAAATAAATGGGAGGCAAAGTAGATTCTTTATGAACCAGTTGTTTATGTTTCCCAGTTTCTAAAGACTCTATACCTACACGGTCCTTTCCTAGTTTTGTTATATGTTGTAATAAGTGTGCTTAAATTCTGATGTAATGAAAATTTATGTAAAGTATGGGTCGTTATAGTTGGTATCAGAGGCAAAGGAGGTAGGAATGTATCCGATCCTTGGGAACTCTCACATGTGAGCATTGGACGAAGCATGGCTCTCCGCATAAGGGCTTCATGAGGACATGGCTACCACTGGGGATGGTGGTGTGTCCCGCCCAGGGGGTGTAGCCGCCCATGGAGTGCCCTGATAGGTATTAATTATAGTCCATGAGAATTAATTCCAGACCGCTATAGTTGGTATCAGAGGAAAGGTATAGTCAACCTTTGGAAACTAGGATGTTAAAGCCTTAGTAAGAACCCTAAGGATAAGTCTAAGCATAGAACACTATCTTAGTGTTTTAGAAATGGCCATGAATAACCTAGGATAAGACCTTAAGTGTGAAATTTTATTCTTGATTATGTAGTTTTTCTATTATAATTAGTGTTTCTCACAATATTATTCTTGGTTTTAGTCAATGGCTGGAACCCGAAGGAACCATGTTAATGTGGAATGCGACGGGCAATGCAATGATTGTCCCCCTGAGAAACCAAACGTTATGGTAGCTGGAATGAAAAATATTGTAGCCATGCTCACACAACTTTCTCAAGCTATGAATCATGCAGGACTTCCAAACAAGCAAAGTAAGGAGCAACATTCTGTTGAATCCTTCATGAGGCAGCGTCCACCTTCATTCCGCGGGTCTACTAATCCATTAGTTGCTGAACAATGGATTAGTACTACTGAAAAGATATTTTCAGTTCTTCAATGTTCTGAACATGATAAAGTCATCTTAGTAGTGTATCGTTTGGAAGGTGATGCTGATCAATGGTGGAATATTATCAAGAATACGAGGCAAAGAGATGAAATTGAGTCCATGGAATGGGATGAGTTCAAGAACTTATTTTTCAATAAGTACTTCCCTCGTATTCTTCGAACAAAGATGGATAAAGAGTTTCTTGAACTGAAGCAAAAGGATGGTGAATCTGTTGGTACCTATGAAGCAAATTTTACAAGACTTGCAAGGTGTGCTTCTGGTATTATGATCCAACCTAAGAGTAAAATCGATCGATTCTTTAGTGGCTTAAAACCAAGTCTTCAAAGGGCGTTAGCCATAAGGGACTTCAGTAGCTACGAGGAAATCGTTCGATGTGCTCTCAAAGTTGAGATGGAGATTGGAGTAACCCATCAGTCATATGGGTTTGATAAGAAGAGGAAAATGGAATTCAAAGGAAAATCTAAAGAGCACACTGAAAAGAAGATAGCTTTCCCTTATGCTCAAAGTGTGGAATGAAACATGGAGGGAGTTGTCTTAAAGGGACAAGTAAATGTTTCAAATGTGGAAAGGAAGGTCATATGGCATTTGAATGCCGCAATGATGGGAAGAAGATGTCTAATGATGCAAAAAAAGGAAGGGATACACAGAATGAACCTACTACACTTCAATGTTTCAAGTGGAAGGAGATGGGGCATTATGAAAATCAATGCCCAAATCCAAGGGTTGATGATGATGGTCGACATCAAGAAACTCTTAAGGCTAAAGACAAAGGAAAGTCACATGCAATTTCTATCAGTGATGTGGAGTACGATAACGATGTGGTGAAAGGTACACTTACTATCCACTCTAAAGTAGAAAATGTTTTATTTGATTCTGGATCCACCCACTCCTTTATTTCTGAATAATTTTCTAAGGGTATCACCATATTACCTCAACAATTAGATGTTGAGTTAGTTGTGACAACCCCTAATGGCACAACAGTCGCATCAAAATTTTATAATTCTTCTCCGATTGAAGTTTGTGGGAAAATTCTTCCTGCAAATCTTGTGATCCTTCCTATAGTGAAATTTGATGTGATTCTTGGCATGGATTGTCTTCCTCTTCATGGATCTCATATCAATTTCCAAATCAGGGAAGTCACATTTCATATTCCAGATCAATCTATGATTGTCTATCGATGCAAGGATTAACATAAACTTCCAGTGGAAATTTCTTCTATCTTATGGGTCTTGATTCCACTAAATAAAGGTTATTTATCTCAAATGGTTGGTGAGAAACTCATGATTAAGAATATGCCCATTGTACAGGAGTTTGACAATGTCTTTCCAGAGGAATTTCTGGGTCTTCCACCAAATCTTGAAGTTGAGTTTTCAGTAGAACTCGTACCGGGTGCTTTGCCTATTTCAAAGACACCTTATAGAATGGCCCCAATTAAGTTGCAAGAATTGAAGAAGCAACTCCAGGAGAATCTTGATAAGGGGTTCATACGCCCTAGTGCGTCACCTTGGGGAGCACCTATTCTGTTTGTTAAAAAGAAAGATGGATCAATGAGACTCTGCATTGATTATTGGGAACTTAACAAGATAACTATCAAGAACAAATATCCTCTCCCACGCATTGATGACTTATTTGACCAACTACACAGAGGTCAATACTTTTCCAAGATTGATCTTCATTCAGGGTATCATCAATTAAGGGTCAAAAGGTAGGATATACCAAAGATGGATTTCCATACAAGGTATGGACACTATGAATTTATAGTGATGCCATTTGGTCTTACTAATGCCCCTTCTATCTTTATGGATCTGATGAATAGAGTCTTTAGAGACTATCTTGATCAGTTTGTGGTAGTATTTATAGATGATATTCTTGTCTATTCAAAGAGAAAGGAAGAACATGAAGATCACTTGAGAATTATATTGAAGACCCTGAAAAAGGTTAAGCTTTATGCCAAATTTACCAAGTGTGAATTTTGGCTTTAAAAAGTTTCATTTTTGGGTCACATAATATTAAAAGAGGGGATATCTGTGGATTCAGCAAAAATAGAGGTTATCGAAAGATGGTCGAGACCAACAACAATAACTGAGATCCGAAGTTTTCTTGGTTTGGCAGGATATTATCGACGTTTTGTGAAATATTTTTCATGATTATCTAATCCACTAACCAAGTTGAATCGGAAAGGAGTTAAGTTTGTCTGGACGGAGGAATGTGAAGGGAATTTCAAGGAGTTGAAAAGAAGGTTATCCAGTGCACCTTTGCTCACACTGCCTTGTAGTGGAGAAAGGTTTGTGTTCTACAGTGATGCATCCAAGAAGGGATTGCGGTGTGTTCTTATGCAAAATGATATGGTGATAGCTTATGCCTCACGACAGTTGAAAATACATGAGAAAAATTACCCAACTCATGATTTGGAGTTAGATGCGGTAATCTTTGCATTAAAGATTTGGAGGCATTATATTTATAGAGAAAGGTGTGACATTTATACTGATCATAAAATTTAAAGTATATTTTCACACAAAAGGAGCTGAATATGCACCAAAGAAGTTGGTTGGAGATAATTAAGTATTACGACTTCTCAATCCATTACCACCCTGGGAAAGCAAACAAGGTGGAAAATGCATTAAGTTGACAAGACCATGCCAGTTTATCCATGATGAGGTTCACAAAAGATCCAATATTTATGGATTAACAAAGGATGGATCTTGGAATTATAATTAAAGGGGAAAAATCTTATCTTTATCAAAGGAATGTTCAACCATCTATAGATGTAAAGATTAAAGAGGCACAGAAAGAAGATGTCGAGTTACAAAAGAAGGTGAGAAATGTTCCTGAATTCATCCTTGATTGTAATGGGATAATAAAGTTCAGGAATCGGGTTTGTGTTCCTCCCATCCCCGAATTAAAGAAGGAGCTGCTGGATGAGGCTCATAGTTCTTCATTCTCAATTCATCCTGGAAGCATGAAGATGTATAGGGACCTAAAAGAGTACTTCTGGTGGGATGGAATGAAAAGAGATGTTGCTGAATATGTCTCTCGATGCTTGGTTTGTCAGCAAGTTAAAGCTAAGAGACAGAAGTATAAGGGGATGTTACAACCATTACCCATACCCAAATGGAAATGGGAAAACATCACTATGGACTTTGTCACAGGACTTCCTAAAACATCCAAAGGAAATAATGCTATCTGGGTCATAGTTGATCGTCTTACAAAGTCCGCACACTTCATCACTATTAGAGAGGATTTCTCTCTAGATCAGCTTTCCAGGATATATGTGAAGGAAGTGGTAAGATTGCATGGAGTACCACTTTCTATTATATCTAATCGGGATCCGAGGTTTACCTAAAAGTTCTGGCGAAGTATTTAGCATACTCTGGATACAGAGTTGAGTTTCAGCACTGCTTATCATACTCAGATAGACAGTCAGTCTGAGAGAACAATTCAAACTCTAGAAGATATGTTGAGATCCTGCTCTATGGATTTCAAAGGTGGTTGGGATCAACACCTACCTTTGGTGGAATTTTCTTATAAGAATAGCTTTCACTCTAGTATTCAGATGGCTCCTTATGAAGCTCTCTATGGAAAGAAATGCAGGACTCCAACTTGTTGGGATGAAGTTGGGGAAAGAAAGCTATTAGGACCTGATCTTGTTGATGAGATGGCAGAAAAGGTCTGATCTATTCAACAACACATAAGAGCAGCTCAAAGTTGACAGAAAAGTTATGCCGACATCTGAAGAAAAGTCCTAGAGTTTGAAGTGGGTGATAAAGTGTTCTTATGAATATCTCCCTGGAAGAGGGTCATGAGATTTGGAAAGAAGGGGATGTTGAGCCCTAGATATATCAGTCCTCTCGAAATACTGGATCGTGTTGGGAAGGTAGCTTACCGATTGGCGCTTCCACTGAATCTCTCTCAAGTTCATGATGTGTTCCATGTTTCTCTCCTGAGAAAGTACATACCTCATCCTTCACATGTAATCAGCTGAGAAGTTATACCGCTGAAGCAAGATCTTTCTTATGAAAAACAGCCAATAGAGATTCTGGATCGTAGCGAAAAAGTCCTACGAAACAAGACCACTCGATTGGTGAATGTTTTATGGAGGAACCACCAATTAGAAGATGCTACATGGGAGATTGAGGATATGATGAGGGAGAGGTATCCTCATCTGTTTGTTACAAAGTGACGAATTTCGAGGGCGAAATTCATTTTAAGGGGGGTAGAATGTAACACCCGAGACTTTTAAGTTATCATCAAAGGAATCTTTCACTACACACAACACTTGCTTCGCTTGCTTTACACGCAATCACGACCTTCCTCAATAGCTTGTGTCGTACGCAATACCGAGTTTCACTAAACAACGATATGCTATTAAAATATTATTAAAACTAGTCGTTATGAATATTAATAACCAATTTTTTAAATTTTTTAAATTTTATTTTTCAAAATTGACTTCATTTTTGGATTTGGAATATCGAAATTATCCTAGGGTGAAATTTTGGTATTTTTCTGAAAACTTTCAATTTTGATGAATAGTGAAACCACTAAGTGGTAGTTAAAAAACTGAATTTTTTATAAAACATAATTTTACTGCTTCTATGAGTGGAATTTCAAAAATCTGAGAGACAGGGTTGATGTCAGTAAGTAAAATGTGGTTCAATGAGATGTAAATAATTTTTGGTGAATAGTAACTTTTTACTTTTATTTACCACGGTTAAAAGTAAATAGGGTAATTAAGGGTAAAAATGTTATTATTATTTCCCTAACACATGTACTAATTCTATTGGATAAGTGAAATTAGACAAAAAACAACCTTAGGAATAAAATATGACCATTTAGGCCCACTTGGATTAGATTAGGACATTTATTATTAATTTATTTAAAGAAGGGTTAAAATAGTTAAAATCAAAGTTTAATAACTAAATAATTTTTAATATAGGGTTATACATAAGATAAATTCGACTATAAATATTAATTAGAAAGATAAAACTATTTCCTACATAATGATATTTTATTTGTAATTTTTAGACTTTAAATAATTTAATTTATTTATGACACAATGATGATGCAGTAATTATCTTATTAATGAAATATTGACATAATTGATGTTATAAATACCAAAATAAATATAATTTGATGCTTTTTATGAATTACACTAACTTTATAGGTCAATATGACATGTTATTATTGATTTAATTTATTTTTTTCGAACTAATAATTCTTTTATGATTTTCACAAAAATCAATTACTAAATAGTGTCAAAATTGACATAAAATAGTTTTTTAAAAAAATATTATATTATTAATTATTATTTTATTTTTAAAAATATAAGGTTTGGCCAAATGACTTATATAAGGTTTTATATATTAATAATAAACAACTTGGGGTTCGTTTGGCTACTTATAGTAAGTTTATTAACCTTATAGTATAAGAACACAAGAAGACACGGTAAAAGTAAAATTATTTAACTTAATTTTAAATCTAAATGATAAGGTTAAAATAGGAACCTAAACTTGTCTAAATTCTGTTGGATGAGAGTATTTCGACCCATCCCCACATTAGCTTCGAAAAAAATCAATTTTGAGCTACTTAATACCTAAAATGACTCTATAATAAAATAATAGTTTTAGTTTTTCCAAAGGAGCCCCTCTCCTCCCTTATAAAAGGGAACCTCCTCCCCCTCTTCCTCACACCACATTGAGCCTTCAAGCTCGGCCAACCCCTGCCAATTTCTCCTCTCCACTTCCCTAGAAACATCCTAGAGGTCCTGGTCTTCTTCAAAGTCCAATTTTAGTGCCCTAAAAGGAGGTCTCAAAGAAGCACATCAAATAAGAGGTAATGTCTGTTACTGATTCTTTCAACTTTATTTCTTCTTACACTTATTCTTAATTAGTTGTTTCATTATTAAGTAATAACATAAGTATCACTCATATACTGATATGTTATTATAAGTATTAAACAAACCTATTTCACCATCTATCCATCCTACGAAAAACAAAATCACCGCGCGTGCGTACATACGGAATACCGTCTGCACGTCGTGGTGTAATCTATTTTCCACCACCACCTTACATGGATGGGTATAATGGTGTAAATAATTACTATATATGACTATTGTAAAGTGATATTGATTCGTAAATAGTATACATACACTCCAATATAATTCAACGATCATGAGAACGATATCATCGCTCGCGCATACGTACGGGCTACCGTCTCCACGACGCGATGAGATTCATTCTCCATGTTAACCATTCATGAATGATTATAAATTATATATAATAAGTAATCATGAAATATATGATATAATAATACTACTGGATTTATGTATATATATATTTATTTCATCTACTTAATTCCACTCAATTCAATAAGGAAACGAAAACAGCATTCATGCGTACGTACGACCTACCGTCTCCATGAACGGTGTATTTATTTTCATTTATAAATCCATTATATATATGTATATTCTGAATATATATTATATATAAATAATGTTTTACATTCTTAATTTAATTAATCATGATCTATGTAATCATATGAATAATTACAAGTTAAAACACGAACGACAAATGAGATGATTTTACCCAAAACGCTACTTTAACATGAATTTACAAAAGAAAGGGTAATATAAAGTCATAAGTGAACCATATATGATATAATAACAATGAATATGATTCTGGAATAAGTCAATAACATTATTTAAATCATTATACAGGAGGTTCGGACACTTACGAAGCAAATCAGACCTGAGGTAAGGGAAATATCACAATCTCATTTTTATCCGAGATTGTTTATGCTTTGGTATTTATTGGGGTGTATTTTATCATACACATACATTTTTACTCAATATGTAATATTATTTCCATCCACCTACAATTTTTTAAATCCAATTTTACCCTTAGGTGAGTTTTGAGTAAAAGATATGAAAGGAATCTTTTCTCATTTTTCATACGAGGTACCCTTTTGACTTTTTCGACAAAAGTACGAGAAAAATGTTTTTTTAACTTATACTTCATGAATGGATTTTTAAAAAAATATTTCCAAGAATCTTCCTTTACAAGTTTTTAATTTTATTTTTAATCAACTTATTTTAGTTTAGAATTGTATGACATATTAAGAAAGGAAAAGTGTTTTTGAAGTAGAAAGGATATTTTCCTCAAGAATGGAGTTCAAGTGTTTTATAAAAATTATTTTCCATATAAGATAATAAAGGGTTCTATTTTTATCCCTATTATTAAATTTATTTGATTATTTTGTGATGGAATTATTTTTATGAACTCCTTTATCTTATATGAATTGTTTTATGATGTCACGGTGTTTAAGATTCCCATTTTTATTACATGGGTTATGCTATGATGTATGGTTTATGATTTTGTGGTACACATAAGAATGGTATCATTATGAGATGGGTGGGACCTATATATCCCTCCAATTTATTGGGTAATGATTTTATATCTCATGAGATAGACATGGCTGGAACGGCATGTTAAACCGGTTCAGTGAAACAGGACTGAAACGAGGAGTGAACTCGGTTCAGAAATGGACTTTGTCCACTAAGATAGTCTTGGCAATGAGTCTTGACTAATAAGAAATGATTCTCTATGATAATTTGTGTATGCCACAAAGTTTCATGTTTTAAGTTATGATTATTGGGATTACATTTCACTACTATGATTTATACCATGTTATGAAATTATGATTTCTTTTGTAGGTTAAGATTTCCAAAAGTTATGTTCTTATGTATATGATGTGATTGATATTTCTTTCGTTTACCCTTACTGAGCATTTGAGCTCACCCTTTTGTATGTTTTATTTCCCCAAGTCAGGAAGAAGGTTATTAAGTAGGATATGCCAAAAAGGGACTCAGGATATGAAGAAATAAATGAGAGACAAAGTAGATGCTTTATGAAACAGTTGTTTATGTTTCCAAGTTTCTAAAGACTCTATACCTATACGGTCCTTTCCTGGTTTTGTTATATGTTGTAATAAGTGTGCTTAAATTATGAAGTAATGAAAATGTATGTAAAGTATGGGTCTTTATAATTAATTTCTCTCACTGATTTAGAACATTCTAATTATGAGCCCTATTCAGCTCCTTCTCAAGCTGGTTCACCTATAAGGAGGGGGTGCTGTCTTTCTCAGTTACTATGTCTAGATCATATTCCAGAGAGAGGATCATCTATTGATTTTTATCCTCATTTACAAAGGCATGCTTAATTTTTTAATATATTTATTTTATATTAACTATGTGTATTAATTTTGATAATAATTATATGATTATTTTTTTTATTATCACAGGCTTCTACATTTATCCACTCGGCAGGCTAATGCAATTCAGAGAAATTATTTTTCTAAGCCATGGGTGGCATGGGACTTGTTACCCATCATCGTGAATGAATATATTTCGACCATTAGATTGTAAGTTATTAAATAATATATACTTTTAGAAAAAAAATTAATTACGAAAATACTTTTTTAATTGTGTAGGAGAATTTATTTTCTCCAATTTTTAATAGCCAGAGAGGTCCTATCCAAAAGGCATGAGATAATTGTATATGTGAGAGCTTTCATTAGTTTCTGCACAACATTAGAAATATATCTATGGATAAAGTGTGTGATACCATTTTCGATCATTCCTACAGCTCCCATCATTCTAAATATATATCAACTTGATTATGCCAAGGGTTGTTCTTTTTCTGGATAGGAGAGACTTTTAGGAGGAGATCATTAGTTGAACGTTAGATTTGGGGGAGGCAAGAGGTCACCCATAGGGTCGGGATTCATAAATATTTCATATATCGATGAAATATGGTATGTGATATTATTTATTAATGTATATAGTATTTTAACTATATTACATGTCTGTTATATTATATAGGACACTACTGGCCCATCTATTATGGATTTCGAAAATTATATGAAGATGTATATAGATCCCCATACATGATAAGTTGTAGGAAAATGACAGCACCATGTTGTGGTAAGTGATTTTGTATAAAAATGTCATGAATATTAATTTTATTGTTATTATAATTTTCAATATGTTTAAAGGAAACATATGAGGCTGTGAATTCTCATTCAATAGAGAGTTAAGCTGAGACTAAACAAGATGTCATTACAGATTCAGGTTTCAATGAGGGGACTTGGTTATAGGTGACTTTGCAGGGTGTTGAGAAAGGTCAAGTGATTTGTATTGGTTCTAGATTGACACCTATGACTTATAATGGCACATCTATGATGATATTAGTGAGCATGATGGGTTATCATAGAGAGTCATCATCGATGTCCTTGTTCGCTGCACAATAGGATGAGAGGTTGAGAGCTCAGGATGAGATGATACAACAGATGAAAAAGGAGAGGGAGGAGGAGCATGAGCAACAACTTTTGGGAGATGAGAAGATGATGGAGTTTATGCGGTGACTTGTGCATGGCATTGCTATGGATTTTTCTGCCCCTTGCCCTTCGAGTGATCCTCATACAACAGATGATAGTTGATGATTTCTAATGTTTTTATGACTTTATTTTGCAATTTTTTTATGGAAAACATGTATTTTTTTAACTAATGTATTACTTTTATGCATGTTATAATTTGTTTAATTTTATGTAATTATTTTTAAATATTTTTAAATTTATTTCTTTATTAATGTTTTTAACAGATTTTAATTAATTTTATGTTTTTTAATTATTCTTGAATATATACAAATTTATTATTTATATATATATATATTTAATATGTTAATTAATTTCAATAATTTATATAATTTACATTATTATTTTACTTTTTTTAAAATATTTTTATTTTATGTAATATTTAAACAATTTAATATATATATATTTTTATAAAAAATATTAATTTTATTATATATATTTTAATAATTTTTATTATTTATTATTTTTTGGGAAAAATTTGTTATTTGCAATGGACGAATACATCTGGCCCAAATAACCTTTCATACCTTTTATGATGGATTGTCACAATAGGTTATTTATAAAAACTTATGCGATTAATTTTCAAAGGAAAAAGGTTCTGTCGCAAATAAATATTATTTGTGGCAGATCGTCAAAAATAAACATATTTATGATACCACCATCAGCAACGGGGTATTTGCGATGGGAGTCTGTCGCAAATACCCCGTCACAATTACCTTAAATTCCTATAGTGTTACCCACATATAGTAAAAATACAAATTACCTAGGATGGGATATTATATTATAGTTTATGCTAATTATAGCTAATTTGATTCAACCATTGGGTGATACACATAATGTGTGATGGTTTTTGTTATGATTTAAGATTATACATGGTGTGATATGAAAAGAAATAATTGATCATGCATCATTTTTGTAACCTTATAGGATTTATATATCATACATAATTTCATTCCATGTTTACTTGTTGTGTGTATTTCCTATATCATGTTTGGTGCTTTATTTATCTGTTTATGAAATGGGAAAACATTTCATGTTGGAACTTGATAAGTGAGTGGTTGTGATTAAATGGATGTCACACTTCAATTTATGAGGTGTATGAGCCCTTATAAATTGAAATTGGTTACCCAAATAGTTCATCCTTTTAAAGAAAATTTCTTTACAAATGGGAATGAAATTAAATGAAATTGAATTCAAAAATAAAATAGTCACCATTAAATTGGGATTGAAGTTTCAATTTAATTTTTGTTTTCCTATATATATCAAAATTTAAATTCAAAATTTTAGTACTCTTATACTGATACCTGGTGCTTGACCCAGTAACATCCTTAGTAGTAGGAAGTTGGTAGCATCTCTTGTGTTATATATAATTTTCCATATCACCCAGACCTGTCTCTAAGAGGAGGCATAGGGGTGTGGTCCTTACATAGGAATGTTTGTACCTACACTATTTGTATATCTATGATTCACTATTATCATAACATGTCTGTAACATCCCAAGTAAGTAATGAATAATAGATATAGTTATCTATGTCTATTTATGAATTATATAGTGCTTTAGAGGCTTAAAATTAGAATAAATATAATCTTAAGCATGGAATACACTAATATTTTTAAAAGATTGTTTTACTGCCTTTTGATGGAAAACCTTTTTTAAATCAAAATTTTGACAGTTTTATAAGCTCTATTTGTCAAAATAAACTTATTATTTATGATTGGGACATTGAAATTTACAATGGATATTTTTTTGGTATTTTTCTGACAATGTTCATTTTTTAATGAATAGTGAAAAATACTACATTTTACATCAAAACTTCTTTTTCATCTAATTTAATTATATGGTTAGATTATCTTTTTAATCGGTTTTAAAGCATAAATAGAATATATTTTCACCATGTAATCCAATGGTGGTCATTTGGATTAATTTCACATTGGAATTGGGCATAAAGAAGTGCCAAACTTTTCATAGATATTGTTTCAAAAAAACCCGCTATTTGTTTTGACAACGGGAATTATTTTTAAATTAATTATTGCAATTTATATGTTTGTAATTTGGTAAAATGGATTCCATATTTGTAATCATAAGGTCCAAATTATGTAATTAAGACTCTTTTTTTTGGACATTATGAATAGTAACGACGGTAATTATCTTTAATTATCTTGATTAACGAGTAATCGGGTAGTTAAGGATAATGAAATAATATCATAATAATAAAAAAAGACACAAAAATGTGTCCTAATGATACTGGTTGTCTCATCGACGACCATGGTATGCCTTGTGCCAAACTTGGGGACCCCATGGAATCACTTTTGTGTGAAAGTGACTTTTTATCTTTTTTTTAAAGAAAGTAAATATAACAAAGAATGCATCACCTGAGTAAAATATTTTTAATTTTGTCTACATAGATGATATTATGGACTATAAATATTCATTGAAAATCTAAAACGATTTCCTAAATCATACTATTTTATTCATAATTTTTATAAATTAAATAAATTAAATTATTTATGACATCATGACGATGCAACGATTACCTCATTAATAAAGGATTTAAATAAAATGAAAAGATAATGTTAAAGCTATAACTTACACTTGTCAAAGACCTATTGGATGAGTATTTTTCAAACCCTTATCACCTTATCATATACATACATCAATGTGGGACCTTTAAAATCCAAAACTCATTTGAAAATAATGTAACATTTTGTAACTTTCCAAGAGTTCCCCTCCTCTCCTCTTATAAGAGGCCCCCACCTATACCTCCTTACCCACACTTCCAAAGCCTTTGTATCGGCCAAAACCTGCCCATTTTGTCTCTCCACATCCATATATATCTCTTAGAAGCCTCAATTTGGGCATAAGTCTTCCCAAGGAAGCCTTTGAGCTCAAATCAAAAAGAGTTACTCGTTTTAATGGTAGTGTATTCTATTGTGTTCTTATGTTTTATTTAGCTTCTCCAACCCTCTAAACTCTTTTTATTCATTTATTTTTTAACAACTCCAGTATCTTCAATATACTAGGATGTTGTTATAAGAATAATTCGAGCTACACGTACACACACCTACATCTAATGGTTAAAGAACATACTGTTTCTGTGGATGGTGAATTTCTGCCTCACGAAACGATGATTGTTCAATATTATTCTAACACCTTAAAAGGTGGCCATTAAGATGTCACTATATTTATATATGATATATAATATTTTTATATTTTCCTTAAGCTTCTGTATTTTTCATTTATGGCATAACTTTATGGTTTCCATTGTCGGTATACGCGATATCTTCATTTTAGGAAGTGTGGACTATCGCCCCCTCAAAGTGATTTGATTCGTTAATACCATATGTGGTACGTATAAAGGACAGATTTAATGATATTATATATGATAACATACTGGAATTATAATACTATTATTTATCATTATGTTTTAATTCCATTAATGTATGAGATATAAATGAAAGTAGCGTTCATGCGTACGTACGACTTACCGTCTCCATGAACGGTGCATTTCATTTCTTATCCCCAAATATAATGTAATATTATAAGTACATATATATAATATATATATATATTTATGTTACATCTAAATTATGAATATAATTCTGGAATTAAAATATCCATATCTCTCATTTAGTTTTAATTCCATTAATATGACATAGAAATGAAAGTAGCGTTCATGCGTACGTACGGCTTACCGTCTCCATGAACGGTGCATTTCTTTTCTTACCTCTATAAATCATGTAATATTATAAATTCATGTTTATACTGGATATATATGATATGTATTAAATCTACATCATGAGTATAACTCTGGATATAATGGATACATGAACAACTTGTAATTATAAAGAGTTTATTTTTGACTCAAGTACCAATGATCGTTAAAACGACCGTTATTAACTTAAATAATTACATAGTGTTCATGACATGGTAATAAGTGATATAAAAGTAATAATTAACTTGAAAAAGGTTCTTAAGAAAGTATAAAATAACTCAAGTTTATTATTCAAGAGGTTAAAGAACGATCGAGTCAAGTTGGACCCGATGTAAGAGAACTTCTTAACCCAATTTCCATTCTTTGGGTTAATATCCTACTTTCAAATTATTTCATGATATTATTATATACTATCTTTTATTTATAATTTATTTATGTGTAAATATAGTTAATACACATAATAGATCTATTTTATTTACAAAATGAACTTGGTATGGGACTTCGTCTCAATCTCCTTTCATTGAGGCATATTTTGTTTTATACACAACCTTCTTTTATATGGTGTATAAACCCCATTGAATTTTATGTTTATCCAAAAGGAATATTTTTTTTATACAAAACATTTTAATAAATGAAAAAAGGTAATTTTTTTGTCGTACGTATGCGGTGACAACAACTTCTCCGCCGCCATGACCATTATTTGAGTTTCGGCTTCGTCTGCAAGCCATACCATTTTTTTAAAACAAAAATAAATACCATGTTTTAATTTTCTTTTATTTTGGTATTGAAAATGGTTTCATAATGTTTTTATATCAATGTGTTGTATTGATATCTTGTGATTGAATAGTGGAAATTTTATGTTTCTTTTATGCATGTTTTATGTGATACGATTATGTTATGGTTCTTGGGCATTATTATGAAGACGGGTGGTTCATTGATAAACTAAGGGCGGGTGAGCCCGATATAGCTCGCCAATGCATTTGGTAATGCGAAGGAGTTAAACGTTAAGGTTTCTCCAAAGGGATTTAGGGAATATACTGTGATGGGTATTCCAAACGTAACCAAGAGGGTTACTCCCTACGTAAGAATGCTATGAATGCCTCAAGTTAACTTTATGTCTTATGATTTCTATGATTTATTCATGATTTGATGAGGTATGTTAAAGTGCTTATGTTTTATGAGTAGAGTATGATTTAATTGATTCTTGTGTATACATGTACTCATGTTTCCTTTCCATATTTTTATATCCCTTACTGAGCTTTCTATGCTCATCCCAAGTTTTTGAAATGTTTTTCATAGGTCAAGGGAAGGGTACATGATATGATGATAGTGTCAAGGAAGTGTTAAGAAAGAATCCATGTTTTATTTTAAATATGTTTCCGTTGATGGGAAAAAATGAATACTATCTTTTATGGTAACCACTTTGTTTAAATGTGGGATGTAATGCATGTTTTATGATCTAATTATCTAAAACTTTAAACTTGAAAAGATCCACAATGTGTAATCTTGTAATAACTCAATATTAAGTAAGGTTTAAGGCTGGGGACCTATAGTTGGTATCAGAGGTCAGTTTAGATAACTTTAGGAGTTAGAATTCTATTGAATTATTATCCAAAAATATTTTTTGAAATGATATAGAATTTGAAGATTACCATGTTGCTTCATCTAATACATGTTTGTTCAGAATGGTTTTCCACAGAGGAAACATGTAAGTAGTGATAGGAAGGCATACAGAAGGAAATAACCTTCCGAATCATCATCCTGAGATGGTTGGAAATGGAACTAAATAGTTTGTTGTGGTGATGGCTCAGTTGAATCAGGTGAAAAATGTTGGTTGTTTTTATTGATGATATTTTGGTGTTTTCTAAATGTAAAGAGGATCATTAAAGTCATTTAATGGTTATTTTGAAAAACTTAAAAGAAAAGAAATTGTATGGTAAATTTAGAAAGTTTGAGTTTTGGTTGCAAAAATTTTTCGTTCCTTGGTCATATTGTTTCTAAAGATAGGATAACTATTGATCCTGCAAAAACAACGGTTGTGGAAGAATGGCCAAGACCCACAAATGTAACTGAGATTTGTAGTTTCCTCTGTTTGGAAGGCTATTACCAATGGTTTGTTAGAAATGTTTCCCAGTTATCTAGTCCAATGACTAAGCTTACTCGGAAGGGTGTTTAGTTTATCTAGACAAAAGAATGTGATGATTGTTTTCAGGAGTTTAAAAGAAGATTGGTGAATGCCCCAGTTTTGGCACTACCATCCAGGAATGGGGAGTTTGTTATCTACAGTGATGCTTCATTGAAAGGACTTGGTTGTGTCCTAATTCAGAATTATTAGGTAATTTCTTATACTTCACGTCAATTGAAAACTAATGAGGTAAATTATCCTACATATGATTTGGAATTAGTTGCTGTTTTTTCGCTTTAAAAATTTGGAGGCATCATTTGTATGGAGTAAAGTGTGAAATATATACCGATCACAAAAGTTTAAAGTATATATTCACTCAGAAAGAATTGAACATGAGACAGATGAGATGGCTATAATTAATCAAGGATTATGATTGTACAATTCATTACCATCCAGGAAAAGAAAATAAAGTGGATGATGCTTTGAGTCAAAAAAGTAATTCATCATTAACAATATTGCATTTGGAATGTGATCCTTTGGTTAAGGATTTGATGAACTTTGGCATAGAAGTTGTTGGTGTCGGATGTTCGTCAGTTTTGTTTCAGGTATCAGTGAAATCTTCTCCATCAGACAGAATCAAGAAAGCACAGAAGTAAGACAATGATTTAAAGAAAAAGGTAGAGCTTGTTCAGAAGGGTAAGTTTCCTGAATTCAACATTGATAATGATTGTGTTTTGAGATTTGGGAAGAGATTGTGTGTGTCGTGTGATTCATAGTTGAAGAGAAATTTGTTATGTGAGGCTCATAGTTCTCCGTTTTCAGTTCATCCCGACAGTACTAAGATATACAGAGATCATCGAGAGTATTACTAGTGGGATGGAATGAAAAGAGATATTGCTGATTTTACTGTGAAGTGTTTGAATTGTCAGTAGGTTAAAGAAGAGCAACAGTTACCAAAAGGGATGCTTCAGCCTTTACCGGTGCCAGAGTGGAAATGGGAAAATTTATCCATGGACTTCATTGTGGGATTACTGAAGACATCTCGAGGTAATAATGCAATTTGGGTTATTGTTGATCGTCTGACTAAATCTGCTCATTTCCTTTCTATACGAGATACTTTTTCCCTAGATCAACTTTCCCGTTTGTATCTTAAAGAGATAGTCAGGTTACATGGAGTTTCTCTCTCCATTGTATCTGACCGTGATCCCAGGTTCACTTCTAACTTTTGGAAAGGCTTTCAGAAGTCATTGGGTACTGAATTAAATTTTAGTACAACTTTTCATCCTCAGTCAGATGGGCAGTCAGAACGAACAATTCATACATTGGAGGATATGCTACATGCTTGTTCGATGGATTACCAGGGAATTTGTGACCAACATCATTCTTTGGTTGAATTTTCATATAATAACAGTTTTCATTCCAGTAAATAGATGGCACCATTTGAGGCGTTATATGGGAAGCGATGTCGAACTCTAGCTTTCGGGGATGAAGTGGGTGAAAGGAAGATGATGGGACCAGAATTGGTAGAAGAGTTGGCGGAAAAAGTTCAGCTGATATAGATGCACATGAGAACAGCTCAGAGCAGGCAGAAGAGTTATGCGGACAATAGGAGGAAGGATCTCTCTTTTGAGGTATGTGATCATGTTTTTCTCAAAGTATCACCATGGAAAAGTGTGATGCGATTTGGTAAGAAAGGAAAGCTGAGTCCAAGGTTCATTGGACCATATGAAATTCTGGAGAGAGTTGGATCAGTTTCTTACCAAGTGGTTTTACCTCCGAGTTTATCTCAGGTACACAATGTTTTTCATGTTTCAATGTTAAGGAAGTACACGCCAGATCCATCTCATGTTTTGAGTCCAGTGGTAGTTAAGCTAGAAGAGAACCTATCATATGAGAAACAACCGGTGCAGATTATTGACCACAGGGAGAAAGTGTTACGGAATAAGGTGATTCATCAGGTAAAGGTTTTGTGGAAAAAACCACATGATTGAATAGGCAACATGGGAATGTGAAAATGCACTGAGGGATAAATACCCCCACTTATTCGATAAGTAAATAAATTGCGGGGACACAATTTTCAACAGGGGGGAAGGATGTAACATCCCAATTAAGTAATGATTAATAGATATAGTTATCTATGTCTATTTATGAATTAGATATTATTTTAGAGGTTTAAAATGAGAATAAATCCAATCTTAAGCATGGAATAGACTAATATTTTTAAAAGATTGGTTTACTACCTTTTGATGGAAAACCATTTTTAAATAAAACTTTTGACAATTTTATAAGATCTATTTGTAAAAATAAACTTATTATTTATTATTGAGACATTGAAATTTACAATGGATAAGTTTTGGGTATTTTAAGACAATGTTCATTTTTTAATGAATAGTGAAAAATACTGCATTTTACATCAAAACTTATTTTTCATCTAATTTAATTATATGGTTATATTATCTTTTTAATTTGTTTTAAACTATAAATAGAATATATTTTTACCATTTAATCCAATGGTGGTCATTGGTATTAATTTAACTTTGGAATTTGGCATAAACAAGTGCCAAACTTTTCATAGATATTGTTTGAAAAAACCCGCTATTTGTTTTGACAACAAGAATTATTTTTAAATTAATTATTGAAATTTATATGTTTGGAATTTGGTAAAATGGATTCCATATTTGGAATCAGAAGGTATAAATTATGTAATTAAGACTCTTTTGTTTTTGGACATTATGAATAGTAACGACGGTAATTATCTTTAATTATCTTGATTAATGAGTAATCAGGTAGTTAAGGATAATAAAATAATATCATAATAATAAAAAAAGACACCAAAATGTGTCCTAATTCTACTGTTTGCCTCATGGCCGACCATGGGATGCCTTGTGCCAAACTTGGGGACCCCATGTAATCACTTTTGTTTGAAAGTGACTTTTTATCTTTTTTTTAAGAAAGTAAATATAACAAAGAATGTATCACCTGAGTAAAAAAAATTAATTTTGTCTAAATAGATGATATTATGGAATATAAATATTCATTGGAAATATAAAAATATTTCCTACATCATAGTATTTTTTTCATAATTTTTAGACATTAAATAAATCTAATTCTTTATGACATCGTGATGATGCAACGATTGCCTCATTAATAAAGGAGTTAAATAAAATGAAAAGATAATGTTAAAGCTATAACATACACTTGTCAAAGACCTATTGGATGAGTATATTTCGACCCCTTATCACCTTATCCTAGATATACATAAATGTGGGACCTTTAAAATCCGAAACTCATTTGAAAATAAAGTAACATTTTGTAACTTTCCAAGAGTGCCCCTCCTCTCCTCTTATAAAATCCCCCCACCTCCACCTCCTTACCCACACTTCCAAAGCCTTTTCTCGGCTACTTTCTACCCATTTTGTCTCTCCACATCCCTCTATAACTCTTAGAATCCTCACTTTGGGCATAAGTCTTCCCAAGGAAGCCTTTGAGCTCAAATCAAAAAGAGTTACTCGTTTTAAAGGTAGTGTCCTCTATTGTGTTCTTATGTTTTATTTAGCTTCTCCAACCCTCTAAACTCTTTTTCTTCATTTCTTTTGTAACAAATACAGTATCTTCAATATACTAGGCTGTTTTTATAAGAATAATTCTAGCTACACTTACACACACCTACATCTAATGGTTAAATAACATACTGTTTCTGTGGATGGTGAATTTCTGCCACACGAAACGATGATTGTTCAATATTCTTCTAACACCATAAAAGGTGGACATTAAAATGTCACTATATTTATATATGATATATAACATGTTTATGTTTTACTTAAGCTTCTGTATTTTTCATTTATGGGATACCTTTATGGTTTCCATTATGGGTATACGCGATATCTTCATTTTAGGAAGTGCAGACTACCTCCCCCTCAAAGTGATTTGATTCGTTAATACCATATGTGGTATGTATAAAAGATAGATTTAATGATATTATATATGATAACATACTATAATTATAATACTATTATGTATCATTATGTTTTAATTCCATTAAAGTATGAGATAGAAATGAAAGTAGCGTTCATGCCTACGTATGGCTTACAGTCTCCATGAACGGTGCATTTCATTTCTTATCCCCAAATGTAATGTACTATTATAAGTACATATGTATAATAGATATATATGATTTATGTTACATCTAAATTATGAATATAATTCTGGAATTAAAATAAAAATATCTCTCATTTAGTTTTAATTCCATTAATATGACATAGAAATGAAAGTAGCGTTCATGAATACATACGGATTACCGTCTCCATGAACGGTGCATTTCATTTCATACCTCTAAACGTTATGTAATATTATAAATGAATGTATATAATGGATATATATGATATAAATGATATCTACATCATGAGTATAACTCTGGATATAATGGATACAAGAACAACTTGTAATTATAAAGAGTTTATTTTTGACTCAAGTACCAATGATCGTTAAAACGACTGTTATTAATTTAAATAATTACATAGTGTTAATGACATGGTAAAAAGTGATATAAAAGGAATAATGAACTTGAAAAATGTTCTTAATCAAGTACAAATTAACTCATGTTTATTATTCAGGAGGTTAAAGAATGATCAAGTCAAGTCGGACCCGAGGTAAGGGGACTTCTTAACCCAATTTCCATTCTTTTGGTTAATCTCCTACATTCAAATTATGTCATGATATTATTATGTCCTATATTGTATTTATACTTTATTTATGTGTAAATATATTGAATACACATAATAGATCTATTTTATTTACAAAATGACCTTGGTATGGGACTTCGTCTCAATCTTCATTCATTGAGGCATATTTTGTTTTATACACAACCTTCTTTTATAGGGTGTATAAACCCCTTTGACTTTTACGTTTATCCAAAACAAATATTTTTTTATATGAAGCGTTTTACTAAACGACAAAAGGGAATGTTTTTGTCGTACATATGCGGAAAAAATGACTTCTCCGCCGCCGTGACCATTATTTGAGTTTCGGCTTCCTCTACAAGCCATACCTTTTTTTAAAAGAAAAATAAATACCATGTTTTACTTTTCTTTTATTTTGGTATTGAAAATGGTTTTCATAATGTTTTTATATCAATGTTTTGTATTGATATCATGTGATTGAATAGTGGAAATGTTATGTTTCCTTTATGCATGATTTATGTGAAATGATTATGTTATGGTTCTTGGGCATTATTATGAAGACGGGTGGTTCCATGATAAACTAAGGGCGGGTGAGCCCGATATAGCTCTCCAATGAATTGGGTAACGTGAAGGAGTTAAACGTTAAGGTTTCTTCGAAGCGATTTAGGGAACATACTGTGATGGGTATTCCAAACATAACCAAGAGGGTTACTCCCTACGTAAAAATGTTATGAATGCATCAAGTTACCTTTATGTCTTATGATTTCTATGATTTATTCATGATTTGATGAGTTATGTTAAAGTGCTTATGTTTTATGAGTAGAGTATGATTTCATTGATTCTTATGTATACATGTACTCATGTTTTCTTTCCATATTTTTATATCCCTTACTGAGCTTTTTATGCTCATCCCAAGATTTTGAAATGTTTTTCACAGGTCAAGGGAAGGGTAAATGATATGATTATAGTGTCAAGGAAGTTTCAAGAAAGAATCCATGTTTTATTTAAAATATGTTTCTTTTTATGGGAAAAAATGAATACGATCTTTTATTGTGACCACTTTGTTTAAATGTGGGATGTAATGCATGTTTTATGATCTAATTCTCTAAAACGTGAAACCTAAAAAGATCCTCAATGTGTAATCTTGTAATAACTAAAGATTAAGTAAGTTTTAAGGCTAGGTCCTTATAATTTATAGGTCATGTAATTGGAGTTTATAGAGCCACTTCCTCATGACATCCTCTGGTCATGTTCCAGGAGGGTGGAGACGACTATGCTCCAGAGGTTGAGGGGCCTGAGCCACCAGGGATACCTCTAGTATTTCCACATTTTCACTTCATGTAATCCTTAATACGGTCACTGATTCCCAATTTAAAGGGGAGTTTACATGGCTTATGATGACTATACAGGGAGTTCTGTGACCTACCCCTTCTATATGAGAGTTGACATTGGAGTTTCAATAGCAGCATTCACTTACATTTTTAGGGGATGGTGGACCTCAGTCTGTATAATTATAGATTTACATAGCTCTATATTTTTTTAATTACCTTTATTCACCTCCTAAGAGGAGATTGATGTTCACTATGTATATGTTATGAGGACATTCCAAATATTGGTGGGTTATTCTAAACCTGGAAGTTCATTACAAAGAAGTGACTTGGAGGGATTTGCAATCTAGATTCTTTTAATTGTTTCTATGAGACCCTAAGGGATTATAATTATAGGGATTTCATGAACCTTCAGTATGGTTCTATGTCCATTATGGACTACTCAGTTCATTTTATAGATCTTCAGTTATTTACTCATTTCTATACTACTTATGAGCTAGTGCAAGTAAGATGATTTGAAAAAGAACATTGGAAGCCTATTCAATCCCATGTGAATGTTTTTTTGGTTAAGAACTATGTATGATATGATAAAAATTCTCTCATCACCTAGGAAAAATTGAGATAAGCTGACAGCATGTGTCGAGACCATTTTAAATCAAGACAAGGAAGTGGTTCAACTAGTTGTTTGAAGATATTCTTTGAGAATATACGTGGGAGCAACGAAAGACAGGTTATACCCCCTAAGACTTATGTAATTTTTTCACCAATGTGTGAATCATGTGTATAAAAGACCCCAGTATTCTAAAGACCCCATTGTAAAAGATTGTGGCATATTCAATGTTTACTACTCCCTTCAAATCTATTCTTATTAGGATAGGATCATATCAGCTCTTCCTTTATGAGCAGGATTAAGGGCACCTCACCCGGAAAGTTTTTAGAGTACTACCGAACATGAAGGAAGATGATGAAGTCATGGACAAGGTATAAAGGCTTCAGATATAAATCTTTAGTAAATTTGACCCACTCAGGGAAGTCAGGTAGCAACATAGTTCTTTAGATCATGCCAGATTTAGGTAATGAAACTCATATAAGAGGAGTAAGGTTCTAGTCCATCTACTATTTGAGGTACTATTCTAGTTGTATCTACTATTGTATCTACATTATTATAAATAGAGAAATTACATTCAATAATATTTGTGAATATTGTGGAAATATTTATTCTCGGTATTGAGTACTTTTTTGGGGTGATGAACCTTAACAAACCTTTGGGTATAATTTCAGAGAGTGTATGCCAATGCAAGGAATTCCCTCTTGAGGTATGTAGTCAATGTTGCTTATGGTAACTCTTCAACCTCAAGATAATGGGATTTTATGTCATTCATGGGATGTACTAGTGGGTCCACTTTCACATCTTTGTGAATTACTATCTCTATAGGGAGTCATTTACTTCATTAGAGGGTGGCAGTTACATTCATAAGGATGCGTGAGATATCTAGGAAAGTAGGTCTAGACAAGAAAATCTTGGGCTAGGTGGATTTACTACCCATATTTCTAGTATTTATATGGATTATTAGGGATTACATCAGACTAATTTCCATCCATTAGTAGACTATTTCAAGGATTTTATCCTTAATGAATTTTTTATACTATCTCCTGATAGAGAGATTGAAATTACTACCAATACAGTGGATAGAGCTATAGTAGTTTGCATCACTCTTTACAGGATGGATATGACTAAGTTAAAAAATCTCAAGAGGTAGCTATATAACATAGAATATAAGGGTTTTATATGGCCCATTACATCTCCATGGAGTTCATTGGCCCTTTTCTTCTAAAATTAAAATGAAACCCTGATGATTTTTGTGGATTATCGTATGTTTAATTAGCTGATGTTGATGATTCAGTATCTAATTCCTCATAAAGATGATCTCATTCACTAGACAATAGGAATAAAGGTTTTATCAAATATCAATTTGAAATCAAGCTATCATCAGGTGAATGTTAATCTTTCAGATATACGAATTATTGATTTCCATAGTCTGTACAGTTTATATGAGTATCAAGTTATGTCATTCATTCTCATAAACACAACATTAGTTTTCATAGCTTTGATGAATATGGTTTTCCACACATTCTTGAATTCACCAATAGTGATCCTTAATGATGAAAGTTTAATGAATTCATAATAAAAAATAGACCATTATATTCATCTTAATATCATCTTCAATACAATGATATAGCACAGTCTATATGGTAATCTTAGTAAATTCCACTTTTGGATTAATGAGGTTCACATCCCGAGTCATATTATCTCAGAGGAATAAGGATTAGTTTAACTAGAGATAGTAAGTTTTAAAGTTACCTAGAATAAATAAAAATAATTTTTTTGATATATAGAGTTACTTGGGGGATGTGTAAATATTACTAGTGTTTAATTCAGGACTTATCATTCCTTGTGTCCCCTATTATCAGTTTGAATATGAATGGTGTGAAATTATTATGGAATGAAGCATGCAAGAAGGCCTTTTAAGAGATTAAATAATGGATTATTTTTGCATTTATATTGATTATACTAGATCCTATAAGATAATATACAATGTTCTTTGATGCATTTAGCATTGGTCTAGGTGAATTAATGATATGGTAGGATCATGTTACAGAATATGGGTCTCTCCATTTGAGACCAAATGAGTGTAATTAACCAACACATGAACTCAAGCTTGTTGTAGTTGTTCATGCCTTCTATTGTTGGAGGCATTATATGATAGGAGAGCTCTTTATGGTGTTTACATGCAACAATAGCCTCAAATATATGTTTTTACTTCATCACTTGATTCTCAAATTGTGAATATGGGTTTAATACCTTCATTATTTGGACTTTGATATTTCATTTATGCATGAAAAGGGAAATACAGTAACTGATGAACTTAGCAGAAAAACATAGTTATAGTGAATTCATGAAGACATTAATGAATGGAAGTTGATGGATCACGTCTCTAATATTAATCTAGAGTTTCATGATTGTAACAATATTCCTTGTCTTATAGCCTTATCAATCACCTCTTTACTTCTAGATAAGGTGAAGATAATGTAGTTCTCATACATGAAAGTTTTTGTCATATGGGAGAGTATTTTAGAAGAGAAACCACCTTTGGATTGTTATATTGATAGATATGACATCCAATTTATACATGGGTGTATCTGGGTTCCTATAAAAATAATAGAGGAGATGATATGATAGTCACATTCTTCCCAATAGGCACTGCATCCAAGAATCTATAAGATGTATTGTGATATGAATCATCAGTATTGGGGGCTGGGGATGAAACATCAGATATTGGGTTTTGTCACAAGATGTTACACCTTTAAGTGGGTGAAAGAGGAGAACTAGTATCCATCTGGCTTGTTACATCCATTACTAGTCCCAGAATGAAAATGGGATGATATTGCGATGGATTTTCTGGTTATATTTCTGAGGTCACCTTGATGTAGAAACATATTTTTGGTAGTTGTGGATCAAATAATGATGGTATCCCCTTCCTTACTTTCTTGGAAACATTCTCAATTGATTAGATGTTATGAATATATGTATATGAGATTATTCATTTACATGGGGTCCCTTTTGTTATCATTTCATATAGGGATGATCATTTCATGACAAGGTTCTAGTAGGAGTTCAAATCAAGCTTCGGGTATACATATCTTTCAGAGGACATCCTTTCACCCCTAGATCAATGAACATTCATAATAAACTATACAAGTGTTGGAGAACATACTTTAGAGAATGAGTCCTTGATTTTACTGGTTCATGGGGGAAAAATATTACCCTTATTGATTTTTCTTACAGTAGTATCTTTCAATAAACAATTCTGATGGATCCATATGAGGATTTATATGGAAGGCCATGCCACTCACCTCTGTGCTTGATAGAGAAAGCAAAGGAAATTATATTAGTTCCTTGTCTCGTGTAAGAGTATTTGGATCTGGTGTAGTTAATTAAGAAATGTACGGTTACTACTCAGTCTAGAAGGAAATCGTAAGTTGATCACCATTGAAAACCTCAGTAGGTTGATTTTAGGGATCATGTTTTCTTGTGGGTATCATCAAAACATGGTCATATAAGGATACGAAGGTAAGGGAAGTAAACATCTCATTTTTAGGTCCTTTAGAGTTACTAGAAAAGGTTATGTTAGTATATTATTGATTTTTATTACATTAAATTAAGTATTCATGCATAAAATCTTACATGATTCATAGTTTCACTATTACCATGCAGACCTGTCTCATACATTTGATCTAGGGGATATTGAGTTGGATACTAATGATTATTTTGAGGAGTATACCATACTCATTGTGGATTAGATCATGAAGGGTCTCTGAGGCTGGTATATCCCTTTAGTATGGGTGTTATGATAGAATGATTGTGTAGTAAATGATACTTGGGAGAGGGAGGAAGATGTATGTTCTCAGTGGCCAAATTTATTCTATAATAGTGTTTGACCACCTTTAGAAGGGAAAATCAGGGTTGATTTCATTTAAGGGGGAAGATTGTAAGAACTCATCTTTTCAATGAGGTACTAACCCCTTAAGTTTTTGTTTAATTCCTTGGTTTGGACCTAATATGAATGTGTACTATTAATATGGGGAAACATGGTTTTTGAGGCTTTTTCAAAGCCTGGAGCATCATATTTATTAAGAAATAGATGTTCTTCATAGTTATTAGAAACCATGAATCCAAGTCTACATAGTTTCTTCTAACCATGCATGGTGTTTCAATGAATAGAAGAGGGCTACATATTTTTCCTAACAATTCAACCTATGTTTCATGTCTGTCTAGAGGTTATATAGATTTTGATAGAGCCATATAGAATAGTTTGCATATAGTTTCTCAAACAATGCACATGAACCATGTGAGGTACTTCCTTGGATAGTGCATGGTGCACGGTTGGTGCACAATAAGACCAATCAAGATGCCTAACCATGTAACCCTCATATGTTTGGGAAAATTACCATTTTTTCTTTAAGGGATTATATGTTTACACCCCTTTCTTTTTTTCTTCTTCGAATGGATTACCCTCATTTTCTTCGTGCTAGGATCTCTCCTCAAGCATAACCTAGGCTGTGTGATATGTCTCCAATCTATAATCTTATTTTAAAAATTTATGTCACATTAGATAGCCACTAGTGAGTGATCTAATCATTTATCTTCTTTCATAGTTCTTCTTCCTCTCTATGGAGTTATTTTGGTGTGAGTTCATATGCCCAATATCCAGGAAATTTTTCTTTTCTTTTCATTTTATTATGATTCTCACTAAACTAAATGCCGAAAATGGATGAGTGTTCCTCAATAATAATATGTAATGTGGACTAGCATCTATCCCTTAAATTCATGATTCTTTATATTAGGTTTCATTATTCTACACGTAGGCTTCACCGATCTTTACCCCTAAAATGAATTTACATTCAATTTCTTGTCCATTTTGGAACCCAATGAATCTATTACATACCAAGATACATTTGAGGTTGTAAACCACATTATGATCCACCCCTTTAGGTGTTCCAATTATGTGTTTTTTTCACCTACACAGTCATTTTACCAATACACCCATTTGTGTGATTGGTTTGAATTATAAAATGTGATATCCTTATTGATAATGGATAATTGAAGTGCAATAGCATGGATAATACACTTATAAAAACCAGAATAAATTAAAAGTAAGGTTGGTGGTATGATAACATCGCATTCTTATTAAAAAATAGTGTTTTTTCTCTTGTTAATGAGAAATACTATTGAATTATGAATTATTTTTTGCCTCTTACTAAATCCTTTGACATAATTTTCCTATTATGATATATTGGAATGGCGTCCCTTATGATTTATGATATACATTCATGTAATCTATACTATTTATGATATGTAGGAACAAATAACCTTATGATTTATGACATACATGCATAGTAACCCAACATTTATTAGACATGGTCATGGGATCTCAATATTATGAAACTAAAGAATGGGATCCCTATATTGTCTTACATAGGAATGGTGTAATGCGCCGACATTAGAAACCCAAAGCTGGTGCATTATATTAATACATTGGAATGATTGTAAGGAATCAAGCCCCAAAGGACTGATTAGTTTAGCAGTCATGGAAAATATATTACACACATGAACGATACATTACACTTTATAACATAAAACACAGTATAAATAATCCTTTTAGAATTCCATTATTCCCTTAGGTTAACCCTGCATATCGATCATAATACACTTCTTGGAATACTAAGAAAATAAAACATAAGAAAGGGGTGAGTTCAGATGATCAGTAAGGAAAAACAATATAACTAAAGGTATCATAAATGATCATAAAATTTTATGGAAAGATATAAAATTGAAACAAAATCCCTTTAAACGTAAACATCATCATAATATTGAAATGATAAATAAAATAAATGAATTTACTTATTCACATGGATGTTTTACTAGTTGAATTATCATATGTAACATTAATAACTAATCTCATAATTATGGAATGCATGTGGCCGAACATCTTAACCTCAAAGTCAAGGCCTCGTTCCAAGACCCTAAATATAATTCTTGTAAGGCCTTGTTTCAAGACACTAGTTTTTCTCATGAGTCCTACTGATGCATCGAGGGGCTATAGTGGGCCCGACCCATCACTTACTAAGTCCAATGCATTCCTCATATAAAAAGGGCTAAACATAACATAATCATTTGTATTAAAACTATCTTACAAAATGTCAACACCATGAATATAAACCATGAATTTTATAAAAATAGCACATCCAGTGTCAAACATATCGTAACTAATTCAATAAAATATAGAATATTGTATTATAATTAATCAACCTCAATCGAGAATAATATCCATTAAAGAATTTGACATAGTTGAAAATGATCAGTAAAACTCTTTAAGAGAAATATCTCTTTTTCATGAAATCATTTAAAAGTAAAATAATTTATAAAATAATTCATTTAAAAGAGATTTTTGAATAAAAGTGTACCATAACATGTTGAAACTTTTTAAGGTAATGGAAATTTTAAAACAATTATGTCCTTATAAATAAATACCTAAAATCATTTTGAAAACATGGAAATTAATTAAAATATTTAGAAAAATAAATAATTAAAACATTTAAAATGATGATCTAGTTAAATATCACATTCCATAAAACACAAAAGATTACTTTTGAAAACATTTTTAGAAACATGGACATGGATGATAAATATGTTTCAGAAAATACTTACACATAAACAATCTCAGATAATAATGAGATTGAGGAATTAACCCTTACCCTGTACTTTCCTTAATCAAGGGTATGTGTAACCTCCTATATAGTGACCATAGTATGTTATTAAATTATACTGGAACCATATACATATTTATTATATCATATATGATTCATTTATGACATTATACTAACCATTTAAAATTAATTTCTAAGTCAAAGTAACATTTCAAGTGATAATCACTTTCTTTATCGTACATGTTTAATTTTTTATTCTTGATCGTATCACATAGATCATGATTTACACACTTCGAGAATGTAAAACATGATTTAAATATCATATAAATTCAGAATATAGATATTTATAATAGATAGATATATGAAATGGAAACACCATTCATGGATATGGTAGTTTGTACGTACGCATGAACGTTGTTTCCGTTTTCTTATTGTATAGTATGGAAGTAAGTAAACGACATAAATTTATCTACATAAATATATATTACTCTAGTAAAAATATTATTTCATATATATCATACTTAATCAATATATATATATATTTAGTTATTTATTTAAAAATTCTTGAATGATGATAGTTGAAGTTGAATCTCATCGCGTCGTGGAGACGGTATGTCGTACATACGTACGAGGAAAAATATCATTTATTACGGTGAAACAGTGATTAATTGGATGGTATATTATGCATAAAGAATTTTTAAAATTTTATATTTATTATTTGAATCAATTATACACATTATTATACCCATACAAATAATTAAGTGTTAAATAACAATCTAAACCACGATGTGGAGAGTGTAAACCATACGTACGCATGTATGATGAATTTATCATTCATATAATGGATAAAAAGATGAATATAGTTGTACCATATTTATAATAACATCAAATTATGTAGAAAATAATTGAGTTATTATTTTGGTATGGAAAAAAACAAAGAAAGAGGATGTGGGGGAAGAAAATAACTTTGAAAGAGGTGCTGAAATAGTTACCTCTTCTTCAAATTCTTATTTTGATTTGAAAAAAAGGGATCCTTAGGTTGGTTTTATGATCATGTTAAGGTCTTTAAGTTTTATTGAGGGAATTTGGTATGATATTTGAGTAGGTGTTGACCAAGACAAATGGATTTAGAGGTTTGAATTTACGGGAAGGGGAAGTACACTTTTATAAGAGAGATGAGGTGCACTTTAGGAAAAGCATGAAATATTAATTTATTATAAAATTATTTTTGGTTTATAATTTCTCCAAATGGATTTATTTCTAAGATAATGTAGGGTTTGGTTATAAATACTCTCAAAAATAGGTTTTTTATATTTTTAGTTCATCATATTAATTGTACCATTTAGATTTAACTCTTAGTTAAACAGTTTAACTTTTACAATTTCTTCTTGTATTTTAAGACTACATGGTTAATATAGATACAATAAAATTCCAAGAGAACCTAAAGTGGTTCATTAAGGACATATAAAACATTTTTTAAGTTTTTTTAATATTATATTTTTAGGAATATTATATCTTTTATTAAAATATTATTTTTTTAAAAACACATTTATGTTAATTTTGACACTATTTAGTATTTGGTTTTTGAGAAAGTCATAACAACTTGATTACTTAGAGATAAATACATTGTATCAAACCAAAAATGTCATATTAACCTATAAAATTTGTGGATGGCATAAATAGATTCGATTTACATTTATTTTAATATTTATAATATCAATTATTTTTATCTTTCATTAAAAAGGTAATTTCTGTATCATCATTGTGTCATAACTAAATTTAATAATTTAATGTCTAAAACTTATAAATAAAATACCATGATGTAAGAAATATTTTTATATTTCTAATGAATATTTATAGTCTAATTTATCTTATGTATAACCCTATAATAAAAATGATTTTGTTATTAAAATTTGAATTTAACACTTTTAACTGCTTTACATAAAATATAATAAATGTCCTAATCTAACCCAAGTGAATAAAAAATGATCAAATTTTTGTCCTAAGGTTTATTTTGGTCTGAAAACACTTATCCAACATAATTAGGGTATGTGTTGGTTTAATTCTATATTATTAGAATGTTATTTTTAACTTTAATTACCAAATTTATTTTTAACCCTGGTTAATAAAATTCAATTGTTACTATTAACCAAGAATTATTTTCAACCTATTGAACAACATTTTACTTACTGATGTCAATAGTGTCTCTTGGATTTTTGAATTTCAATTCATAGAAGAGGCAAAATTACATTTTATTTAAATTGGTAAATGTTCCTAGAAGGTGGGTAAAAGATGTTAAAACGTTCAATGAAATTTTATATATCTAAAATTTTAATAAAATGAATCAAATGAATTATATTGAACTAATATATTTATAATGTATCTATTTTTACTTTAAGATAAATTTTAATTAAAAAATAACTATTTAAATGAAAAATTCGGTTTTTATATACAATGTAGTATTTTCACTATTCATCATAAATTGAATGTTTTCAGTATAATTTCAAAAGGTTTCCCTAAGATAATTTTCATATTCCAAATTCAAAAATGAATTCTCTTTTATAATGTTCAATTTTTAAGAGTGTCTAAAATTATTTTTATTATTTTCCACAAAAGGATGTAAATATTTTTCATAAATATATTACTACTTTAACAAAACTTACACAATTCATTATAAATATGTTTTATTTATAAAGAAAATAATAAATAAAATTTAAAATTTATTTTTTAATATTCATATTACAATATTTATTTGATAAATAAATATATTGGTTAAATAATTATAATTATAATGTTTTGTTTCACAGAAACTCAATATTACGTATAACGCAAGCCAAGTCGGTGTTGCCTGCTATATTAGTTATTAAATTAATTTAAAGAGATAATGTACAATGAAATATTTTTTTGTTACATTATCCCCTCCTTAAATAAATTGCTTCCTCACAATTTTAAAATGTTCTTTGAAAATAAAAGGTTTAAAATAAAAATACCTTTGTGGAAAACCCACATCAGAAATATGGTCAATAAAATTTAGTATCAATAAGAGGAAAGGGAATTGAAAACTTCACCATAAAATTAGGATTTTGAATAGGAGAAAATTGGTGGTAATTGTAGACATATAATTGGAGAAAAATGTAAATATTTATAGGGAGTTATTGTGGTCATCAATCACAAACAAGTGAACAATAAATGGAAAATTGGGGCCTCAAAACCATAAATCTATGATTATTTAAAATATCATTGATTAAAAAAACATAAGGTATTAGGATAACACATTTTTTGTTTTAATATCCTTTCCCTAAATTTTAAGAATTAATTTCATCATAAATAAAAAAGAATACTTGACAATTAGAGTTCCATCCTTTAACTAATATCTACCACAAACACATCTTTCACTCCAAAAGATAACATAACTCAAAAATATTCTATTTAAACAAATCGTATAGGGTTCCAAAACAAGAATTTATAATTCATCTATTAGACCATGTAAAAAACTACATTAAACAAATCAGGACATCATGGAGGCCAATGGTAGGTGATTCACCCTTGTCAACCTTCAGTTGCGGGTTTTAGTCTTGTGGCCTTTCCAGACACAATGGGTTGTCACCGGACCTCCGAGTTACCGTTTTTATAATAATCCAAATATAATATTTTTTTTAAAATTTAAACTATAATATCCAATGTCTATCATAATCCATTTCAACCTTTAGACTTATCCAAAATAATTCTCTCCAAACTCACATTCCAAAATTTATAAGGAAGGTCACATAACATACATGTGAATACCTTCATTATGTATTCTCATAAAAATTGGTAATAAACTAATTTACCATAAAACCAAATTGAATAGGTTCATTATTTCTTATTTTTTATGTAAAACATAGAATACTAGATATACACCTTAAATTCAAAAATGTTGAAAACTCATAATAATGATAGTATAAACCACTTTTTAAACAAACCATTAACCAGTTCCAATGATTTCAATAATACCCAATTTACTTTATCCAAATCAATTATCTCAGTATCAGGACCATATTCAGGTTTATCTTTCCATCAGCCATGTATTTTATGAAAATTTTAACTTGTTGTTGAGTCACGTTTCTTAGTACCATACAATCTCAAATCCTCAATGAAAATTTAATGCAGTACAATCCTTATTTATTTTCATAATTCATATAAATGGCACATCATTGATATAACACTAAAATGACATGATTGTCCACTCCGGAAGCTCAAATACATTAATTATTCCACATCAACTGTAGTAACAGATTATGCTTGACCTTGATCCCTTTGAATCTTTTTCACTATATTTACTTGATGCTTAGGACATTAATTTTTGTAATACCCTATTTCACTATAGTTGAAACACTGAATATTTGTATTTTCATTCTTCCCTTTGCATTATTTTTTCTAATGACCCTTTTCTCCACACCTATAACAAACTCTCATTCCCTTCAAGAATTTACCAAGGTGATTATTTCCATAATTATCACATGTAGGGAAATCCTTTTTTTCATTTCTTCCCTTTATCCATGTTTTTCTATGCCATCCTCTTCTTCTCTTGTTTCCCTTCAAATCCATAGGACTCAGAAAATTCATTACCTATCTTATTAACACGTGATACTATTTTTTCATATGATTAGAATATGTGGGAGAATATTTCCCTTCTAAATTTTGGCTTCAGACCATGAAATATATGATCCTTTTAACTCTTTGGATCATGCGTATTGTTGGAGTTCTCATTCCTTCTAATGGCCCCATTTCTAAATTCCAACATACACTAGGTTAGATCATATCATAATTTATATTCGAAAAACTAGAAAAATTCTCAACATTAATTGATGGTTTTCACACATCTAGTCTCATAATCATAAATTTTTTTCTTTAATGACATATTTACTCATGAATCCTTCATAATTATTTGTAAAGAAATTGTGAATTATCCTAAGTATATCCCCCACGATTTTCAAACCCGGTTAGCAGTAAGGCCTGTTGTCATGTACCAGGATACCCCGGGTCAGGCCCAAAACTCTTTGTTGGAGCTTTAACTCCTAGGTAAATCTGTGCTAGAACCACATCCACTTGTAGTATCTAGACAAAGATGTATTACTTGGAAAACCCACATAATATCTATATTACCAAAATTTTGGGATGTTCTTATATAGTAATCCTCAAATTTGATCTTACATTAATGTTTCCTTATTAGATTTTATATAAATCTAGTTTCCAAGTTTATTTCTAAAATTCCTCTGATACCAACTGTAACACACTGAGCCCAAAAGCCTGAAGTTAGTGTGTTATTTTAATACATTTTCATGATTTCAAGGAATCAAGCCCCGGAGGATAGATTATTTTAGCAGTCTTGTAAAATAAATTACATACATGAACTATACATTACACTTTATAATATAAAACACATCATAAATAATCTATTTATAATTCCATTATTCATTTATCTTAACCCTTCATATAAATCATAATACACTTCATGGAATCCTGGGAAAATAAAACATAATGGGTGATCTCAGATACTCAGTAAGGATAAAAAATATAGCAGAAGCTATCATAAATAATCATAAACATTTATGTAAAGGTATAAAATTGAAACATAAGACCTCTAAACATAAAATTATGCTTAATATTTCAAAGATAAATCAAATAATGTCATTTACTTATTCACTTATATATTCTACTAGTCCAATAATCACATGTAACATTAATAACTAATCGCATAATGATGGAATGCATAATACATGACTTCATAACCACAAAGTCAAGGCCTCATGCCAAGACCCTAAATATAAATTTTTTCAAGGCTTTATGCCAAGACACTAGTTTGTCTCATAAGACCTACCAATGCATCAAGCGGCTATAGTGGGCCCCGCTCATCACATACTAAGTCTAATGTATTCCTCATATGAAAAGGGTGAAACATAATATAATCTTTCGTATTAAAACTATCATTCAAAATGTCAATACCTTAACCATAAACCGTGAATGGTATAAAAATATCACATCCACAGTCAAACATATCAGAAATAATTCAATATAATATAGAATATTGTATTATAATAAATTAACCCCAATCAATAATAATATCCAATAAAGGTTATTGACACAGTTGAAAATGGTCTGTAAAAAACATTAAAAGAAATATCTATTTTTCAGGAAATCATTTAAAAGTAAAAAAATTTATAAAGGAGGTCATTAAAAAAAGATTTTTGAATCAAATATTCTAATACCAATTTACAAATTCTTAAAAGAATTAACATTTTAAAACAATGCTGTCCGTAAAAATAAATCATTAAAATCATTTTTGAAAACATGGAAATTAATTAAATGATTTAGAAAAAGTCATCTTTAAAAAATTTAAAATGATGATCAAGTTAAAGACTGCCTTTCATAAAACTTAAAATTTTATTTCTGAATTTTTTTTTATGAAACATGGGCTTGGTTGATAAATATGTTCCAGAAAATACTTACATATAAACAATCTCACATAATAATGAGATTGAGGAATTAACCCTTACCTTGTAGTTTCCTTTAGTTGAGGGTATTTTTCACTGCCTATAAAATAATTATTGTGTGATATAAAATTATACCAGAACCATATTCATATTTATGATATCATATGTGATTCATTTATGACTTTATACCACCCATTTAACAATAATTTCCTTGTTAAAGTAACATTTCTTGTAATATTCGCATTCTTTATCGTACATGTTTTAATTTGTTATTCTTGATCATATCACATATATTATGATTTACATATTTCCATAATATTGAAAATTATTTATATATCATATATATTCAGAATATAAATTTGTTTAATAGATATATATATGAAATGGAAACACCGTTCATGGAGACGTTAGTCCGTACGTACACATGAACATTGTTTCTGTTTTCTTATTGTTTAATATGGAAGTAAGTAAATGACATATATTTATCTACATAAATATATATTATTAGAGTAGAAATATTATTTCCTATATCTCATACTTAATAAATATATATATTTATAAAAATTCTTGAATGGTGATCATTGAAGATTACTCACATCGCTTCGTGGAGACGGTAAGCCGTACAGACGCATGAGTGACAATATCATTATATTGATAAGGAAAAGTTGTTTAATTGGATGGTATATTGTATATGCATAATCATTAACATGTTATATTTTTTATTTAAATAAATTAAATTCATTATTATACTCATCCAAATAATGAAGTGTTGAATAATAAACTACACCACGACATGGAGACAGTAAGTCGTACGTACGTATAGTGACTTTTTCATTAATAGGATGGATAGAATAATTAATATAGTTTTAACATATTTATAATAACATCACAGTATGTATAATATATTGGAGTTATTATTTTGGTACATAAACAATAAAGAAAGAGGAAGTGGAAGAAGAAAAGAATGTTGAAAGATGTGATGAATTATTTACCTCTTCTTTAGGCGTTTTCTTTTTTATTTGAACAAACAGGCTCCATAGGTTGGCTTTATGCTCATGTTAAGGCCTCTAAGTTTTATTTAGGGAAGTGGGGATGATATTTGAGAATGTTTTGGCCGAGAAAAATGGATTTTGAGGTGTGAATTTAAGATAAGTTGAAGTACCATTTTATAAGAGAGGTAAGGGGCACTATAGGAAAAGCTTGAAATCTTAATTTATTATAAAATTATGTTCGGTTTATAAAAGCTCAAAATGGATTTATTCTGAGGATAAGGTATGTATGGGTATAAATCCTCTCAAACAATAGGGTTTAGACATTTTTGGTCAGCATATTAAAATTATCATTTAGATTTAAATTTTAGTTAAATAGATTATCTTTTACTATGTCTTCTTGTATGTTTATACTACATGGTTTATATAGTAACTATAAAATTACAAGACAACATAAAGTGGTTAATTAATGAAATATATAATATTATCTTAGTCATTTGGCCAAATATTATATCCTTAGGAATATTATATCATTTAATAAAATTGTAATTTTTTTAAAACTCATATATATCAATTTTGAAAATATTTAGTATTTTGTTTTTGTGAAAGTCCTAACAACATAATTAATTTGAAAAAAATACATTGAATCAACTCTAACATGTTATATTCACATATAAAATTCGTTTATGGAAACAAAAGTTTCAATTTACATTTATCATAATATTTATAATACCAATTATTTTAAAATTTCATTAATAAGGTAATTAATGCGTCATCATTGTGTCATAAATAAATTCAATTATTTATTGTCTATAAATTATAAATAAAATACCACGAGGTATTACATATTTATATATTTCTAATGAACATTTATAGTTTAATTTATCTTATGTATAACCCTATATTAAAAATTATTTTTTATTAATAGTTTAATCCAACACTTTTAACTCTTCTTTAAATAAAATATAATAAATATCCTAATCTTACCCAAGTGAATAAGAAAGATCATATTTCTATACTAAGTTTGATTTTTCTCGAAAAAAACTTATCCAATATAATTAGGATAGGTGTTGGGGTAATTTTGTATTATTATAATATTATTTTTATTATTAATTACTATATTTACTTTTAAACGTGGTAAATAAAATTCAAAAGTTACTATTCACCAAAAAAATATTTTCATCCTATTGAACCATATTTTAATTCCTTATGTCAACTGTGTATCTCAAGTTTTTGAAATTCAATTCGCAAAAGTAGTAAAATTATGTTTAATGCAAATTTGCAAATGTGCCAAGAAGGTGGGTAAAAGACGTCATAAAGTTCAATAAAATACATATCCAATCTTATTATAAAATGAATCAAATTAATTACATTGAATTAATATATGTATTATGTATCTATTATTAATTTATGATAAATTTTAGTTAAAAAATAATTATTTAAATGAAAAATTCAGTTTTTATGTACTATGGAGTATTTTTCCCTGTTCATAAAAAATTAAATGTTTTCAAAAAAATAAAAAAAAATGCACTCTAAGATAATTTTGATATAATGAATTCAAAAATGAATTCTATTTTAACAAATTCAATTTTTAGAAGTGTCTAAAATTAATTTTATTATTATTCACAAAAGGACGTAAATAGTTATCCTAAATATATACCTCTTTTATCAAAACTTATAAATTTCATTATACATATGTTTTATTTATAAAGAAATTATAAATAAAATTTAAAATTTATTTTTTACTGTTCGTATTACAATATTTAACTGATAAAAAAATATATTGTTTAAATCATTATAAAATTAATGTGTTGTTTCAAAAAAAAACTCAATCTTGCATATAACGCAAGCCAAGCCGGTGTTGCGTGAAATATAAGTTATTAAATTACTTTAAAGAGATGACGTACTATGAAATCTTGGGTTGTTACACATGGTTTCCACGAAATATGTGACACATGGTTAGGGTGACCATTATATATTATGATAAATTGGTAAGGTGAGGCTTATGAAATGATGAATATGAATTGTGACACTTATGAAATGATGATTGGGAATAGAGACCCTTATGAATTATAATGAATATACATTGAGTCCCTTATGGATTATGATACATTGGAATGAATTTCCTATTATTATGAGACTAGGAATAGTAACCCTTGATACATGAAATACTCATGTTACTTCCAATGGATACCTAATTTATGCCTCCGGTCTAGAATAATATCATTATCCTTATATAGGATTATAGATGTCACCGCATTAATAAAAAATATATAGGTATATATAGGGTTACTTGTTTAGAGATTGTATAACATAGTCTCAAGCAGGTAATGTCAACCTAGTATCCCTCAAGAACCAGAGCTGCCCCATTTATAGTTTTTGTTACTGCTTACCATATTTATATCTGCAAATATCTCATTTTATATTCACTGACTAGATATTTATAGACACCATTGGTGGTGGCATACTGTGTTTATCTCACACCCTATTCGGTATGCTGATGGTACTCAGTAAGATTACATGGATATAGGTAGTTATATGGGAAATTTACCAATTTTTTGAAGCTTTATTGGTTATATCATGAGACTGGGGAAGCGTAGGACTGAGTTATAGCTCGTTATCCCACTAAAGATAGAAATTTTGGCCATTTTTTTCTTTTTATACATGTTTTGTATTACATTCCTGCATCCATGTCTGCATGGTTCATTTTGTTAGATACCTGACATTAAAAAAATTTCATATAATGATGGATGTTATTGATTTCAATTATTTATTAAATATATATTATTTAACTTCCATTTTTATACTGTCATTTATTTATAATTCTCCCACTATTCATATGTTTATTTCACCATTGTATTACTCTAATCATGAAGGTATAGTCTCCCAACTATACCACATTTCACCCTCGCTATTAATTGGAATCCTATGGTGTATGGGATGTCCGCTTTAATCCATGTGACCCACTAACTAAGGGAACCATTTAGTGGTATTCAGGTCGAGACGTCATAGAAAGTAATTAGATCCTAAATATATATATAAATAAATACATTAAAAGTTTATATCATTAAATAAAAAATAAAATAAATTCATTTAACATTTATATATAAAATATCAGAATGAAAATTTAAAAATAAATCAATTAAAAATATAAGATGTTACATTCCACCCCATTAAAAAATTTATTCTCTCACTTTTACTCAGTGATAAACACTTATTATTTTTTTTCCAACTTTCTTAGATTTCTATAGTGACACCATTCTTGCAAACATAGATATTACATCTTTTTAGATTAATATTCAGCACATTACATAAATACACACTTGAAGGTTGTAATAGTTTAGTTTCTTTAGAGACTAGGTACACAATCTTCTAATTTAGTAAAAGATATTTAATATCTATCATAAATATATTTCCCTTTAGTAATCATCACTAACATGTACTACTTAAAATCTTTTATCATAACATGAGGAAAGGAAACATAAGAATGGGTGAGATCATATTCTCTGTAAGGGTAACCAATAGAGATACATAATCATAACATGAAAGTAACTATGTGAGAATATTATAATAACCTTTTAAAACAATTCCCTATATATCAAGGATCATAATATTGAGTCCTAGATGTTCATAATAGATGAATCATAAGGGTACCAAAGAACAAGATCCATGAGAGCATAACATTATCATAAGACAAATATTTTTGCATACACATTATCTTACAACATTATAAACATGTATAAATGTATAAAGGTTCACTCATTAATTTAAGGACATGAAATCAACAACTCTCATAAACTTATTGAAATGAAACTAGTCCACGGACAACATTATGGACATGAAATAGAGGTCCATTAATAACACTGTGAATAGGAAAGTAGGTTCATGCATAACATTGTGAACATGTATTCAGGTTCATGCATAACATTTCAAACATGTAATCAGGTTCATGAATAATATATTTACTCATGAGTAATCCATATTTTCACAATTCATTGGAAGGAGATATAGTTCCAACCATTATCATAAAGAAAATAAAATTTATGTGTTCCAAAATATCAAAAAAATATGTATCATATCAACAGCCATAAAATTAAATGGTTTTTAAAAACATTTCATCATATTGTAACATGTAGAAGAAAGATGGGTTTTATAATAATTTCATCATAGTGTAACCCATGAAAAAAGAAGCAAGATTCATAAGAATTATTACATTTCATAACACATGTAATAGAAATAGGTTTCATAAAAATCATTTCATCATAAATAAAAACCATTCAGAGAAAGAAGAATAATGGTGTTCTTCAATCATATCCCCATTAATGAAAAATTTACATCAAATGATGTCATCTTAGATGATTTTGAAAGATAAATCACTTCAAAAATTTCTTATGGAAAATAAATTTTATTTGAAAATTCATTATTAAAGCTAATAATTCGTAATACATTTAGGAAACTATTTTCCTTGAAAATAAACACTGAAACTTATGAAGGAAACTTTAGAAATCGTTTAAAACATTTATTGAGTAAAATATCCCTCCCACATTGAAAATAAATTTCAATTTTTTTTAAAATAACCTTTAAAACTTATAAATGAAACTTTATTAAAATAATGGTCATAAAAATGTGAAATTTTTATTCATTCTATACACATTAATGTAAATATTTTTTCACATTCTTAGTAAAATCCAAACAATAATTTTTTGGAAAATGAAATGAATATTACTTTCAAAACATTATATAAAAATTAAAACATTGGTAAAAAATTATTTAATAAATAATTTTAAGAATGATAAAAAAAATTAACACATTTTTACAAAACAAGGTTTTGGAAGATAAAGGGTTTTCAACCAAATAGAGAAATATATATAATTTTTCTTTAAAATATATTAATTATATAAAAAAATGAATAGTGTAAAAATAGTAATATTACTTGAAAATACAGTTAATAACCCAATTAGAAGAAAAATAATGATAATTATTGAGATGTAGATAGTAAGATTTCGACATTGGAGATATAATTATAAATAATCTTGATAAAGGATGAGATTGTAACATAAAACCATTACCACATTGGTAATATTTGAAATGTAATACCCATTGAAGATGGATAATAAAATTGATATTTAATCCCAATAATTTTTAAGATAATTATCCTAAAATAAATTATTGGTCTTTATATACACCAAATAAAATAAATATATGGTTAATATAGAATGTGTCTCAAATAAGTAAAAAGGTGAAGTAGAATTCTCTTACCAAATTAGAAATCAGTTGGATCATAACTTTGAATAAATAATAACATCATATAAAACATTAATATAATAAAAATAATAATATAAATGATATAAGATTTAAAATAGGTGTCATATATGTATACCACACAAAATAAATGAGTGTTAAATTTTTATATGTCTCCGAGAAATAAAACATATACTAGAAATATCTTACCATAAGTCTCAACTTCCTTCGTACATGTTCGAAAATCATGTATAATAAATAGATGTTTAGTATAAATTTAACAAAGAACCATTTTTAAATATGTCATACCATATATGATTTTATTATGAAATTTTTTACTCATTTCTGAACAGTTCCGCGTTAATGTCATGTTTCAAACAATAATTGCTTTATCTTTGGTGTATGTTTAGATTTATTATTTTTGGTCATATTACATAAATCATAGTTCAATCCTCTTCAGAATAATAATAATTAAATAATTATAATATTTATATGTCAAGTAAACTTTTAATACCATTCAGTAACTTTGGTTTTAGGAAATGATCTATGTTATGATCATAGAGACGATAATTCATACATTCGCGTGAGTAACATTTTCATTTTTCAATGATAATTATTGAAAGTAAATAAGTAGTATTTTATCTTTAGATAATGATAATAATTATCATATATCCCATATTATTTCTTAAAATATATATATATCATCAATTTGGTGTGGTGAAAAAAACAGATTCACATCACTTTGTGAAGGTGTTGATACATGAACCACGTTTTTATTTTTCAATAAGTAAAAAGGTAAGAAATAAAATGATATTTTTTATTTCAAAAATGATACATATGTTAATAATATCATAATTAAATAATCTATATCACATATATTCCTAAAATTTTTCATTATTACCTTCTATTTAAAGTGTTAGTGGAAAATGAATCACATCTCTTTACGAGGGAGTTGTCTAACGTACACATGACAGACGTTATTATATTCCCTAACTAATGGAAAGTAAAAAATTAATATATGATATAATAACTCAAAAGGTATAATTATTTTATAAATTATATATATATATATATAAATTATGAATCATTATACCTAATCATGAGATGCGGAAATGTAAAAATGAATGATATTAGTTGACGAGGCGGTAGTCCACCGTACACACAAATAATGATTTTGAAAAAAAAATTGTGGGAAGTAGAGATAGTTTTAGTTCATGAAATTAAAATAAAAAAATATTAGTATATAAAATACAATTATTTTAGTATACCATGAATGTTTTAAAAGAATTTAAGTGGTAATAGGAACAAATGAAATAAAAATTCTCATTGAAGAATGTTACCTCTTCATGAGGCATCATCCTTAGTTTTTCACCAAAAACTATATTAAGTTAGATTTATTACCAAAGTAAGGATTATATAATGAGATAGGGTATTTTTTAAATGCATGTGGTAATTTATTTTATGAAAAAATGGATTCAATGTGTAAATAGGAGAGGATAGGGGTGGCATTTTATAAGTGAGGTGGGTGGAACACTTATAATTTTTGATAAGAAAAAGAATTTCCCACATTTATCACATGACACGATGTTCCAAAATGAAGTATTATCAAGAATTAGATATGATAGGGAATTAATATGGCCATGAAATAGATTTTATAAAAGTTTTTAGGTCATTTTAACACTTATATTTTTAGTTAACCCCAAGGTAAACTGATTTCTACCTTAATTGTGATAGTTAATTTTTACGCTTTTCACTATTCAATTTAGTAAAAATTTAATTTAACCTTATTATATAATATAAATAATTATTATTACAAATATATAATCCATATCTCAAAATTCAATTCAAATAAGTTTCAAAATTTATTTTCTAATTAATCTCGCAGACGCGATGAAAAAGCATGTTGTCAAACATATGATTCTAAAGTGGAAAAGTTTTTTACATCAAAATTCATTATGAAAATGTTTATAAGGAATTTAATTGTTTTCATATATTTAATATTGAAATAATTTTAATTTATAAAAAAATTTAAAATATAATTTAACTTTATAAATAATTTAAACAAGGAATAATTTTTCAATTAAACTTTTGTATTTTTCACTATTCATCAAAACATTAATCTTTTCAAAAAATTATCATAAATTCACCCTAAGATAATTTTAAAATAATGATATAGAAAATTAACATTTTTTTTAAAATTAATCTTCAAAAAATTTTAAAAAATATTTTAAAAATATGTGTGAAAAAATGATACAAATTTGTTTTATAAAAATATAGTTTTTAAGTGTGAAAATGGATTTATTTTTATCCTGAAACCATGAAATTATAAAAGAAATACATTATATTTTATAGCATGTATGAAACAAAACACTAGGATTAAAAGTTAATTTCATATCCTAATACTTTATTATATATTTAATATTTTAAATTAACTCAATCTATTATATATATTTCAATTCACACAATACTAAGTTTATGTTTCATTACACCAAACAATGATTTTATAAGATAACTTACAATACATCCAAGACATAATTTTATAGAACAATAATATAATATTATTATTATTTAATATGATAGTTATTTCATAGCCCATGGATTGGAGGGTATGAATAATATTAACTAAATTATGAAAATATATAGTTTACACACATTTATTATTTATATATTGATTAGTAATAAGGGAAGAATCCTTTAAAGGACAATCAAATATTTTAAAAAAAGTATATTTTCTTAAATAGACTGTTTAGTTGTGTTCACCACACATAATTTAAAAATAATTTTTAAAAAATTTAGAAAATTTATTTTATGATATAATCATAAATTTTTAAAAAGGACTATAAAAATTTGCATCAGGTAAATATTTTTTTGATTTTTCAACGAAATTTCATTTTTTGATGAATATTGGAAAATACTAAATTTTAATTTAAAACAGCATTTTCATTTAAAAAATTTAGAAGGTTGAATTGAATTTTTAATTGGTTTTAAAGTAACCTTAGTTAAATTTTATGTCAATTAATCATATTTTGGTCATTGTTATATTTTTCATAATGAATTTAGATATAAAAACATTATAACCTTCTGCACATTTTAACTTTAGAAACCAATTTTCTCATCGCATCTTGAAGATTAATTTTAGATTAAAATTTTCTAATTATGTGAATTTAATTTACTAAAATGGATTCCATATTTAGAATTATAATAACTTATAATTTCTCATATTGTAAACCTATGTTCTGAACAAAATTAATAGGGAAAAAAATAAAAATTACTTACCATGGTTAAGGAAAAAATTGATTTATCGAGGGGTTAAACTAAAATGATAATAGTTAAAATGACCTATAAACCTATAAAATAATATTTTATAGTATTATTTAGACCATAAAACTTATAAGGATATATAATAGATCATTTTGGTCTATTTTTACATATGATAAATGTGTAAGATGTCATGTTTTTTCGAAAATACCATGTATGTCCTCTCCCCCACTTATAAAAGGTCATCCCCCTCTTCTCCCTTTTACACACCTTAAAACCACGTTGGTTTGGAAATACACTACACAAAAAAATTACCAAATTCCTTCCACTCATCTTAATATACTTATTTTGTGTATAAAGACAATCTATGAAGGATTTATTGCAATCATAAGGAGGATACCAAAAGAAGATTTAATTTTCTTCTACGAGCATCTTTGTTTTACTTCTTTCTACACCACCTTCAATGTATATTAAACCATAATGATATAATAATATATATATATACATATATTTTATATACAATAATTTTTTATAATAAATTCATTACCAAAAAACTTCTCCAAATCCATATAATTTGTTACGAAATCATCATTTGTGTGTATGGTGGACAACCGCTTCACGAACTGATATCGTTAATTTTTCCCTTACCACCTATCAAGTTTGAGTATTATGGTGTATAATATATATATATATAACATATTTATGACATAATTATACATAGATATTAATTATTTCATAATATCTTTCTTTTTATTCTATTCTATATGGTAAATGATAACATTGCTCGTGTGTATGGCGGACTACTGCCTTGTGAAGCGATGTGATTTGTCTCTCACTAACACATAACATAGAAGGTGGTTAGGATAAAAATTATTTAATATATTTGATATAAATTACAAAATTATGATATTAATTACATATTTATCATTCTATAATGATAATAAATTTATGATTTTCTTTCTTTCATTATCACTCACGTATTGATAAAAACATTATTTGTGTATGTGTAGACTACCGCGTTCATGAAGTGATGTGACTCTCATTTCATAATCAAAAAATATGGATGATATATATATATATATAAGTATATAATATTATTTTAATGTTCTTATTATTATTATTATGGAAAGTTAAAATATTACTTACCTCCTTCCCATAATGATCGGTGAAAAATGGAAAGGTTACTCAGGGATATGTATGACCTATCGTCTCCATGATCGTAATGTATTTTATTTTTGTAAACAATAAATAGTGATTGGTTTTAAAATTAAAAGTGATGTTAATATATGATTATTATATAATTATTATTATTCTATAGATGGTATATCTATATAATATGTGCATGAAACAGATCTTTCATAATGAAACATGCCTGAGAAAACAAGGCAATTGACTTTTGAAAGAATAAATATAATGAATTATTATTAATCAATAGGTGATAAGTTATTATAAAGGGATCATATATGATATTATAAATATTAATATAGTTCTGTTATAAATTAATAACATTTTAAAAATGACTATATAAGATTTTATAGCACATTCAACTAAAAAGGAATCATAAGTTAAGGGACATCATCTTAATTTCATTTCATTGAAGCTTATTAAAAAGTTATGCTCCTATTTTATTTTATATGGTGTATATACATCCCATGTGGAATGTAATATCATGAATAAATCATTATTCAGGGTATTTTTTGTTTAAATTTGAATTATTTCAACTAAGGGTATTTGAAATAAAATTTACCAAGTGGTAAAGAATTTAATAGATCGATTTAGTTTCATTGGGTTATAATAATCCTTAGTTGTCATTGATATTCTAATATTATGTGAATAATTATGTTTTGTTATCTTATTTTTTATTAAAAATTTCTTATGGGGATTAATATTTCATTCATATAATGGATTAATTCATTAATTCTAACTTCGAAATTATGATCATGTTAAGGGTTTATTTTACAATATCATTCTAATCGAGATTGTTAATTCTTAAATTTAATTTAAATGAAATTATTTTATCATTTCAGAAATTAAACCATTTAATTCTATTCTCTTATGGTTATTCATGATATTTTATAGCAATATTACCGTTTTTCACTCTTTGGTACTTAAAATGTTTTGGAAAATGTTTTTATGAAAATACAACTTTATTACTCTCTTTGGTCAGAAGTTTATTTTATTATAAAACTATGATTTCTATAAATTTTTATAATGATTAATTAAAAAAATTTGTAAAAAAAATCATTTAAAAAAAATTGGAAGGAATATTCATTAATTTTTTATGAACAAATAACTTTTTTATCCTTTTAACCATGCCAAATGTATGTTCTTTTTCACTTTTACAACATGTATAGAATTACCTTCCAACCTAACCATCAATTCATTAAACAATCCATTTACAATTTTAAATGAATATTTTAATGAATATTTTAACCTAATTTTCATTAAATTCTAGGTTTTTAATATATTATTTTAAAATAAAATTATTTTCAAATTTTTTATTTCATAAAAAGTGAATTACAAAATAAAAAGGATATTTTCTCCAATATTTTTTAATGATCTTTTTATAGTATTTATATTCATCAATGGCAACAAACCTTTATTATTAATCTAATGGGAATATGTTGATATGATCCTAATTCTTACTTTGGATGATTTATGATTATTTTCATCAAATATAGTATTAACATTCACTACCTTGTTTCATTTTTTAGTCATTAACTTTCCCTTTAAATATTCACTTTGTTGTGATAATTAGACATGAAATTTCCCCCAAAATATCCACATTATTTATCATGGACATTCATATTAACTAGACCATATCTAATTTATACATACATCGTTTTACTTTGGAAGTTATTTTATTGATTAATGAAATATTGATAAATCTTTAGCCTTTACATCTTATGGATATTCGATGTTAAGGAATATTGGTTCATTAATTGAATAGATTATTCGATATACGAGGAATTATTTGGACTTATTGTGACATGTGGGTCTCGATATTATATATCTCCTTGATGTATCAGTAAATCTTATAATACAAATCAGTAATCTAGTATTAAACAGAGTTTTACCTATAGTTTATAAAGACTTTTAAAAGGTCTTTACGGTAGAGGTATCATGTGCCTGATACATGATGTCAAATAATTAATCATTTATTTCATTTTATTATTATTATTATCCATGATATTTTCATAAAGGTATTATCTATGGATAAATTTCATTGTCAATTTATTGATTTTATTGAATTTGGGTTTAGTTATTTAACTTTCCATATTGATTGTTGTCCATGATATTTTTTTATTGAAATTATCTCTAGGTTCACCTGCTTAACAATTTATCAATTACAAGGAATGTGTGTTCAGTAATTTACCTTTCCATATTGATTATGATTATTGATTCATGATAACATCCATTGTACTTAACCCTTACTGATAATTTCATTTAACCCTTATTTTTATCATTTACCAAGATTCCAAGAAGTTTACTTTGATAGATATGCAAGGATATACTTAAGGGAATAGTGATATTCCCTAAAAAATATTATAATATTTACATTTTAATGTAATGTGAGACTCATGTATTTATCTAGTTTACAGAGAATTCTAAAATATTTGGTACTATAGTTTGTGATTCCATTTATCTTATGCCAACGTAATAAGACATGACACTAGATCTGAGATACTGGGGTTGGTCGCTATATTTGGTATCCAAGTGAGTTTAGTAGACACCTTGGGAACATGATTTTGGAAAAAATAGATTAGATAACACAAATATATGAAAACATTGGAGGATAATTAGGGAAGATTATACTAAAGTAGATATTATGAGGTCCTTCCAAGAAATACATCCCTTTATAGATATTAAAAGTTGGTATGGTTTTGGAATAGATGTTCTTAGGGGTAATAACATTGAAAATGGTGTGTCAGAATAGACTCAGGCATTACGTAGTCCACCATAAAGGAACTGCTGAACACCTGGTTTATCAATCTTGGGATAAATTCTTAGGATAATACAAATTTTCTTTAAGAAATGTTATGAAGGATTTGAATAGATTATGAAAGTTAATGACCTAGGATAAACTTAATGTATCTTATATTGAATATAATGTTTCATGATTTATACATCCTATAAATAATTATATAGTTTCCCACTATGATTATTTATCCTCACATTATTTTGTTTTGGTTTTACCCAATGATCGCTTCTAATGGTTAAACCCCTTGACCAAGGAAGGACATGTGTTGAAATAAAATAGATGAAGTATTTATGTATTTGGATTGAGGAATTAAATTTTGGAAGTATTTTTTAGTAAAGATACTTTCTTTAAAATCATAATGATATATCTAAGGATTTTTCTAAATTTGAAAATAATATATGTCTTCATTAACTTAATAGTTATGAATACCATCCTGGTATAATTAGTTTTAGGTTGACCATAAGTTCAAAGACATAAACAACTTTTTTTTTGATTTTATGTGACGAGAGTCTTCCAATATTAAGGATATTTTGAGAGAATTTTATTTCAATACAACCCATTGGTTTAGTATATGTTTTAGTGAAAACATTTAATTCTTGAATAATGCCTTTACATTTTATAGACATAAGTTTAAATGTGTTGAGAAAATTTTGGATTAATATGGTCATTAATGTAATTGTAATAATAGTCAAATAATATTATTAGGATTTATTAAAAAAAATTATTGAAAACCTTAGTAAAAATTATATTTAATGATTTATTTTATTTCAAGGATCTCCATAATATTTTTGGGAATGTTATAGAGTTTATATTAATAGATTTTTGGAAAAGGAAAACCTATATATTGGTTTAAAACCCATCGTTTCTAGAAAGGCCATGGGTAATGAACCCATAACAAAAGGATGATAAAGGTTTAGTTCCTACAATTGGGTTACCTGATTTCTTGGTTAATATATCTTTTCTTTTTATTAACAATTTGTAGAATAAAAATTAATTAAGCTCTATTGGTATTTAAATTTTATGTTTATATATTAATGTATTATATTGGATAAATCATTATAACCATATTGGTTTTTTAAAATAGTTAGAGACATATTGAAAGTCTTCTCACACTTTTATGGATTTAAGGATTCTTTAAAAGTGAATTTTAGTGCTTCAAGCATAAAAATGTCACTTTTTGGTATTTATTATGTGATGTAAGGGATGAATTGGAAATTTATTGAAGCATAACCAAAGGATGAAATTATTCTTATGAAATAAAAACATATCAAGTAAGTATATTTCTTTATATTTCAAGAAAGAAATGTAATTTCTCAACTTTATCAAATGTATCATGAATCTAAAATTTTACCCTATTACTTTCAAATATGATAAATATGATTGTATTTTAAATCATCACAGATTTATGGTTTTTAGGACTTTGACATTTCTTTCATCATTAAAATTATCGGGATCAATTACATTAATCAATATATATAATTATATACACTTTTATTCCATGTATATATCTTTACTTTCCACTGATTTTCTCCTAAACAAAAACCTAGTTATTTGTTATTTCATATGACATTTATATTTCTCATTCAATATTATTAAGATGATATTTTGTTAACCATTTTTACAATGTGGGTTTTTTCAAAAAAAAAAAGAATTTTCAAATATCAAAACATTAATTACTTAGATCATGTTTTCATTTCAAGAGCAAAATTTATTTAATGTGGGGGTAATGTAACACCCAGAAATTCTAAAATAAAAAAATTATATTTCATACTGTATACGACATAGAACAGCAAGAATAGAAGGGAATAAAACACCCTTATAATTTATGATATATTTAATAATTTAAATAAACTCAATATATTATATATCTTTAAATAAATGAAACACTGATTTTATCTTGATTTATATGGAACAACAAATTTCTTTGTTTACTTATGTTACTCACAAGACTGAGTTTTACCAAACATCAATATAATATTAACATTAATACTTCATATGATAGTCATTGCATAACCATTATAATGGAAGGTTTGAATATGATAGAATAACTTATGAAAATATATATTTTACCCACATTTATTTGTTATCTATTGATTTTTAACAAAATAATAATCATTTAAAGGAAATATTTTTTGAAAAACTGTATTTTTCTAAAATATGGTTTAGTCAAACTTGGTGCACAAAATTTACTTTTAATATTTATTAATTTTAGAATATTTATTTGAAAAAATAAACATAATTTTTAAAATTTTAATATAAAATTTATCTTAGGGTGAATTTTATAGATTTTTTAGAGAAGTTTTATTTTTTGATGAATAGTAAATAATATTGAATTTTAATTGAACACATCCTTTTTGTTTAAATAATTTTAAAACTAAAATTATTTTATTAGTTTTTTTAAGTAAAATTATTTAAATTTTATATCATTTAATAAAATTTACGTCATTGTGATCATTTATTATTCAATTTAGATATAAAAAACTTTGTAAACTTTTTAACATCTTCACTTTAAAACCATGCTTTCTCGTCGCGTTTCCAAGGTTAATTTTAAATTATATTTTTCCACACATGTGGATTTAATTTAGAAAAATGGATTTCATATTAGGAATTATAATAGTTTATAATTTATAATAACATCAACTAAATTTTTTACCAAAATGAATGGTGAAAACTGTATAAATTATTTATTGTGTTTAAGGTAAAAAATTATTTACCATGGGGTTAAACTAAAAAGATAAGTCTAAAAATGACCTATAAAATTGTAAAAAAACTATTTTGTGGGAATATTTATAACCATAAACTCTATGGGATGGTTATTATCCTTTTTTTTACCATTTTAAAATATGAAAAATGTGTTAGCACCAAATTATTGTTAAAAATACAATGTGTGTCCTCTCCCCCACTTTTAAAACATCACCATCTCTCCTCTATTATTCACACATTAAAAATAAATTTGATTCATCTAATATCTACCCAAATAACTTAAAAAATACACTACCATCATATTAGAAGCTTTATTTTTGGCATAAATCCATCCTAGGAAGGATTTAGTTCCATCCTAGGAGGATTCCCAAAGAAGAGGTAATGTTATTCAAGAGGCATCTTTATTTTAGTTCTTTCCCCACCACAGTAATTTTTATAAAACATTATGATATAAAACAATTATAATATTACATATTAAGGGATGTTTTGATATCAAATTAATAGCCTAAAATCTTCTCCTCATCCATCAAACGGGTTATGAAACCATTATTTGTGTGTACGAAGGAGTACCACCTCGCAAACTAATGTTATTCATTTTTTAGTACCACCTCTAATGTTTGGGAAATATTATTGATATAAATTATATATATCATATTAAAAACATAATTATACCTCTTAATTGAATATATCATAAAAATCTTCTTTACCTTACATTCTATATGGGACACGATGACATCGCTCGTGTTTATGGCGGACTACCACTGCGTAAAGCGTGTGATTCTTCATTTACTAACACATTACATGGAAGGTAATAAGGATAAAATTTAATTAATATATTTGATATAAATGAAATAATTAATATATTAATGACATATTTATCATTCTAAAAATATAATATATGAACCATTCTCTTTCTTTCTATTTCACTCATGTAGAGATGATAAAATTGTTCATGTACATGTGGACTACCGCCTTCATGAAGCGATATGACTCCCTTTTCAAAACCACACAACACAGTTGATATATATAATTATACAATATTATATTAATTATAATATTATAATTATGAAAATGTAATATATTACTTACCTTTTTTCATAATGATCAGCAAAAAAATGAAACGTTAGTCATGTGTATGTACGACCTACCATCTATATGATCATAACAAATATCATTTTTCATAACCATAATTAATTATGTGTTTTAAAAGAAAAATTGATGTAAAAATAATACAATTATTTCATGATTATTATTTTAGATATTATATAACTATATAACATGAACATGAAATAGATCTTTCATAATGATACCTGCATGTTAAAAAAATTCAATTAACACCAGAAATAATGAAAGTAATGATTGACTATTAATGAATGGTTGATAAGATATTATAAAGGGATAATATATGATATAATAAATATTAATAATGTATTTTTATAATTTAATAAAATTTTAAATCCACTATATATAATTTTAATGTATGTTTAACAAAAAAGAAAGCATAAAGTAATGGATTTCGTCGCAATTTCATTCCATTGAGTCATATTGTAATATTATACACCTATTTCATTTTATATAGAATATATAATTCCCATTTTAAATTTAATATCATGAATAATTATTTATTTATGTTATTTTATTTTTAAATTCAAGATATTTCATATAAGGCCATCTGACTTAAAAGTTAACAAGTGGTAAATAATTTCATAACTAAATTTCATTTCATTGGGTTATATTACTCCTTCATTGTATTTAATATTAAAAGATTATGTGAATAATCAAATTATATTATCTTATGTTGCACTTAAACTTTTTTTAGGTTGATTTAAAATTTATACATATAATAGATTCATTGATTATATCTCTTTTAAGTGTTATATTCATTTTAAGGGTTTATTTCACAATCTAATTATAGTTAAGATTGTTACTTCATGAATTTCGGTTGATGAACATTATTTGATAATTGCATAATAAAACCCATTTAATTTTCTTATCCACTATTTATTAATAATATTTTCATATAATAGTATATTTTTTCCACTCTTTAGTACTTAAAATGATCTAAAAAGTGTTTTTAAGAAAACCATTCATCATTTCTCCCTTCATCTATAAATCTATTTTCTTCCAAAACCATGTTTTCTAAAAATGTTTATAAAATTTTAAAAATGATTTATTAAATTTATTATTACCCATTATGATTTTTTACAAAAAAATCATCGGAATATTCTTATCTCTTTAAAAACAAGGCACTTTTCTAACCATTCACCTACAAAGGGAATATTCTTTTTAGCTTTTACATCGTGTACGAAATTACCCACTGACATGAAAATAATTTATTTCAAGATACCTCTTTTAATTTATAAGATCCTTTTTAAATAAATTTTTTTCCTAATATTCTTGAAATTATTGGTTTTCAAATAAATGATTTTCAAGGAATTTTGTTTTAATTTTTAATGTCTTAATAAAGTAATTTTCAAAATAAAAAAGTTATTTTCCTCAAGAATGTGTTTAAATATATTTTTATACCATTTATATTCATAAATGAAGACAACCATTTATTCTTACTCTAGTGGGTATATGTTAATATCATCTTAAATCTCCATCTATATGATTTATGATTATTTTGACCAGGGATAGTATTGAAATTTTCTTTCTTGATTCATTTTGTAGTCATTAACTTCCCCTTTAAAATATACAACTTCCTGTGATCATTATAAATTATATTTCCCCCTAAATATCCATATTTTTCACCATGTATAATATTATTTATTAAAATATATCTCATTTATACCTACGGTGTTCTACTTAGAAATTTATTTGATTTATTGGGGAAATATTGATAAATCTCTATCCTTTACCCAATATGGATATTTGATGTTAAGAAATATTGATTTATAAATTAAATCAATTATTCGACATATGAAGAATGATTTGGACCTATAGTAATGGGGGGGACATAAAATTATATATCCCCTAGATGCATTTATAGTTCTCACGAGACAAATCAGTTAAACTTGAATTAAACATGTAATGACTTAAAATTCTATCAATGAAAGATACCTTCTTACAATTATTTAATATAGTATAGATCATATAAAATCACAAAAATAATTAAAAAAATTATAAATGAATAATGAATGAAATAAGAGGGTTTTTCATAAATTAATGAACCTATACTAATGGAATAGTATCTTGACCATTAGAATAGTGATATAACACTTATGAATAGTAAATGATCCAATAGAATAGTAAAATCACCAATGAATGTATATGTAAGATCCTGACCTGGGTTCCATGCATCAGTGCCCCGAGATGGTCTACTACGTGATTGCAAGCATGTCTCTCTGTACTCCAGAGGCTTCCAACTAACAGTGAGGGTCTTATATCAGTCATGAGGAGACTATACCCTCTTCTGTAAAAAAATACACCAACAGAAATAAATAAAACATAACAAGTGAATAAAAAAATTGATATCAAAACCAGAACAATACCAATATCCCAAGATGACAAAAACATGAAATACAATATCAGAACTAAATTGTAGATATGCCATGCTAGATATGTGTCTAGTGAAAAAATTAAAACTCAAAATAAAGACCCAAATTATTCCCTAGAAGATACCAAACCAAGTCTGGTTCCCTCATCCATGATTCATCTAGCATAAGGTATTTTCCCTTAACTATTCATGTAACCATGAAATATATTCAGGTATAAATTAGGCAGCCTGAGTACGTTGTAAGTTCAACTTAGTAGGCAACCACCAATGGGGTCTAAAAAAATATAAATTCAATAACAAGTGTATGAATTTTTATAAATAAATAAGTAAAATTAATAAATTAACACTTAAAATATTATAAATTTATTCTTTATTTAACCACATATGTTCCCTTGGATTTCCAAGGACACCTGAAACTCAATACCTTCTTCAGCCCATGTCGGAGTCTAGACTACCCCCTAAGGGATCACAGGTCTTAGAATTCCACTACTACCATTCTATCTCATCTCAATATCATAATTTTGTTATTACCATTCAACATCTAAATTCTCATATGAATTCCACTATTACCATTTATCATTTCATTAATTAATTTTTTAATTAATTAATCATCTCAACCTCATTAATTAACTCAAAATTTATTAAATCTTCTTAATCTCATTAATTATCTCAAAAATTAATTAATCTTATCAATATAATTAATTAACTCAACAATTAATTTATTTTCTTAATCTCATTAACTAATCCAAACATTAATTAATATTCTAAATCATATTAACTAATGCAATAATTAGTTAATCTTATCAATCTTATTAATTAAATTAATAATTAATTAGTCTTCTTAATCCCATAAATTAACTCAACATTTAGTTAATATTCTTAATCATATTAATTAACTCATCAATTAATTAATCAACTAAATCCTATTTATTAACTCAAAAATCAATTAGTTTTATCTTTCTATTATTTTGTAATTAATTCTAATAATTAATTATTTAAATCACAATCTCAATACCACTAATTTATTCCACAACAGATTAATCAATTCAACAATCTAAATTCCCTCAGGAATAATCCTATAGTTGATTATTCATAGTATATATATTCAATATCTCATAAATAATTCCTTAATTAATTATCAAATTCACAATTCCAATATCTCATAATTAATTCTCCAATTAATTATCTAATTCTACAATACCTAAATCTCACAATTTCACAATTACATCAATTAATTAATTGGCCACATTAATTATTCCAATTTAGGAATTCCAATTACAAAACAACTCTAGTAATTATACAATTTACATACATGTAATCGATATCATGACTAGGGATTTGAAAATTATACCACCTACCTCAATTCATTGATGAATAATAACCCAATGAAAATATGTAAAATTTGAGCAGCACAACGATGTAGAATGAGATCCATATCTAAAACCCTAAATTAAGATTAAAAAAATATATATCACTTAAATATATATCTGTATATATAATCCAATATCTAGATCAAAAATATTAAATCTATATCTAACCAAAACCCATAATAAAAACCTCCAAAAAAAGGGAGAAGGAAGGAAAAAGAATTGAAAAGCAAATGGGATAGGATTCTCTTATTGGGAGAGCTATGGATCTTTGATACGGGATCCAAATACAAAATAACAGAGGTTGAGAGGGCTTGTAATATGATTTAGAGTCTCTAAAATCGAGAGAAATCAACTTGGTCTAAGTTTGGGTTGAATAGGGTGAGTTTCAGGGGTTTCAAGTGATTAAAAATCTAATTCTCGAGTGACTTTAAAAGTCAGCCATAGTTTTCTGGGAAGTGGCGCAAGATTTTATCTGACATTGAACCTAAACCATGTTCCTCTTTTATAGGGGTTCATAGTTACTTCTAATAGGGTTCAGGGTTTGAAAAACTGTTCGCCGACTGTGTAATTCCCCTATGTCTAGGGTTGTTTGGTTTGTTGTGTTGGGGCGCATTGTTTTACCTAACCATGAAAACCCATCTTTCATTAATATTTCTCAAATTTTCATCCATACACACCCTAATAAAAAACACAAATTTTAATTATGAAACACTAAGAAAAATAGTACCTATATCCAAGACTGAGACATCTTCATAGAAGGTCAAGATCTTACAATATCCCCAACTTATAACAGCTCATCCTTGAGATGTACTCCCAATCATCTCTATAATTCTGAGCCAAAGAGATCATGAAACTATGTCCTTAAATATACTTCTATTTCCCAATTATACTCCAAAACACTCCCATGTTCCCACAATATATGAAATATCAGCACGGCCTTTCCCCGTAACACTTTCTCACTACGATCCAACATAAGTACCATATGATCCACAAAGAAAGTATCTTCCTCAAGAACAACATCATATTTGTTTATCACATGAGAAGGGTCAGGGTGATACCACCTAAGTTTTAACACATTAAAAACTTCATTCATAACACTATATTTCTATGGAATTGTCAATAAGTGTGCCACTATAATGATTCTTTCTAAAACCTCAAATGGTCAAACAAATCTCGGTTCTAGCTTTCCCTCTCACTGTATCTTGTAGTGAACCAACCTAGGAGACAGATAAAAGAATACATGATCACCCATTGTAAACTATATGTGTTGTATCCTTAAATGAGAATATTACTTCTATCTACGTTGAGCCTTATCCCTAAATTTTCAAATCATCTGAACCTGCTTCGACATCTCCTGTATGAGACTCAGTTCCAATAACTCTGATTCACCTGCCTCCATCCATTATAAAGTTGATCTACATCACCTACCATAAAGTTCCATGTATGGTTTCATACGTATTGTAGCCTGAAAATTGTTGTTATATGAGAACTCGACTAAAACTAGGTGCTTCCCCCAAGACCCACTGATGTCAAGGATACCTGTCCAAATAATATCCTCTATAAATTTTATAGTATTATCTAACTTCCCATATGTCTGTGGGCCAAATACCATATTCAATAAAAAAAATTACCTAGAACCTTCTATAATACAGGCCCTTATACTGAAGTAAATCATGAATCAAGGTATGATACTATAGTCTATGGCTCCCTATGTAGACAGATTATCTCACAAACATACAAATCTCTCAGTAGCTCTACTGAGAAAGTCAATTGTATAGGTAATTTTTTTTTGTAATTTCTTCAATATATCCATAACAAAAAAATAGCATCATTCTTATGAGGTGTCGTTGGGAGACCCACCCCAAAATCCATAGTCACTTCATCCCACTTCCACTCTGGAATAGGAAACAGCTATAGTAACCCTCTAGGTTGTTGATGCTCCGCCTTCACCTACTGATAGGTATAACATCGTGTTATGAATCTTGATATCTTATTTTTCATGATCATTCACCAAAAGAGTCGTCATATGTCATGGTTCATTTTGGTCACAACCAGATGTACCTCCCACTTCGAGGCAAGAAATTACCACATCAACTTCACCCACATTCTCAGATTCACAAAAACCTGATAATTGATGTAAATAATCTTCTCCCTATCTAGGCTTTAGTTTAAAGTTTTCTCCCAGTATTCAAGGATTTCCCTCAAAGATACACATTTAGTATCCTAATACTTCATGTCTCTAATCTGTATCAAAATTGCATACTCCACTGAAATCAACACTAGAGTCATCTTCTCTTAATTCTCTAAAAGCACCACATGCATGTATCTCATCTGTTATAGTGATTATCATCCACTCGACACTAGACTCTTAAACAGCCTGGGTCTGAGTTTTCCTATTCAAAGAATCATCAACGCTATTTCTATTCCTATGCATATATGATAGTTTAAAATCAAAATACTATATATACTCAACCCATCCTGACTTCCAAAGATACAAATCTCAATGCAAAAAGATATACATTAAGATGTTTTGGTTTGAAAACGCAGTAATATTTTCTCCCAATAGATAATTCTTCCTACACTTTAAAGTATAAACCATAGCTTCCATCTAGAGGTCGGTTGTAGGGTAATTTCTTTCATTATCCGTCAACAGCTGAGACCCATATGCCATAACCTGATCTCGATGCATCAACAACACTCTAAGTTCTATCATAGAAACATCACCAAACATTGTTTACTCTTCAAATAGATCAAATAGGACTAATATTGGTGTCAATATCATCTGCATATTTAACTCCTAGAATGAATTATCATATGCTTCCAACCATAAAAAATTTATCCCTTTATTGGTTAAGCTCGAAAGTGGCACTACCAATCAAGAAAAGTCATGGATGATCCTGGGATAATATTTATCTTACCCTATAAATCAATGGATATTGAATACATTCTTGTGTTTCTCCCAATATACAACTACCTGAACCTTTTTTGGGTCCACTGACACACTTTATTCCAAGATGATATGACCTAAGAAGTGTATCTGGTCAATCCAAAACTAACACTTATATATCTTAGAGTATAAGGGATTATCTCTTAGTATACTAAAGATGATGACAAGATGTTGAGAATGATCATCATGAGTCTTGGAGTACACCAAGATGTCATCCACGAATACAAACACAAACTGATCTAGGTACAGATGGATGTTCTGGTTCATCAAGGCCATAAACACTAATGATGAATTTTTCAACACCAAAAAAATTACCATAAACTCATATAGGCCATACCTATTTCTAGAAGCAGTCCTCAATATATCATAAGTTTGAACTCTCAACTAATAATTCCCCAATCTCAATCAATCTTGGAAAAGATACAAGCCCCTCTGAACTGGTCAATGAGATCATTGATTCAGGTAAGAGGATACTATTTCTTCACTTTCATCTAGTTCAACTTATGGTAATCAACGCATAAGCGCAAACTCTCAACTTCATTCTTTGATAATAGAATAGGTGATCCCCAAGGAAAATACTTGGACTTATAAACCCATTATCAATCAACTCCTATAGCTAAGACTTAATCTCTTGAAGCTCTATCATCACCATTATATATGGTGAAATAGAAAAAATTCCAACTCATAACACAAGATCAATACTGAATTTCATGACTCTCTTAAGTGGCAGCACTAAAAAATATTTAGGAAACACACCTAAAATCTGTCCACTAAAGGTGGAAGGAAATCCTTATTTACACCTCCATAATCCAGAAATAGACTTGAAACTAGGGTTGTTATCTCTCCCATTTGTTGGGTAATTGCCCCTGAACAACCTACCTTGATATCCCACTCTCCATAGTGAATGTACATGTCACCCTTAAGATATGTAAAAGTCACTCTCCTTGGGGGATAATCTATATAGGCTCAATATTCTACTAACTAGACCATGCCTAGAATTAGGTTGAAGGCTGTCATTATCATGAATATAAAGATCACATACAAAATGATACTCTCCAACTTTAAGATAACATCCCTTACACAAGCATATGTCCCAAGACCCTACTCTGAAAGGTATATCTATTATTAACACCCCACTCATGAACTCTATCACCAGGATGAAACCATTAACAAGTTGTAAAAAAAGGAATGGGGGGCACCCGTATCAAATAAGGCACTAGATAATGTAGAATCTACCAGAATAGTACGTATCACTATTGATGGTCTAGCCTCACTATCCACAAGTGTAGGATTTACAAAAAGCTATTGTCTTGTCCCTATTCCCTATGATGTTTTATGAATCCCCTATGATGAACCACTCTATTGATACAGACACTCTTTCCAAGGAGAATCACATCCACTACCTCTATAGATACTTCCATCTTGATAAAGTGTATAAGATCCCCTTACTGCACTCTAATTCTATCAATTTTCCCCATCATTACCTTTTTATATAAGATTCATGCCACGACCTGTCCCCTAGGGCCCGTGCCATGACTACCCAAAGACCCCCTTCTATAGGCCAGAGGCCGACGACTAGCACCAAAGGCGTAAATCCCTAAGATGGGAAGGCTTTTACTTTATAACTGAAAACACACACAACAAAGTACACATCTGGATACAAAACACTAAGTAAAACTATATAATAAGAGAGTGCTGAAAAGTAAAGGGGCCAGAAATACAAGCCCAACTGAAAGTACAAGTACAACTAAAATGGGAAAAATAGCTGGAAGATGGAAAGCGACTCCTGCATCGTCCACCACGGATCCTACGTGAAGGGTAGGTACAGATAGCCTCCTCAGTACTCCAGGTCCTTCAATCTCCTCCTGGTACTGACCCATCGTGAGTTCCACCTCCGGGTATCATCCAGTCCTAATACGCTCAGCCTCGGTCTGAATTGTTCGTCGTCTGCATCCAACACAATGAGGTGCGGGCATATCCCCTAGTGGGGTGAGTATAACGATACTCAGTAGGGACCCCGAGACCCTCAAGGTCTCACAAAATCCAACAAGGATAAACCCCAAGGTATGAAATCAACAGATAACCCCACCTAGGTATATGCCCATACATATACCTGAGTTATATAGCAATCCTTCTCAATAATGAGGAAAGCACAAAGTTACTGACTCATCTCACACAGTTATACAACCTTTGTAGAGAGATAGAGATGATCAGATATAGTCACTAAATCATCTAAACTATCAGACCAACACAAGATCTGGGACCAGTTGTTAGAACTGTCGGACCCACATAGGATCTAGGAACATTAGTATGTACTATTGGACCTACACATGATCCAGCTTCAATAGTTATAACTGTTGGACCCACACAAGATCTGGGAATAGTAATGGGAGCTTTCGGACCCTCACAGGATCCAGGACCAACTATTAGAACTGTTGGACCCACACAGGATCCAGGAACATTAGTCGGAGCTGTCAGACCCACATAGGATCCCGGACCAGCTAATAGAACTATCGAACCCACACAGGATCTAGGAATAGTAGTTGGAGATGTCGGACCCACACAAGATCCAGCACCAGATATTGGAACTGTCAGACCCACACAAGATCCAGGAACAGTAGTCGGAGCTGTCGAACCCACAGAGGATCCAGGACAAGCTATTAGAACTTTCATACCCACACAGGATCCAGGAACATTAGTCAGAGCTGTCAGACCCACACAGGATCCAGGATCAGCTATTAGAACGGTCGGACCCACACAGGATCTAGGAACAGTAATCGAAGCTGTCAAACCCACACAGGATCTATGACCAGCTATTAGAACTGTCAGACCAACACATGATCCTGGAAGAGTAGTTGGATCTGTCGGACCCACATAGGATCAAAGGACAGAAATTCTATAAAACCCACATAGGATCCATAAACATAAGTCATAACTATCGGACCCACATAGGATCCAGGAACAGTCGTCAGTGCACAACCAGCCTCATGGTTCCGTACAAAGTATTCTTGATTCCGGGAGGGACTGCTCTTCAAGGCAAGTGTCGATACATCAACTTCCATGAAGTCCCAAGTTGATTTATCCAAAAGTTCCTCCACTTCATAGGGGAATAACCAAAAAAAACTTGTCCAAGATACTGAGGAAAAAATGGCTAATCCATTTCCCAAAAAGTTCACGACGTGTAGGAATGAGGCACACACAGTGTCTTCAGATATCGGGTACTAGCCATGTAAAATGACCTGTGTCGTAAGGATGCTCATGTAGAAATGAAAGTACATGGTGTGTGGTATGGTTACACACCATGCCCAAGAATGTGGGGTCAGCTCCATGTACGCTGGCCATGTGCCCGTACACGGCCTCAACCCATGTTCACCATCCCGTGTAAATGGTACACAGGGTAGCCCGTGCCCCTGGCCATGTCTGGCCGTGTGGTGGACTACATGACGTGTACTCCACCCTATGTCCATGTATCCCCAGGAAAAAAGACGAGTCTCATGAATCCACTTCTTCCATTCTGTATAGACAGTACACATCATTCCTCTTGGCCATGTAATTCTGCCCGTGTCCGTGTATTTCTCAGAATACACGCCATGTCTCGTGAAGTCGCTTCTACCATTCTGTGCAGAGAATGCACACCGTGTGACCGAGTTCACACACCATGTGTTACTTTTCTAATGTCCAAAGCTCAAGATGTAGAACTCACATACTACACGGTGTGTTTGTTAGATGTACACACCATGTATTCTATAATTTTCTAGGAATGGCGCCTTTGGCCAGTGCGCCTCCTGTGAAGTCCGTTCTTCGTTCTAATGGTTCATTCATCATGAAACTTTAGACACTAGGTCGCCTCGTTGTCCCATAGTCATCTCTAGTGTTTTTGGGCCTCCGATCAGCTCCAAAAACACGATTTGATTCACCCGCTCGAAGACCGGTCAAGGAACAGTCCTTCCAGTTCTGGTCCGATCCGTCGCCCTCTATCATCGTCGCACCTCCACTAGGTCGTTGTGATGTTGGGTATTCAATTTGGGATCATTGCGTTGTACAATAGACTCTCAATGATTCATTGTTCATCACCCATGAAGAACACGAAGAACGCATCAAACATTCATAAGAATGACGAATTGATCAGGTCTTGTTCGTTCGGCCCAGTCCTTCTATGTTATTTTGGTAGCAAGCGGGTTAAGAGAAATAATCCTGGAAGGAAAAATCATAGTTTCTCAAATCAAAACACACCCCTACCTCAGATTCATTATTCATTGAAGATGTCACAGAAATACCAACGTTGATTAGTTGATGTCAGGAATGAATATGAAGATGTCAAGGACGATCTCATCGGCATTCTTTAAGAAGGGGGCTTCCTCCCTTGTTCTGGTTGAATATCGTTCTTTTTTGGAAGAAGAAGTGTTCTTCGTTGGAGAATTACTTTTCTCCCAAACTCTCCTTTTCCCAAGCTCCACCAAATGAAAATGCCAACCCCAAAAATAATGGATTAAGTTAATCCATTATTTAATTGTTGGCCCAAATATTCAAAATGAATCAAATTAATTAATTAATGCTCCATTAATTAATTTGTGTTTATTTTCACCATAAAGTGGGGAGCTCAAGAGGCTCTCCCCACTTAATGGGAATTTTAAGAGGCTTCCAACTCAGGTGATCCCCACCAAATTAATCCTCACATTGGAGGTTGTGTTCGAGTGGGCCCCACCACCATAACCTCTAATGGGAGGTTAAGGTGGGGTGGCCCCCACCTCCAACATCCACATGATGGTTATAACAAATAAAATAAAATAATACATGTACTTATTTTATTTTATTATTCCACATAAAATCCAAAAACTATCTTTTATTCCTGACCATCTGCTGTCGAGGTTAAAGTCTTCTTAAGAATATACCGATGCTGCAAGTTCAACGATGCCCTTGGATTTCAATTCCGAGCACCGGTTGAAAATTTATAAAATCCCACTCGCACTTTTACTAAACGTACCCGAACAAAACTTCAGAAATCGATTCCAGGCACAATGGGCCTTAGAATCATGCGCCGTCAGTTTTCATGGACTCGTAAAATTCCAATGTATTTAAGAAAAAAATTTCCATAAAAATTCTGGGTCTTTATAATCCCTATAGAGCTTCTTTAGATGTATCATATTTCCAAAATATCAACACACTACTGGTGGTTGGGGATATTTTTTCTAGGATAAGTTTTTGTCTTACCAAACTGGTACAAAATTACTAGGGAAATGTCTTGGGAAACTGAATTTCCCCTTTGAGCACTTAGTTTCCCACTGCTCTAGATAAAGTTTACATAATGATAATTCTGACTCTCAGAAGATGTACCTCCTAATCATCAGGCATCAACCACATGCCCTACACTAGCAGCTTCCTTCAGTTTCCCCTAGTCTTTGAGGGCCTGATTCACCACATATGATGACTTTATCATCCCAAATATGTTTATATGGGACTTAATTTCATAATTAAGTCCTTGATGAAATCATTTTATTGAATTAGCCTCATCTTCTTCCAACACCAGAGAATAGTTTTGCAAATCTGTAATGTTTCCAACATAGTCCATCACGAACAAACTCCACTGAGTCAAACTGATGAACTCAGCTACTCTATCCTACCTCGTCATCTCTATATTGAATTACTCGATGATTTTATGTTCTATACAAAAGACCAAAACAAATTTCCCTAAGGAGGTTCTAATGGAGCATCATTTACGAGGTAAAATCATATTTTACTTTCATTATTTTCATTTCACTTTATTTTATTTTCTTATAATCTCATAACCACCTATGTATATAAATTTATGATAACTCCAATATCTTTTATATACTATATTATTATTATGTTATTGTAAAATCTACAATCAAGTATCTTCTTCTCTAACTTTTATTCTAAAAATTAAAATATCATATGTGAGGTGTTGATTTATCATCTTTGAGGATGATAAGTTTTAATTTTCCTTTACATCCTTCAAGGATGAACATAAAACCATATAATGGTTGGTAAATATTGGATAATTTATTTTATAACCATTTTTATGTTCTAAAATTAACTTTAATACACAATAATAAATGATGAAACAAAATTAGTTTGTTATGATCAATAAAAAACCAAAATAAAATAAAATATTATCCCTAATGAATTATATAATGATTCATCCTCACCCCAAAAAAACAAATGACTTATACAACCATTTAATCTTATGGATGTTCTTTAATAACATATAACTTCAATTCTAGATATCTATTCCAATTTTACATGATCTTTTTTTACATTTAGAAAATTAAACCAATCAAGAAAACCAAATAAATTAAAACTATCGAACGGAGAAATTATTTCTTATAACTCATAAAAACAATAGAAAATAAATTAATAAAATTACACTAAATAAAATACATGAAAAAATTTTAATTAATTAATTAATGGATTGATTTTATTTTATTATCCCAGAATTAAGATCAAATGAATAATACTTTTGTACATAAGGTTAGGGATTCTTTCTGAACCTCTATTTTTTCCTCATAGTTATGATTTCTTTCTCTTTTCTCTAATGTCACTTTTCATAATTTTTAAGTAATTATTCTAAATTATATGTATATATTCAAAACTCATGTATCCAGATCAGTTCATTCTTCTTTGGTGAGGAAATACATGTTTTAAAAAGGTTTCCCTTTCAATTGTTATCGAAAATTTGGCCCTATTAAAGGGAACTTTCTATTTTTTCCCATTTTTATGTAGACTCTATAATATATTTTAAGTAACCATTATTTTTTAAAAAATCAATGATTTTATCATGGAAAAATATCTTTTTTCATTTTTGTTTTTAGGAAATCAAATTTGTCTTTTCATGTTTAAATACTCATTAATATTTTCATTCAACCGTACTAAAATTATTCATTTCTAATATATCTTAATCTATTTTTTAATTTGTATTCACTAAAATTTTATATCAATTATCATGATCTATTCCTATTTTTCATTATAAATTTCCATGTATGATTTAAATCCATCATTCCATGGACACCATTAAGATGTTCATTTTTTTTATTTCTTATGACATGATTTTGGTACCAAATTCTATCCACGGGTAACCCTTATGCTTGATTCTTAAAGGGGAACACATATTCATAGACATGTTATGATGGGTTAACCTAGATATAACTCTAATAAATTGAGTAATATTTAGTATCTTGAGACATCATGTTTGGATAGGGAGTAAACAAGATTCTTTTATAGGACTTTTTCTTCCTTGTGCAATGGTCATGGAAATCAGCCTTGATTATTTCATATGTTATGTTGTGTGTTTTTTCCACATTCCCATGATACCATGATTACATGTCACCATTATCTATATTATATTCTTACATATGTTTATTAATGATCTATTCCTTTATATTTCATCATGTTATTCCTTCTAACACATTTTAATTTTATTATTCCTATGTTTATACCCTTACTGGGTTTTTAGCTCATCCGTTTTGTTTATGTATTCCACTGGTTATCCTATGTAGATGTAGGAGATTAATTTAATATTGGATCTCTTTATGGATTATTAAAATAAATATAATTTATTCTATTTTCTGGATGTCAGTTTTATGTACCTAATCATCGCAATACCCTAGATTTTATGATCCTTGGATCAGAATTTGATGGTTATTTATACATAAAATCATTTAATAATATGTTTAAATTGATAGTGTTGATATAGTTGGAATCAGAGTGAGGTATATTTAATTTTTTAGATGAGGACTAGAAGACTTTAGTAAGAACCACAGTGATAATTCTAACTGTACTTCATTTTTATTAAGTGCATGGATGTAAATAGAAGAACTCATGCCAACAATCAATTTGATAGTAAATGTGTATACTTCCCAATTAATATGGAAAGTATGTTGAGATTGGGTTGTCAAAATTTCATGAAAGTAATTTCTCAACTGGATCAAGCTTGGAATAATAACTTGAATGATGCGGAAACCCCTCTATATCCTATGAAATATAAAGTTGTGGTTGAATCCTTCACAAGGCAATGGCCTCTAATATTTATTATACCTTCCAATTAAATTATTGTGGAATAATAGATTAAGTCCATTTAGAAGATATTATCTACCCTCCAATGCTCATAAGAAGAAAAATCTGTGCTTTTTTATATTATTTTGGTAGGGAAGCTTATCTATGGTGGAAACTGATCGGGAAAAAAATCCCAAGGAAGAGATTGATTCCAGGGCATGAGAAGATTTCAATAAAACATATTTTAGCCAATATTTTCCTCAAACCATTTATCTTAATATAGAAAGGTAATTAATTATTCTGAAGCAGAAAGAAGGAGATTCTATCTGGCTGTATGAAGACACTTCACAAGGATTTCAAGATACAACTCTGACATTATCATATACACTAAAATAAATATGTATTTATTCTTTTGTGGACAAAATGTGAATCTACATATAGCGTTGGTGATTTGAGACTTTGAAATCTTTGATGAGGTTGATCGTTGCTCCCTTAAAGATGAAATGGAGATTAGGGACTCTTAGTGGACTCATGGGTCTTTAGAAAAAAAGGGAAATGAAGTTTAATATGGGAGGATCAAAAGATAAATCCCATGATGAAAACAACAACCAATATCCCACATGTCACAAGTGTGGGAATAGTCATCCTATAAAGTTCTTAAAGGGAACCAGGATATGCTTAAAATGTAGAAGAGAGGGGAACATGGATAATAACTAATAATGGGATACATATAATCCCACTTATGAGGAATAAGAATGGAAGGTTAATATCAACAGTCAGCCTATAATACAATGTTTCAACTACAAGGAATATGGGAATTTTGTAAGAAATTTACCTATGCCAAGGTTTATTAGAAGAAATCAACAAAAACAACCACTAATTAAATAAGGAATGGTATATTATATCATTATTTCTGAGCTGGAACCCAACAATTATATGGTGACGGGTATGCTGATTATTCATTTAAGAATAGAAAACTTATTTGATTATGGTTTTATGCATTTATTGATATCTTTTATGTTTAGTACAACTATTAAATCATCACCTCAAAATATGGATGTTGATTTATCTATGAGAACAGAAATTCGGAAATTATGACATAGAAATTAGTTAACTCTACCCCAGTTAATGTTTATGGACTGATCCTCCTAGTAAAACTTCTCTTAATTCCTTTGGTGGAGTTGGATTCAATTTTGGGCATGGATTAGCTGACTTCTTAAAAATAAAACAATGACTGTCAAGAAAGGGATATCACTCTTCATATCCTAAGGTATCCTACAATTTTTTACAAGTGTAAAGCAGAAAATGAATACCTATAAAAATAATTGTCTCAATTATTGATATTATTTTCTTATGATAAATCATATCTAGATGAAATGATTGAGAAAAAGGAGAGGTTCATGCTCAAAGGAATACCCATTGTGAGGGACTACAATATTGTGTTCCATGCATAATTACCTAGTCTCCAGCCTAATTGAGAGGTTGAGTTCTCAATTAAACTTATTCTTGTATCTTTTCTCCATTAAAGGCACCTTATAGAATAGACACCATTGAGTTTAAATAACTGAAGATGCAGTTATATGATAATTTGAATAAGGGTTATAAATTCCTGAGTACTTCACCATGGTGTACACTAGTAATATCTTTCACGTAGAGGGATGGATTAATGAACCTATATATTGATTATCATGATCTCAACAAAATCATGATAAAGAAAATGTATCCCTTTCCATGAATAGATGACTTGTTCAATCAACTACATGGGGCCATGTATTTCTCAAATGTGAACCTACAGTCGAGATATCACAAATTAAATTTGAACAAGGAAGATATTCCCAAATACTACCTTTTTAATGAGATAAGGAAACTCTAAGTTCACATTGATTTACTTATAACTCACTAATTATCGTATGATTTACCTAGATTTAATTAATTGAGTATTAATAGATTATCTCAACAAATTTGTGGTAGTATTTATTGATGATATTGTAATATACTCCTAGAGAAAGTAAGAACATGGGGAGAATTTGATTACTATATTTATGATTTTTTAAAAGAATAAAATTTATGAAAATTATAGTAAATTTGAGTTTGAGATGGAGAAACTACCATTCTTGGGGAAATTTATCACCTAAAAAATAATTCAGTGGAACCTTCCAAGAAAAATTCAATTGAAGAGTGGCCCATCACAACAAATTTAATAGATATCTATAGTTGTCTTGGTATATCTAGGTATTATAGATGATTTATGAATAACTTATCATGATTTTCAAACCCAATAACCAAACTGATTTGGATGGGAGTGATGTTTTTCTGGAGAAGTGACTATAAAGGCTAATTTAAAGAGTTGAGAAGTGGCTTTTTACCACACCAGTGCTAAAACTAATAAAACATGGGGAACTTTTTGTGGTGTATAATGATTCTTAAAATAGGGTATTAGGTTTTTTACTAATACAAAAATAATAATGTGGTATTATAAACCTCAATGAAGTTGAAAATTAATGAGAAAAACTATCGCAAACATGATCTAGAATTAACAGAACATATATTTGTTTTGATAATATAGCGGCATTATATCTATGATGAGAAGTGTGACATATATAGTGATCATAAGATCCTCAAATATAAATTCACACAGAATGAGCTAAATATTCACTAGAGAATATGGTTAGAGTTCATCAAGGATTACGACTACACAATCCACTACCATCCTAGTGAAGAAAATACAGTGGAGGATTCTATAAGTAGAAAGTAACATGTATCTTTATCAATGGTGATAATTTAGAATAATCCAATATTATTACACCTATAAAGGATGAACATGGGAATCATTAAAGAAGGAACTTTATCAATCTTTTCTCAAAGGATTGCCCAACCGTCCCTCATAGAGAAAACAAATGATGCTCAAGGAAATAATATAGAAATATAGAAGGTGGAAGCCCTGAGCAAGGTGAAATCCCAAGAGTTAAAAATTGATGATGAAGGAGTTGTAAGATGTTGGTCATGACTATCTATACCATACAATTCAGAGATAAAGACTGATATTCTATGTGAGAAATATAGCTCAACCTTGACTATTCATATATGGAGCACAAGGATGTATCGAGATCTCTAAGAGAACTATTGATGGGACAATATAAATAAGGAGGTAAGTGAATATACATAAAAGTGAATGGTATGTAAGTAAGTGATGGCCGAAAGGAAAATATTCTAAATTGAAAATGCAACCATTACACATACCAACATGAAAATTGGAAAACATTACTATACACTTTTTCACTGTACTTATAAAGAAATCTAGAGGAAATAAAACTATATGTGTTATTGTGGATCATATTATAAAAAAACTCACTTTATTACAATTTGAGAGGACTTATAACTGGATAAACTTGCATGGATATACATCAGAGAAGTGGTAAGGTTTACTAGAATACCACTATCAATTGTATCTAATCGAGATCTGAGTTTTACCTCCATGTTCTAGAAAATTATCTAACATGCTCAAAACACTAGGTCGGACTTCAGTATAACCTGTCATCCTCAAAATGATGGACAATAAAATTTGACTATTCAAACACCGGAAGACTAGTTAAGAGTATGTTCAAGAGACATTAAATGAGGATAAGACCATCATTTTCCTCTATCTGAGTTCTCTTACACAGAAGTTTTCACTCTAGTATCCAAATTTATCCATATTAAGCCCATTACGAGAAAATATGAAAATCACTAAAATTTTGTGATGAAGTTGGTGAATGTATGATTTTAGGATCTGAAATGTTCAAATAAATGATGGAAAATGTGAAAACTATACAACATCTAATCAAGGAATCCCAAAGATGAAAACATATCTATGCATATAATCATTTTTGGGACCTCGATGTTAAGGTTAGATAAATGGTATTCCTCTGCATATCTACATGGAAGAGGATAATGATATTTTAGAAGAATGTAAACTGAGTCCCATGTATATCGTCATATTCTAGATTCTTGATAATGTTAGATTTGTGGCATATTAAGTAGAACTTCCACCTACCTTATCTTAAGTAAATGATGTATTCTACATATCCCTCTTAAAGAAGTACATACCAGATCCCTCACATGTACTAAATTCATAGGTGGTGCAATTGTAAAATGATATCTCTTATGATGATTAGTTAGTGAAGATCTAATATCATATATATAAAGTTTAACTCAATAAGACCACTCACCCAGTCAAAGTAATATGGAGGAACCATAATTATGAATAGGTAATATGGGAACCATAGGAGGAAATGAAGAATAAGTTCCCTCTTTGTTTTTCCCCACAATTTATAAAACCAAATTTGGAGGGTGATGTTTCATAAGAAGGGAAGGAATGTATGGACCCAAAATTATATCAATGAAATGTCCCTTCTTATAATTCTTTCATATTATATAAACCACATAAAATCACATAAAAACAAGACAAACAATATAAATGAATAATGAATGAAGTAAGAGGCATTTTCATAAATTAAATAACCTATAAAAATAGAATAGTAACTACAATTTGGAATAGTAATATGAACATTATGAATAGTAAACTAGCTAATAGAATAGTAAACTCACCAATGAAAATATAAATACAATTTAGGCATCTTATAAATGAAAATATGATATAATTAGATTATAGTATAACTAAAAAAATGTTTTCAAAATGATAACTTAAGTATTGGTATTTTTGTAAAACATAAATGTTTATTTATGATTCTATTATTAATATAATTATTTAAAAGAAAAATTAATTTTCATAAAATATATTAATAAATTAATATTTTGTTTTCTTATGATTATTATATAATTTTATTTAACGTTAATTAATTTTTCAAAGTGTTATAAAATAAGTTATAATTTTATAATTGGTATTTTTTAAATTAATAATGGTTTTAATTAAAAAATTAATTTATCATTCATTGAAAATTTGTTTCATAAAATGGATTCTATTTTTGAATTCCACAAATTGAAAAAATATAAGGGTGAATTGTTTGTATTTTTCTGAAATACTTGAATTTTGGTGAATAGTGAAATGTGGTAATTTATGATATAATATAGATACATGAATTATCGAGTAATGGATGTTGTTTGGATTATTTAGGCACTATTGTTTCAAACAAAAATTTTCTAATTACTATAATTAGTCATAATAATTAACAAAATTCACATTATTGATCCAAAATAATAAACAAATGAATAAAATCGTTAAAATCACCCAAATCATCCACTATAAATACTACCCCTCACCACCTCTTCTCCTCACACCTCTTAAGCCTTGAAGCTTGTGTAATTTTTATCCAATCCCCTTCCCAAGTCTCTTCCCCATTTCCATGAGTTTTTGGTCTCAAAAAATTTCCAAAACTGATTTCCCTGAGGAGGTTCTCAAGGATAATAATTCAAGAGGAAAAATCCTCTTTCCCTTTATTTATTTTCTTATAATATCCTCAACTTATCCATCAAAATATTCATGATAACTCCATTATATCTTATATTCTAGATTGTAATTATTTTAATGTAAAATCCACCATCAAGTCTCCTCTCCTCTTCCTTTTATTCTACAAATGAAAATATCATTCATGAGGTGTTGATTTATTGACTTCGAGAGTGAAAAGTTTTCATTTTCCATCACCTCCTTCAAGGATGGACATAAAACCATTATAATGGTTAGTACATATTGTAAAATTTATATTATAACCCTTTTTAAGTTCTGAAACTAAATTTTATACAAAATAATAGATAATGAAACAAAACTTTTTTGTGATGATCGAAAAACCTCCAAAATAATCAAATTAAAAAAATCATAAATAAATAGAAATATTTATTAAATATTTATTTAATGGATTTAATTTGAATATCAAGGACATTAAGATCAATTGAATAGAATTTTTGTACATAAGGTAAGGGATTCATTCTGAACATCAATTTTTTCTTTCAGGTTGAGATTTCTATCTCTTTTCCCCAATATAAATTATCTCTCTTTTTATATGATTAATATAAATTATTTTTATATATACCAAACTAAAATATCGTGATTATTTCATCCTTTGTTTATGGGGAAATATATTTTTTAAAAAGTTTTCCATCCCAATTCATCTATAAAATAAAGCCCGATTAAAGAGATATTCTTATTTTCGTACAAATTTTTAAGTACACTAAATAATATGTTTCAAGACACCATCATTTTTCTAGAATAAAACATTTAGACATGAAAAACAATCTTGGTTCACTTAGATTATTATGAAAATAAATATACCTTTTACGCTTTAAATTCCCTTTAATATTCTCCTTAAACTTCACTAAAATGTTTCATTTATTATGTCTCATAACACAATTTTTATGTGTTTTTACTTCATTTTGACATCAATGATCCTGATAAATTCTTATTTTACTTTATGAATGTCCATGTATTTTTTAAATCCGTTATTTCATGGATTACATTATGATATTAAATTTTTTATGACTTGTGACATGATTATGATACCCAATCCTATCCATCCTTATGCTTTATTCCTTTTTTGTCACACATATGAATGAAAATATTGTGGTGGGCATACCGAGATATAACTCTAATTCATTGGTTATTTTTTATTCTCAAGAGATGTCAAGTTGGGACAGGGAGTGAACCTGAATGCTTTATGGGACTTTTTCCACTATGTGCAATGGTCTTGGGAGTTAGTCGTGAGTCATGCTTACGACATGATGTGTGTTGCTTCCACATTCCTATGATACCATGATTACATGTCCCCATTCTCAATATGGTATTCTTACATATGTTTATTTGTGATCCATGCCTTTTTTCATCATGTTGTGCCTTATAAGCCATTTTCTTTTCATTATTCCTTTGTTTTTACCCTTTTTGGGATTTTTAGCTCATCCCTTTTGTTCATGTATTCTCCAGGCCATCCTATGTAGATTTAAGAGCTAAATTGAAGATAAAAAATTCTATGGATGATTAAAATAAATATTTTTTATTTTATTTCCATGATTTTAGTTTTATGTACCTAATAATATGAAGACACTAGACTTTATGATCTTTGGCTTGTAATTTGATGGTTAATTATGCTTAAAATCATGTAATAATATTTGTAAAAGGCTAGGACCACCATGAAATGGTTTTTTACCTATATTTTAAATCATATTACGAAATTTCTTGATATTATATGTGTCATGTTCCTGAAAAATGATGTCCAATAATTAATCACTAACCTCATTTCACTTATTATTATTATCCATGAGATTTTCACAATGATATTATCTCTAGACACATTTTATTTTTTTTATTGATTAAATGGTATGAATTTTTTAGTTATTTACCTTCCCATAATAATTATCCTTTATCTCAACATGAAATTAACATTACTTAAATCACATGTCTTTTCATTTATTTACCATGACATATTTATTATTATCCATCATATTTCTATATTGACATTATCTATGGATTTTCTTCCATCTCAATTCATTGAATACATGAAATGTTTGTTCTCTTACTTACCTTTCCAATTTGATTATTATTATTAATTTATGATATCATCCATTATAATTAACCCTTATTGAGCATTTGATCTCAAAATTATTTTTTTCTTTTCCCTAGGATTCCATTATGCTTAATATGACTAATATGCAAGGATATACTATATGTAATAATGATATTCTTGAACAAAAATATTTTGTAAATTTTTTATTCGAAAATAATGTGAGACTCGTATATGTATCTATTTTACCCTGACTTCAAAACTATTTGGTTCTTTAGGATGTGATTCCTTGTATCATATGCCAATGTAATAAAGCATGACACCATCTTTGTCAACTAGGGTCAGGGTATCTACATATCTATTTTGTAGAAAATATATAAGATGAATTTAAAATAGTTGATTCAATATATACAATATAAATTTCATTAAAATAACATAAAAAACTTGTTTTGTTTAATTTATCAAGGTAAAATGTTTTGAATGAAAAAATATAGTTTTTTTAAAAATTATTTCAATTATTTACATATAGTTTTATTTTCATTTTAAAATAATTGGTCACCAAAGAATTAATTTTATAAAAAAACATAAACCATATATTTTCATAATTTAGTTAATCATATTCAAACCTGTCAATCGATCAAAGTCATAATAATGTTTTAATAGTATGTCATGTTTTGTGTAAACATAGTGTTGTGTGTATTATAAGATAAACATTATGTTACATGTAATGAAAAAAAATTATAAGATTAAATTCATTTGAAAAATATATATTTTAAATAATATTGGGGAGTTAAATTCAAACCCAACTAAAATGAATTAATCCATTGAAATTTATCCTTTTCATAAAAAGGTTTAACATTTGAAAATTTCATCATAAAAACCCCCATTGTAAAAAGGTTTAATAAAACATACTATTTAAAAAGAGAAAGGAATTTTTGAAATTCATCTGTAACAACACATACTTTATTTCCAAATATAATAACATAAGTGGGATATGAATATATGGACATTGAAAAAAATTATAAATAATTATAGAGAGTGATATGGATATTCGATCTGAAGAATGTGGGTGATCCAGAGAAGCTGAACGATCACAAAAACAAAAGCCGAAGATGCGTGAAAATGTCATTGATATAATAAAAAATAATGATTGTAAGAAAAATTTTTATTTCAAGGTCCTTCTCCTAAGGTTTTTTAATTACCTTTCCATACATTCTAAGAATATATGAAAATGTAATAGGTATATTTTTTAATTCATAAGAACAATTTCATTATTTGGTTGTGACTTTATGAATTTCTAATTCATATCTTACTCTATGAGATTTTTTTTCAAGTATCATATTATAAATAAATTCCATAAAATAATGATAATTAATTACTTTAATCTCTTTTTAAAAAAGTTTGACATTGTTTATCAAATATGGATAAATCTTCATATGGTGAATTAATACGTTAATCTATAAAAACACATTCAAAATTAAACTTAAATGATTCAATTAATGGTTAACCTTATGACCATTACAAAACATTAAAAACAAAACATTAGAAAGAAGGTCACTATATTTATAAAATCAATTGAATATTATTCCCAAATATATCATAAAGTGGTTATGGATTGCCACATACCATACATGTGAATAACTTCATCATGTATTCTATTGAGACATGACAATAACCTAAATTACCATAAAACCATATTGAAAATATACATTTTTCCTCATTCCTTACATAAAATATGTATTAATGGATATATTACTTAAATCCAATTTTTTTTGTAAAATCCATCAATAATACTATAAACCGCTTGGCTAAAAAATCATTATTTAGTTCTAATTTAATCAGCACTATCCAATTTACTTTAACCAAATCAATCATCTCTTCATCCAAACTAAACACAAGTTTTCAAATATCATGAACATATTAAGGGGTATATTTCATTAATCATTTGTATTCTATAAAGAATCACCTTTCTGTTAAATAAATTTATAGTTCATTAGTACCATTAAACATATTATTGAAAATAATTAATGAAAAACTTATACAATAATTCCTTATATATATTAATATAAAATAATTCTATCGGTACAGTACATAAACACTTTGATTATTCCAGCTCATCCTTAATCCATTAAATAGGATCCATCATCTTATTCCTTAATAACTATTTCCTTTCATATGTCATTTTTAGCCTCTTCATAATTTACTATATAACCATTACTCTTACAACATTGTTGATTCTGTTCATTCACTTTCCCCTTAAGTCATTTATTTTCATAATACCCATAATTTCTACATTTAAAATATTCAATAGTCGATGATACCTTAGAGAGACCATTATTCTCATATATTCAATTAACGAAACCTTTCATTTTTCCTTGGTATTGATTTTATTTTTCCTTCTTTTCCACACCCAAAAACTAATCTCATACCTTTGATATATTCACTTGAGTGATTCTTTCCACATTCATGACATGTAGGAAACTGAACCTTCTTTCTTCTATGGTCTCCACCACCAAAACTATCAGTGAACTCTATCCCTTGCTTCTTTTTTAAGTCTGATATTTCATTAAGGTTCTTTTTGTTAATCATCTTCTATGAAAACTGATTAATCATAATCACAATGTCCTTTATTCCAGCCATCATCCCATTTTGATTCTCATCAAAAAATTACATATCACATTAAATATTAACCCAGTTCCTTCTAGTTCCATCCATTGACACTAATAAAAAAGCATAGTATGAACAACTATAATCAAAGGTTGAAATAATATAATCATGGAAAATCACTTATAGGATGTCTAAATAATGAAAAATTATTTTAAATATATGACATGTTTGTCTTATACTAGGTCATACATGATCATCGTCTATTTAAATCCATCATGATGGTCCTGAAAGATTTTGTGAATTTCCAAAGCATATCCCCTAAGAGTGTCAATCCAGGTGTGTGGAAAGGCCTATTTTCATGCATCGGTTGATTATTGAGTCCAACACAATACACCATATTCATAGTTATTAGCCCTAGGTACCTCTATTTAGGGATATATCTACTTTTAGTATCTATACAAGGAGAATGTTCTTTGAAACCACTTGCTCTATCCTTTACCAAAATTCTAGGATATTTCAGTATACATTGACTCATCCGTATACTTATCTTTATTGACAACCCTATACATATCCTTAGAAATATCCCTATGTATATCATTAAATTTTTATCATACTAATTTATAATGGTCAAGTAAATTTGTACTTTGGTACCAAAGATAAAGACCTGGGCTTCTCATACATACATATTAATCATTTTTATATGAATATCCAATGCATGAATGATGAATGTAATAGTTTGGGGACTATGTACACAATGTTATAATTTGTTGAAATATCTTTAACATCACTCATAAAAATATTTCAATTTAGAAATCTCTAAAAACATACCCTACATAAAATATTTTTTTCATAACCTAGGGAAAAAACATAAGAAACGGTGATATTAGATACCCATTAAGGGTAAAAAATGGATATAATTAATCATAACAAGAACATATGGGTATGGGAACATGATAATAACATTTTAAGATAATAACTTTCATATCAAATATTAGGATATTGATTCATGGATGTTCATATGACATTAATTACATGGTAATCAAATAACATGATTCATGAGAGTGTAAAATTTTCATGATAAATATATTAATGGCATATGCATCAAATAATAACATTTTGAAGATGTATAAATAGATATTGGTTCACTAATTATGTTAAGGACATGAAATAAGGCCCTCACATAACATTACAGACATGTATCCTAGTCTATGATTAACATTTTAGACATGAAATATAGTCCCAAACATAACACTATTAACATCTAATTAGATTTATGAATAACATTGTGATAATTTAATTAGGTTCATGCATAACATTAAGATCATGTAATCAGGTTAATTCATAACATATTTACACTTGAGTTATAAATATTTACCCAATTAATTGGAGGGAGATATAGATCCCATCCATCACATATTTTAAATCATATGTATATGTTTCACAAGATTATAAAACATCATCATAACATAACTCGTGAAATAAAATGAATTTCATAAACATTTTACCATATCATAACATGTGTAAAAGAGACAAGTCTCATAATCGTTTCATCATTTCATTACAGAATAACTCATGGATAAAGAATAGGGTTTAATAAGAATTTTATAATAGTATAACCCATGGGAGAGAAAAAAATTTCTTAATAATATTTTTATTATAAATATAAACTATTCAGAGAAAGAAAAATAATGGTATTTATGGATCATATCCTGTGTAATGAAAAATTTACATCAAAGGATTTCATATTACATGGAAAATGATTTTTAAAGATAAATCACTAATAACATTTATGGGGGAAACAAAATTTTCCTTGAAAATATATTTTTGAAACCAAAAAATCATTAAACAATTTGTAAATTCTTTTCATGGAAAATGAACTTTTAAACTTATAAATAAATCCTTAAAAATAATTTAAAACATTTCCTGAGTAAAATATCCCTCCTAAACTAGAAACACATTTTAAAACATTTTAAAAATTATTCCATTTGAAAATAAACATGAAGATTACTTTAAAAAATTATATTACAAGTAAAACATTGGTAAAAATGTCTTTAATAAACTTTTTTAGAAAAAATGGTTTTGGAAGAAACGTGTTTTCGAATAAATTGAAAAATAAAGAATATTTTTTCTTAAATACATTTTATCAGTTATATTAAGTACCAAAGTGTGGAAAAATAGTAATATTACCTGAAAATAACCTGAGTAACAATCAAAGAATAAAACTCATGAGAAATATTTAGTGTAAGATTATAAGATTTCAACATTGGATACTTAATCATAAACAGTCCTGATAAATGATGATATTGTAACATAAAACCATTACAACATTGGTAATATTTGAAACATAATCCCCATGGAAGAGATTTCCAAAAAATGCATAGTTAATAACTATAATTTTTATGATATAAATCATAAAATAAATTACATGTAATTATATAAACCACATAAAATAAATATGTAGTGAACATGGCATGTGTCTCATAGAAGTAAAAATTGAGACATAATTCACTTACTACTTTACTAATTCTTTGGATCATAAGACCCAATAAATAATAACATCAAATGAAAAATTAAATATCATGAAAATTAGGTTATTAAAGAGATAACATGTCAAAATTTCAATATATATATACACGAAGAAAAATAATAGAGTGGTGAATATGAATATTTATCTAAGAAATAAAATAGAAACTAGAAATCCCTTACCATAAGTCTAGACTTCCTTTATACACATTTTAACATACTTTAAAATAAATATAGATTTATTATAAAAATATTTAATAACCATAATTATATATATCATAACATCTATGATTTTTTTAGGACCTTTGGTTACCTGTTTATTAAAAATTCCATGTTAATGTCACGTTTTAGGCAATAACTACTTTGTTTTTCGTATATGTTTTGATATGTTATTTTTTGTCTTATTACTTTATTCCCACTTCCATAATATCTAGAATAATAATAATGAAATAATTATGATAATTATATACAAATAATACTACTAATACTAATCAGGAATGATGTTTTTAATAAAACTATCAAGTTACAATCACGGACATGATAGGTCGTACGTACGCGTGGGTAACATTTACATTTTTAAATGATCATAATGGAAAGAAGGTAGGTGGTATTTTATATTTAAATAATTATTATAATATCATATAAACCATTTTATTTTTTAAATATACTTATATATATCATTCATGTTGTGTGGTGAAGAAAAGGGAGACACATCACTTCGTGAAGGCGGTAGTCCACACATACATGAATGTCATTTTCATTTTATAATGATTAAAATGGTTGGAAATAAAAATGATTTGTTATATTTTAATAATGATAATTATTCCATGAATATAATAATTATGTCATTTAAAAAATATAAATTAAATAAATTTATCCTTCTTACCTTCAATGTAAAGCGTTAGAAAAAAATGATTCACATTAGCTCACGAGGAAGTAGTCCACCATACACATGAGTGAAATTACCTTAGGGATGGAGCATGGGAAGGGAGGCCAACTATGCCCATCATGGGATGAACTTAGGGTGAGAATAAGACTTCGGTTCATAGGCTATCATTCGTACTCAGGATCTGTATTGTGATGATGGACGGGATGCATGACGGATGGGGATGTGTGAACATGCTAGCTCGGTGTTGATTATTAGGATGTGTGAACATGCTGAAAGATAATGAGGATTGCGATGGATGTGAGAGAGATCTATAAATGGCATGTTATGTGTTGGTTTTGATGAGGTAAGATGTGGTGTGGGATGTGTGGGACCTTTTATTTTCATGGATCTTGGATCGAGTCTTTGTTTTGTGTAACTTACTATGCCACGTGTATGTTGTTATCTTTGTGTGTGTTCCCATTTTCTTAAATAAAGTTTTAGGACGGAGCATGCTCAAGTCCTAAACATTCCCTGCATATTTATTGATAATGATATATTTATATGAAATTACATTTATATATGATTTATACACACAATATTGACACAAACACACACTCACATGCACACATATTTACAAGCACAAGTGCACATTTATATTTCTCACAAACACACACAAATATTTACATAGATATATTTTTTTAAAAATATTAGAATATACACATGAATTTATATTTTTTAATTGACACACACATGCTTATATATGAACATATATACTTGTGTATATATATTTATTTATTAATTCATATTTTAGGTAAATAAAATGGAAAATTATTTATTTTAAATGAAATTAATAATTAATATTTATTCAAATATGGTTCATGTATTTTGAAATTCATTTTCGTGTAAATATGTCTTATAAAATTGATTTATTATATATAAATATAAGAAAATATTCAAATAAATAATTATAAATGAAACTGCATTTTGAAAAAAAATGAAAAAACATTGACACCCTAATATCAATAAGAATTTTATCCCTAAAAATAATATTTGTATCCATTAAAAGAAGGCAATAATAACCCCTTAAAAAAGGTTGAAATCCCATATATTGTTAACAAATTGGGATACCCTGACTAAAATCTCAATTTTGGAGTCCTAAAAAAATATCCTTAAAATGTTCTAAGGGGATCCCCCACATTATCATGGGGTAGATCTCTTTGAAGGCTTTGATTTGATTTATGGTGGAGCACAAACAGACACATGGATCAAAAGTTATTATAGTTTGATGTTCAAGGTATGTTTTTAACTTGTCTTTGAATGTTCATTAATTTATTTAATTATATTTCATCTAACTATTATTAAAATACTATTACTCAATAAAAATTAAAATGTAATTAATTAATAATATTTTTTAATTAGTTTGTAGGCCATTTTTTATTAAATATCTTATATATTATGTGTGAATGCATTTTTAGCCTTATCTAAATCATATTTACCAAAATATATTATAGTTATATAAATATAAATATATTGATATTGATATATTGATATATTATTTTTAATCAAATATAACATTTACTAGTGCTAGTAAAAAAGAAATGATAAAGGTCCCCCCTTTATCAGTTCTTTTTTACATGAAACAATAAAGCCTCTCCTTTATCATCCCTTTTTTAGTAATGTTGATAAAGGGGCCCACATTATCAATTATTTTTTACAATAATTGACGATGTCCCCCCTTAATCAAATCTTTTTTTAGCACCGATAAAGGGGGTCATTATCAGTGTTTTTTATAATGATGATAAAGGGTGCCTTTATCAGCGCTTTTAGCGAGCGCTGATAAGGCCTAGCATTGTTAAATGCATTTTTTGTATTATTGTAGATTATATATTAATATATCATAGAATAATGAGATACATTATAATGTGATAAATTAAAATAATAATAGAATAATATCATGAAATCATAAAAACTAAAAACGAGTCATGATATCATGATTATTTTTTATGGCATAAATTATT